>CM060191.1:27199935-27843546 GCA_030549335.1 Pontederia crassipes
AAATACAACAACAACAACAAAGCCTTATCCCACTAGGTGGGGTCGGCTACATGGATCATGCGACGCCATTTCGCTCTATTAATAACCAAACCTTTCGGGGAACGTAGGTAAATATAATATAATATTAATTCAAATTAAGACGATCAAACCCGCTGGACGAACCGTCGAAAGTTTTGATGGTTTGGAGAATCGTCGAAAGTTTCGACGGTTCTTTCGACGGTTTTAGCCGTCGAAATATATAATAATATATGTCACCTAAAAGATAATTATATAAATTATAAATTTCCATTTTCGACGGTCAACATCGTTGAAAACAATTAAAGTAGAATATTTTAATTAATTAAAATCAGTTAACATTCTGACCGATCCAATCGCCGAAATATCGACGGTTCCGTGAAACATCGCAACTTTCGACGATCGAAACTGTTGAAAAGTTAAATAATAATACCCGACCAACGTTAAAATATTTCGACGGTAAAGACCGTTGGAAGTTTCGATGGATAGGTAAACCGTCGAAACTTTCAACGGTCTGAACCGTCGAAAAACCAGCTTGGAAACTGATCAGCCGATTTTAACATCATCGACGGTTATGATCATCGAAAGTTTCGACAGAAAGTTTCGACAAATTTGGAAGCGTCGAAAGTTTAGACGGCTAGAACCGACCAACACTTTTCGTCGATATTTTCGACAGTTCTTTCGATCCGCCAAAAAATTCGTCGGTATTTCAGACAGATTTCTGCCCATCGAAAACTAACCGTCGGAAATAGGGCTTTTCTTGTAGTGAATGTGAATATGAGAGAACTTTATTTAGTATATTTTATTTTTTATTAACTTATATTATTCTATCTAACCATTTGATTCGACTGGTCCGACCAATAGGTTCGACTTGACCTAGTCATCAATATCATTCGATGGTTAGGTCGAGTTTTACAGCATTGGCTAACCATATAAGAGATTGTCATTTTATATATCAAGTGAAAAGAAAGTGATCATTGTAAAGGATTTCTTCCTTGCATTATTAGGACCAAAGGAAAGTGGTGTTAATCAGTCTTTGGTAGTCTCGTGATTGCATAAGTTGGCGTCAAGAGTAAGTCAAGGCATGGTTGAATCCTCTTAATAGTGTTATTACATTTGATATTGCATTTTCGTATTCGTGGAGTAGAAAAATATAATCGAAGAGAACTGGACAAGTAGTGTAAGCGAGGGAATCATGAAAAAACTAAGTAAGGTTGAGCACGTTTGCTCTTAAGTCTTTCATAGAGTTTTGTGGTTCATGCGTATTTCAACATATAATTAAGCTTGCATTTAGTCTTATTTCAATAATTTTTTCATCATATGCATTACTTTTAGTGATTATTTACTTTTGTTTTTTACGTCATCAAACTACCTAGATGTGTTATTTTGCAAGAAAAACATTTGAAATAGCTCATAAATTAATGGACGAAATTTCATGAAGAAAAGAAGACCAAAACTTTATCAGGTCTCAATCTCACGAGTCGTGAAATCCAATTCACGTTCGTGATATCTCAAAAATTATAGGCTTTCACACTTAAGTAACTATCATGTCAATAGAAACATTAGGTCAGCATCACATGGGTCATTCCACTGTGGTAATGATTGTGAAGTTAATCGACAAAGTCATGAGGCATTATTTCCTTATCGTTACTTGAATAGAAAATCGAATGAAGTTGTCAGAAGAAATTTCGGGTAGTAATCTAAAGTAATGATCTTGACATTTCATGTTATGAGGCTTAAGAAAGTGTCATGGCATAACCAACATGCCCAACTCGAAGATTAAGAAGTCATGGGTGTAACTCTATGGTCACAATCGAGGTATCAAAGGTTACAAGCCTCGAAAGATTGTAATAGTACAATTAATTTCTTTAAAAGGAAGCATGTTGTCCATTCAAATAAACACCTAAGTTGTCCAAATACACATAATGGAGCAATCCGGGAGGGGAGTTCCCCTCCCAAAGAATGTCGTTCTCAGACGAACGGCCAAAATTAGCGATATAGTCCACTACCTAATTTGCTTCCTAGTGGCAATGTCTAACCTCGCATTGATCCGAAAATATAAGAGTGTACATAACATCCTTAACATAATGCATAATATCGTAACATTATAGCTAATGTATTCAACCTTAACATCAATGAAGTCACGAGTCATTACCACAAGTCACAACCCATAAAATGATCAAGTTGTTCAATTTAACTCGAAAACTCCCAACTCATGAGCCATGACATACTACTTTTTTGCTCCTATTTGAACTGATTAGACTGTGATATCAGAGTTATCGGTTGTGAAATATACTTGATCTTATCAACTGTTAATTTTTTAAACAATTTCAATCATATAAGGACTCGAAATGTTAGCATGTTGATGCACAAAACATCATGTATTAATTTAGGATATTTAATTAGCATATCAGGAAATTTGTGTTTAAGGAAGGAATTATTTGATTTAGTTCGAGAAAATTATTTTAGATCAAATATCTATCTAACTCTAGATAAATTTGTGGCAGTAAATAAAAATATCATGAATGGGTCGAGAAAAGTCTCAAACGAATTCAAATGCAAAATCATGGCTGTGACAACCTAGAGTATGGTCGTGATTGACAACCTATACTTGCTCATGAAATCCAACATTCTGGAATGACTAGGATACCTTCCATCATGCTCGTGACCGAATGGCCCCAAAAGGTGTGAAGAATCAACATTCGGGAACGAATGGAACACATATATTCACGCTTATGACATGGTCATCCTGAATAAGCATGTTTCTATCATAGTCATGCCATATCCTTTCACGGACATGGCTGAATGACGACTCGAAGTAAGAATTGTTCGATTATGTTACAATTGTGAAAAAAAGAGTTGAAGGTTTGGCAAAGACCTGATGTCCTTATTCTTTTCTTTTCCTTTTTTTCTGGAATAATTATATTAGATTTGAGGTTGCGTTCTAAATATATAGAGTAATTTTCTTTTAGAGTTATCTCGATGGAGCCCTATTTACATATGGGATTTTTTTTATTCCTTTAGTTGCATTAATCTATAGCATGCTTGAAAATTTTTTTGTCTTTATTTCTGAGGCTTAATTATTATGACTTTATGTATTATTTGAAAAGAAGTTCTTAACTTCATTTGAATTGCTTGGAATTATTAAAAATCATGCATGTTATAATTGAGGAAATCGAAAGAGATCCAATTGTGTAGTCATTAAGGTGGCTTGCAAAAGTCCTTGATTTATAATTCTATTTGCATTCATATCTAGAAGTAATAATTTAAATTGAAAAATGAAATGGTTAATTTTTTATTAATTTAATTTGATTATTTAACTATATTGGTAAATCATATGAATTTTATGTTTAAGGACCCATATATGAGAGTGGTGTAAATCAAAAGAAACCCTAGTCATCAAATCTATACTTTTAAATCCAATGGTCATCGGTTCATTTATTCTTTCTTCTTTTACTTTCTTATTTATTACTTCAAAAAATCCAAATTTATTTTTTCCATTTAACAATTATATAAATCAATAATTGTTACTCATCAACATGGGAATGATCTTTATATTTATTATTTTGTTACTTGAATGATTACTTCGCTTGCTAGTGTCTCTAACATCAAGATTTTGACGTCGTTGTTGGGGATGGTGTTAATGATTCATTTGTTTATTTTTACTTGTTAATTTGAGAATTATTACTACTCATTATTTTTGTGTGGTTGCAAGACTTGAACATTTCATAAACCATACATCTTGAAGGTTCTAGTGACATTTTCTTAGGAAGGCATAAAATTTAATATGCCTCTATTGAAATTCAACTAGTACATATTTCTACAAAATCCTTTAGTGAAGAATGTTTTTTTGTATACTTCGATGTGAATTAAGAAGGATTATATTTTGTTTGCATATCAATTCTAAGAAAAAGTGTTTTATTTTATGCAAAACTCACTTTTGAACTGACTTGAATATGATCAAGTGTTGCACAACCTCACATTTACTTGCTCTTCACTTGCAAATATCAAATATTATATTTGAAATGCAAATAAGTCTAAAAACTCAAAATTTTCCCATGATTGATCGATCTTCGACCGACGAGAAACCATCGATCGATAACTCGTTAATGGAAAATAAAAATGTTTTAAACGCAACTCATCGATCGACCGGTCTATATAAATTTTAGACCCACGATTTCAAAACCACTATCGTGTTTCACATGTTTCCCCTTTCGTTCACCCTCTTGCCCTACGATTGTCTATGCATCCTCTGCAACCATCGCCAGCCGCCAAGGCATGATCATCCCTCCGATGCCCGTCCTTGATGTCCGTACACCTTCCTTCACCGGAGATTGACCTCGACATCCAACCTCTTGAAACAAGTCAATCGTCTCTCTCACACATTGGCTATTGCCCTCTGCCAACAATCACCGTCTGCCTATCATTATCGACGTCCTTGGACTCCTCCTCTGGCTTCTCTTCCCTCTCACATTTCCTCTCATTCTTCTTGTTCTTTCCCCTCTAACACTTGTTGGTTGTCCCTATTGTCACCTGTAGTTTGCCCTAGATTGTCTCCTAACTACCTAACTATTGCTTGTAGTTTGCCCTTCATGGTCGGGCACCATCAGACTACTGTCGACAACGGGAATTCCCTTGATCCATTTTGGCAATTCACATCCTAAGATTCTCAAATATTGTTTTTGTGATTTCACTTTTGGTGTGTTCAACCCTAATCTTGCTCCTTGATTTGTGTTTGCTCTCATATATTATTGAATCCTTGATGTGCTTGCCACACCTCGATGAAACCCCATTTACATCTGCACTTCAATTCATTTGCAATGTCGAGTGATGAACCATCTCCTAACCATCAATTGTTCTTAATCTACATCATCCCAATTGTGGTTGTTTCGTTTAGCCCACGCCTGAGAGCCTGAGCCCAAACTTGTCACACGTTCCTCTTGAGGATGGTCATGAGCATGTGCTCATCATCCTCCAATTACTCTAAGCCTTCCTTTGCTTTAGCCTCAGCTTCTGCTTCTTATGATCATGATCTTTTTGTTAGTTAGAACGTGACCACCACGTCATGTTCATCATGCCATTACTATTTATTTGGACTCCTTGATATACTCAATGTACAAGAGATGTTTTACAATAATTCATGATTACCTTTCATGTGCATCTTTAAACGTGTGTTTCCCCAAATTGTTCAACTCTTCTACACTAACATGACCATGAATCATGATATACGCTCTCCACCTAGGTTCTTGAATTCCCTATTCGTCTTTATTGAGATTGAGTTTGTAGCATTTTTGGCACACTGCATTTTTCGACGAAGTGCACCAGTATCTCTCTTCTCTGATGAAATTGGCACACTACATTTTGAGTCACGTGATTACCACGTGATTACTCCTCGCTCAAGCCACTTCACAGAGGTTACACTCTGACTTATTCTTTCTTCGTTGCATTTACCTCTAGGTTACCCGTTCCTTCATTTTTGACATTATCTCTTGTATCACATGAAGAACACCAAAACCAAAATTACCTCTAAAGCTCGAGGCAATCACTCTCTCTACTTTGAGTCTTGGATTACACAGCTTCGTGTCCCTGATGAGGATTGCAATAGATCTCGATCATGGGATGTCATAAGTGCCAAAACTATGCATAGGAAACATTTTTGTCGTGTTGACAACACTTGGGTTTTTTAGGCTGACGCTACCGTTGAGGTTGGTGAGCCTGAGTCATGATCGAGAGACTTGATTGGACATCGACAGACTTGATTGGACATCGACGAACTTGATTGGAGCACTCTCACACCTCTGCGCCACGCACCCACTAAATCTTGGGGACTTCCACATGCTAATTCTTTGGGTCCTTCACCTGCTGACACGACCGCTCTCGTTCATCAGGTGATCATGATTGAGCGCGATGTCAGGAGGATGGGCCAGGATGCATGCTACACTTCAGGGGCGCTTCAAAAGTTTTATGCAATACAATGTTTTGTCCCTTCGACTATTCAGGAAGACAACCCCGACAAGTTGTGGATGGTCGTTGATGTCTCTTGTTTTTTGTTGTTCCTGTTTTGATGATTCAAAAGGGGAAGAAGTATGGATGCTTTATGCTTTGCATATTGGATGCTTATGATTTTTTATGTTTAGGTGTTAGTGGCATGCACCATTTTGTAGCGACATATGTCACATATATTAGTGTGTATGCATGTTGATCATTATGTTCTTGGATGTATTATGTATCATTACGATGCTATGTGATGTTTATTCTGTTATGTGATATTATATTTTCATTTGGTTATATGTTATCTTGCGCCATTATATTGCCATTTGGTTATATGTTATCTTGTGTTATTATATTGTCATTTGGTTATTCTGACTTAAAATGTTAACAAGACCATATATTCAGTGGGAGAAAACATATATATGCATACATATAAGGGAAGCACACTTACATTCTTTATATATCTCATTTCTCCATTGTCAGTTTGTTTGTCATCATAAAAAAGAAAGAGATTGTTGTCACATGAAGTTTCGATTGTAACAAATGAAGTTGGATATAAAAATTACTAATTTATGCTTGAGTGGTGATAATACATGTATAAAATCAATAGGATTATATATTTGAGAGGACGCACGAAGTAGAAACAAAAGAAATAAATTTTCAAAGAGCGGTCAGTGGCATAGCCGGTAGAAAGATATTTAAAGAGCATTACAGAAGTGCGACCGACCAACTGACCAGTCAATTGGCATCAACTGGTCAATATCAGTGCCTTCATCGATCGCAACTTCAACCTAAATCGATCGACCGCCACATCAAACGGTCAATATCAATGGCTCCGCGAGTCGAGAACTTAGCCAACATTGGTCTGACATGTTGATCGATCATGATAGTTGCTTCGAACGGGATGTCCAACGACACAAGTACATCATTGCAATAGTCACGTTGATCGGTCGACACTGACCGCACTAGTCCCACACCGGCAACTATAGTAACGGCTAATTTTTGGGATGAAACTTTTAAAAAAGGTCTCTCACAATCGTAACTCCTAAAAAATCATAGAAAAGTGATGTCAAAACCTGAATAAAGATTAATGATGCAAGGAAAATCATTCTTGAGCTTCTTCCAAATCCAAAGCATATCTAAGAGCCTTACTTTACAAATCGTCCATTATGTCTCCTAGTTTTAAGTGTGAGCATATATTGTAAGAAGAGAGAAAGTTGGAGGGAATCTGTGTTTGTTTAGTGAATCGCAGAGCTTGTTGTAAGAAGAGGTATGCTTCATCTCTTGAGCGAAAAAGAAAAAGATGTGGTGTAAAAAAAAGATTATTCTCTCCTTACAAGACAAGTGAAAAATAGTGAAACTCTAATTGTCATGAGATCGAGGAGTCGAAGCGAGGACGTAGACTAAGAAATTGAGTCGAACCTTATTAACATGTATCATCTTCTTGTGTTTGCACTTTCTTATTTGTTCTTTATCATTGTGCACTTGCTTTTGCTTGAGTTTTTTTATTCAATTGAAATTTTAATACGCCAATTTATCCCCCCCCCCCCCCACACACACACACAATATTAACTGCCATATTTTCTAAAATAAAAATAACTAGTTATTCTTTATTAAAATTTTAGAAAATCCGAGGCCTTACAGTTGTCAGAGACAAATTCATGTCATGGAGCTCATGATTCCTTGTGTAGCATTTCCATATGACGAACCACTCCTTAATTGGAATATTTGGGATTAAGGCAGATGAAAGTGAGCAATAAGTTATCGGAGAAGCATTGCATGTTGTGCTTCCAATTTCATCATTTTTGTTCATCGCGTTATCCTAGTTAAGATGTTAATAGATTGTGTAAATTCATTATAAATAATAATGAATTTACACAATCTTATATTATTTATCTTGGGATCTTATAAATAATCAAGGCTTAATAGATGTTGACCTCATTGGCCCCCAGCACACCTGGTGCAGCAATCGCCAGGGGGCGGCCAGAATATTATGTAGATTAGATAGAGTAATAGTTAATAGGGCATGGGTCTTGTCCTTCCCCTGCCAGACCCTTAGGCCTCTAGCCAGGTGCCCATTGGATCACGCCCTCTGCTGCTAGACTTGCAGCAGAACCAAAGGAAGCCTAAGTTATTCAAGTAAGAATACTTTTGGTTCAGTTATAACCAACCTAGGGAGATTGTGCAAAGAGAGTGGACTATGGAGAGGACAGTGAGTCAAGCCTTGAGGGTTATTAAAGTCAAAACTCTAGAGTGGAACAAAAAGGACCTGGACAGGTTAGAGTGGAGAGTGGAGAATGTCCTAGAGGATATTAGGAAGCTGGAACTAAAGGATAGTTCAGTGGGTCTCTCACTAGAAGATTGTGGTAAGTTGAGAGCTGCATACCATCTTCATGCAGCACTTAGAAGGCAGATCACCATTAAGTGGTGGTCTAAATCCAGAGTAAATTGGATCAAGGGGGAGATAGAAACCCAAAATTTTTTCACCTAAACACTTTGATAAGACAAAGAAGGAATCACATATCCACATTAACATCTAGTGAGGGAGATACCATTAAAAATGAGGATCAAATTAGGAATATGTTTGCTGATCATTGTAGTGAACTCTGGAGGCCTGAAAACACTCTTATGCTTCCAATTGATTGCTAGTCTGAATTACCTTATCTTCAATCTGAACATCACGCTCAGCTAATTACCCCAATAACTAGCACAGAAATTAAGGATGTACTCTGGCACTTGCCTTCTGGCAAGGCACCAGGGCCAGGTGGTTATACTGTTGAATTTTATAAAAACTACTAGGATATTGTGGGCACAAAAATTTGCAATGAGATCAAAACATTTTTTCACACTGCATAGATCCCCCCCTACCTGGGCTGGGACAAACATAATTTTCATCCCTAAAAAGCAATACCCTAAAGTTATAACTGATTATCGTCCCATCTCTTTATGTAATGTCATATATAGGCTCACTGCCAAGATTCTTGCTAATAGACTAAAATCTCTTCTGAATACCCTCATTGATCTGGCCCAATAAGCTTTTGTTGCAAATCGTTTAATTCAGGACAACATTCTTGTGGCCCAAGAGCTTGTTCATTCTATGGGTAGGGGTAGGAACAAATGTATGTTAATTATAGCAGACATGGAAAAGGCATTTGATAGGGTTGCTTGGCTCAGTATTAGCACTGTTTTAAACCTAATGAACTTTTCACCTAACTTTATTAATTGGATTCTTGCGTGTGACACATCGCCAATTTATAGATGTTGCATAAATGGTAGGCTCTCTCATAGTTTTACTAGTTGCCAGGGAATTAGACAGGGAGACCCCTTGTCGCCTTATATATTCATTTTAACATCCCAGGTTCTTTCTTCTTTGTTAAACTCTAAGGTTAGGATTGGCAATATCAAGCCTTTTAATTGTGGTAGCTTTGTACTTAGCCATTTGGCCTATGCTGATGATCTATTAATCTGTATAGCTGCAACCAAAAGAAATTGTGTAAATCTCAAGAAAGCCTTTCAGCTTTATGGAATGTTAACAAATCAATGGCTCAATCCACAGAAATCAGAACTTTATCTCCCCACCAAATTACATTCTAATAGAGTGAACATCATTAAAGGTCTGTTGGGCATTCAGATGGGTAGTTTCCCTTTTGTTTATCTAGGTGTGCCTATTTCTCCAAAGTCAATCCCATTAGGTAAACATAGAACAATCATTGATAAGTTATCTTCAAAATTGGCAGGATGGAAAAGATGTACTCTTAATCAAGCGGGGAGACTAACTCTAATAAACTCTGTCATGAATTCCATCCCCATTTATTCCTTGTGTGTTTCACATGTCCCTGCTGGTATTCTTGGTTCTCTTGAGAAACTGTCTAGGGCTTTTTTGTGGGATGCTAATGGGAAAGAGGGGTCTAAACCTAATTAACTGCAATACGGTACAACTGCCTAAGAAGGATGGGGGCTTGGGGTTAGGAATCTCTCTAACATCCAAATTGCTTTATTGGCCAAACGAATCCTTGCTATGTTAAGGGGGGAAACAAATCTATGGACTAATTTAGTGACCGCTAAGTATGGGAAATTTCACCCATGGGCAAACACTTTAAGTCATAATAGTGAACAGAACTATCAAGCCTCGTCATGGAAAATTATTTTACATGCAAGTAGTACAATCTGATATGGATTTACAAAATCTATTGTTAATGGAACTCTAATAAATATTATGGATGATCCCTAGATAACTGATATACCCCTTGCTCTTAAGCCCACTTTTATAAATGTTGACATATTATCCACGATGCATATGGTTTCTAATCTTATTGCAAACAACACATGGAACTTTAACTTGATTGCCTCTTGCTTTGGCCCCCATCTGGTCTCCAAGATATCTTTCATTTTTCTACCTGCTTCAAACGTCAATGATGATTCATGGGTATGGGAACTTGATGCACATGGATGTGCAAATGCTAATAATGTTTACAATTATTTATGTAGTGACAGTGGCTCGGCCCCAACATCTGGAAGGCTCTCTTGGAACTCCATATGACATATCAAAGTCCCTTCAAAAATTTCTATCTTTCTTTTGAAACTTTTGCATAACCGTTTGCCAACAAAAGATTATTTTCTGCATTTTGATAGTTTGATAAATTCTGACTGCTCTTTTTGTGCGCAAATGTTGAATCAAATGCCCATCTATTTTTTCAATGCCCTGTTTCACTGTAGCTCTGGTCGATTTTCCAATAGGAAACAAACTTTTCTTTTACTTATATGGACTCATGGCATATTGGTGATTGGATCAAGGAGGGTCGTTTGCTCGACCGGAGATCCAAAAGACTTCTGCTTTCTCTTTTTGCTTTTTATTTATGGGGACTTTGGACAGCTAGTAATGATCGCCATTTTAGTTCATAGCAAGCAACCATGTTGTGTGTCTGGGAGCGGGCAGTCACCGCGCACGGGGAATACGTCCATACCCATGTTCATGAGACTAACAGCTCCCAAGATTCAATTCGGATCCGGTGGGGCCATTGGGTCAAACTTAATACCGACGGATCTTTCGTTGATCCATCAGTATCGGGAGAGCAGGCTACATCATTCGAGATTCTAATAGTATCTTGGTGTCTGCAGGTTGTTCAGGCGTATGGCGAATGACATCCTAAAGTTGAGGGCTGTTGGACTATTGCGTGGACACGAAGATTGCAGGTGCAAAAATATCACACGTATTATCATGGTAACGGACTCTGAGATGTTGTTAAAGATTATCACTCGCAAGTCTCATTGCCCTTGGAGAATCAAAAACTTAATGCAAAATATCTGGGAGATTATGAATGTTTGTAATGCCTATACTGTAGTTCATTGCAATAGAATTTGTAATAGGGTTACGAACTTTCTTGTAAACTATGGTCGGGCACAAGACTGCGACACGATTTTTTGTGAGGAGTCTCTTTCTTGTGAGCTCCTTAGTATTTTGTACCAAGATTCGCTTTTGCATAATAGTTAATAGTTAAGGTTTAACTTTAAAAAAAACATGGAAGCAAACAAACTATACTCATGAAACTTCATCAACAGCATTCAAATCTTAAGACTTGACTGTTGAAAAGAGAAAGACAACTAAGTTAGCTAATGAATGGTCAAATCATAGGACAACATAAAAGGATCCATATTATAAGAAAGATAACTAAGCTTAACTACGCATACTTAACGTGGAATGGGGTCTTTTGGAATCATATATATTATCAGATTCACGTAAATTTGTCATAAAACATAGCCACAGACCAAGCTTGCCATGCATTGCCAGATGAAGAAAACAAGCAAAAACCTTGACGCCTAAAAAATGGAGTAGAACATTACAATGCACTGTAATTGGCATTTCACATTCCCCGTCATTTCAATAATTGTTCCTGCGCACTAATATTGGTTTCCTTATGGCTAAAAAGAATGGAAAATTGCCATTTTGCAGAAACAAACATCATAATTGGAAAAAGGGATTGCAGTGCCCTGGCCTTCTCTTCTGTTCCGTTGTTCCTGGACAGATGGACTGCTGCGATGTCCTGAAAAGTTCATATTTGCCGCTGCAGCTGAAGGTCAGGTGTCTGGTGTCTGGTGTCTGGTGTCTGGTGATGAAATGAAAAATAAAATAAATCTAGAGAAGTACAGATATTGACCATGGAGGGGTTGGTTGAAGTGCAGACTGAAGTGAAAGGCCCAAAACATCACTCAATACGAACACTTCAACATGTCTTTCTTCTATAGTGTCATCTCTTAGGAATAGTTGTCTCTTTTGCGCTCATGTGCATGTGACTGAGTCTCCCTTAAGAAACCGGTCCTAGTTTTGTTTTGTTTTTCATTTGAAATTAATCGTCAAGGCACTATTTGTTCTTCAACATTACAGAGAGAGCTCATGCACATGATTCAACTGCCTTCTACTTTAATATTTGTTCTCTCTCTCTCTCTCTCTCTCTCTCTCTCTCTCTCTCTCTCTCTCTCTCTCTCTCTCTCTCTCTCTCTCTCTCTCTCTGTGTGTGTACATAGTCTTGCTTAGATTTGCTCAACATGTTCTTATCTGCTAAACTAGCAGAGGTGTTAGTACTAAACAACATGACCCAACACAACTGACTCCAACATGTTTCCAGATGGTCAGTCAAAAGGATCAGAAGGAAGGGCCATTTGCATTCTCCCTGCCAGACGCCATGCACGTTCTCGTTCTCTCTCTCTCTCTCTCTCTCTCTCTCTCTCTCTCTCTCTCTCTCTCTCTCTCTCTCTCTCTCTCTCTTCTCTCTCTCACTCTCACATACACACACACGAAGTTGCAGTGCCCCCAGTTTTGGTTTCAGGATATGGAACTAATGAAGCCTTTGGGCCCATCGGCAGGAGAAAGCCCAAGCTTGTTTGAGCAAAGAGGGGGAAAAGAAGAAGAAAGCAGCAAAAGATAACGGGTTTGATGGAGTACGGGGTCCGATAAAAAAAATAGAAAATAAAAATCTCGGGCAGCGTGGGACGACAATGGCAGCTTTGGCTTCGCATCGGGAATTGCAAACAAAAATATAACTCAGCAGCAGCAGCAGCAGCAGAGAGAGAGAGTCAGGAAATGCCAGGCGGCGGGGTAGGACATGACCACCCGTTAGCCCGTTAGCGGTGCAGAAGTAACGACATCATCTTCTGTGACCGTCACGTGTTCTGGCTATTTAAAACGAATTTTGGATGGTAACTCGGTAAAAGTAAACTGTTTTTAGCTTTCAAAATTGAAATGTGGCGATTGCTTAAACTCCCGAAATCATTAATTCGTTATAACTAAAAATAAAAGTTTGTGATATTGCTTCACACTTTTTATATACATTTTGTAGAATGTACATTAATTCCAACACCTCAAGACAAGATGTTTTTTGAAAATTATAGAGGTGAAAGTGTAGGATGTACATTAAAAGAGCACATTTTTATATTCTAATATCTTCACTTATATCTTATCTAATGTTTGTTTATTTGCTAGGGTACTTTTAATATAGTTAATTAGAAATATATATATATATATCCAAAATAAAACGCCAATAAAAAGTGGAACGAGCAACTTCTCTGTTCTTCACTATTTTCTTCCAACGGACAAATTCCAAACTTAGATGAAGAAATTTACACCACTTGGCATCTCTAAAAAAAGTTTCAAGTTCCACATTTTGATAGGCCTTGGAACATTTCTCAGGCAACTTGAAAATAAGAAGAGCGGCATAATTTTAAAAAAATAAAATAAAAGAGAGACGAGAAATAAATGTGAGAGAGAAAAAAAAAAGGAGACCGCCGTGTTTATCGCCTTCTCAGGCAACCAAATCGCCGGAAGACGTCATCCGTAGACGCCGTCGAACTCAGAACATGGCGGGGAGCGGTTCCAGCGGGAATAAATCGGCCATGTCCCCGAAGTAATCGCCTCCCTGCTGCCAACTCGCCGATCCGAGTCCCGAGTCCCACGCCGTGGAATCCTTCAACTCGGTAGCGGCCTCCGAGAACAACCTCGGTTCCGATACCTCGAAAGCCAAGAAATCGTTATATAACGGCACGTCCTCGAACGATACGAACTCATGCAACTCCGAACAGCCCAGCGACGTCCCGAGTGCGCCTGCGAAGATGCTACGCGTCTCTTCCTCCGGCGCTGCTGCTTCGGCGGCGCCCGAAGGGAAGCAACGAAGCACGGACGTCGGAGACGAGAGCGCGCGACATTCGTCGCCGGACTCGTAAACCCCGGACGCCGACGTCGGAGGGGGCTCCTCTGCCGGTGCCTTTCCGGCGTAACCAGCGGGGGCGGGGACTGGAGCGGGAGACGCGGCGGCGAAGTTGGTGGTGGCTCCGGGGCCGCGGAGCCTGAGCGCGGCCGTGTCGTAGACCAGAGCGGCCTCCTCTGCGGTGTCGAACGTGCCGAGCCACACGCGCACCCCGCGCGAAGGGTCGCGTATCTCGGCCGCGTACTTCCCCCACGGCCTCCGCCGCACGCCGCGAAACTTCCTGACGCCGTCCGGCTGAGGAGTTGCAGTCGCCTTCTTAGCTCCAGCTGCGGACGGCGCTTTCTTCTGCCGCGGCTTCTTGCCGCAAGGCTTGCTCCGGAGCTGCGGCGGCGGGGCTTCCATGACTCCGCTGGAGCTCGTGGCCGGGCTTTGGTCCAGCCCTATCTCTCTCACCAGCCGCTGCACGCGACGGCCGGAGGAGCAGCAGGAGCCGTCTTCGTCGCCGGAGGAGCAGTCGGTGACGTCCGGGTCATCCCAGAAGATGCGCAAGGTGCGAGTTCTGTTATCCATGGCCGGCGTCCAAGCTTTGACGGGTGCCTTTCACTACTGTTGGGGACAGTGACGCCTCCCTTTAGCTTCCCTTATAGGTTGGTATCAGCAAGCAAGCAAGAGGCAAAGACCAAATCTTTTCAAAGGGATGGTGGCGTCTGGAAAAGAGAGAGAGAGAGAGAGAGAGAGTATGGGGATTCCTGTGTGAGATTTCTGAAGAGGGGAATAAAGAGGAAAAAGCTCTTTTAGAAAGGAGTGTATTATGTTGCATAGATGGATGATGAGTAAGAAAGAAGAGAAGAGAAGAGAGAGGCCAAACAAGTACTAGCTATAGAACAGATCAAAGAGAACAGAGGAATGTCCGTAGGAGACAGTAAGTAGTGACAGTTGAAGCAGGGCAGGGAGCGAGAGGATAAAGTAGGGAACTTTCCACGAAACTATGGCACACTGTCTAATACTACAGAGTTCTTTCTTTTCTAACGCTCATTAGAGGCAAAGGAAACCAAGAAACATAGAGAGAGAGAGAGAGAGAGAGGTTGGATAAAAGTGAAATTATACCTATGAATAAGAAAGAGGTCACTGCCCGTAGTACGCATGCACAGTCTCACCAAATGGTGAAACTGAAAAGAGCGGAAGCCTTCAGTCTCACTGGTGCCCTCCTCGGCCCTCGCCTCCAATGGAGAAGCGGTAGCACAAAGTTCGGAGTGCAGGGGAGTATCAGCGTTGGATCACTGTGGAGGTTTTTTGGACTTTGAAGCAGACGGAGAGCTCAGTAACTACGGGGAGAGAGACTTCTCGATAGCTGCTCAAATAACAGTACGGAGAGAGAGAGAGAGAGAGAGAGAGAGATTAGGAGATTTGGTCATTGGTGGTTATATAAGAAAAGAAGGAACAGGGGGATGGAGATAGAATCCCCTGAAAGGCGCACTTGAAACCCACGCTCCACATGAGCGTAGGAGTTAACGGGGAGATGCAGAAAAAAGTTTACTTTTTTTCTTCCTTATATCTTGGTACTATACTATCAATATCTTTATATTTTCTTTAACATAAATATTTTCCACAGGTAAAGTCCTCAACATAATCTTGACCTACTGATAAGTAGTATGGAATAACTAAACAAATAAATATCTAAAAAAAAAAGCTTCAACAAATTAAACAATCATCTATTTAGCACTAGTAAAATTTTTTATTCACCTCAAAATCATAATGAAAATTTACATCAATTATTGCCCGTTTATAATATATATAGAATTATATTAGGGGCGTACAATCTCATAGTTTCGAGTAATCAGATTGGCATTATTTTAATATGATGGTTCAAAATATAAGCAAATAGTTTTAAAAGTTTGGAATTACACGGTGCAATGGCAAATTTTAATTACACCCTAATATGCCTCATATAAACAATGTTTTCCTTTTACATAACATGTTTGATTTTTAAAAGTGGTTTGTTAATTTCGTAACTATTTCAGTTATCATTCAAAGTAAACATAGGCGGGGCTTTGGTTTCAAAATAAAAGAAAAAAAATGTAATTCTCCATAAACTTATGTCATGGGCTTCGAATTTTAAAAAGAAAAAAGAAAAAAGTGTCATACTTATAAATTAATTTCATGGGCCTCCAACATGTTGGCTCATTTCATTTGGGCCTTGGATCACAGACCGGGACCAAACGAGCAATGGTGGTCAAATCCTCGGGGTTAGGAACCAATGTCAGCTTGAAGGTGCACCTTGTGAATATTACTTCTTTTTTTTTTCTTGTTTTACTGCGACAGGATTAGCCATTAAATAGCAACCCATGGGTTTATAATTTAAGATGTCCACGTTAAGGCTTCATAATGGTATTAATGTTTTCCACGAACATATTAAAGAAGTTGTACTTTCAATTTTTACTTTGCACGCTGTTTCAGGCATTGC
The DNA here is from genome assembly GCA_030549335.1 of Pontederia crassipes. NCBI lineage: Eukaryota > Viridiplantae > Streptophyta > Magnoliopsida > Commelinales > Pontederiaceae > Pontederia > Pontederia crassipes. The sequence goes on from CM060191.1 coordinate 27,216,604, forward strand.
TTGAATAATATCTGAATATGATTTCTTAAGCATTGAATGCGATTAAAAGTTTAAAAACACATTTAATTTAACAAATAGCTTATAATAGTAATTAATGTCACAAATGCCTTCATAAGATGAAGTTAACTACTGCCATAAGTAGTCGGTAACCTTTTGAGAAATATATTATTGCATGGCAGAGGGGGAGTGGACCAAAAGCTGGTCTCCAAAAGTTACTGCCAACACTTGAAAAAAATACAACAAAATAATTTATTTATACTAATATTTAAGAGTTTCTTGACCAAAGATGAAAACATTAGTACAATACTAATTAATCTATACTGCACTGTTGTTAGTAATTAAATCGGATAAATGGAGATCGATTTTTGCTTAGAAGGGGTTCACTTCTTTCTCTCAGCTCAAAACAATAAAAATCACGTACATTTGTCTTTGTCTTCCTCTCTCCAAATCTTCCACAAGGAGGACAAATCCAAAAGCATACTAAAAAGATATATGACCTGATTAATGCATGTCAGGACCTCCTAGTGACCTTGTCGTGGATGCATGCATGCGTGCATGCATGCGCTATCTCGACCGTTCCTCCTGTCCATTGAGATCTAGGAGACGACCCCTCTTGAGCCTATCTTGACACGTCACGGAGAAAAAAAATTATACTTATATAATATATCAAGTTTCAAAAGATTTGAGAAGCTGTAAATATATATATATATGAAACGAAACTAGTTATTTTAAAAAAATTGAACATTGTACTTTTTTCGTTTTGAACTGAATTAATCAAATCGTTGGATGATTTTGATTATTATTATCAATAATATTAAATAAGCATGTTGCCTCGCACGTGTCTCTGAATGATCGGTGGAGATTTCTGATCATGTCGGCTTCATAACCGAAAAAAAAAATGGCACGTTGCCCTTTTAACCTTTTTGGATTGAATGACAGGTTTCATATTTATGTATAATTAAAGTGAGTGTCCTTAACGTCACTCCTCTAATTCTAAATGTCACTCCACATTTCTCATTTTATCATCTTACTTTTATTAATATTCTCTTCCTTCACTTCTCCCAATACCTTTTCATTTTCCACTTTTCCCCATACTTATTTAAATTAATTAATATTCTAATTATCTTTTCTTTCTTCACTTTTTCTCTTTTCTGATTAGTGCTTTTATTTTTTTATGATAAAAATATGATCCTTACATAATATGAGATATGATACACATAAATTTAATTAATATGTAAAACTAAAATTGCATCAAATATGTAAAGTATTAGAAAAGATATATGAAATAAAATAGAAATAAAAAATATCGTAAGTGAAAGTAAAGTACCACAAAAAAATTTAAAAAAATTTATACAAATAATTATATATTTTGATTATTTAATAAGTCTGTGACATTTTTCCAATTTTTTATCTTATATTTTTCCAAAACTAATATATATATATATATATATATTACAATATTAAATTAAATTAATATGTGTTCCCTTTATATTATACGATATTTTTTCCCTTAATTTTTTTATGTAGTACTTTATTTTCACTTACATTATTTTTTATTTTCATTTTATTTCATATATCTTTTCTAATACTTTACATATTTGATGCAATCTTAGTTTTACATATTAATTAAATTTATGTGTATCATATCTCATATTATATAAGTATTATATTTTTATCATAAAAAATAAAAACACTAATCAGAAAAGAGAGGAAGTCGAGAAAGAAAAGATAATTAGAATAATTTAAATAAGTTTAGTGAAAAGTGGAAAATGAAAAGGCACTATGGGAGAAGTGAACGGAGAGAATATTAATGAAAGTAAGAGGATAAAATAGGAAATGTGGAGTGGCATTAAAAATTAGAGGAGTGGCATTAAGGGCACCCTTAAAGTGGCACGCCATGATACTTTTTAAACCTTTTGGATTGAATCCCTATGGGAAAACAAACTCTGGATTGAATAGAACCATGGGAAATTTGATGAGATGTTTATTAATAATGTCTTAAATTTTAACTCAATTGTAAATTGTCTATTATATGTATAGGCACTCAAATAATTGGAACAATGAAGTCGACATTTTCATAAATAAAAAAATCACCTTTCAAAAGTCTAATTCAATTTAAAGTGAATCTCATAATTTTTCTATGTTTTTCTGAGTTATTTCTATCTCCTTTTTACCAATGCTAATTTAAAATAAATCTGACAATTTATTTTTCTAAATCACTAATGCTGCCATTCATGCATCGGTTGCGATGGATCTCGTCCTCATCGACCTTCATAATGTAGATATCAAACCAAATTAAAATCACTAGCCAGTCCAAAAATTTCGAAAGAGGAATAATATTATGAGACTTATCCTTTTAAATTTTTAAGATGTAAAATTATTTTTTTTTATTTTTTGCAACATTTTTTTATGTTAAACATTCATGACAGTGTTTCAAGAAGATGCACACATCCTCAATGCTATAAAAAATTTAAAGTGGAAGAAAATGAAACTCTCTTTTTAAAGAAATGAAGAAATGACTCAGAGTAGAAGAGGGAATAATGGTGATTTGATCAGGAGTGGTGTACTTGATATAGATATAATTTGTACCGCCCCCAAAATCGCTCATCTTGTCTATAAGCACTCAGGTTAATCCCGTGAGCGCTACACTGTCTATTACACTATAGACAATGATCATTCAACAAAATGCACACGTGACATCAATATTATAAGAAAATATAATAGAACTTTAATGCAAAAGTTTGAACGTTGGAATATCAAGGGACATAGCTAATTCAATGCAGTCTATAACGAAATGAGAAAAGACCACAAGTTCAATAAGTTCGATGAGTGGAACAACATTATGTATTTGAGTAACAAGATAATTATCAAACTAAAGGTAAAGCTTGATGATGTAGATTGTCATGTGCAGCGTCCTCCAAACTCTGAGCACATTCACACATCATTGTCCAGAATTTTCACCTGCAAAATCCCAATGCAGGAAAATCGAATATCCGTGAGCAAAAAGCCCAGTACGATAGCAATATAGAGGATGAAATAAAGATCAATGATAACCATATGATCAATGTATCAATGATGAACAAATGCATTAACTGTGATAGGCCATATATCTTACCTTATGTCTATATCTGTACTCTGTTCTTTACTATGACGATACCGTATCTTTACCATACTTACATTATCTGTACCATGATATGTTTCATCCTTTACTATACCATACTCTATGCTTTCTTTACAATACTTTGCTTTACATTACTTTGCTGTGAGTTGCACTACGTCTTTTATATTACTATAATATTCTTAAAGTTAGTTGTCCTATGCGAGCTCGTCTTTATTAAATTGTGATGTTAAATGTGCCTCTATGAATCTGTAGGTGGGAGAGGACCTACACCCCAAGAACAATGGCTTCTCAGTTAACTACTTGTCCCTCTGGCTCAATACTATGTTCTCTGGAGAAGGAGTGTGTCCAATGCATCACCCTTCTTCTAGACTCAGGTGGGAGAGGACATGTAATCTCAGGAACAGTGGTCATTGAAGACTAGTAGGAACGTTGTCTCCTCAACTAACTATATGTCCCTCTCTATACCATACTATAATCTTTGTTCCATATAATAGGACGACACATAACAATCTCGTGTCTTTATCTTTGCTTTTATTTATCTTTGTTTATCATGTATCCATAAATCAGGACCCAAATGGGCATCAGTGTCTGTACAATAAGACTCGGCCAGTATAGATGAACTGGGTAGAGTCTCCGGTTGGCATTCAAGAGTTGGGCTCCGATCGGATCAGAATCCGATTCGGACCATATCAGTATTAGAATTATTTCAATGTCTCTATATAGGTTTAAGTGGGTTGAACCGATCGGTTTGAATCGATGAGCTTGATCGAACCGATCGGTCTAAACCGGCTGGTCTGACAGGACTGACCTGTCCCGATCGACCGATCCTCTTGGATCGGTCGATCGTGTTCTATGTCGAGTGTCTGTGGATCGATCGATTGCGCGCATAGTGTTGGTTGACCTGTTACTCTAGGATCAGTCGATCGTTCAAGTGATCGGTCGACCGGTCGTGAGATCGTGAGGACGCACACTACGCATCGGATCGGTCGACCGTTCAGAAGATCAGTCAGTCGATCATGAAAGCAGGTCTGTTCGTTGATGGGTAGGTCGGTCGACTGCCTAGGGAGGCCTGTCGACCAATCGACAGGAACTCATGCGAGTTCTTCACATGGATCGGTCGACCATTTCGAAAAATCGATCGACCGGTCCCTACGATAAAATAGGGCCCTGAACTTCTTCTTCATTTCTGGCGGCCTTTCGGCCATCAAACGATGATGATAAAAATACGAAAAATGTAGACGGCATTCTCAGGATCAAAACGAACTATTCCTATGCATCAATCGATTGATATTTCGTCGTCTAGGGATTTAAAACGCTAAGGGTACCTTCATTCGTCGCTTTTTGGATTCCTCGGATCACTATTGTCGTCCTATCGGTCGTCGGTCGTTCTTGGCTGGTGGGGAAGGTGCGTCGAGTCCTTTGAATGTCAAGAGGAGGTCGTCGTGGGTCGATGGTGCGTGGACGAGTGTCGGATCGTCCGATGCACCGCCTCTGCTCTGCACGTCGTTGGTTCGTCCGTCGGCGAAAACAGGGAAAGGAAGAGGAGGAGACGGCAGGCAACGGTCGGCTGGGCATCCAAGAGGTGCGAGAACGCTTCCTCTCGCCCCCTTTATAGCCTCGGCCGGCCAGGGGTGACCGGCCGTTTCCGAGCAGAATCAGGGGAGGATTTTCCTCCCCTGTCGGTCGTTCTTCTTTGGTCCTTTTCTTTTTTTAATTCCGAATTCAATTCTGTTTTGATTTCCTTCCTTAATTATAATTTCCGTTTGAATTTTGAATCCCTTCCTATTCTAAATTTTTCATGCGTTACATTATTACCCCTAAAAAAGAAATTTGTCCTCGAATTTAAGTAAAAGTTAGGACTCACCGAATAATTCAGAAAACTTCTCTCACATTTTTTATTCTACTTCTCAAGTGGCCTCTTTTCCCTTGTGATGCTTCCAAGGTACTTTGACCAGTGATATCTTCTTCTTTCCATGTTGGTGTTCTTGATACTCCAGTATCTCCATGTGTTGTTGTTCATATGTCATATCTTCCATGAGGTTCAGTTCCTCAATTTGGATCACGTTAGCGTAATCATGTTTGTACATCCGGAGTAAGGAGACATGGAAAATATTGTGCACCTTGGCGTACGCCGAAGGTAGGGCCAACCTGTATGATGAGTCTCCAACTATGTCTAATATCTCAAATAGGCCTACATACATTGGGCTCAACTTCCCACGTTTACTAAAACGCATCACCCCTTTGGTGGGGGAGACCTTAAGTAGGACTTGGTCTCTTATCTTGAACTTGTGTTCTCGGCATTTTTTGTCCGCATAGGCGTTCTTTCGATCTTGTGCTGACTTCATCCTCTTCTTTATGAGTTCAACCCTGTCTGTGTACTCTTGGGTCTGCTTCTGTAGTTCAGCGCTCAAGATCTTTCTTTCTCCCACTTCACTCCAACATGCTGGGGAGCGACATGGTCGACCATATAATGCCTCGAAGGGGGACATATCTATGCTAGCATGAAAGCTGTTATTGTAGGAGAACTCGATGAGAGGTAGGTGCTTGTCCCAGTTACCATGTCAATTCAGGGCGCATGCCCCTGAGCATATCTTCTAATGTCTGAATGGTCCTCTCTGATTGATTGTCAGTTTGGGGATGAAAAGTTGTGCTATAGCGAAGTCTCGTCCCAAAAGTATTCTGGAGGCTCTTCCAGAATCTTGATGTGAACTTGGGATCTCTATCAGACACAATGGTTGATGGGATCCCGTGAAGTCTAATAATCTCCTGCACATATAGGTCCATTAAACTTTCAAGAGATTGTTTTACCTTTATGGGTAGGAAGTGAGTCGGTCCACTATCACCCAAATGACATCATGTCCCTTTTGAGTCCGAGACAGACCCGTAATGAAGTCCATCGCTATTTCTTCCCACTTTCACTGTGGGATACCCAGACTCTTCAAAGTCCCTTGAGGTTTCTAATGTTCCACTTTGACATGTTGGCAGACAATACATTTAGAGACGTATTCTGCGATCTCCTTCTTCATATCTGACCACCAGAAACTTATCTGTACATCTTTATACATTTTTGTACTCCCTAGGTGGATTGCAAATTCTAACTTGTGACACTCTTCTAGGACTTCCCTCCGCAATTCAGGATGATTTGGTACTCATAAATGATCTCGGTCCCGGATGCTACCATCTGGAGAGACCTTGAAATTTGTTGTTTCGAGATTAATCTTTATCATCATAGTCTGATAATTTGGATCTTCCACTTGTGCTTCAATGATCCTCCCTATAATGTCTGGTACTGTACGCTGCATCATCATTAGTGATCCATCATGTCTTGCCCTTGGTGCCCATTTGAACAGTTCCTCCATCATTTCGAATTGTCGAAGGCGCATGAAGGCGACAGATCCTTCTCACTTCCGACTAAGTGCATCTGCCACTGAGTTTGCTTTACCAGGATGGTAGTTGATGGCAAACTCATAGTTCTTTAAGAACTCCATCCATCTTCTTTGGCGCATGTTGAGGTCCTTCTGCGTGAAAACATATTTCAACCTCTTGTGGTCAGTGTAAACCACAAATTCTTCTCCATATAAGTAGTGGCGCCAAAGTTTGAGAGCAAACACTACTGCTGCCAGTTCGATATCATGTGTTGGATAGTTGACCTCATGTTTTTTCAGCTGTCGGGAAGTGTATGCTACAATTTTCCCATGTTGCATTAACACACATTCTAGTCTTGTACCGCTGGTATCGCTGTAAACTACGTAATCACCATTGCCCGAAGGTAACGTCAGGATTGGTGCCGAAGTTAGCCGCTTCTTTAATTCTTGAAAGCTTTCTTCACACTTGGGTGATCAGATAAACTTTTCCTCTTTTCTGGTGAGCTTGATTAGTGAAAGTGCTATTCTGGAGAAATCCTTGATAAATCGTTGATAGTATCCTGCTAGGCCAAGGAAATTCTTGATTTCGGAGACATTCTTTGGTTGAGCCCAATTGAATACCGCTTCTACTTTTGCCGGATCAACTGAAATTCCATCTTTTGAGACGATGTGACCAAGGAACATCATCTCTTCTAGTCATAATCCACATTTGGAAAACTTTGCATATAATTTCTTTGATCGCAAAGTCTCCAATACTATTCTCAAATGTTCTCTGTGTTGCTCTTTACTTGGCAAATAGATGAGGATGTCGTCGACGAAGACAATCACGAACTTATCTAGATGTTCGTTGAAAGTCCTATTCATAAGGTTCATGAATGCTGCAGGGGCATTGGTTAACACAAACGACATTACAAGGAACTCATAGTGTCTGTATCTTGATCTGAAGGCTGTCTTTGAAATGTACTCCTCGACTACCCTGAGTTGATGATAACCGCTCCTCAGATCAATTTTGGAGAAAACATTTGCTTTAGGCAGCTGATCAAATAAGTCGTCGATGCGAGGCAGTGGGTACTTGTTCTTTACAGTAACTTTGTTCAACATTCTATAGTCGATACAAAGTCTTAGTGAACTGTCTTTCTTCTTGACGAAAAGGACTGGTGCAACCCATGGTGATACACTAGGCCTGATGAAGCCTTTGTCTAGCGGCTCTTGAATCTGGGTCTTCAATTCCTTCATCTCTGCTCGGGCCATGCGGTATGGAGCTTTGGAGATCGGTAATGTGCCGGGTGTCACTTCGATATGAAAGTCTATCTTCCTTCTGGCGGTAGACCACTAACGTCATCAAGGAATACATATGGAAATTCCTTCACAACCTCTATGTTTTGAGGGGTCTTCTTTGATTCTTCTATTTTGATCACACTTGCTAGGTAACCTCTACACCCCTTTTGAAGTAGTTTATGTGCCTTCATGGCAGATACTATAATCTTGGGTTCATTGCGAGCTATGCCTCTGACAATAACCTTGTATGTGTTCTGTGTACCTATAACAACCTTATTTTGCTTGCATAGAATAGAAGCATCACGGAAGGTTAGCCAATCCATGCCAAAAATTATATCATAATCTCTCATAGGGATGATGATATGATTTGCTTGAAAATTTTTATCTATCTCTATGGATACATTAGGAATGTATTTTGTAGTGAGTAGGATTCCTTGTGGGGTCAGTATACTCATCTTATGATCTAGATTCATTGCAATTATCCCTAAGGTAGTGGCACATTCTTCAGATATAAAAGAATGGAAGGCACCGGAATCGAACAACACTATAGTGGGTAGTTCAGCTACGAATAGTGTACCTGGAATGACCTCAGCATCATTTAGTGGAGCGTCCTCTTCCAAGTTGAAGAGTCTTCCTTGTACTAGTTATTGTTGCCCACGTCTAGGGCAGTTCATTGAAATGTGACCCATTCCACCGCAGTGGAAGCATGCTCCAATCTTCATGCGGCATTCCCCTGCGTGGGTCCTGTCATAGGTGTTGCATAAGACTCGCTCACCTTGTGCGGGTGGTGCTTGAGGGGCTCTGGGAGGCTGTTGCCTCTACTGCTGAGCTGGGCGCCTTGGCGCTTGCTGAGGGGACCTTGGATTTTATTGTTGCTTGTTGTTGAGGTGGAGGAGCTTGTTGTTGAGGGCGGTATGGTTGCTGTGGTGGGCGATTGTACTGTTGAGGCACTAGATAAATATGATGCTGGTTGTCCCATCGTTACGGTTGACGGTTGTTCCCATGAAATTATTGTTGTTACTGGGAACTCTGTCCTACATTCAATTGGTCCCTCTTGTCCTTCAGAAAGTCCTGGTGGTCCTTCTCCGTCGTTGTTGCAAGACTAATCGCTTCGTCTAGGATTTTACAATTCTCTGATCTTGTTTGGGACCTCAAGGTGGGTTCAGTCCATCCACAAAGCGTTTTGTTATGGCCAATTCATCCATAATAAGATTAGAATATTTCTTCAGTCGGACGAATTTAGTCATGTATTGGAACACTGTCATAGTCCATTGTTCCAGATGCAGAAATTCCTTTTGTTTCAAGTCCCTTTGGAAGGTAGGGAAGAAGTGTGTCTCGAACGCCTTGCGGAAATCCTCCCAGACAACGATTCTTACTTCTGGAAAGCTAGTGGCCTTCTTTGCCTTCCACCATTCTTTCGCATCCTTCTGGAGAGTGTCTCCAGCGAATTGCACTTTCTTGTTCTCGGGGACATCGAGGATGTCGAACTTTTCTTCCAACGTCTCTATCCATTATTCGGCCACCTCTATACCCTCACCGTTGAATGTTGGAGGCTTCGACCTTCAGAATTCTTGTATTGTACAGGGAAGGGGAACTTGTCATCCTTGTTGCACTGGTGGTTCAGGTAGAGGAGGAGAAGACGGAGGTGGATAAGATGAAGGTGGGGGAACGAAAGGGGTCTCCCCTTCGTTATGTATCTCGTTCTCGCTAGTGGACGCTGATAGTCTTTTTTGAGGAGACATCTATAAAAAGACCATGAGAATATTTGAGATATAGCGTAGAACCAAAGATCTTTAATCAAAATAAAATCTTGGATCACAATTGAGACCTTATGGCTCAATATCTGCTTAAAAATTCAAATCATGCTCATGATAGAGTTAGTCAAAACCAAAACATAAGCATTTGTTTAAGGCACACTAAGGCCTTCAACATAAAAAAATTCCACTATTCGATACTAATCATCACATCTCGAGGTTTTCCCAGGTTCATCCTTGGAGATCCTTTTGCGCTTGGGATAATTCAGGCATTCACATTCGAAGTGTCCAAATTGTTCACAGTAACTGCAATATGGCTCTGGGTCTTCTGAACCTATTTGCTCCATAATATGTATCTCTCTCCTTATTTCTCTATCTTCCGACGTCTTAGTAGGTGGGGAGGGTATTACAGGATGGTTACTCTCCACGCTCTCTAGATCAGATTAATCTTGTATTTCTGGAGCTGGAAGTGGTGGGGTCGCATGTCCACGGCCACGTCCGCGACCCTGTGCATGTGTCTGCTCCTGCTCTTGCGGCGGTGCAGTTGGGGGGTGCATGACTGATTCAGCCACCAAAAAACTCTACGTCCGCCATGTACCACTTTGGACGTTATGCGGCGTGAAGGCATTTATAAAAATGAATTAACTCAATAATATAAGTATCATCTACATGAGAATGTACTTAGTACTTACTTGAGGAGTGGAACCGCAGACACTTGGAAAGCTTGCACATGACTTTACTTTGAGCTATGAAACAATATGAATAATGATGACTATGCATGAATATCTACTCTACTATGATCGATGAGGGAGCCAAGAACTTAGGCTCTGATACCAAACTGTAACGCCCCGAAAATCGCCCCTCCTATCACGTAGGCAGTCAAGTTGATCCCGGGAGCGCTACACTGCCTATTACACTATAGACCATTATCATTCAACAAAATGCACACGTGGCATCAATATTATAAGAAAATATAATAGAACTTTAATGCGGAAGTCTGAACGTTGGAATGTCAAGGGACATAGCTAATTCAATGTAGTCTGTAACGAAATGAGAAAAGACCACAAGTTCAATAAGTTCAATGAGGGGAACAACATGATGTCTTTGAGGAACAAGATAATTATCAAACGAAAGGTAAAGCTTGATGATGTAGATTGTCATGTGCAGCGTCCTCCAAGCTCTGAGCACATCCACACCTCATTGTCTAGAATTCTCACCTGCAAAATCCCAATGCAGGGAAATCGAATACCCGTGAGCAAAAACCTAATACGATAGTAATATAGAGGATGAAATAAAGATCAATGATAACCATATGATCAATGTATCAATGATGAACAATACTATGCTTTGGTTTCTATGCATTAACTGTGATAGGCCATATATCTTGCCTTATGTCTATATCTGTACTCTGTTCTTTACTATGACGATATCGTATCTTTACCATACTTACATTATATGTACCATGATATGTTTCATGCTTTACTATACCATACTCTATGCTTTCTTTACAATACTTTGCTTTATATTACTTTGCTGTGAGTTGCACTACGTCTTTTACATTACTATAATATCCTTAAAGTTAGTTATCCTATGCGAGTTCGACTTTATTAAATTGGGATGTTAGATATGCTTCTATGAATTTGTAAAGCTAGTAAGCCCAAAAAGGGAAAGGATTGTGACAATGCATCATCCAATTCGGAAGTGGGAGAGGACCTACACCCTAGGAACAATGGTCATTTAAGAACCTGTAGGTTCATTGTCTCCTCAGTTAGCTACCTGTCCCTTTGGCTCAATACTATGTTTTCTGGGGAAGGAGTGTGTCCAATGCATCACCCTTCTTCGAGACTCAGGTGGGAGAGGACCTATAGTCTTAGGAACAATGGTCATTGAAGACTAGTAGGTCGCTGTCTCCTCAGCTAACTATCTGTCTCTCTCTATACCATACTGTAATCTTTGTTCCATATAATGGGATGACACATAACAATCTCGTGTCTTTGTCTTTGCTTTATTTATCTTTGCTTATCATGTAGTTCGTAAATCAAGACTCAAATGGGCATCAGTGTCTGTACAATAGGACTCGGCCAGTATAGGTGACATTGGTAGAGTCTCCCGTTGGCATTCAAGAGTCAGGCTCCGATCGGATCAGAATCTGATTCAAACAATATCAGTATTAGAATTAATTCAATATCTCTATATGGGTTTAAGTGGGTTGAATCGGTCGGTTTGAACCGATGGGCTTAATCGTACCGATCGGTCTAAACCGGCTATTCTGATTGGACCGGTCGATCGTTCTTGATGGACCGGTCGACCGTTCTCCAGCACCGGTCGATCGGTCCTCTTGGATCGGTCGACCGTGTTCTATGTCGAGTGTATGTGGATCGGTCGACTGTGCGCATAGGGTCGGTCGACCGGTTACTCAAGGATAAGTCGATCGTTCTGGTGATCGATCGACCGGATGTGAGATCGTGAGGACGCGCACTACGCATCGGATCGGTCGACCGTTCAGAAGATCAGTCGGTCGATCATGAAATCAGGTCTATTTGTTGATAGGTAGGTCGGTCGACCGCCCTGGGGAGGCTGGTCGACTGATCGACAGGAACTCATGCGAGTTCTTCACATGGATCGGTCGACCGTTTCGAAAAATCGATCGATCGGTCCCTGCGATAAAATAGGGTCGCCAGACTTCTTCGTTTTCGTCGGCCTTCCGGCCGTCAAACGATGATGATGAAAATACGAAAAAAGTAGACGACATCCTCAAGATCAAAATGAACTATTCCTACGCATCTATCGATCTTTATTTCATCGTCTAGGATTTAAAACGCTAAGGGTACCTTCGTTCGTCGCTTTTTGGATTCGTCGGATCACTGTTGTCGTCCTGTCGGTCGCCGGTCATTCTTGGCCGGTGGGGAAGGTGTGTCGGGTCCTTGTGAATGTCGAGAGGAGGTTGCCGTGGGTCGATGGTGCGTGGACGAGCGTCGGATCGTCCAATGCGCCGCCTCTGCTCTGCTCGTCGCTGGTTCATCTGTCGGCGAAAACAGTGAAGGGAAGAGGAGGAGACGATAGGCGGCGATCTGCTGGGCATCCAAGGGGTGCAAGAACGCTTCCTCTCGCCCCCTTTATAGCCTCGGCCGGCCAGGGTGGCCGGCCGTTTCCGAGCGGAATCAAGGGAGGATTTTCCTCCCTTGTCGGTTGTTCTTCTTTGGTCCATTTCTTTTTTTTAATTCCGAATTCAATTCTATTTTGATTTCCTTCCTTAATTACGATTTCCATTTAAATTTTGAATCCCTTCCTATTCCGAATTTTTCATGCGTTACATAATTAATAAGAAAGTATTTAGTGAAAAAAATTAAGGGATTGCTTTTATGGTATGTAGAGTAAATAAATAAAAAATCAATGATAATTTGAATTAATGATCAAGAATGAAATAGCATTACTTGTGAGCAATCAAATGAAATTGTTGGCATATTAATAATAATGAGGCAATTTCATTTGAAGAATTTTGTCGGCATGTTCAATAATAACGAAATTGCAACAAATGTAAATTACTGAACATGCCAACAATTTCATTATAATTCACGTTCATGGTCTTCTTCTTCCATTCTTCTCTAGTCATTCATATTCATAATCTTTCATCTTATTCACAAGTTGAAAGAGCTCTTTACTTTTAAAGAATATCATAGCAAACACTCGAGTGTGTAACTACTTAAACCATGATGGGCTGCCACGGCAGGTGTCCCGTTGGGCAAAATGACCTCACTTAGAGCCTGTTTGATTCAAAATTCATTAAGAGAAAGAAAAGGTAAAAAATAAAAAGGAAAGGACGAGAAGGAAATGTAAAAGAATGAAGGTTAATAGTTACTCATGTTTGGTTGGTAAGATCTGTTTGAGGAATTTGAAAGGGTGGGGTTGAATATGGAGGTATGAAAATAGCTAAACTATGTTTGGTTATATTTTTTATTTAAGTTAAGAAAAGTGGGGTGAAATAGCTAAGCCTTTCAAATATCACATTTTTCATTCTATCAATTTGATGCAATGAGAACTGAGAATGAATAAATAATTTTAGACTAAATTAATCCTTAACCCTTCTTTTATTACCAAATAAAATCATTTCTCTTGTTGCCAAATTAAACCATCTCTCTCCTCTCTCTCTCATAAATTATCTTTTCCTCTTATATGAATATATATATATATAATATTATTTTTTATTTTTTAAATAGATAAATAAAATAGTTCAAAAAAAATAAAAATAAAAAATAGGCTAAACAAAAAATAAAATAGAAAAATAAATTAAGTGGTAAAGTAATAAATATTTATTGCTCATTAAATATTATAAATGGTTTATATATAATAAAGGGTAAAAATAACTTTTTAGTAAATAAAACTCCCATTGCCCGTACCGTTATTTTTTATAACTTATTATTTTTAGAAAATTTTATTCTTTACATATATAATTATATGCTTAACTTATTTAGTCAAGATGGAAACATATATTAAATATAACTTTCCCCTCCTTTTCACCTCGATTTGGGGGTGAAAAAAATAAACATTGAAGGAGAATAGAAGAGAAATGAGGGGACTTTCTTCTGCATTCCCCTCCAATTAAACTCAACCAAATGAGGAGAAGAGATTCTTCTCATTTTTCTTACTCTTGTTTACCTTCCTTTCACCCTTAACCAAACAGACCTTTAAGGCGGAAACATCTATAGGTGAAGAATATTCATGGGGAGTGCAACTCCTATCTAGATAGGTAATGGTAATCCTCAACTTTTATCTTATTAAGCATGAGCTTCTTTTTCGATCACTTGGATCAATCAAGGGATTATCTTTAAATTCATATCAAACGGTATCAATCAGGTGGACAGAGAACTTGTTAGATCAGGTGATTTAAATTAAGGTTGTATTCTTTTTGTTCACAGATCGAAAGCCCGAAAGATTGAGCGATCGTCCATTTGGTGAGCATTCAGAGGTCGTTCAAAAGAGGATGAGATGCCTATTTTGTTTGTCCATCGGTCAATAAAAAATGGTGCAGTCATCCATCCTGAGTTCATCCTTCGGTAGTTCCAAGGTCGTATACGAATCGATCGACCAAAATGTGTTCAAACGTCCATTATGGCATAAGGAAGTTCTCATACTTTCGATTGAGAGTTTCGACCTAAACTTGATTGATCATTCACTGAACTAGGTCCATCTTCCTCAGTTGGTGAGAAATAATTTCCCCATCCACATCAGAAGCTTTTTTGGCATAATAATCTAGATCGGTCAACCGACATGTTGTCAACGTTATTTTCGAGTCTTAACATTTTTCAGTTCGGTCGTCCACTTCGAACTTTCATTTTGGTCCATATCAATCGTGCGGTCTAGTTTTAGACATCTAATGTGGTAGTCGCTATACTCTAAACGAGATGAATCGGACACTTGAAATGATTTCGGTCCTCCGTTTCAGATCAACAGAGCCATAAGTCATTACAGAGTCCTTAAATTTTCAATCAATTTTCAATACAAACAAAAATCTAACACTATCTAACATTCGACCTATAGCATGATGCAGGGATAGATATTAACATAATTTCATCAATGTACGAATATATCATCAATTATTAAAAAAGTCCTATTGTAATATATGAATCCTAACATGTCACATTTTAGATGTACTTCTTATCATCAAAGGAACATTTTCTCAGATCAATAGACATACATGAATCCTTTACTATTACATAAAATATATGGCAAAGATCATATCCATCATCGAGAAAGCAATAATGCACTATCATTCGACATATTAAAAAACTCAAAGAAAACATATCCATAATTCTATAAAATCATAAGGCACTATCTCTACCCACACTAGCATGAATTCTAATCCTATTATGGTCCTTTAAAACATGCATAATCGTCGAATCTAATCCATGACCCAGATTCCGAATAACACATCTTTTGATCAATCGTTGGCTTATCACTTCGCCAGAGCAAGTCCTATTTCCTCGCCCTTCGCCTTCCTACGTCGTCCATGCCTGAGGAACCTACCGGAGTCTTGCAGTTGTCTTCTGGCCGAGACCGAGAAGAGAGTACGAAAAAAAGAAAGTGAAGAAGATGAGGAGATGGAAGGACAAAGAAGGGGAAAAGAGAGTGGGGGTTTTTGTGATTTAGGATCTCCATGATCATGGCGAAGGAGGTTACGAGATCCAACAATTACTGTGGTGAAATGAATGAGAAAAATCAACATCGATCTTCCAACGATTTTTTGTCCATTGCACTTTTGGTCGTGCGTCGGTTGAGATGCTGACTCATCGCGATAATGAGCGCCCGTTTTGATTTCGGATATCCGAAAGTTTGATGTTAGGAAAATAAAAAGTTTTAAATTTTTAAGAAATTTTCGATGTGTCACATAGGGGTGAAAGTAGTTCGGGTCGGATTTTCGTTCTAAAAAAATCAACCGCTATTTTCGGATCGGTTTTTAAAATTAAAAAAAAACATCCTAAAACTATTTTGAAAAAATAAAAACCACACTCTAACAAGTCAATTTTTCGGGACCCTACTTTTATATAATTATATTTTAAATATCTATAATAAATTAAATTAATATTTTTATTTTTATTTTTATATTAATATATAATATATTACTAAAATTTTAAAGTTATTAAATTAGAGTTTGATAATATGATAGAAAAGTAAAAAATTTTAGACAAAAAATATTATATCTATAATAAAAATTAATAACATATGTATTTATATAAATAAAAATGGGCTCCCGGGCCTTATGATTTTTTGAGATGGAGTCCTAATTTTAAAGGGTGGATTTTAATTTATTAAAAATCATCCTAAATCATATTCGGGCTTCTAATTTTTTATTCTTTTAATTCGATTTTTTTGAGTTCGGTAGATTTTTCGGGTTGGTCATATTTTTTTTACACCCTTAAACTATTATTTTTAGTACCATTATGATTTAGACTAATTTCATGCTTGCAAAGAAATATTCAAATGATCCACGAAGCATTATATAACATTTTTTATCCAAAATCACCTAGATGCTTGCATGATTCTGATTTCTGAGGGCCTAGTAGTCCTCTGAAGGGGTGATCTATTACCTACCTCAAATTGGACATTGTGCATCGAGAATTGATTGAAATGAAGTAGAAATAACAAAGAGGACAGGATGCTCGCCTCCACTTCCGTCAAAACCCAAAAGTCTAATCTTGGGGTTGCTCAGAGAGGAAGATTTCCGAGATCGAGGTCCGTCGAAGGCATCCATCCTACTGCGACGAGACAAGGACGGCCATAAGTCACCGGTGAAGGACGGAAGTGTTCACCAACACTGTCACCAATAGTGGTTCTTACGGCAGGCGTCCCCTAAAAAAATTAAGGTTTTTTTCGTTCACCAACATCTCTCCTAAATTATGAATTTTTTTTTCATTTATCTATGACTTTCAAATATTTCCTTGACACTCCCCGAACTATATCGATTTTTCAACTTCTGTTAACTTTCATATTAATTTTTATTTTTTATTTATAAAATGAGTAAATTATCCTTTTATCATCTAATATTTAAAAATATAAAAATAATATATTAAAAAAATATGGTTCACCCCTCTCACGCGACGAGATCGCACCCCCGAGATATGCGATCATGTCGCCGGTCGCAAGAGAGACGTCAAGGGGGCTGCGATCTCATAGCCATCCGTAAGGGAGATTCCCGACGACCAAAATTTTTTTTGTCGCAGGTTGCAGAGAGGGGGGCGACCCCCCTCCTTCCTTGTGCTCGCTGGCGCGCCGAGCAGATCGCAAAGAAGAGGATCAGCGACATCGCAGAGAGGAGGGTCGGCGAGGTCGCAAAAGGGGGGAGAGTGTCTCACCCCCACTCTACGACCTGCCAAAGGTCGCAGAGCGGGGATGAACCCCCCCTCCTTGCATTCGCCGGCCCTGTGTCACATCAGGGAAGGGGGGTGGGGGTCGCCCCCCTCTTGCAACCTCCGGCCCTACACAGGGAGGGTGGGGGGTCGCCCCCTTTCGTGACGCTCGTTGGCGAGCGTTTGGATAGTGTTAAACTTTTATTTCTATAATATATTATTTTATATTTTATGATACAAAGAAAAGGTAATTTGGTCATTTTATAAATAAAAAATAAAAATTAATGAAAAAATTAATAGAAGTTGACGGATGAAGTTAAGTGAAAAATGTAATATAATTCAAGAAGAATTAGCGGAATATTTGAAAGTCATGAATAGAAGCGAAAAAGTTCATAATTCAAGAGGTCAGCAGAAAAAATCCAAAAATTTATATACATGAATTTATAGTCCGTGTTTGGCCGCGAGAACTAACACTTCTAACTGGTTCATCCAAATATAAATCTACTGACCAAAACTTATGTTCCGGGCAAAGTAGCACGTCAAAAGTTCCAGCATTTTAGAACGTTTTCCCTTTTACCACAAATAGGACGGCCACCTATCTTTAGACCTATATTATGAATTATTTAATAATATCTACGTATATTATATATCTATATAATAACTTATTTCCTAAAACTTGTAAAAATAAATTATTTAAGATTTAATTACAAATAAGTATTTTATAAATTATTTATTATGGCTTACTTAGTATTATAGTAAACAAATTAAATAAAATTGTGTTATTAATTGAGTGAAATTAATGTAAACCTTATGTATAATAATTATATTTATTGTACTATATAGAATTTTACTAATTACAATTTTCAATTATTTTAGATTATAATATTATGATGTTAATTAATTAAATTATAATATTATAATACTAATTTCGTAAATTTTTAATTGAATTCAACATATATGCACATGTATGATAGTAATAATGTTTAAATTATAATATTTTATGCAATTTTTATATAAAACAATAAATTATCTCTTTAGTTTTTACTTTTCTAATAATTTTTTAATTCTTCATCGTTATATTTTTAATCCAAACGCTAAATCGAGAACTTACTAGTTACTTCTTGCATCCAAACACAAAGAAAAAAAATGGAATATTGTTATACAAGACGATGATGAAACATGGAAAAAAATTAAGTTATTGCTTCCTGCGTGCGTGCGTGCATTTTCTTTTTCTTTTCTTTTCTTTTTCGAGGTAGTTTCTGTTGCAACATGAACAGTTTGGCTTCCTTCTTCTACTTCATGTAGATGTGCATGCAACTACTTCGATTCATCCATCAGATTATAATCTAATAGTTGAGATTGAAGAAAAATGAAAAATAACAATTCCAATCGTTTCAATCAGAACCTCTTTAGTTGAACTTGAACCCAATGGATGCTCATGCCACCACAACAACAACAACAAAACCTTATCCCACTAGGTGGGGTCGGCTACATGGATCATACGACGCCATTCCGCTCTATTAGTAACCAAACCTTTCGGTATATTATTCACCAATAGATCTTGCTCTATTAGTTCGCCAAGTGTCCGCCTTGGCCTCCCTCTCTCTTTTTTAATCGGACTCCAGATTATTTGATCTACTCTTCTTACTGACGCATCTAATGATCTTCTCTGAACATGCCACCACTTTAACAAAATAGATTTTTCCCCATAACAAATTGCAAATTGTAGTGCCCTTATGTCCTCTTAATATCAATGATTTTTAATGTAAGCATTATTATTTCGGTGCTCAATGACGTCAGAGAATCCAACCTAGGATCCATGATGTCATGCTCCAGCCAAATTATTGACAGTTCAACATTATACTATCAATGAAATCCAAAGCAAAAAGGTCATGGACTTCTCTAACAGTATGGAAGTAGATCTTGAATCTAGCACATATTTATTCCTTCAACTGTACAATTCCAAGATCCCTAATTAGACTTTGGCATAGAAAAGAATTCACGCATTGAGTGAAAATGTCCCTGACTACTCACCGTTATAAAAGCATCATTGTCAGAGCGTACAACATAAGACATTTAAGATCAGAGAACAAGATTTGACCAATTGTTTGGGGAAACTTTTCACTTATGCAAGGAATTTCACTCCCTCGTCATCTGTTGAGTTGCCCTTGAAAATTGTCGCCTTCCCTTTCTGCTCCAGTAATTTCAGAGCCCGCATGAGCACACCACGATCAATTCCCGCAAGTTCTTCAAGCATCACACAATGTTAAATAGATAAGCTTCTTACCAAGAACCAGAAAATGTATTGTACATTGACAACATGCAAATAGCCTTATTGAAGTTCGAAGACAAAAGAACATTCAGAAGAAAGATCAGATAGTCAGTTGTCAAGTACCATCACCATATATCATGAGAATATTCGCATCAAAAGAATTAGAATGCACCTATATAAAATGATGGAAACTCTATTACCACAATAAGACTTCAAAGGCAACACCAAATACTATACAATTACTAGCATAAATACAAATATGACACAGAAGAACAGCGTTTTACGCTGATAAACAGATTTGAAGCACCAGAAATTTACCACTGCCACGTGTTTCAATTCCTGATTGTATATCTTCAATAGTCATGACAGAGTCTCCCAATCCATTTTCTCTTACCTAAGCACATGAAAAAAAAAAGACCAATGACAAGAAGCAAGTCATTATACCTTTAGAAGGAGGAGGAGGAGGAGGAGGAAGAAGAAGAAGCAACTCATTATACTAAAAAGAAAGGAAGTCGAAGAAGCAACTCATTATACACTCAAAAAAGCAGCAGCAGCAGCAACTCATTATCGTCTCAGAAGGAAAATGCAGAAGCAGCAACTCGTTAACTTGTTTATTAATAAAGAGATTACTCACAAAGTTCAGAATATAGTCTGCCCAGTCTTGAATTCTCATCCAAAGAATAAGACATTTCTTGTGACCTTTGTCCATCCATTCAGCACGACCTGCAGAAAATATGGTTTCAGATGTTTTGCTCTTTTCATTTAAATTTTGTTAAATACTTTCACTACAGAATGAAGGGGAAGCTCTGCTTGACGACTGACCTTCATTAACTATAGCAGCAAGAAACACCTCCTTTGCCTCATGGCTTAGAGATCCTACAAAGCAATAGAATCTTTGTGATAAACGCCTTGATGCACAACTAGGAGATACAAAGACATGGCAAAACTCATGCACCATTTGACAAACAGTCCAATGCTATCCCATTCTAATTATTGCAACACCAACAATTATATAGCAAATTAATTATCTGTCAATCCTTAGCAGCATTTTTATTTCTCAACCCATCACTAGAAATAATCTGTGGCTATGACTTACTTTCTATTTCTGGATTAGCAAAGAGAGGAAAATCTTCTTCCAAGCCAATTATAAATGCTTTTTGAGTTTTGCAGTAATCAAGTATTAACTCCTTCCATAATTGCACTTGCTTTTCACGTGTTTCCCTTACCGGCTGCAGACTATAAGGAGCACAAGAGATAAGTTAAGTGCAGTTGTATTGCTTTTCATAAAACTCGGCCCAGCATAGATGAGACATTATTGACAGAAAATTTGACAACATCCAATAATAGTACACAAATTTAGTGATCACCTAAATGCAAAGAGAGCATGGTATTTGATAAAAGAACAAACAGTAGTTTGCAATTAGATTAGGCATCATCCCACAAGATCACTCTGAACCATGAAGTGCCAATCAACGTGAAACTTAAAACTAATAATGAAGAAAGATCACATAGAAACAAGAATGCATTTTGTGCATTGACTGCCCTATTGTGAGTCTAAGAGAGGATCTCTGGTCTGAGTTGATGGCTAAAAGAACTAGTGTACAATACTTTTTTTAAGAAAGAAATTTAAACAAATATGAAGAAATGATGTCATATGACACATCAGTCAGAATTGGTTTCATCGTTCAACATGGCGTCCAAAAATGACGAATAGCCATAAGGTTCTAAAACTAGAACAATAAAGTGGTTCTGCCAATTCCCAAAAAATCCAGGTAACAACTTGAGAAACTAAGGTAAATTACACAAATCGTTCCCCAACTTTAAGTCAATATCTCAACAGCCCCTCAACTTCAATTTATAACTAGATGACTTCAATTTATAACTAGATCATCCCCCGAACTTTATTATTCTTGCACGTGTCGTCCCCTTGACCGCTAATAACCAGTTTCCCAGTTAGATGGCTGACGTGGCACAATACAAAATAATATAAAAAATAAAAAAGTTATGGCCGGCGAGCTGGCGAAGGGGGCGGCCGGCGGCCCTTGTGCAAGCTCGCGAGGGGGCGCCCCCCCCCCCCCCCCCCCCCCCCCCGTGCGAGCTCACGAGGGGGTGCCCGGCCCCCCGTGTGAGCTCGCGAGGGGGGCCGGCGCCCCCCTGTGCGAGCTCGCACGGTGCCCCCCTTTCCTTCCTCGCCGCGCGCGAGGAAGAAAAACGGGGGGTGGGGACCGGCCGCCCCCCTCACGAGCTTGCCGCCGGGGTGTCGTAACTTTTTTATTTTTATTAATTTTATAATATTTTATTACTTTTAATTGTGCCACCTCAGCAATCTAACCGGGAAACCTGCTATTACCGGTCAAGTGGACAAAACGTGCAAGAAAATCAAAGTTATAAATTGAAGGTTAGGGATCAAGTAGTTAAAACACCCAAAGTTGAGGGACAGTTGGTGTAATTTACCCTGAGAAACTAGGAATTTTGAAAAAGCATTCAGAAATTGTAACCACCAGGTTAAATAACGAATCTTTGTATTCAATATGTGGCCAGAACAAAACCAGATCATGGAAAAAGCATTCAGAATGTTATTTCCTATTTCCTACAGTTCTTCTAGGATGAACTCATGAAAGAGAGCATGCCTGGACAATGGCTGAAGATCACAAGGGATTTCAAATACAATTAAGACCACTTCTTTGTTAAGTCATTAAAATTGGCAACCACAAAAGTAACAGATCATATTATGATCCTAAATATTCTCCTTTCAGAGTACTATATCTTCCATCTTAAAGAAAAAGTAAAAAATAATTTACGAACAATGTTGTAAGAACTCCGCCTATATTTTATAGCCGGTCCCAAGCCCGGATAAAGGAGGAGGGTTGTGTTAGGCCCCGACAGCCAACATAAAATCATGTCGAATCTTATGAACATGGATCAACGAATATATTGTGTTAATGCTAGGTCGTTACCCGTAAGTAACGCGCTGTACAGCTCGGATACAGTGATAAGAGAGCAAGAGCCGCTGCATCCTCGCCTGAATGCAGTGTTAAATGAGCAAGGGCTACCGCACTCTAATGGACGGAGGCGGTTAAAGAAACTAGTTCATGAGACTAAGGTCAGATTAGGTTCTTGGAACATTGGGACGTTGAATGGGAAGCGCCTCGAGGTGGCACAAGTAATGGACCAGCGTAAGATTAGTATCTTATGCTTGCAAGAAACTAGATGGGTAGGAGAGGGAAGTAAAGAGATTAGGTTAAATGGTTCCAAACTTTGGTACACAGGTAAGGTAAATGGAAGGAATGGTGTTGGTATTATCGCGGATGCAGAATGGAGGAAGAATGTTGTGGAAGTTAAAAGGATTGAGGATCGAATCATATCCGTGAAAGTAATTGTTGGAAAGGAGACTATGAACATTATTAGTGCATATGCACCCCAAGTAGGAGCAGAATCACATCTCAAGGAGAAGTTTTGGGCAGATATGGAGGGTTTGATTGAAAGTATACCAACAACCGAGAAAGTTTATATTGGGGGAGACCTTAATGGACATGTTGGTAAAGAGGCAGGACCACATGCAAGGGTTCATGGTGGTTTTGGTTTTGGGGAGTTGAATGAGGAAGGACAAACTATTATTGATTTTTCTTTAGCATACGACCTTAAGATTATCAACACTTGTTTTAAGAAGAGAGAGGAACATTTAATCACATACAAAAATGGAACTCATAGGTCTCAAATCGATTTTTTCTTGATAAGAAATACTGATAAAAGACGTTGTACTAATTGCAAAGTAATTCCTGGGCATGGGGTGACTACACAACATAGATTGTTAGTTCTTGATATGCAAATAAAATGTATAAAATCAAAATCCCGAACAGTTTTTGATCGAAAGATCAAGTGGTGGCAGTTAAAGGGGGAGAAGCGAGAGACTTTTAGAAGTAAGTTATTAGAGGAAAGTGTGTGGGAGTTAGAAGGAGATGCTAGTATCATGTGGAAGAATGTAGCAAAAAAGGTTGAAATGGTTGCTAAAGCCATTTTAGGAGAATCAAAAGGTTTTGGACCACGAGATAAGGAGACTTGGTGGTGGAATGAGGAGGTCCAAGAAAAGGTGCGTAATAAGAAGAATTGTTTCAAGGCGATACACTTGGACAATAGTTCTGACAATTGGGAAAAGTATCGTTTGGCGAAAAGGGAGGCTAAGAAGGCAGTTAGTGATGCTCGTGCTAAAGCATATGAGGGGTTTTATAAGGAGTTAGGGACAAAGGCGGGTGAACAAAGGATTTACAAGATTGCAAGGAATAAAGAGAAGGAGTCGAGAGATTTGGATCAAGTAAGATGCATAAAAAATGAAGTTGGTAAGGTTTTAGTTACTGAAGGAGATATTAAGAACAGATGGGAAGAGTATTTCTATAAGCTATTTAATGATGGATGTGAAGGTTCCCGTTGTGATTTGGAGGACTTGACAGTTAGCGAATGTGAGCTTAATAGGTCATTTTATCGTAGAATTAGAGTCTCGGAGGTTAGCGAAGCTCTTAAGAAAATGGAGAATGGTAAAGCCGTTGGACCGGATGGTATACCGATTGAAGTTTGGAAATGTTTAGGAGAAAAAGGTGTGTTGTGGTTATGTAAACTATTTAATGAGATTTTACGGTCGAAAAAGATGCCTGATGATTGGAGATTAAGTACATTAGTTCCTATTTACAAAAATAAAGGGGATATTCAGAATTGTGCAAATTATAGAGGGATTAAACTTATGAGTCACACTATGAAATTATGGGAAAAAGTGATTGAGCATAGATTGAGAATGGAGACTAGTATTTCTGAAAGACAATTTGGGTTCATGCCAGGAAGATCCACTACAGAGGCGATTTATTTACTAAGGGGGATGATGGAGAAGTATCGAAGTAGGAGAAGAGACTTACATATGGCTTTCATTGACTTAGAGAAGGCGTATGATCGGGTACCAAGGGATGTACTTTGGAAAGCCTTGCAAAAGAAGAGGGTGAATGTTGCCTACATTAAGGTAATACAAGATATGTACGATGGGGCATTGACTAGGGTTAGGACACCCGGAGGTGAGACAAATGAATTTCCTATAGGAATTGGCCTACATCAAGGATCAGCTTTAAGCCCGTATCTATTTAACTTAGTTATCGATGCTATAACCGAGAGTATCACAGAGGAGGTACCTAAGTGCATGCTATTTGCGGATGATATAGTACTTTTAGCGGATTCAAGAGAAGAGATTAATACAAAATTGGAAATATGGAGAAATACGTTGGAGTCAAAGGGTTTTCGTTTAAGTAGGAATAAAACAGAATATATGCATAGCAATTTCACAAATAAACAACTTAGAGACGATTTGAAAGTTAGGTTAGGGGAGGATATAATTCCTCAAGTGACAAAGTTTAAATATTTAGGATCAATTGTAAGACAAGATGGTGAGATTGATGACGATGTTAATCATAGAATTCAAGCTGGTTGGTGTAAGTGGAGGAAAGCCACTGGAGTTCTTTGTGATAGAAAAGTACCCAATAAAGTTAAAGGAAAATTTTATCGTACTGCTATAAGGCCAGCAGTGTTATATGGTAGTGAATGTTGGGCTATGAAGGGACAACATGAACGTAAAGTGGGGGTAGCCGAAATGAGGATGTTGAGATGGATGTGTGGTCATACAAGATTAGATAAGATTAGGAATGACCATATACGTGAACGAGTCGGAGTGGCTCCTATTAGTGAGAAAATGGTAGAGAATCGTTTGAGATGGTTTGGTCATGTTCAGAGAAGACCATTGGATGCGCCAGTAAGAAGAGTAGATCAAATAATCTGGAGTCCGATTAAAAGAGGGAGAGGGAGGCCAAGGCGGACACTTGGCGAACTAATAGAGCAAGATCTATTGGTGAATAATATATCGAAGGGTTTGGTTACTAATAGAACGGAATGGCGTCGTATGATCCATGTAGCCGACCCCACCTAGTGGGATAAGGCTTTGTTGTTGTTGTTGTTGTTGAACAATGTTGTAAGATTCCTATAGGAATTGACCTACATCAAAGATCAGCTTTAAGTCCGTATCTATTTAACTTAGTTATCGATTCTATAACCGAGAGTATCACAGAGGAGGTACCTAAGTGCATGTTATTTGCGGATGATATAGTACTTTTAGCGGATTCAAGAGAAGAGATTAATACAAAATTGGAAATATGGAGAAATACGTTGGAGTCAAAGGGTTTTCGTTTAAGTAGGAATAAAATAGAATATCTGCATAGCAATTTCACAAATAATAACTTAGAGACGATTTGTAAGTTACGCTAGGGAGGATATAATTCCTCAAGTGACAAAGTTTAAATATTTAGGATAAGACAAGATGGTGAGATTGATGACGATGTTAATCATAGAATTCAAGTTGGTTGGTGTAAGTGGAGGAAAGCCACTGGAGTTCTCTGTGATAGAAAAGTACCCAATAAAGTTAAAGGGAAATTCTATCGTACTGCTATAAGACCGGCAGTGTTATATGTCAGTGAATGTTGGACTATGAAAGGATAACATGAACGTAAAGTGGGGGTAGCCGAAATGAGAATGTTGAGATGAATGTGTGGTCATACAAGATTAGATAAGATTAGGAATGACCATATACGTGAACGAGTCGGAGTGGCTTCTATTAGTGAGAAAATGGTAGAGAATCGTTTGAGATGGTTTGGTCATGTTCAGAGAAGACCATTAGATGCGTCGGTAAGAAAGTAGATCAAATAATCTAGAGTCCGATTAAAAGAGGGAGAGGGAGGCCAAGGCGGACACTTGGTAATAGAGCAAGATCTATTGGTGAATAATATACCGAAAGGTTTGGTTACTAATAAAGCGGAATGGCGTCGTATGATCCATGTAGCCGACCCCACCTAGTGGGATAAGGCTTTGTTGTTGTTGTTTGTTTGTTGTAAGACTCCATCTTAAAGAAAAAGTAAAAAATAATTTACGAACAATGTTGTAAGACGAAACAAATCTTGATTCGAGTTGTGCAAACCTAGAATTTAAGTTCCCGCACAACAAAGAAATGATTCCTCCCTTTTTGTACAAAGAATACGATCACCAAACAATTCACAAGAGGACATGACATCTCGAATTAAGGTTTGTTTAGTCAGCACAACAAAGAAAGATTGCCTCTTTTTTTCTGAAAAAAAAAACTACGATCACCAGCATTTCACAAGAGGACATCTGAATACAAAAAGTTGGATTAGATGGTTTACGTGAAGTATGGCGGATAGTTGAAGAATTGAGGAAGTTTGTAATCCCCCAATCTCTGCATCCTGCAAACCCTTCAATTTCACTTCTGCTCTGCAATCAAATCATGTCACAGTATGAAAGAATTATGCATGGAGAACGTAAATGCTTGCCAAATGCCACAAGAATCAACCGTTTCAGACGGAAGCATCAAAATTTTCCATTACATGATACCGACACAAAAGAAACAAAAACCTGAATCAAAGCGACGGAAGAACCAGAAAAGGAGTGGAGTGCGATGAGAGATTCAATGGATGCAGGAGGAGAGAGATTGCCGGAACTCGCCGGAAAATGGAATGGGTGGCGTCGACAGATCGGCGACTTGGGGACCTTCTTCTCCTCGAGCGGGTTCTTCCGCCGTGATCTCGAGAACAATCGCGAGTCCGGTCGGTTCGTTCGTTTTAAACCGAACCTTAAAAACCCAGCGGTTCGTTTCTGGAGCACAACCCGGATAAAAAAATAACCGACGCGGTGCGCGAAGTCGTCCTCTCCCGCTGCTCGCGTCTTTCATGGATCGGTTTAGGAACGCGAAGCGAAACAACGCCGATGGCGTCACGGGAAACGGAGGAGCTCGAACGGAGCCGCCGCCACCGGAGTCGCTGGCGATCGCTAACGGCGATCAAGAGGACGGCGAAGTGAAGGAAGGAGAGGATTCGGTTCTGTTCACGGGGATGAAGGTCCGGCGACGGGCATCCCTTCTCCGGCCTTGCAAAGGGGACTACGTCGGCATCCCCTCCGACCCTTACTTCACCAAGATCTTGGCCAAATATGGTAATATCAAGACCCCGATGCTAAAATTGAACTTGATTGATTCCAGCAACGTCGATTGATGAATCCGAGAAATGCACACGAATGCATAGGGAAAAAGGTTATAATACATTTCTGGAGCATTACGTTCAAAACATGTTCTTGAGACATGCGAAGACATCAGCCTCATTTATGGGATGCGATTCCTGTAAGATGAGGTCTTGGTGTTCAGCTTAGATAGGCCTATGGATTTGAAGTAGGGATACTTGATACTTTGATGTGAAGTAAACTGATCAGCTCGACAACTTGAAGCATCTTGTCTTTTGTGATATTCATTCCTGCTTTCATATTATTCATATTATCCTATTAGTGTAATGATGTGCATATGTTAATTAATGTTGGAGAAAAGGAAATTGATTTTGTTGATGCCCTGCTATGGATTAAGACCCCCTAGCAAATTCACTGGAACAACTGAATGATAATATACAGTGTTCATTGTATGATTTCTGTCGAAAGGAGTGATATTTTTCCATGGACATGACAATGAAAAACGGATTTGTAACTCATCAGTTCATTTATGGATACCTTTTTCATCAAAACAAATTGTTTGATTGGGGATTGAAATATTCGTTACCAGTCTTCAAACAAGTTCTAGGAGATTAATGCAAGCAAAGATATGTTTATCAATAAAACAGATGATGTCTTAAAAAATGAAAACAGAATTATAGCACTTGACTTATGGAAACATCTGCCGAGGCATGTGCTAAAGATATTGGATAACACCTGAAAATACTGAGTTTGAAGTCACTGATTATCTTGTGCAGGTGATGCAAAGGTTCTTTTTGCAGACTCAGTTTTGAAGTTCACTGGAACGGGAAAGATGAAACGACGTGTTCTTGTAATAACTGATTGTGCTATCTACCTTGTTGATGCCGATGGAGATGTATTAAAAAGGCGGATAACACTTGCGGCTGTTGAGAAATTATGCATGAGTGAGTTGAGCGACAACTTTCTTGCAATAATTATTCCAACTGAGTATGACTGCCTCATGGCCAGCACTCGGAGAGCAGAAATAGCTAATGTCTTAGTCAAGGCCACCAAGAGTACATCTGGTTATGAACTTGATGTCATTTTCTCTAACAGGTACATCACAAATTGTGCTGTGTTTTGCCTCTTACATTTATCTGTATCAAACTGTGTGTAGGTTCACATATATGATTCACTTATAATGTCATCAATATTATTATCATATAGATATCAAAAATGTGGTTTTGTTGTTTGATTCTTGGTTTTCACTCAGTTTTTCCCTAAGATAACAAATTTACATCAAATGTTTGTTTGCCATAATACATAAAAAAGAAATTACCTTCTTGAATCCCATCAAGAAATTATGCTTGGCTTCTATAATGTTTTGAATTGTTTTGTTTGAAAATTGATTAATGTGCTTGATATGTAGATTTGAGTACAATGCTACCGCTGACGTGGTGAAGGAAATTGCTTTTGAGGAGGTTGATGGTATGTTAAAATGCCTTTTGTGTTTTGATTTATGTGCATTGATGGATGAGCTTTCCTTTCATGATTCTTCATGTTTAATCATATATCTATATTGACAAGGATTCTCATTTTTTTATGACATTTAGACACTTAAAAACTCCGCCTATGTTTTATAGCCGGTCCCAAATCCGGATAAAGGAGGAGGGTTGTGTTAGGCCCCGACAGCCAGCCTAAAGTCCTGTCGAATCGCATGAACATGGATCAACGTTGTATGATCCATGTAGCCGACCCCACCTAGTAGGATAAGGCTTTATTGTTGTTGTTGTATTTAGACACTTAAAAGTAATAGGTGGACATGACTATTAAATAAAAAAAACATACAGGATTCATTTGCTCAGGGAATGAGCCGGGGAGTAGGGGAATTACTTCTGAGAACACAAGCAAACAAGGGGCTTCTAGTCTCAATCCTATCTACTGTTTGTTCTTGTGAAAGTAATAAAACCGGGAATATCTTGGAATGGGGGATTCCAATCCAAATTTATTATGAAATTATTGGATTACAAATTTTCTAATATTCGAACCCCAATTATGATAGATTGAACTGAGAATGATTAGCTTGCCCACTTGCTGATGTTTACATTTTTTTTCTCTAGCTGTTGGAGTTTATATGCAAATGAAACCTAGTTACTCACGCATGGCATCTTAATTGCATGGATCCATCATCTTGCACCAGCATAAACGTTTGGGTTTCTTTTGTATCGTATGCAACTTTTGTCAGAGTATCAGTAATATCGTATCAAGGTTCAAGGCCGTACTAGGAATTTGGTATCATGTTCACCCATTTTTTTTTACCTTTTTCTATCATGATGCATTGCATTTGAGTTTGCCATTTAGTTTTCTTCATCGAACAATAATTCATAAATGGTGAACCTTGCTGCAGGAGGTGTTAAAACTAAGATCACAAGGAAGGATGTGCAATGATGGTTGGTGTTCTAATTTCTAATCGGAGTTCCAAGCATCATAAACATTGAAATAGCAAAGTTCACTTTTGAACTATGTACCAAAACAGGCATTCGAAAATTTTTTTCCCTACATAAAGCACGCCAATTCTGTATTTGTGAGTCTGCGACTCATCTTTTCATTGTACCTGCTTGTGTATCTTGTTACCAATGGTACTTTATATGCAAACCCATTCGCTTATGGAAAGATAACAATACCAATTGAACTGCACTGAAAGGAATTGCGTTAGCCATGCCGATCCTCGCGCTATGTGAACCCTGTAGCTCTAATAAACAATTTGCAGAAAAGTCACCACTTTGGAAGTTTTGGTAGGTACCAACTTGTGGAATTGCTGTTCCTTAATGCATATAGTGCAATTAATCTGGGGATTTCAGCTGACGACCATGGCAAAACTGTTGAACTCCAAGCTTCTCTGTGATATCCATATTTCATGCATGACCAACTTCGTGATGAAGGTGCACCTCCAACAAGTTCGCATTATTCTCCTATGGAACATCACCGGCAACTGCAAACTTGCTCCTTTGGAGCTGCATAACCATTGAGGTCATTACGCACATGATGATCCTTTCAAGATTTGATGAGAACCACAAATAGGATGATGGATTTAAGGATCGACAGGTTGATACAGTTCATTTCTACCAGATCTACAAGGATGACGGTACTGGAATTAGAATTTGGTGCAACATACGTCTCTTTTACTCTGAACGGATTTGCTTATCTACTAGTCGTTATGGCGATCAGAAAAGTTATTGAATTCCCATCATCCAAAACAAAAGTGCAACCACAAATGCGTAATTGATATGAGCTTGACAACAACAGAAGATAGCAGCAAATTTATTACAGATCCAACACCTATGAGAAGACTAGAAATTATACATTCCTTCCCTCTTTTGATGATCTCCAAGAGCATGGGTTTCCTAAAAGCTTCAACACCATGAATGGATCAGAAAGGTTATGTCACCTCAGGAGTCAAAACACAAAATTATAGTGTAGAACCAGTAATGTTACAGGCCTCGGCACATGCAGTCGTCTCGGGCCTCACAAGACATCCTAGCCAAATAGATCAGTACCCAAGGTAGTCTCTAGCTGAATAAATTCGCTACAGCAAGCTGATGTTAGATCGTAGTTTCGGTCGGTGGATTTTGACAACACTACAGATCAGTTAAGTGGATCAGCTTATGGCTGCAGCATCTGTTCCTGGACTGTTACTCAGAAGCCGATGGAGTTTGCCAGTGGCATGCCATCTGATTCTTCCGGCTTCTTATCAGCTCGTCTAATCGAGCTTGTATTATCTATTATTGACAAGAAGTTCTCCACAACTGGAGCTCTTTCAGTCTCCAAATTATCAAGGGATAACTTTATTGTTTGACTTGGCTGGGCGTTTTTAAGTTTCTCCTGCAAAACAAATGATGCCATATATGAATTATGTCACTCATTCATGATGTCATGCTGCTAATTAATAACTTATGCATTTCTATCATGAGCAGATGTATGTATGGATACCCTCCTTGTACATATTGTAACACAATGTGTCTATAGGCATAGACAACTACCAAATCAGAATACATCATCAGATATAAACGTCTCAATTTCCCCTCAGATAATACACAATATAATGCATCAGCTAATTACCAGGCATCCAATGCAGTAAAGTACGAATGATTACATTCACATGATATTTACAGCAATATGGAAACTGTTTATTTGTGAACAAAGAAATATGCCAGTAGCATTACCGTCAAAGCCAAATTTTCCAATCTCAGCTTATCAGAAGTTTCAGTGAGCCGGCTAATTTCAGACCTGAGACTTGTGTTCTCCCCATTAAGTTGATCAACCTTTGTAGCCAGATCCTCAGTTTCAGCCTGCATTGCAAAGAATGCAGCTTTATTTAAGAGTAGATTCAAGACAAAAATCAAACACATGAAATATAATAAGTCAGATAACAAAACCTGTTTCCTCAACCTTGACCTTCTTGCAGATTCCCTGTTGGATTGCTTCCTTCTTTCCCGTTTCAATTCCCTCTCATCCTGAAGATGAATAACCCATCCAAATCATCAAACAAGGAACAATATCAGCAGCACACTCATCAGTTCCAACAAATAATATATGCTAAGATATCATATTGTCTTTTTTTTTCGTTGAAAAGGATTTCACAATGGTCCTTGAGTCAACAAGATATCAAGAACTGATAGTGACATCAATCTACCGACACCTTGATTCAATTAAGGGATACTTTTAGGATTTCTCATTTACATTAATTCTAGTGCAAAGATAAAGATTCATACAACATATAAACAATAAAAGAAGGGTCAGAACGGTTGAAATGATGCGAGAACTCACGTCATCAACAAAACACCATTTGTGGGAAGTGGAATAAAAAAACATATCAGACTAAAATTTCTTCTGGTTGAGTTATAACAACTGATCAAACTCCAAAAGATAATTGGAAATGTTAAAAGTTTGATGTCAAGGTTGCACGAAAATTTGAATAGGCAGAAACAATTATCAATTACAATTAAAAGCATAAGAGAAGACAACAATCATTTGTGAAATACACATGCCTGCATCCAAAGTTCCGGAGGAACTCCATTACGAGCAGGCACTAAAACTCCAGTCGCTGAAGGGATTGATGTACCAATAGCTTTCACTTTACCAGTATCAGTAAGTTTTGTGTCCATGGTTGGAGTTGAGCACGGTGACGGGACAGCTCCTAGTAGTTTTCCTACAATATTTGCAGGTTCAGCAACTCCAACAGACAATTTTCTCAAGCATGAACAGAACTAGCCTGCAGATCAGTCTTACCGTTTGACTGTTAAAGACTAAAAAGAGAGTGTCTTAGGGATGATCTCTACATTGAGTAGGGTCAATCCCTTAATCAGAAAGCTTTGTGATATAAACAACCATAGCCATTCTTGAAGTCGAAAACTAATTATTCGGTGGCATCATGTGAAAACAGCCAATTCATAAAGAACAATTGAAACATTGGGAATATCAATAAAGATCAATGTGCGATGTTGGGGATAGATCCCACCTTGTGATTTGAGTTCGATATTGCCCAGGTTATTTTCAACCAAGATCCAAATGTTTTTTGCACCCGATGGATGAAATTTGTGTTCAGTCCCCTAAGTTCCAACTCAAACTTAAGTCAATAGCTGCCTCTTGCTTTAATGACTCGCAGGTTCCTCTCCTTCACTTGACCTCCCTAGCCCCTATCGCTACTCCATGCTCTTCTGCTCGTAAGCCAGCACGAGCAAGAGACGTCTTGATCCTCTCTTGCTATGCTCACAGGCTTGTGAGAGAGAGAGTTCTCTCCTGCTTGTGAACCTTCACAGATAGGAGAGAACTGCCATGTTCGGTTCAAATCCAACCCAACCCAATATGGGTCAGGTTGATAAGTTTACCAGATTGACCAATTTCATGAACACCCTTAGGCACATGAGAGTCAAATCCGAATTTCAAGGAGAAAAGGTGATCCAAATGGGTCGAAGGTTGGTTCTCGTCTCATAAATTTTGATTTGGCCCACACAAATATAATTATGCATGTACAAGATAAATATATTAATTTTGTGTGTATATATATATGTTCATATATTTCATGGAGTTATATGCGTTTACATCTTCTCTTGTCAGATCTATATTACGATTATACCTCCTAGAAAACAATTCTTTTTTTAGAACAAAAAAGTATGAATATTTTCTTAGAAAAAACTTCTCGAGTAAGATATTTTTTTTGTTATGCATTAAAATTTAAAGGTATGAAATGAATCATTTTTCAGGGGAAAAAGGGATGACCACCAGGGTTTGTGGTTGTCATCCAAGTATATATATAATTAGGGGTGTTCACCGGGTCGAACTCGAGAATTTTTTTTTGTTATGCATTAAAATTTAAAGGTATGAAATGAATCTTTTTCGGGGGAAAAAGGGATGACCACCAGGGTTTGTGGTTGTCATCCAAGTATATATATAATTAGGGGTGTTCACAGGGTCGGGTCGACCCGATGAACCCGACCCGACCCGACCTAGTTTGGGTCGGGTTGGGTTGTGGTCGGGTCGGGTACGGGTTGGGAAATCCCAACCCGAGTCGACCCGACCCGATGACCTGACTTTTATTATTATTTTTTAATTTTTTTTACTTATTTGTAGTCCTATAGTTGATGTAAAATGAAAAAATATTAAGATAAAACATTTTAATTATTAAAATAATGCTCAAATATTCAAAAAAACATATTTTATGTTTTATAATAATTATTAGTTAATTTTGTATATTAAAATACATATAAAAAGTAAGACAAAAAATTTTAAAAAAAAAAGAAAAAAGGGTGGTCGAGTGACCCGACCACCCGACCCGAACCAGGTCGGGTTGGGTTGGATTTTCTGCCCCTAAGGGCCTTGACCCAACCCGACCCGTCCCGTCGGATTTGTTCACGGGTCGAGTCCAACCCGACCCGTGAACACCCCTAATATAATTATGAAGTGGAAATCATGTACACGAGTGGGCTCTTGAAAAGAGAGCAATAAAAGATGGAAAAGTATATCAGCAACCAAAACCCCACTCCAGAAGAACAAACTGACACCGCTCCCCACAAAAAATCACCCAATTGCATTGGAGCGCCCAGGAACTCGCCAAAAAAGACGCCTGTGGTGCTCTCCACCTTTGTCTCTACTGGGCTAAAACTTGGAGAGATTGCCATAGGATCTCAAAATCAGGGGAGAAAAGGCCCCCAAAGGTCGTCGACTGCTAGATCAATGTTGAACACGCAAAAAATAGATGGGCAATGTCCTCCACCTCACCACACAATACATAGGATGTGTCCGTGTGAGGCACCCATCTTGCCTTATATCTCCTACCGAGAAGTCGGTCACATGGCATGAGCAAAGTAAAGATCTTGACTTTAGGCAACACTCAGGCTCACCAAATGAGTATGCAATTTGTCCTGAAGTCCTCCGGCACCGCGTGTTGGGAAGGAAGCGAATGTAGAGGTTGCGTGCCTATCGGAACTCCGATAGTCATACCCATCCGTCGAACCTAGAGTGGTCGGAGCAAAAGGAGGCGATTCTCTGATGTGGCGTCAGAAACTCAATGAAGTGTTGGTCCAAGAGGGCTGATCTGAAAAGAGGGGTCCAAGAGCCAAAGTCGGGGCCACCAGCCTCGGACCAAGTCTCCGCAGGATGTACCGCCAAGGCATATAGACGGGGAATGCCTCCACAAGTGGCGTACCCAATGGACCAATCATGTCGCCAAAAGGAGAAGTACTCCCCGGAGCCAAGTGAGAAGATCATGAGTTGGCGCACCTGCAGGGCCAGTGCCACCACTCCTTTCCAAAAGGATGAAACCCCGTGGGGCAAGATAGTCCTCGACTCCCAGGTCAAATCGCACCCATAGCACATGAAGAAGACCGAATGCCATAGGTTGTCCTCAGCCCCATAATTTGCCTAACCAACCGAGCTAGGAGAACCCGGTACAACGGAGAACCCAAACCCTTAGTCCTCCCTGGGAGGTGGGCCGGGAAACACTACTCCATGCAACCAGATGCACGTGTCACGGGGTCATTCTCGGACACTAGACCACGTGCGGCGACTAGGCGGATAGGCACCTAGCCAAGCCTGTTTTGAGTTTGCAACGGAAGTTTTATGGTCGAGACGACTATGCCGAGAGTCGCTCTTATAGGCATTCAATCACGAACATGACTAGAGTGTTGGACTACTCGTCACGAGACCGTGGCATTAGCGCGTTGCGGCACTAATGTAGGCGCTTGGGCGCTTAAAGTCCGAAGGGGCGACGAAGGGACCACGGGATGCCACGAAGGGACACCGATGTGGGTTGCCACCCCACGCTCAAGGCCATGACACTAGAATTAAAGGAAAGCTTACTTGTATTAAATATGATGAAACATAACATACAATTGGGCCTCGGAAGGCACTAGTGAACTCCTCCCAGTGTACCGTAGGTATAGGAGTTTTGTTACATATTAAAGATACAAAAGACGTACCCTACGGGAACGTCACCTACTTGACCATTCATAAGGACGACCTTACAAGATAAATGCCCTAAGGGCGGATAACTTGGTACTCCGCAATATTACGCAGTGCGGGACGGCTGCATGTGTTCCATGTTTTCGGCGCTGAGCGACTGAGGGCTATAAGTTGAGCGGCACTGGTGTCGCGAGGCTTCACGCTTCGTGTCACGGGAAAATGCCCCGTGACATTCTCCCCCACCAAAGTTGGCGACGCCCCCGACGTCGTTGTCCGGGCTTCCTCGGGGCCTTCGTCTTGAGTCTTGACTTCGCTTGTCTCGTTCAATTCTGCCTTCTTTGCCTTGACTTCGACTTCACCAGCATCACGCAGCGCCAGGAATGCCCGCTACTTGGGGTCTCGCTGAGGACTCCTCCCTCAGGCCTGCTTCACTCGCTGATCCTTCGTCCAATCCGGGGTCATCACTTGTGCAGCGCCAGTGGAGTCCGCCATGTGCGGTCTGACTTCATCAAGCAACTATCCGTCCATCAAGTCTCTGTTGGCTTCACTTCTCTTCGACTTGCGCAGCGTCAACTTGTGTGGTTTGGCTTCTTTGGGGGTGAAACAACTCTTGTATGCCTTCAGGGGCTCGGAGAAGAGTTGTCTCAAGGTCGTGTAGAACACGATGAAGAGTCTTGTCATTCGACCTGCATGACTTGACTCGATGTCTTTATGTTGCAGATGGCCGCAGCATAAGGTCTCCCTTCCGTCGAATGCGAAGTACGGGACCATCTCACCCTCGATGATCATTCTTGAATTTCGACGGCTTGAAACAGCACAAGCTCTCCGATGTCGATGCTTGTAGCTTGTCTGCTTCGAGTGCCTGGGGTCGCTATGATGAGCGACAAGAGTCTTCCCACGGATACTTTGGGACGCTTCAGATCTCTTTGTGGGCTTGACTCAACGTCTCTATGTTGCAAATGGTTGCAACGTAGAGTCTTCCATACCTCTGCCGAACGAAAAGCGCAGGACCACCTCCTCCTTGGTGATCACCTGATGTTTCGACAGTCTTGAGGCGGGACAAGGTTCTTTGATATGACAATCCATGCCTTGTCCATCCAAGTCGCCATAGTGGGCGACGAGAGTCTCCCCGCGTTCCCTTATGGTTCAACTCGCTATCTCCAAGTTGCAGATGGCTGCAACGTTGAGTCCTTCGTCCGCCGAGCATTGAGAACAACTCCACCTTACCCTTGGTGGACAAGAGATATCTCGACGGTTTGAGGTGGAGCAAGGTTCTTTGGTATAACATTCCGCACCTTGTCCACTCCCAGTCGCTATAGTGAGCGACGATGAGGGTCTCCCCACATGTGCCTGTGGTTCGACTCGCTTCTCCTGCTTCGATGAGCGATCTTTGTCTTCGACATAAGTAGCTTCCTCCTTGCGACTTGAGCTTCTCTCCCCCACCATTGCCCTTGCCCAAGGGCTTTGAACCCCTCTGCTTGAAGAGCACCAACATTGGGTCTTCATCCCCCTGGGAACACTGTAGGCGGAGCTCGGTGATTCCTTTCACTTCCTCCTTCAACATGTCCATCTGGCCGATGCTGAACAATACGATCTTGACCTCCAATCCCAACTTGTCAAGGCTTGCATAATTGATGAACTGCCACTTCTTCTGTCCCATGTCTGGGATGCATGTTTGCCACAT
This sequence comes from Pontederia crassipes, assembly GCA_030549335.1. Classification (NCBI taxonomy): domain Eukaryota; kingdom Viridiplantae; phylum Streptophyta; class Magnoliopsida; order Commelinales; family Pontederiaceae; genus Pontederia; species Pontederia crassipes. The sequence goes on from CM060191.1 coordinate 27,254,413, forward strand.
TCTACATTGTCGCGATGGCAACGCCATCCTGAGTTTGCCACATCTTGTAGGATTCTTGGGATATGCCTTCTTCCGATCCTGGGACCTCCTTTGAAGCTTCGACAATCCCTTTGGGGTATGAACGGGGCGAGATCGTTGTGCTCATTCACAAAGAGGATGCACCTTAGATGCTCGTCCGTCCGCACCTTGGACAAAGTAATGCCACTGTGCCTGTCATCCTAGATCATACACCTTTGACATACTCGTCCACCGAGCGGCTTGACCCTTGCGAAAGAGTAGTTGTTCCGGGCCTTCACCGATCCATGGGGATGCTCGTGAAGACGCTCCGCTTAGATAAGCGGACTGCGATTGGTAAACTCGTGACATGAGCTCCCAACATTACCTCCATCTCCATTCGAAGGGACGACATCGCCAATGTGTCCTTCAAAACCTTCGCATTGCGATCCTTGGAGGCCGCTTCGATTACTCGAGGCGATGTCCGAAAGGAAAGGGCACTCCTTCCTTCGGTTGGCGGCAGAACGCTTGACAGCAGCATGCCAAGGTTCGCCGATGCTCGACGCTCAGACCATTTGCCAAATTAGTCGCTGAGTTGAGGCGTCGATTTGCGTTGGCATATATCAAGTTCGTCCCACTCCTCGATGGATGACATCGTGCCGCTTGCGGGGCGACACTTGACGAGGCAGGCAAGGCTAACAGCTCGTCCGCGAGTGTTTGCAAGTAATCAACGCTTTGCTCCATTCCTGAAAGTCATCGTGGCGTGGCAGGCGATGCTGCGGCACGACAAGATGCTTGTGATTGATGCTCCTTGGCCGAAAGGATGATATTCTTTGGCCGAAAAGGGACCATGAACCTTGATATTTATCTTTAAACCAACTTCTCCCCTGAAGCGGTTGTGCACTTCATGTTGCATGACTGGGCATGCGATGTGACCTCACGAAATACCGAGCAGCGCCAGGTCGTCATGATAGTGCATGACCGACAGTCCCTGAATGTGACACGGGTCCTCCGAGTTACACGACGCTCGTGTAAGTGAACTCAATATGAGCAGCGCAAGACCATCATGCGGAGCATATGGCCACTCTTTGACGCAACGCGACACTTCAAGATTCCCGACTGTATACCTGGGGTGGCTGATCTGCTCGAGTGAGCGACGCATGACCGTCCCGGTTAGGCGGGGCGATCAATCCGCCATCATGATGCATGACGGACGTTCCTTGACACGACACGGGTGTATGAGGAACATGCTGTGGGGCACGACTGGGCGTGCGGCGAGGAAGCTTGCCATGCATTCCTCGTTGGCGTCAACGATCGAAGACCATGATACCAGTGCGCCTGGGCGTGATGGAGTATTTGAGCGGAAGCACATTTCCTACGCCAGGGCACGTTGCGACGACACAAGCGAGTCATCGTCGCTGGGTAATCCGGGCAGGAAGAACTGCTCTGATACCACTTGTCACGGGGTCATTCTCGGACACTAGACCACGTGCGGCGACTAGGCGGATAGGCACCTAGCCAAGCCTGTTTTGAGTTTGCAGCGGAAGTTTTATGGTCGAGACGACTATGCCGAGAGTCGCTCTTATAGGCATTCAATCACGAACATGACTAGAGTGTTGGACTACTCGTCACGAGACCGTGGCATTAGCGCGTTGCGGCACTAATGCAGGCGCTTGAGCGCTTAAAGTCCGAAGGGGCGACGAAGGGACCACGAGATGCCACGAAGGGACACCGATGTGAGTTGCCACCCCACGCTAAGGCCATGACACTAGAATTAAAGGAAAGCTTACTTGTATTAAATATGATGAAACATAATATACAATTGGGCCTCGGAAGGCACTAGTGAACTCCTCCCAGTGTACCGTAGGTATAGGAGTCTTGTTACATATTGAAGATGCAAAAGACGTACCCTACGAAAACGTCACCTACTTGGACATTCATAAGGACGACCTTACAAGATAAATGCCCTAAGGACGGATAACTTGGTACTCCGCAATATTACGCAGTGTGGGGCGGCTGCCTGTGTTCCATGTTTTCGGCGCTGAGCGGCCGAGGGCTATAAGTTGAGCGGCACTGGTGCCGCGAGGCTTCACGCTTCGTGTCACGGGAAAACGCCCCATGACACGCGCACAACCCTGCCAGAAGAATGTGCTCCTCAAGGAGTCCAATCACTTGAGGGTGAGGACCATCATGTAGTATGTTGGAAGCGATGAGAGGACGAAGCGAAGGAGGATGAGCCGGTCTCCTCTAAAAGATTTCTTTGGGAACATTTTATCTTTAAACTGTTTTGAATATTTCAATTATAGACCATTTGGTGATTAATTATTATTTTTGTCAAAAAATTATTATTTATGTTTCGAGTAATACGTATCAATTTTATTATAAGATGATGTAGGAATTGCTTATAGGTATTAAGTATAATATCTAGTATTTGATGTTGTTCAACATTTTTTCTGTTTCCATACCGTAGGATCATGTGTTTCACGATAAGTTCTTTTTTTAGGGGCTCTCCATGTTATGATCTTAGGTTTATGCTTTTATTTGGTCCTTCCTTGTCGAGTTTGATTTACTATCTTAAGGACATTGATTAAGAATATATGAATTGCACATGACATCAGTTATTCAATTAAGATAAATCACAACTGCCACAAGTGCATGAGTACCTGAGGATGGTAAGTCTTCTGAACTTTGTATTCTCGGACTTTTAGGACCCTATACGAGAATTTATAGAGATGAAGCCTCCAGGAACCGGTCAATAACTCTAAAAATGGCCACAACATAAACTTGAGATGTAAAAGAGAATAAAGTCCACACTACACCTCTCTTGCATTATTCTCACTACTTCCATTACTCGAGCCTTCAGCACTGTTGTATCCACTGCATAATGATGTGATATCAAAAAGTTGTCAAAAGCAAGATGTGAATAAACAAATTAGATATTCCATGTTAACGGGATATCCAAAATTAAATAAAACTGAAAGCACCTTTGTGAAAGTCCATTGACATCAGCTCCCATCGAACTCTGAGTGTTTCCATTGCTTGCTGACAGACCACTGGAACCTTTATGCCGTTTTGTTGGGAGTTTCTCCCTGCTTCCCAATGACTTAGCTGGCATTTCCACGCTGGGAGGAGTTGCCATCTAGGGAAGAATCCAGACCACATCAATGGGAGAATCTAGACAAATTTAAAGTGCGCAAAATATCTAGAAAACCATACACATTTAAATAGATAACTCCAATCAATAGAGCATAACAAGAACTGCTTCACTTTCAGCAGGAGTTGGGGCTACGCCCCGAGAGTATGCATCTATCTGTTGTGGTGTCAAACTTTCTTAGTTCTATACAAATAATTCAGAGGTCATCGGAATTTATTAGTTGGAGGATAGTCATGCTGTGACTTACAAGATGCATTGCCGGATGAGGATAAACACCATGGGGATAAACTGCAGTATATGGTGACCCAAATGGCAGAATCATAGACTGAGAATTGAAAAAAGAAAAGACCATCAATTATAAAATCAGCTTGATATAAGGATGCTCGAAAGAAATCCTTTCGAGGCCTATCAAACTAAAAACATAAGGAGAGATATCAATGACAGGACCGATGGAGTAACAACTACTAATAATAATTAAAAACGCGCCATAAAAGCAATCTCAAAATCATTTATACAACCTGTGGACCCCACACATATGGATGTGGTGGTGGTGCATGACCATGGGCAACTGCTGAGCCAAAATATGGAGGGGGCACCATTCCAGGACCATAGCATGCCTAAACAAGAAAAAAAATTATAGGAAATTAAGTGCAAAAGATCATGACTTAAGTAAGGAGATCAACATAACCACAGTGTGTAAGGTACCTGCACAGCTGCCCAATCAGGATATTGATGACTTGCAGGCTTTCCTTGTGTCTGAGAAAAGATAACCATATCAGCAACAAGTAGGACCACAATAATAGAAATACCAAAGGTTGAACAGCATCCAATTGAGCATGAATTTTAATAGCAAATGTAAGAAACCAAAGGATGCAAATAGGAAAATAAGTTAGGCAAAAAACAAATTCCGCAAATTTTTCAATAATATCTGTCTCATATACAGAACATGACATCAGAAATGCTATTACAGTGGAAGAAGATTCATTAAACAAATTTATCCCATTAAAAAACATGAAATAATCTTTTGTTCTGTATGTCTGTAAGTTTAGAAAGATGTTCAAGAATTATTACCACAAAAAGTGGCAACAGTAGCAAAAACAAAAAGGCACTTGCACGACCTTTGTTTCATAGTCTAATCTGATATCCAAAGTTTATGATATGAAGTTATATGCCAAACATCTTAATGAATTCTCCATAACTGAGATAATCAGATCCTAAGAGTATCTTCCATAAGCCTGAAAGGATTTCCAATTATTGGAGTATTGCCGAATGATTGTACTTTGTAGTTTTGTGATGTATGAAATGTTAGGATGACCTGAAACGGTAAAGATGTTTTTTCTGTCTCTGGTGGATCTCCAGTGTCGTTGTTCCCCATGAAATCAGTCTCAGCGCTACCTGGAGAAAGGAACACAAGATTAATACTTTAAATATCTTGTCCATTATATAGTGAAAGTATAGCATACAACAAAAGGAATGAATGAGATTTTGCAATTGATAAAGCCGGTGTCTCCAAAAAAAATCTAGGAGTGAGTAGTAGCATTTTTTTCCTTTCTAGAGCATTTTGATATGGCGAATACAGATAATTATTTGATGACAGCTAGATAGAAAGACAAAAATTAGCAAAACTATCGACAATGTATGTAGTCAAAACGAGTTTAACAACAGGCTAAAATACGGAGAACTAATATTTTTCCCTCCAGCATTTTCCATGGTAAAATACAGAAATTTATATGATATCAGCCAAACAGATAACAATAACTTTCAACAAAAATTTGAACACAGGATAAGTAGAAGCTGTTAGAAGCAAACTGATAAACATGTGCTTGATCTCTAGTTCTGACGTGGAAAATTTACAATGTACGCAGTCACTTCTTAAAAGAAAGTTATGTTCTGAATGTCAAAAGCAACGCTGCCAGACTAACATGACAATTTTGCACGTTAACAATCAATTTGATTGGCGTGCTCGGATGCCAGCTCTCCTAGATCCGCCAATAGTTGTAAATTCAATTGTAGAAGAACCCCAATGAAATAATGAAGTGCTAGCGCTAGCCTACAAGAAAGTTTACATGTTCAAGTCCCTCGGATCTCCTAGTCTTGTTCCTGAGGAGAAATTGTTCCAGCCACCTAATCTTCAACTCCTCTCTCGAAGCCATCTTCCTCATTTTTCTTTCCATTCTCCATTTCCCCCCTCCAATAATTTCAAAGTTCGTAATTTCTTTCCTAAAATACGATCTTTTTTTTAAAGTAGCCCCGTGTCATCTCCTATCACCGAATCATCAAATCGGCCTCAAAGATGGAAACTTTCTTCAAGATCCCAACAGAAGAAGAACAGATTCGACGTTATGAAAGAAAATTTTCAAACTAGAAAGCGCCAATTTGCAGGTTGTAGCAGAATAACTCCCATAACATAAAGAAACTCCACAAACACAGCTATCACCTATCGAAGTATCCAAAAAACGAATTTTTTTTTCTCCGTCGAATTTCCACATACCTTCGATTCCCTGCCGGCAATCCCTCGCACAAACGCTAGATTAAGCCAAATCGCTGAGCTTTTCGCCGCTGAAGCCCCTTAAAGACTGGAGAACTCCATGGTCCTCGAAAACAGAAGGGACGAGAGCCCCAAATATTACAAACCCTAACCCTAAATAGCTTCAGTAGTATTCTTCTGCCAGTGCTACCACTAGAGCGAAAGAGCGCAGTAGATGGGGAAAGAAAGAGGAGAACTTTACCCGCAGAGGCAGAGAGGAGAGGGGGGAGGGGGAGAGGGCGCGCGAGAGAGAGAGAGAGAGAGAGAGGAGGGGAGGGGACGACGGAGGCCAAACCGATCGCCACGTCACAATACACGTGTCGAACGACGGCAGAGGGTATGCGTAAGAAGGCGGGGCCCGGAGAAGAGGAACGCCGCGAGTGGTGGGTCGAAAGCGGGTGAGTTGGAGGGTGGACGCGCGAACTGGGAATCCGACGGTGGTGGTTGAGTTGGCCGTCGGTGGTGCTGAAAGGGCAATAAGTCTCGCATTCGTCTCCGGCGGCGGCGTACACGCGGCGGTCGAAGTGCCCTACAACGCATCTGCGAGCTCCAGCAAATTTAACGCTCCCTCCTTCACGTGGTTGCTGACGTGTCGGGTCCCACGCGACGGGGACCCCTTCCATCGAGCTGGTTCGATATGGAGCGGCTTCCACGCCCGAACAGACGTGCACGTGGTGGCTTTTGATTCGCGGCTCGAGGAGGTTGGTGAGGTGGCGAGATGGTGGCCATCTGGTGGTATTTGTAAAAGAATTATTATTATTATTATTATTATTATTATTATTATTATTATTATTATTATTATTATTATTATTATTATTATTATTATTATTATTATTATTATTATTATTATTATTATTTACGCAAGAATATGGTATTTTTGTTGATCATTAAGCACTCTCCAATCGGAAAACAGAAAAATAAAACTCAGACGCACTAATCTTGAAGTCCCGGCATTTTAATTACTTCTGCTAATATTGAATTAATCAGTATTAATAATTTTGAACACATGGAGTCATTAACAGGGAATCTAATCCTGTAAAAAGTACTTTTATTAAGATTATTTATTTATTACACCCAGAACTAGGTGAAAATGAATCTCTGTCAAACATTATCATGGTTCTAATCAACAAGTTCCATCAATTCTAACATTCAAGTTGCTCATTCCTGTGAGTTTGTATTGTGTTAACTCTTTTCCATTCATTTTTACCTTTCTTTTTCTTAACTTTAACTTTTTGGTTATTATATGTTTTGTGTTATCTCAAATTTACTTTGTCCCTTAAATCATATATATATATATATATATGAAAACTAATAAAATAATATATATGTATGTATGTATGTATATGTATAGCAATCTCTCATGAACTCATCTAAAGTAATAAAAAATAATATTTTTAAAATTATATTAGATAGGAAACAAAATAATAAATCAAACAAACTATATTCAATATAAGAATATCACTTAGATAATGTTTTTTAAGTTGTAAGAAATTGTAAATGTGAACGTGTGTGAATATTCATTTTTCAAGTAATGCAAGAGGTTGATCGGGTTAATCTCAAAGTTTATTGAATAGTTGTTGGATTACGATCTAATGAACTTGTCTCTCTTTGCAATAATTGAACCTTCTAAAAAAACTCTTTATGTACAGAGAACATAATTCATCATCATCCTTCTCATAATAAGGCAGATCAAATATTCTTTGCATTCAAAAGATAGGCAATAGGTTATCGAAAAGAGTGATTCTAATGCACTTCAAGTAAGGTTGTCAAAAATTAATTTTAGTATTTAAATATTATGATACAAGATCCATAACATTTATCATAATAATGTTCAAAATATAAAAAATAAAGAATGTCAAATCATATTTTAAGAGTAAAGACGAATATAAAAACGTACCTCAATTAATGAAATTCACATAATCAAATTGAATAAATTTTCACGTACTCTTAATCCATCATCTTGCAGGTAGTCTTTAGCCATCTCAACAAAATAATTCGTTAAAATTATTGAAAATAGTGGGTAGATGGAAACAGAAGAAATAAAGATCAAGATTTTGAGACATGATGAATCGTTATTTTTAAGAATTATTTGTCCCCACCTGAAATTTGCTATTGAATTTGTGACAATAATACTCCCAAGTTATAACGAAGTCACCAATGTAAATGCAGGCTATAATGATTTCTTCTGTTGCATCTTATTCACTTGGATTAGTTACATATATATACAAGATTATCATGTAACAACAAGATTATCTAAGGTAACAGTGAGATATCGCTATCCTATGTAATTATAACATTATGTATCTTGTTGAGATAATATTTAATTAGTTATGCAGATATTCTCTAACAGTCCCCCACAAATTAACCAGGGCGTTTGCACACTTATAGTTTGTCCCGCAAAAGTCTAAACCGAGGGTCACCAAGTGACTTTGTCATGCAATTAGCAACATTCTCCTGGGATGAGATAAAATGAAGTTGCATGCACTTGTTGGCAACTTCATCTCGAATAAAGTGATAATTTACTTCAATGTGCTTCGTGCGAGCATGAAAAATTGGATTAGCTGTAAGGTACGTGGCACAGAGATTGTCACACCATAAAATAGGAGGTGAAGAGGACTGAATGTGGAGATCATGCAACAAGGAGTGTAGCCAAATAAGTTTAGTTGTAGCATCCGCAAGAGTTTTATATTCAGACTTGATTGAAGAACGTGAGACTGTTCGTTGCTTTTTGACGGACCAAGAGATGAGATTTGTACCAAAATAGATTGTAAAACCACCAACTGATTTACGATCGATGGCTCCGTTAGCCCAGTCAGCATCTGAAAGTGCATGTAGTGAATGATGTGGGGCAGTAGTAATTGCAATCCATGCGACTTAGTGCTATTGAGATATCGTAGTATGTGCTTAACATTTTGCCAGTGACCTTGAAGCGGTTGATGTAGAAATTGGCTTGCATGATGCATAGCGAATGCGATGTCTGGTCGAGTCATTGTGACATACTACAATTTTTCGACAATATGGCGATATAGATGAGGATCTGCACAAGCCTCAATTGAAAGTCGCGAATTTGTAGAAGTTTGTGGAAAAGGTGTCTGAACTGCTTTGGATGCTAGCATATTCGTCGTACCTAGGAGGTCGTGAATATACTTTTGCTATGAGAGAATAAGGTTGTCATCTGGTTGAGTCACAACTTCAATACTCAAGAAATAGTGAAGCCTGTCAAGATCTCGAACAGAAAAATGAGTCACAAGATGCTTAACTATAGCATCAATGAGGAAGGAATCAGAACCTATGATGATCAAGTCATCAATATACACCAATGTGTATAAAAGAGAACCATTAGCCTTGAGGACAAATAAGGAGTAATCTGCTACCAATGATTGAAAACCAAAAGATATCAAGACCTGATGTAGCTTGTGAAACCAAGATCGTGGTACCTATTTAAGTCCATACAGAGACTTATGCAATTTACACACATAATCAGGATGCTCTTCATCATGAAAACCAGGAGGTTGTTCCATAAATATCGTCTCTTGGAGATCGCCATGAAGAAATGAACTGCCTATATCAATTGGCACAAGGACCACTGTCGTGACACAGCGATAGATAGCACCAAACGAATGGTAGCTAGTTTGATAACAGGAGTGAAAGTATCAAAGTAGTCGATACCAGGTTGCTAGTGAAACTCTTTGGCAACGAGACAAGCCTTATGCCTTTCAAGGGACCCATCAGCATTATATTTTATTTTAAACAACCGCTAGCAGCCAATGATAGACGAAGCAGTAGAGCGTGGCACCAAGGTCCATGTACCATTAGCAAGTAAGGCATTGATTTCAGCCGCCATAGCATTACGCCATTCAGAAGATTTGTTTGCCATAGTAAAAGAAGTGGGTGTAGCAGTGGAAGAGGTAGTCAGAAGTGTTTTGGCATACTGGAGGCCAGCCAAGGAGCGATAGTCAATAGGACGTCTGGCTCGAAGGGTCATTTGTGGAGTCTGAGGGTGATTTGATGGCGGATGTGAGACAAAGTTTGATAGAGGACTGGTCGAAGAGGTTGGTGGAGGAGAGTATGGTAGAGCTACGAGCGGTGTAATTGAAGCACCAATAAGAGTTGATGAGGGCAACCAGGTGGTAGGAACAGTTAACCAAGGTGTGGAGGAATATACACTAGACTGAGAAGGACCACCAAATATGTGGATTGAGAGGTATGGAATTGAAGACTCATCAAAGGTGACATGACATTGAATAAAAATATGATCAGATGAGAGATCAAGGAAGCGATATCCAAGATATCCCGAAGGGTAACCCAGAAATACACATTTGGAAGAATGGAAAGCAAACTTATGGCGATTATACGGGCGAAGAAAAGGGAAGGCAACACAACCGAACACTTTGAGAAAATTATAATCTGGCAGGCATTCATACAGGGTCAGATATGGTGATAAATTCGAGAGAACAAGAGTCGGCAAACGATTAATTAAATACTCGAAGGTTTCTATGGCGTAATGCCAAAACCGGTGCGGAACAGATGAATGAACCAGAAGTGTGAGAGCAGTTTCAATAATGTGATAGATTTTATGTTCGACAGATCCATTTTGTTCATGAGTGTGCGCACATGACTTGTGATGGTGAATGCCATTATTAGCAAAAAAAATGGGTTAAGGCTTGGTATTCACCACCACCATCTGACTGAAAGGAAAGTATTTTGGACTGAAACTGATGCTCAACCATATCATTGAAATGAATGAAACAGGAGAAGACATCATACTTCCATTTTATCGGATACAACCAAGTGCATTTAGAAAAATCATCTAGGAAAAACACAAAATAACAATGACCTTCAGAGGACATAACTAGAGCAGGGCCCCAAACATCATTGTGAATTATTGCAAAAAGAGATTGAGCACGAGTGAGAGTTGGAGGCAAGGGTGACTTAGCAGCTTTGCCAAGCTTGCAGGCTTCACACACTGTTGACGTTGAGATTGCTGGACCAAGGTTGAGAGACTGGAGAAGATGGTTGAGAATTCTGCGATGTAGATGCCCAAGTCAAACATGCCAATGTTGAGAGAGGGAACAAACAAGTGTCGTTGGTTGACGCTGAACAGCATGGAGCGAAGAGAGTAAAGACCATCTTTAGTGTTGCCGCGAAGAAGCACCTTGTGACTGACTTGATCCTTGACAACAAAGTAGTCAGGATGAAATTCAAAGAAGTATTTATTATCAGGAGTGAATTGTCTTACGGGAAGTAAGGATTTAGATATAGAAGGGACATGTAAAATGTTAGAGAGTAATTTGTAATGACTTGAATGCATTTTCATATGATGTACACATAGAACTTATCACATGTTCAATGCCTTCTCATTGATTTCCATTGCATTTGATTGCTTGAAAATACAAGAAGGGGAAGTCTATTTACAGGCTTGAAAGGATTCTCCACAAAGAGATGTGTAAGTGTCTTTCGTCCAAATTTATTAAAATGCTCTCTGTCAACAAATTTCGAAACATTTTCGTTTAGACGTCCAAACTTCAATTGGCAGTATGATACAACTTTCATAGGAAATAATCAAATGAGATGATTTTTTATCATATGTAAAATTTAGAAAAAAAATATCACAACCTTCACAATTACCTCCCTATCAAAATATAATATTAACATAATAAAAAAATAAGTAAAATTTCAGTGCATAAACATATAAACTTTAAATTAAACTTTGTAGTCTTCAATATTTACACATAATTTTTTGCACAGGTCTCCAAATGAGATTTTTTTTAAGAACAAAGATAATTATCTACAACTTTTCTATTGACCTCCTAGTCCAAATATTATGGGCACATAATCAAATATCTGACGAAAGTTAAGTGCATAAAACTATTTCATTTCAAATTAAATTTTTTGGTGCATCAAATTGATAACTCTAAAACTCAAGATTTGTATTATAATTAGTTAAAATATAAAGCATAGTTTCTAACATACAATAGTATATTGTTAACCTTAACTAATATATTATTAGCATATAATATATATATAGTTTGTTTGATATATTATATATAAAGCAAAAAAATGATATCATTTACCTCTCTTTTTTATTATACATATATTGATATAGGTATATTATACATATTATTACAATATGATTAAAAGTGTATATATAATATTGTTAACATGCATTTTGATAGTATGATAATATGTATATTAGGTAAATATTTAAATTAAACATTTACTTTTTATTTAATCTAAATATATATATGTAAATATATATAATTATGAAGAGAGGTAAAGGATTACATGTTTTTCTTATATCTAATAGTATAAAATAAAACATATAGATCATTTATATAATTATAACTATAATAACTAGTATAGTAAAACTATAATATTATAGGTTTAAAAGGGATAAAAATGCTGAATTATGCTTAGTTATCCGGTTCAACATTATGGATGGTTCTCTCTTAGCTTTTCAAGATCCCTTTCCACCGATCCCTCTTGGTCATTCACTTATACTAGACCATGAACGTGCATGACAATGAAGAGATGAATAATAAAGATAAAAATGAATGAGTAGTGTGTGTGTGAAGTCCAAAACAACCAAGAGATGAATGTACAAATTGATCAACAATGGATAGAGGGGGAGGGAGACATGGTGTAGAAAAACAGGAAGAGGGAGGGAGATGGAGGGAGGGAAGGAGACATGCATGGTGCAGAAGAACAGGGGAACCCATCATCTCGATCATCTGTTGTGTGTGTAAGAGAGAAAAGAGAGAGATGGGTGCAAATTATGCAGAAGAGGGAGGGAGCTTGACCATCTTGCTATGAGAGAGAGTGTAACACACCAAGATTTTAATAGGGACAATAAAATAATTTGTAAATTAAAAGTATGATTAGAAAAGAAAAATGAAAAGAAACAAAGATTTAAACTTATTGAGAGTAGAAATTATGATTAGGTATTTCAATTTGATTTGAGATTTAAAAGAATGTTTAATGATTATAGAACTCTCAAGATTGAGAGTCCTATGACTTAAAAAATTATTCCAGCCATTAAAATAATAATATTTAATCTAAAAATTAGATGATAAAATATTATTATATTAATTAATTCCAAAAAATTAGATATATGAAGAAAATAAAAAGATAAAATAAAGGTATACTTTGGTTAACATAAGTTATTGATAAAAGATCGAGATAAAGTTGGATTGAGAGAAGTTATGGAATGGATAAAAAGGATTTTGAATAGAGATGAATTTTGTTAAGCATGGTTATTGAATAAAATTAGTGAAATTCGAATTTAATTAAATCTGAATATTTAAAAAATGATAATTAATGATGGATGGTCATCAATGTTATAATAATCGGACCGTCCACGGGAGTAGATGATCAATTGGGTCGTGGTTGGATCGGTTTGATCAGATTTAACCGGATTTTATTAAATTAATATTATTTATAATAACTTTATAGATATATACATAATCAATATTATATAATGCATAAAAAGATAGTTCTAATTATAATTCATAATAAAATATAATAAATAAATGTTAATATTAATTAAAAGTTTGAATTATTATTGATATATTATATTAATTCTTTTATTTTATTGTTCGCGAGTGTTTTTATTTTGACATATATTACTCTCATGTTTATTTTTGTCTTTACTTTCAGTTTAATAATATTATTTTTTCTATCTCCATTAATTTCTCTCTCCCTATCAATTTTCATATTAATTTCCTTTTTATAATACACAAATATTTAAAAAATTATAGCCATATAAAAATTTTTAAGTTATTAATTTTATGACTATTTTCTCTCTCCTACTCATAAAAAGGAAAGAATATTAATTTCATTTTAAAAGTTATTACTATTTCCTTTTGCATTTCCATGAGTTCCTCTCTCCAATTATTTGTTCACATTTATTTCCATTTTAATTTATACCAATTCTTAGTTCAAATACTTTGTCATTTTTTTACATTCCTTTCTACTTTTTTATTTCCTATTTTAACTTTTATTTTCTATTTTTTCACTTAAATATTGAATCAGATTTTTCTGGTTCAATGGTTAAACTGATTTTTACCGGTTGAACCAATTTTTGTCTAGCTGAACTTCATTTCCATTTTTGCAATCTATCCGGATCGGACCCGTTACCGGCTCGTGGTTGAACCGGTCAGTCCGATTTGAAGAATTATGATGGTCGTGATTGATAGAGAAATAGTCCAAGGCTCAATAGGAATAAAAAAATCTTACTTGAAAGTTATAAATATGACCTAAAAGTTGCTAGAAAGTATTATTTGTCTCTAAAAATTTTTTGCATGAGAGCTTCTCTTTCTCCTTCGTTTTCTCACAAACCGAGACACTTGAGAGTGTGGGTGATTTATCATTTTGAAGTCCCGATGGAGGAGAACAAGATCCAAGTGGTAGTCGAAGATTTTTTAACATCAATAGGGATGAATTGTCGGCCAAAGTCGCAACGTTTGTGCAGTCCACATACAACATGAACATAATTGGTTTTCAACCAACTTAAGGTACGTAGGAGATCCTCATGTCGTCAGTTTTTCACATCATGGACCCAGGACTCATCTCCATTATATAAAAATTATATATTATTTGCATCGATTGAATATCGAATAACATCAATATGATTGTCGGAAATTATGTCGAAAACACAATTTCTGATAGTGACAGAATTCGGCCCGGATTCTGTCTGACACGGCTTGGGTAATGATCGACGCGGATCAAGTTTTAGAATAGAAAACATATATTTATGAATTAATTTATAGATTATTGGATAGTTAAGATTGTTAATCATTGTCGATCATTTGATTAACATCCCTGATTTTAGTATGATCATAATTGATCAGATTATCATTATATTGATGATTACTATCATTACACCTAATAATGATATTGATTATGGTATTGATTCACTGACCTTATTATTGATTGATACTGATCAAATTATTATCGTATCCAATTAATTATCATCATATCTAATCATACCATTGATTAATATATTGATATAGTAATTTTTTGATTGGGTCATGTTTAATCTAAGATAATTGTTAAAGATAGACATCTTAGGTAATTGAGATAAAAGTTAAAAATTATTGAGTCCATGTCTACTCATTGCCACTGGGAATGATTAGGCCTTTGGGTTAACTATGCCTTCGGACTGATAGAGCCTTCAGATTAATATTGCACTTTCAGATTTATAGGGCCTGGAGGCTAATATTGCACATTCAGATTGATAGGAGCTTCACGCTAATTGCACTTTCAGGCTGATAGGGCCTTCGATCTAATTGCACTTTCGGGCTGATAGAACCTTTGGGCTAATTGCATCTTCGGGTTGGACATTCGGGCTAATTGCGCATTCGGGCTGATGGATAATTGAAATAAATTAGGTAGATAGCGTAAAAAAAATTGACTGTCCTGGGTGTGATCCTTCGTCCCCTACCATACCCAAACTTATTAATTGACATGAAGTGGCATGATGTCCCCTAATAATATAGAACTCTCGTATTATGCCCGAAAGGATTGATTGTAACTCCCAAGATTGAATTGATAATCGAATCGAATTGATAATTGAATGTCATCCTAGTGGCTGACGGATAATTGATTTTTCCCTAGTGGTTAATCAGCTATTGATTTTGCCTTTTGTGACTAATGGATAATCGAATTGCACATTTATGGCTGATAGATAATCGATTTGCACTTTTAAGGTTGATGAATAATAAACTGCGGTCTTCGTGCCTGATAGATGAATTGATAAATTATTAATATAATTGAATTGATAATTATTATTGTGGCCTTTATTAACCTTTGGTCAATTGAGAATTGATCAATTGTTAATTGTCGAATTGGGTCCTTCATTGACCTCTGGCCAATTGATGATTGATTAAGGGTAATTGATATTGAATTGAAAATTATTATTAAATAGAATTGAGATAATCGAACTGAATTGAATTGTTAATCGAATTGCACCCTAATGGTGGATAGATAATTAATTTTGCCATAGTGGTTGATTGATAATTGAATTACTCTATAATGGATGATGGATAATTAAATCGACAAATTGTTCATAAACTTAATAATTGATAATTGTTGATTGTGGCATTCGCTAACTTATGACCAATTGATAATTAATTTAAGATAGTTGAATTGAATTGAATGGATATTGGTCATTAATAATTGATGGTATAGATATTTATTTTGATCAATTGATTATTGGTAATTGATATATAGTTTTCCTAATCAATTGTTTATAGATAATTACTTATTAATAGAATTGATACTAATGATGATATTGTTTCATGATTTATATTGATAACTGTTATGAGTAATCCTACGTATTGAGTTATCTCATTAGGCTTTGTCCTTATACTTGAATTTGTACAGGTGATGGTGATGGCGATGGTGAGATGGTTGGTGGCTTTTTTGACGGGTGATATGCACATGGATATAGGATTCATTAGGTTTTGAATGTTGTACAAATTGCTTCCGCATATTGTATAAATTATTGTCTTTCGCTATTATAAACCAACATGTTGGCTACTCATAGTTAAATCATAAGATTGAGTAGCATTATCGAAATATCCTTCTGGACTAACAAAAGAAAAAAAAACATCTCGAGACATGAGTGCAGAAGAACAAAGAGGGAGTGGGGAGTCAAACTTGCTTCTCGGGCAGGGAGAGATCATCCTCATGACGCTGTAATGGAGAGAGACGTCTGAACAACAAGTTGTGAAAGCTTAATTTTTTCCTCTCGAATCAAATTTATTTTTTTGAGGGATAATATCATGAGATTGAGATAATTAGATTTAGGCTAAGAAAAAATTTATTGTCATATATGAGTATCAATGTTTTGAGAATCACTAGATCAGAAATGGTTGCTAGGTCATTTTTTTAACCTAGATCAAATTTTATTAAAATTAGGGATGAATGTACCTTCAGAGCACCTTCTACTCTGAAGGGACTCTAAAGGGACGCTGAGCATACCTCAATCATCCACCGATCAACGATTGAGATAATTGATATTTTTAAATGATGGGATTTAATTACTTCTAATAATTGATCAACGATTGATATGCGCTCAACATTCTTTCAAAGCGGAAGGTGCTATGAAGGTATATTAATCCATTTTAATGCTATTTAGAATAATTTTAAAGATATAATATAAATTATATGATAATATATATATATATATATGAATATTTTACTAATAACATATTAATAATAAAAATAATAATATAACATAAATTTTATTTATTAAAAGTTTTAATAATAATGAATAATAATTGCTGACCTATAAGTATTTATAATTTATTATTGATTTATTTATTATTTAATTATGATAGATGTTATATTAATAAATTCTATCTTAACTCTTGTTTCTTTTTTTAACACTTTCATTTTTCTATCATTTCATAAATTTTCTTTTTAATGTTATTCAATTTTTAACACTTACTTTTTTATTTCTATTTCTATTAATTTTTTTACATCTCATTATTCCTTTCTCTTTAACCTTCCTTTTAATCATTTCTTGTTTCATTTTTAACTTTCCTATTTTTATTATTTCCTTTACTTTTTTAAAAAATAAATTGAATAGGGTTCAACTTTATCAGGTTGCCAATTTTCTCGATTTGATCAATTTTCTACGGATCAATCTCAAAAATGGTTCGGCATGAAACTGGATTTGGTTCACGATCAAACTATTTGAATCGATCGGTCCAATCCAAATTTAATAACATCAATGAATATAGGAATATGAAAAGAATCTTCAAATCAACATCTCTAAAAAAATTGAAGTACATATATTACCTATTTATTTGTAATTTATCCATATCTAAATAGTTATAAATATTAAAATAAATATACTTTTTTAATTTGATATATTTATTTATAATATTTTGTAATGGGGTTGAGAATAAAAAAGAGAAAAAGAAAAGTCAATGGAATATTTAAAACATGAAATATATAGTCACATGATCAAATTTTATTTTATACCATTCTCTCATTGTGTGAGGTACATACGAATATTTATTTATTTTTTGTTAAAAATTAAGAATTTAAACAATGTGTGGACCCAAAAATGTGAACCCGCGATTGATTTATAAATGTGGTATTTGATAAACACTTTTTAAAATAAATTTAATAGTATCATTAAATCAATTATAGTCCACATATATGCAACAATTGATGCACGAAATTCATGCATATTTGTTAGGCCAGTTTATTTTAATTTTAGAAGTCTTTTGTGTTTTAAAGTGGAATAATTATTTTAAATATAAAGAAGTTCTCTTGAGATTTATTATTACTTAAGGTTGATTAAATTTATGATAGGAATGGAAATGCGCTGGAATTTGGACGAAAAAGTCGAGGAAAACTACTTCCAACAACTATCACGGTCGTGCCATACTTTGTCACGGCCGTTCTACATGAAGGCCTGAAAGAATGTTCTGTCATGGTTCTGCTATACAGCTTTAGGCCCGTGCGAAGAAACTTAGAAGCATATTGTTCTGTCACGGTCATAGGAGTAGTTCCTCTTGTTCTCTATCTTTTTTCTAAAACATTATTTAAATTGATGTACTTTAGTTCTATGGAGTAGTTCTTTAGGATTTTTTTGATTGAACTATATTCTTTATGAATTTTTTGTACAATTAATTATTGGATCAATATCACGTTTGATGATTTCATTAATTGTTGCCTGATATTCATTCCTTTAAATCTTTTTATTATCTAAAAGGAAGTTTTAAGATTCTCTATAATTTTCTTCTGATTTTTCTCTTGTATGTCACTTTTGGGAAAATCGCAAGAGACCCAATTGTGTTGTTGTTAAGTGACTTGAAAAGGCACTTAACTTTATATTCCAGTTGAAAGCATTTTAAGATTTAATAAATTAGATTAAAAATCGAAATGATTAATCTCTTCTGTTGATTTTAAAATATGATTTAAAGCTTGAAATATTGGTTAAATCAATTTGAGAATTTTATTTTATTAATCCATCATCTTTTGTCTAAGAATTCATACATGAGTAGTGGTGTTAATTAAGATAAATAATATTCATCAATTCTATACTTTTAAACCCCATTGATCATTATTTATTCTTCTTATTTTCACAAAACACAAATTTATTATCTTTTCTCAGTTTATAAGTAAGAGAAGTTATTAATTATTTTCTTGTCCTCGATACTTTATACTCATCATTTTATTACTTGAACGATTAGTGCGCTTGCTAGTGTTTCTGAATTCACATCAAATTTTTTGCGCCGTTGTTGGAGACTTTGTTAATAATTATTTGCTTATTTTACTTATTAATATGAGAATTATTACCATTCATTTTAATTGATGTGGTTGCGGGAATTGAATAGTTCATAATCCACACATTCTGGAGGGTTCTAGCACTAGTGTCTTGGGACATAGATATAATACACGAAGTTCAGGCGGATCTATTTGACCTTGAGATAGAGAGAATTGTCAAAAATTGAAAAAGAAAATTTCTACTATTGTTAAAATGGTAGAACAGAGATAAATTGAAAACCAACTATCACCACCTCCACCTAGTACAAAACTATGAGAGACTACACTATGGACCATTGATGAAAGAGGCCGTATTACACTTCTAAAATTGGTGCTAATAATTTTCAAATTCAACAGGGAACAATTCAAATGATATCAAACGTATAATTTGGAGGAGATAGAGATGAAGATCCATTCGGCCACATTACAAAATTTGTCCAATTATGTTCAACTTTTAAGTTTATACTTGGCTCACGACATTGCCAACAAGCACCATAACAAATTGAGAAGAAATGAGTCAAGCATTCATTAACAAGTACTATCCACAACAAAAAGCTGCTAGATGCTTATTTGAAGTTTCTTCTTTTTGTCAGCAGAATACAAAGTCTAAGCATAAAGCTTGGGATAGGTTCAAGAATTTCGTCAATAAAGTTCCAAATCATAACATCCCTCTTTACCAACAAATCCAGTACTTCGACATCAGCAGAGATAAAGGACAAGATCGACACCGCTTCTGGAGGAACCATTGCTGTCAGATCTCTATAAGTTATTCGACAATCTTGCCTTGAACAATTGGCAAAACGCAAAAGCAAAGAAAGTTGGACTTTATCAAGTTGATAAGGCTACTCACATTCAAGCCTAGTTAGATGCCCTAGTAAAGAAGATGGATATGCTCATGACTCAAAAATCTGTCAACAAGATTTTGAACATCATATGTGATATGTGTGGAGGAGGACACCCTAATCATGAATGCCAAGCAGGTATAAATTTTAGTCAAAACAATTTCGAGAATGCTAACTTTGTTTATAATAATATTTTCAGGAATAATGTTGGGGAAAATTCGAGAAATTTTCCTAATTACTCTTGGGTGAATAATAGGGGTCTAGCACAACTCCTGCTTATTAACCTTATACCGAACCTAAGATATAATTTCACTACAACAAAATAGTCATTTAAGGACACATAATTAAATACACAAATTGAAGCGTCTTTATTTTACACAAAGTGTTCATTTATAAGAACGTTTTATATAGCATTGATATTATTATAAAATAATAAGGACACAAATATATTTAGCGTCCTGATTTTAAAATTTTAAGACACGTTAATTTTGTGTCCCTATTTTAATTTAGAATATAAATATATTTTTATTTTAAATCTCATAATTTGAATAACCTAGTGATGCAAATTTAATTGTGTCCCAATGATATTTGATAATAGGGACGCTTCTTATTATGCGTCCTAATAAAATTCGATAATAAAGACGTCACTGATTATGTGTCCCCATAATATTCGATAATAAGGACGTCACATATTATACGTCCTAATAATATTTCATAATAGAGACGCCGCTTATCATGCGTCCTAATAATATTAGATAATAAGGACACAACTTATTATGCGTCTTAAAAATATTAGATAATCAAAGGCGTCGCTTATTATGTGTCGCAACAATATCTGATAACAAAGACATCTTTTATTATGCGTCCCAATAATATTTGATAATAGGGACATTGCTTTTTATGCATCCCAATAATATCCGATGATAGAGACGTTGCTTATTATGCGTCTCAATAAATAGGGACGTCACTTTTTATGCGTCCCAATAAATAGGGATGTGACTTTTTATTCGTCCCAATAATATTAGATAATAAGGACACTGCTTGTAACGTGTCCCAATAAATAGGGACATCACATTTTATGCATTCCAATAATATTCGACACTGCTTATTATGCGTCCTAAAAATATTCAATAATAAAGACGCCACTTATCTTATGTCCCAATAATATTTGATAATAGAAACGTTTCTTATTATGCGTCCCAATAATATTTGATAATAGGAATATCACTTATTATGCATCCCCATATTATTCGATATTAGGGACACTACTTTACCATGTATCCTTAAAATATTTGATAATAAGGACACACTTTACTATATGTCTCGAAAATATTCAATAATAGGGATGATATATATTATGCGTCACTAAAATATTTGATAATGGGAACGCCGTTACTCCTCTAATAAATTAAGAATATAAGGATGTAGCTATTTATACATATATCAAAGAAGTTTGCACCATTCGTCTCAAACTAATTTATCTAATATGACAAATATTGTATATAATATAATAAATATATAATTAACTTATATTATAATATACATTTATGATATTAAAAATCAAGCTAACGACTATAATTTAGAACTACACTGTTGAAAACTCTTTTCTCTTTTCTTCTTTTAATATCTTAGCTGTGGAATAAATTTGATTTTAACTTAGTTATGTTCATATTCAGGAAAACTTGGTTATGGTCATGTATGATGTTTTCATGACCATTCTCAAGACCTAAAGGATATTCATTCGGTCTCGGTCATGGTCGAGATCAAGTCTTACCATCTTTCTATTTCTTCAGGACATATGATGCAGAGGGCTAGACCACAGACTTGGCCATAGAGTACCAAGCAACTGTACACATGACTTGTCATATGTATGCATATCATCTCAGCCAGGACCACTGTGCACCATTTCTGCCATCACCACCTCCAGAAAACTAAGCCTTAGTCGTTTCTTCTCATTTATTTTACATTTTTCCACTTATGCATTTTCCTCTTCTCTTAGTTGTTCTAGCATGAGGGAACTTTTTGCATGGCATGTCTAGTTGAGTAGTATTTATTTATAGTCTTATGTTAGTTCTTTGATAGAATTCTTGTTTTAGTTCTGCTCTTTCTCATGCTACATATTTTAATTATCTTAAAGTTCAGTGTCAGGGCATTGCTTATTCTATGAAATTCGATTACTGTTCTTTTTATCAATTATCATCATAATAATGGGAATTGATAGGAGTTTGTTACCGAGCAAAAGAATCTACTATTTAATTATGCACTTCTGAATTTATCTACTATGAGATGAGTCCTGATTATATCCGTATCTTTCTTGAAAATATTAAGACTTTTTGGAGCTTATAATTATGCTATATAATTTTAATGTTAAAATGAAAAACAAAAGAGGGCTGGTTTGAGCCCCAATAGTTGAATGAAAAGTATAAAATACCCTCCGGAACTTTAGTGTGTCCAAGTAACTGGACTCGTAGGGGATTCTTGTCTGGTGACCTAATGGCATCTGCTCTGGGATTCGTCGGTCGAAAGCTCGTTAAATGGATCACTTTGTGCAATATGGAGGATTACTAAATTCTTAAACAAAATATCTAACTTAGGGGAATTTAATGTACGAAATTCATGCATAATTGTTAGGCCAATTTATTCTAATTTTAGGAGTCTTTTGTGTTTTAAAGTGGAAAAATTATTTTAAATACAAAAAAATTCTTTTGAGATTTATTACTACATAAGCTTGATTGATTTCAAAATAGGATTTAAAGTCTGAAATATTGGTTAAATCAATTTGAGAATTTCATTTTATTAATTCATCATTTTTTGTCTAAGAATTCATACATGAGTAGTGGTGTTAATCAAGATAAATCATATTCATCAATTTTATACTTTTTAAACTCCATTGATCATAACTTTATATTTATATTATTTATTTTTCTTATTTTCACAAAATACAAATTTATTATCTTTTCTCAATTTATAAATAAGAAAAAAATATTAATTATTTATTGTCCTCATTTTATTACTTGAACGATTAGTGCACTTACTATTATTTCTGAATTTGCATCAACAATCTTCAATCTCAAAAATTGAATAATATCATTCAATTTTATCTCTAGTTGACAAGCCACTTCAAGATAAAGGAATTGAGTTTTTCATTCAATTTGATCAAAATATTTATTCAATTAAAATTTAAGTTTTAAATATTTATTAAAAAAATAATATCTTTAAATTTTATCTTCGATATTTTCTTAAATCTTGTGCTCCTCGTTTGTATTCATATTTATTTTTTTCTACTTTTTGCTTTGTTTATTTAAAATAATATGTAATTGAAATTTTAAATAAATTTTGAAGGTTTTAGTAACTTTTCTTCAACTATCTTAGTTATTATTAATAATAATGCGATATGATATTATCGATGGTTTAAATAATAGAAATTCATTGTAATAATAATCTAAATTATCGACGAATTAAAACCGCATTACTTCAAACGGCCCTAAAAGAGTTAAAAAAAAGGGGATCCAATCCATCTACGTCCGTTGCCTCACGAGATGCTTCACGTTTTGGGTACATATCATTGCGTCCGACACAAAATATAAATAAAAACCCGAACACGGCGACCAGCCATTCCACCCTCCTCCTCCTCCTCGCATCCGGCTGCCGTAGGATCCGAAGATGAACAACGCAGATGTCTCCAGGCAGATCCAGCAGATGGTCAGCTTCATCCTCCAGGAGGCGGAGGAGAAAGCCAACGAGATCTCGGTCGCCGCCGACGAGGTCCCCTTAGATCGCCTCGTCCTTCTTTTCATGCGCAATTTTAGATTTTTTTTTTGTGGCATCGTAACAACTGAGATGGATGTCGAACAACTTATGTAGCGGTTAAATCTTTAGCCTTCGATGTTGGATTGCCGATGCAACCGATCCATTTTTTTCCCCTCTCTTTTCCTTTTGGTATGTGGAAGAATTTTGGGTGTAGACTGCTTAAAGGGGTTTTAACGTTTCGAGGTTTGATCTTTAGCATCATCAACGAGATAATTTTGATTCCAAACAAGCACTAGGGACGAAACAGGATTAGCTGAGAGTTGATCCCCGCCTGTACCGGGGTCGCTCTTAAGATTTGTGCTTTTCGTCAGTGTAAAGATTGGTGTAGTCATGTGTAGTTTCACCGAGTGTGATCGGAATTAGTGTCACTGATGGAGTTGTTCGGGTACTTGGACAAAATAAGTGCCGATGATGTGTTTGGCATCTGGATATTAAAATTGTGTTTTTTTATGTTTCATTGTCCTTTTTGTAAGACTATGTGCAGATCTTGTGCCTCTAATCAAGATCCGGTGGCCATTGTAGGAATTCAGCATTGAAAAGTTGCAACTTGTTGAGGCCGAGAAGAAGAAGATCAGACAAGAATATGAACGGAAAGAGAAGCAAGTTGAAGTCCGCAGAAAAATGTATGCTTCTGTTCATTTCTTCATGAAGTTATTCTATTATTAACTTGAGTTTGAAATCTTGATCTTTTTGTTTTGTTGATGTTAAGACAGCAAGTTGTACTTGAAGCACTAATTACCTTCTGTACTGTGTTTTCTTGTTATTTGTTTTCATCCAATCTGTTTTAACACACTGTTATCAACTTCAAATAAGATATTCTCAAAGCTAGTTTTCTGTCTATTTTCTCAATGTCTTAAACTTTAAAGCAGAACTGATTTCAGGTTGTCAAAAGATGCCCTTGGACATTGTTTTGTTGGCATCTTAGAGTGAGCAGGATCGGGGAGGAGATTTTTTTTAACAGAAATTGAGCGTCCAGATCTCTGTTCTGTTATTTCTTCTTAATGGGTGGACATCCTTAAAGATATTCAAAAGCAACATGTCTAGTGATGATTGCTCTTATTTGCATGAGCTAGAGAAAACATTATTTGTTTTGCTTGGTCATGTTTTTCCTAATATTGCATTTACGTTTGGTGCCTGAAGTTGAATACAATTTAAAGATATGGCAAATGAAGTTAGTATGCACTAATGCATTTCCAAGTTCATTTGGGATGTATGATTCATAAATTTCAGAAAATTCATGCTTTTCCTAATCTTGCATTTACCTTTGGGTAATAGAGTTGAATACAACTTAGAGATATCATGCTATTCGAGGCATGTGGCAACTGAAGTTAGTATGCGCTAATGCATTTCCAAGCCCATTTGAGATGTATAATTCATAAGTTTTGGACAATTCAGTATCTAAATGGTCACTTGCATAAAGACATTGCTGATTTGTCTGATCTCTACGTTTGGAAGTTTAATAAATGATTAAATGTTGCATATGAGTATTACTTTTTTCGGTATTACATATGCTTATTGTCTACATGCAAAAAACATGATAATCCGGTAGCAGGATGTTGCATTTAACTGTCAACTCTGTTTTTTTCATGAGTATTTCTTTATTGTTTGTTCAGAGAGTATTCCATGCAGTTGAATGCTTCTCGCATTAAAGTTCTTCAAGCCCAGGATGATTTAGTCAACTCCATGAAAGAGGCTGCTGGAAAAGAGCTTCTGCATGTCAGCCAACATCATCACACTTACAAAATGCTTTTGAAAGAACTGATTGTTCAGGTTTGCATTAATATTTTCCCCTTAGTTTGTTCTTTTAAGTCGTAGAAGACGTCCAACTTTCAGTCTGGCCCCACCCACCCAACCCCCAAGTCAACTAGCCATATTGTCAAATATCAGTAACAGTCCCTGCATGTTTTTTCAGTTTATAGGCAGTGATCAAGAAATATCAGATTCTAGGGACGTTCATCCTAACTTCATGTTACTGCTGCTGACACTAGTTATAATATCATTTGCAGTTTTACAATAATTTTTTCAGTGTTCATTTTCACAATATTTTAATGTTGGGTACTAATTGTTTTCTTTTATCATCTTTTCAGAGCTTGCTTAGGTTAAAAGAACCAGCTGTTTTACTGCGATGCCGTAAGGATGATGTTCATCTTGTTGAGTCTATTTTGAACTCCGCAAAGGTTGAATATGCAGATAAAGCAAATGTGCATCCTCCTGAAGTCACCATAGATAATAATGTTTTTCTGCCGCCTGCTCCTAAACATCATCATGAACATGGTCTTTTTTGGTAATTAATCACAAATTACACTTTTAACCATTAATTCTATCATTCCTTACACAACTGGCAGGTTCTTACATTATTTACTTTTGAACTTCAAGGTTAAGTGTGTTATCTTTTACTACATCGTTGTACCATTTCTGGGTACAATCGATATATGCAAACCATTTCTATATTAATCATTGTACCTTGATACAATTGATATGTGCAAACCATTTCTATATTACTAAGGACCTCCCTGCAGTAGGCATTGTCCTTGATTCTGCATCCACCAAAACCAAATTGTACGACTTAATTGTGTCTTAGTATTCTCACTCATAAGAGGATATAAAAATTACAATAATGATTTCCTTTGATACACTCAGTTCCTTTATCTTCAACGAGTATTCTATCATAAGAGACCCATATTATTCCAGGGTGGTCCATTTTCAGGAACTTCTGTACCATTTTGTTGGTTGAACACTCTTTTATGGTTCCTTCACTAATAAGAACCAATGACCTCAAGAAATTAACAGCCATGAAAATAAATAATGAGCATTAGTAAAATGAATATTGAAATAATTATTAACAACAAAAACATTTGTAATGTGTTAAAATTTTCTTTTGACATTGTAACCTCGTAGAAGTTGATGTTCTTAGACCATGCAATATGAAGACAATCCTCGAAAAATGGGGATTTGGAACTATAGGCATTTGGCAGTATTTGATAATGTTTCTCCTAAACTATCATGGCGTTATTTTTGCCAAATCATTTTTTTCATCTTCAGGCTTCTAGTTTTTTCACTTTTCTTCCTGGAGAAATTCCTAGTGTCATAAAGTAATTCTATTTTGTGGAAAAATGTGACTGAAATTAATTATATGGTGTTTCAGCTCAGGAGGTGTTGTCTTGGCATCTGTAGATGGGAAAATCGTGTGCGAAAATACTCTTGATGCCAGACTTGATGTCGTCTTCCGGAAGAAACTTCCAGAGGTGCTTGCCTTGGTTTAATATTTGCCTTTATAGTTCTGTGGTTTGACACTATTAGTGATATATTGGAGTGTAGTGTTCTATCTGAAAGTCACAGCTATCATTTTTCTAATTAGTTACATATGTACCTTATGTATGTCTTGAATGACGTAATTTGTCTATCAATTGCAGATCCGGAAGCATCTTTTTGGTCGTGTCGTTGCTTGATCGGCTATCTCTGTTTGTAACAATAAGTATCACATATTTCAAATTCAAAGTGATGGCTCGCCCATTTCCCGGAGGTTGAGAACTATATGTATTGGTTTGCCAGTTCCATTGTTTTGTACCTCTGAACATTTATTTGTGGAAAAAGCTATTTAGCTTCATTACTTAATAGTCATTATATGTTTTGAAAGAGTCCAAGTTTCATATGTTTATTATTGTCGACCTTGTAATTTGCCGTATTTGTTCCTCCAGATAAAATAACAACAGAAATTCCAAGTTCCTGTTATTGGTGTCCCCAGATCTTTGAGCATAGGCGTGAATTATCAATGTTTCCAATTAATGTCCAATGGAACAAACATGATTTTCTGCACCTCTGCTTTGTTTGCTGAAATCTCATGTTGGGCCTCTGCGGGGTGTACGGAGATCATTGGTGCTTTCTGATATATGAATTTCATTTGGAAATCAAAATCTGGATGAAATTCAATTTCAAGAGCACGGCGATGTATCTTCATCATTCTTGCTCAAAGCTTCACTTTGTGTTTAATATTACTAACATCTAATTAAGAGTCGGAGAAAAAAAATAGCATTTTTATTTTTAAATAGCATTTTATGATATTACCACCCCTAAGTGATATTTATTTTAAAGATTTTATGTGTAAAATTTTAATATGATTTCATTTTTATTTGATTATATATGGTATCATATTATTAATATAATTAATTAAATACTAGTAATTTTTTTATGATATAATAATTAATTTAGATGATGTGTAATATATATTATTTATTTTTATTTCATTTTAAAATAATTTTACTTAATAAATGACAAAAAATATGATTTAATAAGGTGTAATTTTATATTTGAATTTGACAAATTTTTATAAAAAAATATTTATTATTTTTTAAATATATTATTTTATCAATTAGTAGGATTTTATGATCCCAATTCGATTTCAGGATCTTCACAACATCTCATCTCGGCAACTTTGTTCGTTGCACCACTAATGACAAATTAGCCGTGTCAAACGCCATTGGATTTTCTCAAAGCTTCACTTTATTGCAACATTTTACTAACTTGTTCTTCAGCAGCAAATTGAAGCAAGTAACTGCTTTGTAGCTTTGGAGATCTAATTTTAAATTCCTCTGTGAACCACTTCACCGGGAAATAAAAAGACTCCTATGTGAAAGTTGAAAGTTGAAACATTTGCTCAAAGCTTCACTTTATTGCAACATTTACTAACTTGTTCTTTAGCAACAAATTGAAGCAAGTAACTGCTTTGTAGGTTTGGAGATCTAACTTTAAACTCCTCTATGAACCACTTCACAGGAGGAAAAAAAAAAAAAGATAAAATGGATGTCCCCCATCTGAAATGGGCGGACACTCCACCGTCAAAGAGTGCCCATCCGATGCGAATCGGACGGGCGCCAATCTAAGCCCGGTTTAATTTTCAAAATCGTGAGGTCGGAGGCGGTTCGAGGAGAATGGAAAAAAAATTGAAGCGGTCCGGTCCGATCCGAGGTACAAAAGCGTGAAAATTTTTAACCTCCTTTACTCTCTCTTTTTCTCTCTCTCTTCTCTCTCTCTTTTTCTCTCTCTCTCTGCGTCTCCGAGACCGGCATTTTTGAGAACTCCAGACAGCGTTTGCGCGACGGCCACGAGCACCGGCACCGAGCACTGGTTGAATCTGGTCGTCGTCGGCCTCCTTCGACCAGATTTGGTTCGGATCTGGTCGTCGCCGGCCTCCTTCGACCAGATCCGGCCAGATCTGGTCATCGCCTGCCTCCTTCGACCAGATTCGGCCAGATCTGGTCGTCGCCCTGCTGCCGCGCACGACCCCGTCGGACGCCCTGCTGCACTCGCACGACCCCGTCGGACGCCCTGCCGCGCTCGCACAACCCCGCCGGGCACCCTGCCGCGCTCGCACGACCCCGCCGGGCGCCCTGCCGCGCTCGCACGACCCCGCCGTCCGCCCTGCCGCGCTCGCACGACCCCGCCGGATGCCCTGCCGCTCTCGCATGACCCCGTCGTCCGCCCTGCCGCGCTCGCACAACCCCGCCGGACGCCGCCACCCGCCTCCGCATGCCGCCGCCCGCCCCCGCACGCCGCCGCTCGCCGCATCCAGGAAACATTGCCGACCTGCCGCTCCTGTTGGCCGCCTTCGCACATCACCGCCGCTCGCCGGACGCCCTGCTGTGCTCACCGACCCCGCACCACCGCACTTCGACCCTCACCGATCCCCGCCGCGACCCCGCAGGACCGCTGACCCCGCACCATCGCCGACCCCCGCGGCGGCGCCCCCACTCATGATGTAATTAGTTGTTAATCGACATTATTATTAGGTATTAATCATTGTGTATCAACATTGTAAATAGGTGTTAATCTGTGTAATTAGTTGTAATTTGCTGTATTGCTTAGGATTAAGCATGTACACCGGCTAGAATTACTGGTTCTAGCAGTTTGTACTCTCTAATATTACGAAGATACTTGTTCTATTCTTTATAGCTCTCTAATATTATGAAGATACTTGTTCCAATAGATGCAAAAGTGTGAGGAAGTTGTGATATCTTCATAGTTGATAGTTGGTGCCGACAATTGAAAATAGTATAGTATAATGAACTATATGCAACACATTGATTTCTCGTTAACTTTTCATCACTTATTTGGATAATTGTTTCTTGAATCCGATATGTGTTCGATCACTTATTTGGATAATTGTAAAATTTTCTTGATTCCGATATGTGCTCGATCACTTATTTGAATAATTGTAAAATTCATATAAAACGAAGAGCCCAAGAAATCATATTAATTAACATCAATAATTTGATTAACATAATTATTAACTACACATTATTTTTCTACAATTAGCAAGGACACAACTATTTACAACTAATATGTACATAATTATTAACTACATAAATTACAGCATGATTAACAACTAAATAATGATTAACAACTACATAATTACAACTAAATAATGATTAAGAATTGAGTTTGGCGGCTATCGACGGAGTGCGGGGTGTTTGGGTCTCGGAGTGCGTTCGGCGGGTCGCCTGTGCGAGGTTGGCAGCGTGAGGGGGTCGGCGGGGTCGCGAATGTGTGAGGTTGGCGGCCTGAGGAGCTCGGCGGATGTGCGAGTTCCTCGGCGAGAGCGGCAGGGCGGGCGGGCGGCGTGCGGAGGCGGGCGGCGGGGTCGTGCGAGCGCGGCAGGGCGGACGACGGGGTCGTGCGAGCGCGGCAGGGCATCCGACAGGATCGTGCTAGCGCGGCAGGGCGTCCGGTGGGGTCGTGCGAGTGCAGCAGGGCGGACGGCGGGGTCGTGCGAGCGCGGCAGGACGTCCGACGGGGTCGTGCGCGGCAGCAGGGCGACGACCAGATCTGGCCGGATCTGGTAGATCTGGAAGCCAACGATGACTAGATCTGGCCGGATCTGGTGGAAGGAGTCCGACGACAACCAGATCCGGACCAGATTTGACCGGATCTGGTGGAAGGAGGCCGACGACGACCAGATCTGACCGGATCTGGTCGAAGGAGGCCGGCGACGACCAGATCCAACTAGTGCTCGGCGCCGGTGCTCATGGCCGTCGCGCAGACGCTGTCGGGAGTTCTCAGAAACGCCGGTCTCGGAGACGCAGAGAGAGAGAGAAAAAAAAGAGAGGAAAAGAGAGAGAGTAAAGGAGGTTAAAAATTTTCACGCTTTTGTACCTCGGATCGAATCGGACCGTTTCAATTTTTTTTCCATTCTCCTCGAGCCGTCTCGAACCGCCTCCGACCTCACGATTTTGAAAATTAAACCGGGCTTAGATCGGCGCCCGTCCGATGCGCATCGGACGGACGTCCTTTAACGAGGGGAGGGAGGGAGTGTCTCCAATTTCAAATGGGGGACACCCATTTTATCAAAAAAAAAAAAAAAGAAAGACTCCTATGTGAAAGTTGAAACAAGACGAAGGACAGAAATGACGCTAAACAAAAGTACAGCAGCAGGAGAAACCCAAACAAGTACAGCGGAAGGACACGCGTTGTTTGGCTTGTCGTGTTACTTAAAAAACTTCATGTTTCTCGGAAATTGTTGAACGCTAAGTCCCCTGCCATGCTTCTTCTTCTTCACATGCATCTTCTACAGTACGAGCTGGGACGGATCCTCTGGTCTAAACAAGTAAAACGTTGATGGAGATGTAAAATATATTCACAGCTCAAGTGCAGCTGTGGCCGAGATGGCCCGTGCTGCGTATTTAATGCCTTTAATCCGTAGCTTGCCTTGGGTTACCTTTAAGAACAGTTAAAAGTTAAAATCAGGCGCTGTTTGTATGGAGATTAAAAAGACACGGAATTAAGTCACGTATTCCATCAGATTAGTTATATTTTGAAATTTGCAATATTCTTCCTTTTGAAAAGAATACGATAACTAGTATTTTTCACTATTTATAAAATTATCTTTTTTAAAAATGCTAAATCTACGCTTTGTACTTTTTAACAAAATAAACGTGTGTTTGACTCTAATTCATATTGACCTATTCTCTTGGTTAACCCTCACCCAAACACTATCAAATGAGGCACGGCCTTGCAAAGTTGTTTCTGCTTTTTCTTTTTTTCTTTTTTGGCGCTAAGGAAGGCCAAGGTTCGTCCATGATTTCTTTTTTTTTAGCTCCAGATGAAAGAGAAATGTATAAATGGATGACTGAAGGACAAATGCATGAACAAGAAAGGTTGCATCAATTTGAGAGTTGCATGAAACACCGGAACTCCATTAATCTTTGATTGCAAGCAGCGAGACTATGAAGATCTAGATCTTATCATTTTTTTTCATTTTATTACCTCTAATTGATCTTACTTTTATGTGTAAAATATTACTACAATCCGATCATATACGAAATCGTATAATATAATATAATATAATCATTTAAGTATTAATTATCGGATAATCTTCTGCTTTGTAAGGATGTTTGAACGCATCTCAATCATTTATTCACTTAATACACTTATACGATGACATTTTTACTCGCGATGATGAGTAAATCAACGGTTGAAAAGTAGAAGATGTTATGGAGGTACGTTAAACCCATATAGAAAATAATAAATAGTAATATACTATATGTAATTTATTATACAATTCATAATAGTATAACATCATATTATTATAAGTATGTAACATTAGTTGTATAAGTAGTTAAGTACTAATGCACTATATATTAAGAATAGTAATTGACAACAAGATTTACGTCATTCGACTATTGTAGTCTACGTCCACAGGAGTTGCATTATTATTATAAAATAAGAAAATGCAAATTTACAATAACAACAACAACAAAACCTTATCTCACTAGGTGGGGTCGGCTACATGGATTATACGACACCATTCTGCTCTATTAGTAACCAAACTTTTCGATATATTATTCACTAATAGATCTTGCTCTATTAGTTCGCCAAGTGTCCGCCTTGACCTCCCTCTCCCTCTTTTAATCGGACTTCAGATTATTTGATCTACTCTTCTTACTGGTGAAAAAGTAGTGCAACACGATGACTTCCCAAGAGGTCACCCATCTTAGTACTACTCTCGCCCAAGCACGCTTAACTTCGGAGTTCTGATGGGATCCGATGCATTAGTGCTGGTATGATCGCACCCCAAAATGCAAATTTACAAAGAATTAAAATCCACAAGTCTACAACAATAAATTTATAAAGAATATAAGCAAAGACATCAATTTCATCATCATTTTTATTTATGATAATATAGATTCTTGAGTCCTTGACTTCATTTTTTATCATAAGCATCAAACCAATCTTTTAGTAGTATACAAATATCCATCGATTTAGACTTCATTATATTTCTTATCTTATATAATATCCTAAAACTTACAGAAAAATGTTGTTCTGATGTCGCTATAGACATTAGAATAACTAAAAGATGTCGAACTAAAACATAGAAAATTAGATATGTAGTATCATTCAGTTCACTAGCTCAAGTCATCAATATCAGTATTATATTCATTTGAACGTGATAAGTAACCTTGCATTTTATTATACGAAGGGACAATTGAACTAGATGAGTTTTCATTCGAGCTTCTTGATATGCTCTCCCACTCTCCCAATAGAAGAGATGCATTTTATTATTGGAAGATCTCGATACTACCCATGGATGTGATGAAGATACTTGCTCCCTATTATTTTATAATTAATAGTCCATATATCAATAGTCAAACTAAACATTCATTTAGAATCTAAAAAAATATTTATTTATTTTTTATTTTTACGAGATTTATATGTTTGAATGTCGATCCAAGTTTATGGGAGGCCTCCAATGTTCGAGAATACTAATGCTTGATAATCCAGAGCTGAAAAGTTAGAACAATAATGCTTTATTGCCTGGCCAACGTGGTGACTTCAAAATTCAAATCTGAAGCTACTAGGACCCGTCGAGCGCTTGTGACTCAACTCTGCTTCTAGTTGGGTCAACCAATGCCGATTTTTATGATATATTTTAAATGAGATTTCTTTAACAGTTTTTCTACGAATATTTTTAAAGGAAATTTGTACATAGTTTGTTAATAATATAAAAACTTTTGATCTTCAACAAATTTATATGACATTTTTTATGCATAACATATCTTCCTAAACCTTCACACATATGTTATTAATTATAAGCAAATAAAGAGTTATCGATAGGCCAAGACTAAGTGCAACAAGTTGAATTTATTGTGGCAATTGTCCCACTATAAATTGTTCCATAATAATTATAAAATGTGATTCTAAGTGTTGTTTTAAATTATTAGTGCATGAGGAAGGGGCAACAAAACATGTAGCTTTATAAATTTTACAAATAGCTTTATCTTTTTTCAATATCATTTTCATCTATAATTGTTTTTCAAAATAATTTTCAACTTTGCTAGTTAACTTTGTTATTCTTCTTTTTTACCTATTACATCACCTTATGTGATAGGATTTCAACTTGATGGTCTTGTGGGTGTCATTATCACATCATTTCCTTCAAAACCTACAAAACTTGAAAGAATATTGAGATTACGAGTGACAAGATAACTAGCCTAGATAGTTGAAACAATTGAGTAATTAATTAACAAAATAGTAAAAGGGCACATAATTAAAGACACAAATTGAAGCGTCTTTATTTTCTACAAAGTGTTCACTTATAAGGGCGCTTTTTATAACGTTGTCATTATTATAAAATAATAAGGACGCAAATATAATTAGTGTCCTACTTTTTAAAATTTTAAGACACATTAATTTTGTGTCCCTATTTTAATTTAGAATATATATATATATATATATATATTAATTTTGAATCTCGTAATTTGAATGAGCTAGCGACACAAATTCTATTGCGTCTCAATAATATTTGATCATAGAGACATTTCTTATTATGTGTTCTAATGATATTTGATAATAACGATGCTTCTTATTATGTGTCCCAATAATATTCGATAATAAGGATGTTGCATATTATGCGTCCTAATAATATTCAACAGTATGGACACCACTTGTTATACATCCTAATAATATTCGATAATAGGGATGCCACTTATTATACGTCCTAATAATATTAGATAATTGGGATGCTATTTATTATGCTTTTCAATAATATTCGACAATTCGGACACCACTTATTATGCATCCTAAAAATATTTGATAATAAAGATGCCACTTATTATGTGTCCCAATAATACCTGATAATAGAGACATCACTTATTATGCATTTCAATAATATTCGATAATAGGGACATCACTTATTATGCATTCTAAAAATATTCGATATAAAGATGCCCTTATTATGCGTCCCAATAATATCTGATAATAGAGACATCACTTATTATGTGTCCCAATAATATTCGATAATAGGGACATCATTTATTACGCATCCCAATAATATTCGAATGATAGAGACACCGCTTATTATGCGTCCCAATAATGCATTCCAATAATATTAGATAATAGGAACGTCGCTTGCTATGAATCCCAATAAATAGGAACGTCTCTTTTTATGCGTCCCAATGATATTAGATAATAAGAATGCTACTTATTATGCATCCCAATAAAGAGCGATGCCGCTTTTTATGCAACCCAATAGTATTCGACAATAAGGATATCGCTTATTATGCGTCCTCAAAATATTCGATAATAACGACGCCACTTATTATGTGTCTTAATAATATTCGATAATAGAAACATCACTTATTATGCGTCCCAATAGTACTAGATAATAGGGACGTCGCTTATTATGTTCTCTTATAATATTCGATAATAGAGACACTATTTTACTATGTATCCCTAAAAATATTCAATAATAAGGATGTACTTTACTATGCATCCCAAAAATATTTGATAAAAGGGATACTATTATTATGTGACACTAAAGTATTCTATATGGGGTCGTTACTTATTATTTGCTTCTACATAAATTAATTTATGTCCTTAAAATTAAAATATAAAATAAATTATCTATTATTCATGATTCTAGCGACTATAGCTTTCATTAAAATTAAGATTTTTAAATTTTGGTAAAAAAAGTAAAACTACTTTTCATAGCTAGCTACTATATTATATTTATTATTAAAAAATAATTATGATGGGTCCTTTCTTTGACAAATGTGCGTACATGAATTTTTTTTATTCTATATTTATTCTTTTCTTTAGGGTTATTCATGAATCTGGTTGACCCGAACCCAATCACTTTCATCGATGGATTAAGTTGACAAAGGAATTACCAAACTAAACCAATTCAACTTCAATCTCATCGGGTCAAGTTAAATAAGGTCAATCTCAATTTTTGCTTTCACATTCTTTTTTATAAATCATGCATTTAAATTTTAAAGCAATATTTTATTTTTTGGATATATAATTAAAATCATTTTCAGATATCATATGAAACATTTTATTAAGATTGATAAATTTTAATTTTAAATCTAAATAAACTAAAATACAAATCCGATTAATTTATTTTTGAAATTATTTGTACTAGACTCGTTTATTGTTAAATTATGGTAGGATCTGACTTAACCAAGAACTCAAATTGACACAAATTTAGAGCTGGTAAATAATGTCTTATTAATGATTTGAAGCCCTTTGATATAATTAATAATCAACGATGATCAAGTATCCACTTACAATATAAATAATTTGTTCATTCATTCATGTGTATTTTTTAATTTGGATTTGATATATGATGTCATATTAAAATATTGACATTTGAATTAGGTGTTTGGTTGAATTTCATGTAATTTTCAATTTAATTTTTTATATTTAAAAAATATTAGATCATTACTAGATGCTTTTTATTTGATGTTCTAATGGTAGCATAACCTTATTGGATTTACAATATTACTTATAACTTCGAACCCTAATTAAAACTCATGATTAATTTTTAAACTTTTAGTTAACACAAAGTTTTATGAGGTTTAAGATTTTAATGGAATTAAATATTATTTTCTATCTAATTTAACTTATTTCAAAAATAGATTTTACAATAATTTATGTAAAAGATATATATATTCTTAGGTTATATATACATATATATATATAATTTCGAAATTTATAATTATATATTTAGAAGTAATGTTATTAAGTAAAAGATTCATATGTTGTTATCTTATCTTATCTAACACTTAACAATAAATTATATAATAATTAAGAGATTATTTTTATCTAATTTAGCCAACAAAAAATTAATATATATTTAAATAAACTCGAAATTTGTAATTATATGTTCTAAAAACAATGTTATAGTTCAAATATATATATATATATATATATATATATATATATATATATATTGTTATGATGTTATCTTATCTTATTTGCCTCTTAAATATATATAGAACTCAACAACAAACTAGATAAAGTTAGGGTTCATGATGGCTATGTTTACAATATATTTTACTAAAATCTTTTGATTCTTCCTTCTTGGGTAAGTTCTTATCATTTCTTCAACTTCTTGAGTAAGTTCTTTCTTCTTCCTTCAATAATTTTTTTCTCTCTCTCAAACAAGTGCGGTAGGGGCGCATGGCATCGTGCGTGCGCCCCTGCTCTTCAACTATCAGAGAGGGGCGCACTGCTCTTCGGCGATCAGAGAGGGGCGTGCGCGCCCCTCTGCTCGCCCAAACAGGGGCACCGTCATGCGCCCTTGTTGGGGGTGAGCAGAGGGTGCATGGCGTCGTGCCCCTCTGCTCACCCCAGTGCCCCTGCTCACGCATTGGCTTAATATTATTTTTGACACCAAGAATAATGTCACTTCTAAAAGCGTACGTGACTTGTTTGAAGATGCAAAAATATGCCCATAAGAACATAAATTTGCGTCCTTAGATGTGATTTCTCTTGTAGATGATATTGTAGCTTCCACACATCGGGATAATTCACCAACATGTACTGATAGAGAATTAGGATCACCACCACTACTACCAACATATATTATACAATATGGATATGGTGGTTCATAAGGTGAATATCTAGAGTAACCACCATATAATTTATTAATAAAAATAAAAATTCAAAAAACAAGGTGCTATTACAAATTTCAATAATATATATTGTACAGTTGTATATGAAATTTTTATTATTATAGTAGTTAATTCACTTTTAAAAATTAGTTTTTCACTTTCTTTGTGAAAGAAGTATTTTAAATTTTGAAAAAAAACAAACATTCATTAGTTAACACAAATAAAAAAATATTTTGTTGATAAGATAAGAAAATCATAAATAAGTACTATACATATAAAATAATTTATAAATAAATATATTTACCAAATTTTTGAAGTGATGAAAAGAGTGGCGATATGAATGAGTGCATGAGAATATTAAGAGGGCGGGGAGGGGGGGATTGGAGTTGCAAAATTTTGTTCAAATTGAAACATAGGTTATGTTTATTCAGTGGGTCGTGTTGAAGTTTGGAATGACCACACAACATTCGAAAACACTTTTCAAACATCAGCACAGTCCGTGTTTACTCCACACTGACCGGGCCTCGTCAGATGTGGCAAACATGTGCTTTGTTGTCACATCATGTTGGTCCTTGTCTCATCCGCATAGAATATGTCGATGACACTTTTGTTGATGTCACATACGTGCTGTGACCTATCCTATCATTGATGATGCATGGATTGTGCTAGCTTGCATGACTCGTGTTGGTGCTTCGAACTCGACACATGGATCGACTAGGCGTGGAAAAAAATGTGTTGGCATCGTGCCAGGCCAATTTGGATTTGTATTTCCCCCACTCAAGCCATGTGTTGTGCCTAGTGTACAATATAGGCAGCCCACACGAGTTGGCACGAGTCCGATCCTGAGGCCGTGCTCAAATGTTGGGTCGGATTGGCACTATATCATCCCGAAATTTTCTCCCCAAATGCTAAGGACAATTAGATCATTCGGCTATGTTAATCCATTCTCCATCACATAATCATAATAAAATATGATATTCAACTATTGTAGCGGAAACATAACCAATGAAATGGAATAAAATAACTCTTTTTAAACATAGCGGAAGACTTTGATAAAACGTCAAAAGTAATATCATAGAATTGTCACATCACTAATAGCAATTAAAACATCTTAAAACCATAGTCAAAAGATTCTAAAACATAATGACTCTTTACATCCTAAACCATTGTGCAATCTTTTTTGTCATGAGCTCAGTCGTCATTCATCCAATCATTATGCACCTGCACATATTCAAGATGCAGAGGTTTCCTCGGTTAGAGTATGTAAAGTCCATGCATGTGATGCTATGATCCTAAACAGGATATGCATCATCATTTTCATATAAAAGAAAGAAACAATATGCATGTCATGTACTTAACATATGATCTACATGTCAATTATTAACATCAATATATTATCATGCATTTATAACAATCGCATGGGAAACATGTAGTCAAATCATCAAACATATAGTATGGACATTCATAACAATCATTCATTCATTTCCACAGGCATATAAGTGAAGTACATTTATCATAACCGTTGCCTCCATAACTTTCCTCATGGTTGCTTTATAATCCTTTCGGACTTCCACTTTCATGGACATCATTTCCATTCGATCGATCATTGACCCTTTCATTATGGTTATATCTTTCGATAGTTGGAATTTATATCGTTGTCCTCTCAACAGACTAGCTAAGTCGTGGAGACAATGCTCCCCTCTCATCCGAATGTGACATTAGAATGCGCACACCATTGCCGATGTATGTAATTTTCATCAATCATTCATGAAGGTGACATCACAAATTTTGGGCAAGGCGGCGTGTCGGGTTTGGCAGCCCGCTTGAAAGTCAATATTTAATTCCATGTTATTAGTCAATAGTAGAATTGTTGCATGAAGCCAATTCTTTATTTCCCATCTATTTCTATGAAATTAACTAAGATTAAAGCCAACAATTAAATGTTAATTGTGTTTTGGTTTATCTTTGGCATAGTCATTAATTTTACTTGGTATGCGCTCAGTTGGAACTGAGAGGCATATTAGATGTTGATTGGGGTATTAATATATCCCTAAAGCCTCTTCTTGCATTTTTTTCTATTTGTAGTAATAGTTTTGACCATGCTTCTTATTGGCATGATTACAAAGATGTACTACAAAATCATGTTAGTTGCAAAAGATGCAAACTACAATAAGATGTGAGCAAGTTATAAGGTTTCTTTGGTGAATTCTCATCCCGACAAGGCTCTGAGAAGAAGACATGACTCTAAGGCTTTGTTTGGTAATTTAGTTTAAGAGGAATGGGTTATGGTGGTGTAGTGAGGGATGGTAAGGTTGAGAGTGGTGAGTGTTTAATTAAATCATGTTTGGATATAAATTAATGGGACTGGTTAGGTTAATTTAATTCACTCTTTGTTTGAATATAAAATATAATATATGGGTCATGTTAAGTTTAGTAATAGCAATTAAAACATCTTAAAACCATAGTCAAAAGATTCTAAAACATAATGACTCTTTACATCCTAAACCATTGTGCAATCTTTTTTGTCATGAGCTCAGTCGTCATTCATCCAATCATTATGCACCTGCACATATTCAAGATGCAGAGGTTTCCTCGGTTAGAGTATGTAAAGTCCATGCATGTGATGCTATGATCCTAAACAGGATATGCATCATCATCTTCATATAAAAGAAAGAAACAATATGCATGTCATGTACTTAACATATGATCTACATGTCAATTATTAACATCAATATATTATCATGCATTTATAACAATCGCATGGGAAACATGTAGTCAAATCATCAAACATATAGTATGGACATTCATAACAATCATTCATTCATTTTCATAGACATATAAGTGAAGTACATTTATCATAACCGTTGCCTCCATAACTTTCCTCATGGTTGCTTTATAATCCTTTCGGACTTCCACTTTCATGGACATCATTTCCATTCGATCGATCATTGGCCCTTTCATTATGGTTATATCTTTCGATAGTTGGAATTTATATCGTTGTCCTCTCAATAGACTAGCTAAGTCGTGGAGACAATGCTCCCCTCTCATCCGAATGTGACATTAGAATGCGCACACCATTGCCGATGTATGTAATTTTCATCAATCATTCATGAAGGTGACATCACAAATTTTGGGCAAGGCGGCGTGTCGGGTTTGGCAGCCCGCCTGAAAGTCAATATTTAATTCCATGCTATTAGTCAATAGTAGAATTGGTGCATGAAGCCAATTCTTTATTTCCCATCTATTTCTATGAAATTAACTAAGATTAAAGCCAACAATTAAATGTTAATTGTGTTTTGGTTTATCTTTGGCATAGTCATTAATTTTACTTGGTATGCGCTCAGTTGGAACTGAGAGGCATATTAGATGTTGATTGGGGTATTAATATATCCCTAAAGCCTCTTCTTGCATTTTTTTCTATTTGTAGTAATAGTTTTGACCATGCTTCTTATTGGCATGATTACAAAGATGTACTACAAAATCATGTTAGTTGCAAAAGATGCAAACTACAATAAGATGTGAGCAAGTTATAAGGTTTCTTTGGTGAATTCTCATCCCGACAAGGCTCTGAGAAGAAGACATGACTCTAAGGCTTTGTTTGGTAATTTAGTTTAAGAGGGATGGGTTATGGTGGTGTAGTGAGGGATGGTAACGTTGAGAGTGGTGAGTGTTTAATTAAATCATGTTTGGATATAAATTAATGGGACTGGTTGGGTTAATTTAATTCACTCTTTGTTTGAATATAAAATATATTATATGGGTCATGTTAAGTTTAGTAAATGTGTTTATTATCCTTAAGAAAGTTTTTTTTATATGATTGAGAAAAAATGAGGGAAATTATTTCTAGTCCCTCCAAAACCACCACTTTGGAGGTTTTTATTTCAAATCGAATGATGGCTTAGGAACACCAACCTATTCTTAGTTAAATTAATAAAAATTATATCCAAACAAGGTGTAGAACTTTTAAACCCACCCTGTCCTAAGTAAACCTAACTCATTCCTTCTAAACCCTCCATCCAAACATACCCTAAGGCTCAACATCATCTACCACAAAATTTTTTTGATGTACCGAGGGCATGTGGAATTTTTTATTTGTAGTTGTGGCCTATGAAATCAAACTATCATATATGATATTGGAATCTTTGCATGGCATTCAAGAGCTTAGCTACCGATGTGGTGGTTTCATCCTCAGTGATTGGGGAGTTGAGAGTTTTAGTGGACGAAAATGAAGAAATTGTAATGGACACATTCTCAAATTCATCTAGTTCAGTCATTCTTCATCATGGCTCTTACTCACTTAAATTTCGCTTGGTTATAGATTGAATTATCAAACTCTTCGTCACATGACTTGAGAGCTTTCTTGAATTGAGACAATACTTCTCTCTCATTCATTTTCTTACCATGATGTTCACATACTTGATATGAGAAGAAAGTGCAAAACAAACTCTAGATGTTGTTATAGAGCATGGATGAAGCTTCTTCTTCTTCTTCTTCTTCTTCTTCTTCTTCTTCTTCTTCTTCTTCTTCTTATTATTATTATTATTATTATTATTATTATTATTATTATTATTATTATTTGGTTGAACGTTCAAAATGTAACACCTTTGAAATGCACCCTATCACGTGGCATAATACGATTTAGGTAGGTTACATGGACATCACATCATATTGGCCACAATCGAGATTTTGATTTCTCAATTAATAACAAAAGAGTGAAACGAATAATGAAGAATAACTAAAATCATAAAGTATGTAAGACCAATAAATGAATCATAATATGTTCCATGAATACCTTATTTAATACATCATTTTGATACTAAGAAAGGTAGGTTAAGACATGAAAATGAAGGACTCATCACACCCATATGTAGTCATTAGAGAGCGATATCATTG
This sequence comes from Pontederia crassipes, assembly GCA_030549335.1. Classification (NCBI taxonomy): domain Eukaryota; kingdom Viridiplantae; phylum Streptophyta; class Magnoliopsida; order Commelinales; family Pontederiaceae; genus Pontederia; species Pontederia crassipes. The sequence goes on from CM060191.1 coordinate 27,296,806, forward strand.
GGACAACACTTACAAATTTAAATATATAGAAAAGATAAAATCTCCCTATGATTTTTGACACAGTCTACAAAACAGGAATAGAGATGTTATAAAGATCATATGATAATTTATAGGAAAGATTTTTCGGCAGATCGAATAATCCGTCGAAATGATCGTCGAATACATTTTCGACGGTTTTAGCCGTCTGAATTTACGACGGTTGCAAATTCGTCGAAACTTTCTGTCGAAAGTTTCGATGATCGTAATCGTTGAAGACATTAAAACCGGCTGATCCGTTTCCATGTTGGTCTTTCGACGGTTCAGACTGTTGAAAGTTTCGACGGTTCACGTATCCGTCGAAACTTCCAGCGGTCTTAGCCGTCGAAATATCTTAAGTTAGTGGGTTATCTATATTTTATTTTTCGACGGTTCCGGCCGTCGAAAGTTGCGACTTTCACGGAACCATCGTTATTTCGGCGGCCGAACCCGTCGAAATGTTAACTGATTTTAAATATATTTTAAATCTTTTCAACAGTTTGGACCGTCGAAAAGGAAGATAACTCTCAATGGTTCTGATTCAAATTAATATTTTATTGTATTAACCTACATTTCGACGGTTTCGACCGTCGAAAATTGGCTATATAAATATCCGACCCCACTGTCACTTTCTCGGTTTCCCTCTCATCTACTCGATCGCCAGCGAGCTGATCTCAACCGGCGGTGACCTCGATCAACTGGCGGCGACCTTCCCGGCATCCACGCTACGCCAATTGCTTGCCAGCTGGACCGTCGGCACCTGTCTCCGCCACTGCATTGCGCGCCTGTCTCCGCCGACTGAAGCCACCGTCTGCCGTCAGCCTTTCGACCCGCCGCCGCCTCTACAATGTTTTGATCCTCCATCTCCGGTAGGCTCCCAGACCGGCCCCTCCGTGCTCTCCCATGGCGGTCGGCCAGTTCTGGCCACGGTGTTTTGATCTTGCCGCGGCAGCGGCCAGATCCAGCCGCCCTCCGCGCGCGGCGGGCAGATCTACCTGCCGCCGCGGCCAGATCCCGCCGCCGTCCGCGTGAGGCGGGCAGATCTGCCCGCCGCGGCGGCCAGATCCGTCCTCCACACTCGACGGGCAGATCTGGCCGCTGCGGTGGCCAGATCCGCCCTCCGTGCGCAGCGGACAGATCTGGCCGCCGCTGTGGCCGAATCCGCCTTCCGCGCGTGGCGGGCAGATCTGAACACGGCGGCGGCGACGGCCGGATTTGAACCACGCGCGGTGGCCAGATGTGGCGGCGGCGGCTAGATCCGGAAGCGACGGTGACGCGGTGGTGGCGTCGGCCGGATTATTTTTTTCCAATTTTTTAAGTCTGGTTTGCAACGTACTCATTATGTTCATCTTACTATTAGAGTTAAAATCTAGAATGCAAAACAAAAAAGTAATTGTTTTTTTTTATTTCCATCTGGTTGATGTGAGTTCTCTGTCACTTGGGTACTTAGTTGTCATCAAAGCATTGATTTGAGCTTAGTGTGATGTAGCCTACTGGTAATGTTATGTTCTCATGTAAACTATTTGTTTCATGCGGAAAACTTTGAGAAAGTGTCTAAGATCAGCATGAAGGAGAAAACAACAATAAAATTACTTTGAATTATATTTTCAATTAAATATGAATTCTGTCACTCCAAACGATGTAAAGTTTTTAAGTTCGTTCCTTTAGACTTCATTCATTAGTTCTTATTTGTTATTTTATAGTGCAAATATGATTACTTTTAATTAGTGTTTACGATGTTCTTGATTATTTCTAATTAGTGTGTATAATGTTCCTGATTATTTCTAATTAGTATTTATTTTTAGTTCATATTAGTGTTTATGATTTGTTCCTTATTAGTTGTAATTAGTGTTTACGATGTTTCTTCAATTTTTATTTAAAGTTCAATATGTGAATTTTTGGATTGATTGTCAATTTTTGACCGGTTTTATTACAAAATTTTTAATTACTATAACTTTCAAATAATGCAGACATTATGTCATACTTGAACGATCGTCGATGGATGTACAATAGAAATAATCCTGATCGTAGAGGTTTGATACAAGAATTTATAGATGGCGTTGACTATTTATTATGTTAGTGTGGCTTGTCAGTCTTTACAATATCAGCGGGAGGGAACAATCAGGTGTCCTTGTTTGAAATGTGTTAAGACAAAGTTATAAATGCTAGATACAGTTAAGGTTCACTTATATAGAAAGGGTTTCAAACCCAATTATTGGCAATGGGATGATTTAGGTGAAGGAGCACCTTCAACAAGCGTACCAAAACTAGGTTTCCATTTTGTCAATCCTCAAAAAGGATTTACTTCGCAATATGAACAGTTAGTTTATGATGCAGCTGCAACTGAGTATATGAATATTAGATTTGAGCAGGATGAAGAGACACCAAATCCAGAAACAGGAGATTTTTATGACTTGCTAAACGCATCGAGCCAACCCTTATGGCCCGGGTGTGAAAGTCATTCGAAACTATCACTTGCTGTTAGATTATTGAATCTGAAAGACGACCATATTTTACAAGCATGTTTTGATGCATTTCTAGATATTTTAAAAGAGGTCACACCAACTGGGGCTCGCATTCCTAAAAAAATTTTTAGGACAAAAAGATTGGTTAGTAAACTTGGTCTTGGCTCAACTAAAATAGATTGTTATCACGATGGTTGCATGTTATATTATGGCGGCGACATCAATCTAAATGAATGCAAATTTTGTGGGGCTAAACGATATAGAGTGACTAACAAGACTCAAGTGGCTGTGAAAAGAATGCATTATTTGCCTCTTATTCCAATACTTAAAAGACTATACTCGTCTATAAGGTCAGCGTCGCAAATGAAGTGGCACGCACAGCATAATACTTCTGAAGGTGTCATGCTTCACCCATCGGATGGTGAATCATGGAAACATTTTGATCGTAAGCATCCTTATTTTGCTAGGGACGAAAGGAACATAAGGCTCAAATTATACGCGAATGGGTTTACACCATATGATCAGACTTCAGTTCCTTATTCTTGTTGGCCGGTCATAGTAACACCATATAATTTGCCACCTGGGATTTGTATGTTCGCACCTTATATATTTTTTACATACATTATTCCTAGTCCTCACAGTCCTAAACAAAGGATAAACGTGTATTTACAACCTCTAATTGACGAGTTAAAAAAACTGTGGGATGGTGTCGTCGCTTATGATGTGTCGACCAAATAAAATTTCACCTTGAAAGCTGCCTTATTGTGGACTATTAATGATTTTCTTGCCTATGGGATGTTGTCTGGTTGGATGACCGCAGGGAAACTAGCTTGTCCATGTTGCATGGAATACTCAGATCCGTTCACTTTGAAAAATGGGAGTAAAAATAGCTGGTTTGACTGCCATAGACGGTTTCTTACAGCTGATCATCCGTACAGAAATAACCGAAATGCATTTCGACGGAATAGGGTTGTACAAGACATGGCTCTAGTCAGATGCTTAGGAGCTCATTACGTCGCGTTGTCAATATTTTATGCAGAATTGTCGACGACCCAAATGTCACATACAATGAGTATGGTGTTTCTCATAACTGGACCAAATGATGTATATTCTGGAATTTACCTTATTGGTCCGATTGTTTGATACGTCACAATTTGGATGTCATGCACATTGAAAAAAATGTGTTTGAAAATGTATTCAACACTGTAATGGACATTAAGGGTAAAACAAAGGACAACTTAAAGGCGAGACTAGATTTGAAGGAGTATTGTCGAAGGTCAGAGTTGCCCTTAATTAGTTTACCTAACGGTAGATTATCTAAGCCAAAGACAAGTTATGCTCTCACTAAAGAGCAGAAGACTCAAGTGTGTCAATGGATCCAAGTCCTGATAATGTCGGATGGTTATGCATCAAATCTGACAAGATGTGTGGACATGAATAACTTGGGTTTATATGGCATGAAAAGTCATGACTGTCACATATTCATGAAAATGTTGCTTCCTACTGTATTTTCATCCCTGCCGGACAAGATTTGAAAGTCGATAATGGAATTGAGTCAATTCTCCAAGAAACTGTGTTCGACAATATTAACGGTGGAAAATATGATCCAATTGGAGTGTAATATTCCGATAATATTATGTAAGTTGAAACGAATATTTCCACCGGGATTTTTTGATTCGATGGAACACTTACCTATTCATCTGTCATATGAGGCAAGGGTAGGTGAACCAGTACAATATAGGTGGATGTATCCTTTTGAAAGATATCTTAATCGAACTAAAAGGATGATTAAGAACAAAGCATGTGTCGAATGATCCATATGTGAAGCCTATATGATTCAAGAGATTTCATACTTCTATTCCTACTACTTTGAGTCCTATATTAAGTGTGCGAGAACTAGAGTTCATCGGAATGATGAAGTTCCAGAAGAACGGTCTGCTGTGGCATCCTTGTCGATCTTCAATCAGTTTGGACGACATTTTAGGAAGCCATGAAGTAGATGGTTGAATGATGCAGAATTCAAGTCTGCCACGAATCATGTCCTTCTAAACATGCAGGATGTGCAAGAGTATATTAAGTAAGTTTATTCACAATGCATTCTTTTTTTTGTCTTTTCAAATAATATTTTTATTTAGCCATCACTTTGTATGTAGTGCTTTCTTACAGTACTACAATGTCCTTGAAGAACATGTTCAAGATAGAATCGAGAATGACTTCGCACAATGGTTTAAGGATCAGATAATCCTTACGATGTTGGTCAATTTAAAGTCTGAACGATCTATTATTGACATTCATTTTCATTTTAGGTTCTAAGTCTGGTCTCCATAATTTGGCATGGGGACCGGCTCGAGAGGTGAAAATTTGGCCGGTGTATTTTGTGAACGGTTATAAGTTTCACACGGAAACTTGGTCGATCGGGAAGAAAACCGTGAAGAGTGGAGTCTATGTCGAAGGATCCACAGATGGAGAAAATAAGCGTGACTACTACGGTATTCTCAAAGACATAATTCAGTTGGAATACACTAGAGGTAATAGAGTCACATTGTTTGAGTGTAATTGGTTTGATCCAAAGGAAAGGAGAGGGATGCGAGTTCATAAAGATTTCAAAATAGTTGAAGTACGTCACAATAGGTGTTATGAACGTTTTGATTCTTTCATCATTCCGTCATCTACAAGACAGATATATTATGTACCATATCCAGAGAAGATCAGGGACAAAGCACAACAGTGGGTTGTAATAAAGACGAAGGCAAGAAGCAGGATACAAATTAATGGTGCGTTGCAATGTGCATACCAAAATGACTCACATACTTTTGTGGCACCTATTGTAGATGCCGAATTAGTCGATGATCTACAAGATTCAGAACAAGTATTTGAAGACTTCGATAATGCCTACATGCAAAATGACGAGAATGCTTCGAACGAAGAAGAAATTGAATCTTCATCATCTTCGGAAAATGATGATGATGAATATCAGTCATGTAGTAACTTAGACGATGAGTAATGTTATTATTAGATAATGTCACGCTCATGTTATATTTTTATCTTACGACTATCGAGATCTTGTATTACGACTGTTCTTATCTTACGAATCATTCGCTTACTCCTAATATTGATGTTGTATCCTAATGGTGTATTCAAATTATCATTTGTCGTCATATTGTACACAATGTTAGCGATGCATGTTAACGATCATTCAGATCGACGGATGCCTGACGAGGACAATGCATTTCCATATTCGCTTCCATCTCGTGAGTGTTTGAAATAATGGTCACAATTTTACACATAAACTTAACCGAAATAATTTGTTTATTTTTTATAAGCACCTTCGGATATTAGAAATTGGTTCTCGAGTTATACGTACAATTCCGTTCGAGAAGATGAGACATAAGACGTAGCCGAATATAGTCAGGTCGAAGCATTGTCAAATTAGAGTTTTGTATCAATTGTAAATTTGACTTGCATTAAATTATTTTTCATGCAGATGTTTCATTTTGGTAAAAGAAAAATAAGGGAAAGGAGAAGGTCGTCCCTAAAGATAATTCTACTCCGTCGGCTCCTAAATCAGTCATGGGCATTCGCGTAATAGAACGGCAGTCCCCTCTGCCGGCTCCTTCCTCTCACGTTGATATTACAGACCTAGAGACAATTGCCGGAAGAACCCGTTAGAGCTGCTAATTCCATGGAACCCTCATATCAGGCTTCGTCAAATCGTGTGCACAAAGCATACTTAGAGCCAGATGGTAATTTAGGGTAAGTATTATTTTATGTATTTCGAATCCTTATTCATTTTGTGATTCACCCATCGCATTTTATAATTTTGTATTCTTAAAGGTTTGTACCGTCGAAACCCGCGGCTGCCGCAGTTACTAAGGTGTTGCGACATAGGTATGCTGATGTGTGGCTTACATGGAGAAAATTTCTTATGCCACGAGATAGATGCTATTTAATGAATTTCAGGTATCCTTAGAAGTCAACTTGGTCATTAAAATTTATCTTCGTACTAATTTAATTATTTTTATATACATGCAGGCTGATGTGTGGTGGGATCCCGAGAATATGGAACAAATGTGGAAGGCTTTAAATTCTCGATGCTTAAAGAGATTGTCCGCGGTGCTTTCAGAAGCTCGAGCTGCTGGAGAACGACCCAATTGGATCCCCGAGGCTGTTTGGATCGAATTGCTATGAAAGTGGTCCACCGATGATTACAAATCAAAGTACGATGAAGCGAAAACAAGTCGAGAGTTCGACCAAGGATCATGCTTGCATTCGGGTGGATGTGTATCCACGAGCACGATTGTCAAGAAAATGGTAAAGTCTTTCAATATTTTATCGACAAAATATTATACTTTATTTGACATTTTTAACTACAGGAGAAAAAGACGGGTAGACCACCTACTCAGGCGAAGTATTTCTTCGAACTCATTAGAAGAAGAACAAAGAATGTGTTTCATCATTTGCTCGAGAGACATATGTATGTAAATCTAAGTGTCTCTTATTTTTTTTAAATTTCAAATAAACCTATAAGATAGTAAAATCATCATTCATTTATCTTAATTTTTAATATCATTGATTTATGTTTTTTTTAATTTCAGGAGTCTTACAAAACAAGAGAAGTCGAGCACATTACGCAAGCCATGCAGGAGGGGACCACACCGTTGACCCCAAGACAACTTTAGACGGACCACGTCGGGGTAAGAAGGGTCGCATTTATGACCTCGGATCTTCTGTCAGTACTATAAATATTGGATATGGTCGTAAATCGATTTCAGGTTCAGGTTCAGGTTCCTCTGGTCAAGGTATGCAACAAATGCTTGATCAGATGAGGCAGGAGATCAGGCAAGAGGTTACGCAGGAAATCAGAAAGGAGTTCGAAGAACACGAACATCGTATGAAGAAAGAAATGAAGAAAATGATGCGTGGCAAACTCGACTACCACGATGATGAGGACGATTTAACTCTATAGTTTTTTGTGTGTTGTGTTGCTAATTGACAAGGTGTTAACTTTCTTCCCCTAGTTGATAACATTTTGCATATTTGTTCTACAAAACTCACTCTCTCCCGACTTTTTGTGCTGTGCAGTGATGATCGAGGTGCCTTGCGAAAATGTGGATCGAATTGCCAAGTCATCAAGTTCTTGAGATCCGACGGGGAAGGTGAGACCACATCTCTTTGCTTGGCCCATGTGTCCATCTTCTTCGTGACCAAGACATTATGCTTTGCTTTGCTTACCATCTTCTTCATGTTTCCACAACATTATGCATTTGTGTTGGACAATTGTTATGTTTGGATATTATGTGTTGTGATGTGTTGTGTTGCATTTCTTATGTTTGGATAGTTCAAGTGTTGTGTGTTGACTTATGTGATGGACAATTATTTTCAATTCTTATGTGATGGACATATTATGATCCAAATGGATCTTTGTTGTATTAAATGTTTGGACAGCCAATTTCTGTCATTTTTTTATTTTTTTTATTATTTCTTAATCATCGACAATTAATTTTTTCGATACTTATCGACGGTTCTAACCATCCGTGCAAAATTATATACGGTCTTAACCGTCACTAATCATCGACGGTTTTAACCGTCGAAAGTTAACAACGGTATAAGCCGTCGAAACTCAATTGTTGAATCGGCGGCTTAAACCGTCGATAGAAGTTTTCGACGGTTTTATCGACGGTTCAAACCGTCTTAAATCTTCAACATTCAACGGCTGCGCCCGCCATCTGGACCGTCGAAGACGTCGACGGTTCAGAAATAACCGTCACAAATCGTTTGCAACGCGTCATTTTCGCACAGATGCCATCCGTCGAAAAATGCCATTTTGGACGGTTCTGGCCAAATTACAGACGGTTCTGACCGTCTGTAATAGGCTATTTTCTTGTAGTGTATATACTTATACTTATATACAACACATACACATATACATATTATTATCACTTAATCTCACACATATAAACATATATATACACATATATATATACATACTTTTTAATACGTATACATATACACATTATTGTCACTTAATCTCGCACATATAAATATATACATACACGTATATACTTATAATACATATACATATACACATTGTTGTGACTTAATCTCGCACATATACATACACATATATTAGATATACATATACACAATTTTGTCATATAAAGCTATTTCAATATAATCTTAATATAATATAGTCATTGTTGAATCGCCTACTTTGATGATAACAAATTAAATTGGACATAAAAATTAGTAATCTATGCTCAAGTGATGTTAATATAGATGTAAGATTGATATGACCTCATTCGTAGAAGAAATCACCAAATTAAAATGATAAAAATAAAAGTTCAGCACACGACTGGTCGATCGGCCATAGAGATCGGTCGATCGATAGCATTGAAAGAAATGATGAGACAATACTGATTGACGATCAGGACGTTGTACCGATCGACCGGTTAGTACAACAATAAAATCAGGAATGACGAGACTAGCGATCGACATTGTAATATCTCAAATTTAATTCGTATATCATTATACATTTTAATATTATAACTTATGATTGATGAACGATATGATATAACGTTGTAATTTCACTTATCAAGTTTTTAAAATTTTGTTTAATTTAAATAAAAGATTAAAATATAAATAATAGACATGCTATGCTGAATCATATACTCATATCATTAAGTATGCATATGGTTATTATCATGTATATTAAATCTCAAGAACCAATCAAATGTTGCCAAATGGCACCTAGGAAAAATATGTGTAAAAATATTCAATATAGAAAATGTATGAATAAATTATTTGAGTTATATTATCATAATATAACTTAATAATGAATAATTACTATCCATTAATAATTACTGTCCATTAATAAATTAAGAGTTGATCACATGGAAGCTAGCAGCTTGTCACCTCATGCTTAGTTGATTTTTCCAACCATCTTTCTTATGTGATAAAACTCCAAAAAAATTCTACTGTCAACATTACATGTTTAGAAATGGAACCTTAATTAACAGATCTTGATTCTTTCTGTGGAGGACGGAGGAAATTCTACAATACCGATCACCCAAGGTGGCAACTCTAACCCTAAGATAATGGTCCTTTTTCATGATAATATTTTATTAATCAAATCTTCTTAAAAAATAATGAAATTGCTTTTGATTGATCCTCTATGAGTATAATTTCGTTGAGCTTTGGAATCAAGTTAATATGATTTCTGTAGAGAAAATTATGATCTTATCTTTAAGGTACTATCACTTTGTCCGTCGAAATTGTTATCCGAATTTATGTATTAAATTCAATATGTCATGGAATTATTTGATAATATGTTTCATTGACAATTAGAATCACTATAAAATTATGTGTGTAGTGAATGTTATAAATATTTTACCGAGCCTTACTCAGTCTATCAGGATGAAACTTAAGGCAGATTATGCTGGTATTGGTTAAATTTATTGTGCTCAGTACAAATAGATATAAATTCAAGTAATTTATGAGTTGCACCTAGGAAGTCTACTATTTGGAAAAATTAAAAGTACTAGAAAGGGTAATGTTTATTATTTTATATAAATCATAAAAGTAAGGTCACTTAGTCTGTTAGAACATAGAAACAATATAAAAGTTAGGCTGAATGTTGATTTTCATGAGAACAAATCATAATGGAATAAGATCTGAAACTTTTATAGATTAATGTTTCTGTAATATGGAATTAAAGAAAATTGGAATGATGCCATTTGGTTATGTATACTAGAAAATATGGATTTTCTTTAGTATGTGTGCAATTTGTCATAATATTAAGTCAATCCTTATGTTAAATAATTACTTATGTTATAAGAGTAAATACTTAAGGGTCATGTACCTCTTCAATTAATTGTATTTCATGTGTGATAGGCTTGTTTTTAGATCAAGTGATTTGTTTCATATTATTATTGTATAGGAGTAGAAGAGCAAGGTAGTGAAAAAGGAAAGGAAAAAACAAATCTTTTGGTAACTCTTATAGATAAGTTGGTTTCTCCTACGCTATGTATTCATTTCTTTTGAATTTGATGTGACATCGATTATGATATTATTGAATATGTTATGAATTAATTTCGAGAAATGCAATTATGAAAACTATATCTGAATAATTGTATGATTGCACATTTGAAAAACATATGTAATATGATATGACATGAATGCATTACGAGAAGTGCAATCTTGTTCCGTTTGAATGGTATTTGATATGATTCATCTTTTGATATTGAGATATGAAATTTTTATATGATGAATCATTCATGTGCATCTGCATATATGATGATTGAAACTAAGTGCTACGTCGCTAATCACGATAGGAGCCACCTCTAGAATTCAAACCATCATTCTGTTCCTTAATAATGAGATGAGATAGACTGGAGCTAAGTTCGATGCGGAGCTAAGTGCCACATTATAAGGGGTCATGATGGGGGCCACCTCTAGAATCTGTATGGCCCACCTTTAGAGTTCACCTATTGATCACTGGCCACCTAGATGAGGTAGAATGGAGCTAAGTGCTACATCGTTGATCACAATAGGAGCCACCTCTAGAGTCCACCTACCGATCACTGGCCAGTTGGTGATTCATGCATACATATGAGATTGTTGCATTGCATATATGGTTGATATGTTTAAATGTCAATGATTGTAAATGAAATGTGATGATTTTGATTGGAATGTTATATATGTGTTTATTAAATGTATGAAAATATTGATTTTGATATTATGATTAATGCTTTTATTTTTATGTCTCCCGAATTTATTATATGGTAACACACAGCTTATGAGTTATCAATTTACTGAGCTATTTTTGCTCATTATGTTGTTTATAATATTTTTCAGATCAGTATAGCCTCTTTGATCGTATGAGCTCATAATCTTAGTAGGGTTAACTCCTTCGATGTAAAGGTATTGAGGGGATTTATTACTCTCATGTCATTTTGTTATGATGTCGAGAGAATTGGTCAAGTTTATTATTTTTGTCAAAATAAGTTGTACAAAAGATAAAGTCATTGTGTGAAATGTAAAACTTAGGGATTATTGGTCTGCTCTGAATGATCATAATTTATATATTTTTAATGGTATTTTAATTCTTATGTCATAAAAATTAATTACATCATGTTTCTGTAATCTTTTCTCGATTTTATGTAATTGTCCGTAATGAGTTGCGAACTCCGGATTAAACTAAGGTTTAATTTGGAGTCGTGACAGACATTAAGACTATACCAGTCGATGTATCAGTCGACTTTGATATGTACCAGTTGGCGTCGAGATGTTACCGATCGATGTATCAGTCGAATGATCGGTTGACTGGACAATGCATAAAATTGTAGATATGTCGCAACGGTCATATTGATCGGTCGACCGGACCATTAATGCGGTCGACCGGTCGCAGTGCCAGATGAATAGTAACGGATATTTTTTCAGGAGAAAATTGTGGAAGAATTTTTGAGTAAATTTCAGTGATGGTCATCCAACTTATGGGGCATTCTCAGTAAGGTCATTCAACTTCATTTTGTAACACGATATTTTGTAACACGACGGTCATTCAACTTTAGAATCATTTCAGCCAAGGTCATTGCGATCGGTTATAGCGAGTAAACTAGTAAATCGCTGATGTTGCGCTAACATGGATGCTTACGTGACATCACATCAACATTTTCTCTCTCTTCCATGTCAGATTAAAAAAAAAAATTACCATGCTAGCTCTTTTCTCTCTGCTACGTCCAAACTTTTCTTTTGTATCTACATGGTCGTCCAACTTTTCAAATCCGACAAGGTCGTTCAACTTTTCAAATTTTCAATCGCGATCATCATTAAAAACTTAAAATAATAAATAATAAACATAAAAAATATTATGATAATTAATTATTTTTAGTTAAGGAAATAAAAAAAACTAAAAAATAACACACAATTTATTTTTTGCACTAAAATTTAAAATAATAAAAGATATTATAATTAGAAATAAATATACTTTTTTTGTGCAATATTTCATCAGCGTCGAGTCAAATCGTAATGGCTCCTCTAGCAGAGTAATGGGCACGACCCGACATTCCGCGGATTGTTGAGCCAAATTATTAATTATCATAATATTAAAAATCAAAATTATTAGTTATCATAATATAAATCATTTTTGGCTCAAGAATCCACTGGATGTTGGCTTATGCCAAGCACACCATTGGATGAGCCATTATGATTTGAATCGGTATTATATAGAAATATCATAATATAATGTAAAGATATAATTAGTATGTTATTTTTCTAATTTTTATTTCCATAATTAAAAAATTATAAAATATTATAACATTATATATTTAATACACATAAAAAGTTTGGGCGGCTTGATATGAATGTGTCATGCCAAAAAATGTACCGAGTCAGTATAAGTGTCTTCAATTTTTTATTTTTATTTTTTATGTTTATTATTTATTATTTCACATGTAGAAAGCCTATAAAAGAAGTGCCAAAGTATGAAGAAAACTCATCCAAGCAAGCAAGAATATTCAAAAGCCCCTTTCTAGTTCTTGAGCTCAAAAATGTAATTTCTTCCTTTTTCTTTTCTAAAGCTTTGAATGTGTGAAAAACCTTGTAAAAGAAAATAGTTAGAGGGAAACATTTTCTTTCTGATCTAGTGAGAATTGAGAGCTCATTGTAAAAGAGGTGTGCCTTGCCTATTGAACGGAGAAGAAGGTGTGTGGTGTAAAGAGAATTGTTCTCTCTATATAAGAAAAGAGAAAGATAGTGGATCTCCGACGGTCTCGTGGTTGAGAAGTCGGAATGGGGACGTAGGCCAAAGAGTTAAGGCCAAACCTCGTCAACATATCATGTTTCTTTGTGTTTGCTCTCTTACTCTATCTTTATCATTATTTGCTTATGATTGGTTTTATTGTTTTTTTCGAAAGTCATTTTGCAAAAAAAAAATTATACGCCAATTCACTCCCCTCTTGGTGCTTTCGATCCTATAGACATAGCGTGTAAACTTATAATATATAAACTTATAATGCATAAATGTGTATATAATATAAACTTATAATGTAATCTAAAGTTAAATCCCTAACTCCTCCTATATTAGGAAAAGAATTAAATTGGGAAGAATATTTGAAATAGCGTCACTACAACCTCGAAATAGCGTTTCATCGTAGGTGGCGCCTGCTTAGCGTCTAAGTAGCGTCACATTTTAAGGAGGCGTTAAATACTTAAGTTAAATCCCTAACCCCTCTTATGTGTTTTCATTTTTACTATTACTCCGCTCGCCAATTTTCACTACGCCCGACGACGCCCGACGCCCGACCGCCCACTGCTCCGACGCCCAAGGCTCGAGGCCCAACTCCGATCCCGCCCTCATCGAATCTCGCCGTCGTCCGCCCAACCGCCCTCCTTCGATTGGCCCTGTGCTGGCCTCCTTCGCCCTTCTCTGACCTCCTTCATCATTCTCCGCCCTCCTCCGCCCTCCACCGGCCTCCTCCGCCTTCTGTCGGCCTCCTCTGCCCTCTGCTGACCTCCTCCGCCCTTCTTCGCCAATCTCCAGCCTCCTCCGCCCGGCACCAGCCTCCTCCACCCTTCTCTGGCCTACTTTGCCCTTGTTCGCCTTCCTCCAACCCTGCTCGTTGATCGCCGCCGAATTGACTGACACCCCCTGCTCTCTCTGTCGGACGCCGCCCTCGGCTTCAGCCGGACACCGCCCTCTGCCAACCTCCGTCGTTGCCTTCGTCAGACGCCGCCCTCCTCCGCAGTCAGACACCGCCCTCGTCCGCTACCCTCCTCGGCCGCTCCATCGTCGGACGATGTCCTCTTCGGCCGCTCCTCCACTGCCGCAATCAGACGCTGCCCTTATCGGCTGCCCCTCCTCCACCACCCTCGGATGCTCCTTTGTCGGACACGCCCTCCTCCGCCTTTTGTTGCCCCGCTTGCCGCTCCTAGGCCAGACGTTGCCTTCCTCTGCCACCCTCGTCTGGTGCTGCTCCTAGGCCGGACGTTGCCTTCCTCCGCCACCCTCGTCCGGTGCCGCTCCTCGGCCGCCCTCCTCCGTCGGACACCAAGTCCCTTTTTTTAATTGATTTTTGTTAACTTGAAATTGAATAGGGCCATGTTCTTAATTATGCCTTAATTAAGATGAATATATGAACAAACTAAATTGTTTCTTAATCATCTGTATATAGCGATGTGCCCATAGATGATTACTATAAAAAAGATCGAGTGAATGAGACTAGTGATGTAGCTGATTGAGTTGAGAATATTTAATTAGTCGATGACGCTGAACCAATGGAAGAGTTTAATTCAAATGGCCTCTTACAAGTGAACTTTGACAATTTCATTGATGATGACTCGAATTAAGATTATAGCGATGACGATGACGAAGACGATGAAAATGAATCAGAATACGAAACAAGCGAATGAATCCCATAGTTCTTCTAATAACACAAGCTTGTTACTTTCTTTCAGTTATATATGGTTACTAATAATAACACAAGTTTATTACTTTTTTCAGTTATGATTACTAGAGGTTGAGCTTCTAGGTCATCTCGCTCCTTTAAGCGTTCACTCCAGATGAGTGAGCCACGACCATCGGGTATTATATTTATTGTCAGTTGCTTATTTATAGTTGATTATAATAGTTACATTCATTTTTTAATAATGTTAGTTGCTCCGCCGCCCCTGGGCACGTAATCAGATCGTCACATAGTAGGCAATCGATTGGTGGGTCATCTCCACGTATCACTCCAGGTACGTGTCACATAGTAGGCGATACATAGTAGGCAATACTATTTTCTAATTATTTTATTATTGTGACAGTTGCTCCACCGTCGACGGGGCACATAGTCAGAACGTCTCGATCGCACGACGACAATCGGCATGTCACACCAGGTTATTTTGCATATTTCATAAATTTAAATAGGAGGCATATTTTATGTATTTTTTATGATGATATTTGCTACACCACTGTCGAGATTACCAGACGCTTCACCACATTCTAATATTGGCGAGCGACATCTTACCTCAGGTGATATATTTATTATTATTAAAATTATACTTCTCATTTAATTACATTAATCATTTTTTTAATAATGTCAGTTGCTACACTGCTAATAGCGCAAGCATCTGACTTGTCACATTCTGACGAGCGGACTGCCACGGATCATGCAGCGATTGACATCACTTGAGGTGAGAACTTTACTATACATATATCAATTATCACTAGTTTAATTTGGCATGACACTAATGATTTATTTTGTAATAGGGTCCATCGATGATGTCGGAGCTTCTCAGCCTACCCTAGCTGTACAGGGTGATGATTCCTCTTTGACAGATGAAGAGGGATTACACAATAATGAGGTGATCACTGTGAATAATATTGCTCGACCGTAAGTTAAATATATTGTAGAAATTTTATTATAGTTTTGTTTATCATTGAAAATTAATTCTTGTTTATAATTTGCAGGACCACTTTCATACTCGTTAGTATCGTGCGGGATGTTAGTACTCTTATTTTTTCCCACTTGTCGGAAGGGGCAGAATCATAGAAAGATGTCCCAATTCAAATGCGGGATGACATCTTTCGGGCCTTTAAGGTACGATCTTCTTTTTGGGTTACATAATTTATTATATATATTATTTAAAATTACTAAGTTTTATAGTATTGTTTAGGAGGCAAATCAGTTTCATTTGGATTTTTAGGATGATACAGAGAGCTTTTGAGGAGGTGGCTGCGAAATGCCTCCGAAATCGATTATATAAGTTTCGCAAGATCGTCACATCCGCTAGCCTCACTTTGGAGCAGGGCATACAAAGTGTTCAAGGCATATTAGGCACTCGATTTGGGAGTCCTTATGTAGGAAGTGATAAGTATGTTTACTTCTAAATTATTTTTATTAAATTTATAATTTTTCAAAGTCTAAGTATTTGATGTTCATACATGACGGATGAACAATGGCAAAGAAAGTCGAAAAAGACAAGAGTTAATCGATTTTCGAAGCTCGAGGCCCACATCCACACAAGCGAGGCGAGGCGATTTGACGAGCATCGACAACGTATGATAATTTACATATAAAATTGAATAATCAAACTTTTATCTTATACTTATTTTATAAAATATGAAACTTTATTGCAGGAAGAGAAATAATGTGGTACTGTAGACTTTTGCACGGTCTACGAGGCCACATATAAGAGCCAAAAGACCAATGACTTGGTCATGCCCACTACTCGTAGGCTTCTGGTAAGTCTCATCACATGTTCACTTGGTTGGTGAAGTTACTGCAAATATTTTTTTAAATGCGCAATGTTTATATTTTTTAGGATGAGTATAATGCAAAGATGGTTGAAAAGTACGAAGATGATCCGAGTACTCAGCCACCAGATAACATTTCTCGAAAGCGATTCACATTTTAATTTATGTTTTTTATGTTATATAATTTATATAATCTATAATGTTTATATGATTGTTTATTTTTTTATTTCGTAGAGGACCCTGCTGTTTGTGAGGAGGTGGTTGGCACAACACGAGGAGGATACCTGTGTGGCCTAGGCACAACCGCTCGTGTACCTAGGAGGAGCGGAGTATATGCAAGCGGTCCATCTGCTCCGAGCACATCCGTTGCACCTGATATGACGTAGTTATCACATCAGCTATCGTGGCAGATATCATAGCAGGTGTTACAATAGATATCACATCAGTTGGTTCCTTTATTGCAGGTGATTCAGGAATTGATCCCCTTGCAAAATCAATCTCCATAAGGCCAAGGACCGAGCACATCAGGATCAAATGTCCGGAATGACAACAATAACTCTCAAACTTAGGATAGAAAACTTTTGCATTATATTAGATATGCTTTTATTACTTATATGTTTGTTATTAGATATATGTGTTAGTTCTACTTATACATTTGCATTATATTAGTTATACTTTTGTTAGTCCGGTTTATTACTTTCCATAATGTTATATTTGATGTGATGCCTATGATGCTTGTGATCAATGATGAAATTAGTGTCTCCGTAATGTCTCAATGGCATCGCAAGCATATTCGACGCTATTCTAAATACATCGTTTTTAGTGTCACATTAGCGTCGACGCCATTAGCATCATCCTAACATCTTCTTGGAGACCCTAAGACATCACATTGGTGTCACAGTAGCGTCGTACTAGTGTCGACGTAAGTATAGCATTAGCATCATTTTAGCGTCGAAATCACATCGCAATGTTGTGCGTCACATCTGCATCTCATTAGCGTCTCAACTTTGTTGCTCGCAATGACAACTTTCGCATCAACGTAACGTCGAGTTAGCATCGATAGTTGACGCTACTTGCGTCGCTTTATGCTTTGGTGCTATTGAGACGCTATTAGCTACCAATTTCAAGCGTCTCATATTGTCGATGCTAGAACGACATCAAAGAGATGCTATGTTTTTCCTATCACGCAGTAGCGCCACATTAGCGTCGCGAGTCCTGTGTCACTATTTATCAATTTTCTTGTAGTGTATAATCATATACATAATAATAGAAGAAATCTTAATAGTCAGGCAGTATAATATTTTTATGGAAGTATTTTAACATAGGATTGAGATGGACATAAATCATCATAAAGGGGTATCTTTCAACCCATAGTAAGAAGGAATAAACTCACTTCCATCGTCGCCAACTCATTATCATAAGAGCTCTTCATTTAATATTTTCACCTATTATATCGTATGCTTTTTTTTAAAAAATCTTGTTAGGTTATTATGGATTAGTATTGTATTATCATATAGAGAGTCATAAGATCATTAAATCATAAATAACTAAGGATCATTACAGGACATCATCATAATAATCATAAAGGACTTTAGCTCAAATAACCATGAAGAGTAGTTAGAGGTGTATAACAATCATAATTAGCATCATAACATAGATCAAGATTAAACATAATAGGGATCAAAATAGACATAAATTATCATCTTTTGTGTCAAAATATGGGCCGGGTATGAGTAGAACCCTGGCCGAGTTCAAGAGTCCTTTTCTTCAAAATTTTTGCAAGTAACTCGGATCGTGTTGGGTGTATACTTGGGCTAGGTTTCTTCCCTTGCAGGTAGGTCGAGAGTCGGCCAATGCGATCGAGCCGATTCTTATCATACCCGGCCTTGAGAGTCGAGTGTTAGAGAACTCAATCCAGATTGAAAGAAATGCGAGTTGAGTTATAAAGAACCCAAGTTGGGTTTTAGCAATATGAAATTGTGCGATTGTACTTTGATTTTTCAATCAATTCTTGTTGAACTTTACCCGCCTAATTGGCCATCATATCATCAGTGCTGATGTCCAAGGTCACTCAAAATATATGGAAATGAAAGTACATATAGTAAGTGATTAAAGAACATTTGATATGGGAATTGTGACAATGATCAAGAACGTTCTATATATGGTTAACCACATCGATGCATTTGCTACACGCATCAACTCCTCATGATCCCGTGTGAATACTCTTGTGTGATCTCGCCCTTATATAGATGAAAATATAACTTTTCATATTACAAAGTTATAAATGTCATGATATTAAAATTTAATATATATTAATTAAGTTGCATTTACACATCATTACTTTTTTATTGTGAACAATAAATATAATGGAATATAAATGTGTATTTTGTAAGAATTAGACAAGGTGTTAAAACTTTAGTACATAAAAATGAGAAATCCGCTATTTTTTTGTCCTTTATATCCCCACAAAATAATTATAACATCAATTAATATTATTCCTATAAGTTATTAATTCTCTATAGATTGTTGGAAAGAGATTAAAGTCTGAACTTATATCTATTAAATAATTAAAAATTAATTTCCTTACATTTATTTCCTATGTGCCTATATATAACTAAAAGTTAAGTTCAAAAGAAACTATTTTTTCTATTTTTTTATTTCCTTCAATATTGATTAATGATCAATAATGAAACAAGGAAGTATCCCATACCATTTACTACACACACACGGCATCAATGCCTCCTCTCCTTTCACTATTACTTTTATCTTATTTATATTTTTAATTTTATAATATTATTTAAATACCATATTATGGTGAATAATATATCGAAAGATTTGGTTACTAATAGAGCGGAATGACGTCGTATGATCCATGTTGTTGTTTGTTTGTTTGTTTGTTTGTATTTAAGTACCATATTAATTTATTGCATCACTTAATTCTTTGTATCAACAATTTGTATTCTTATTACTAATTAATGCATCAAAATTTTAACACTATCAATTACATATGGACTCTTTATATGCTATTCTACTATTTATTTATTCATAATAAATAATCATATATAAATGCATTGTTAATAAATTCATATTAAATTTAACATCATGATTAAAGCTATGTTTGGCAATACCAAAATTAGCATTTTAAGTAGCATTTAGCGATTCAAACGTTAATTTTTTATTTGGTAAATGATAAAAATATGTAGCATTTTAGCGTTTCATATGAAAATATTAAAAAATTACTTCTACTAGCGTTTAGAGGTTAGCATTTTATAAATATTTACAATTTTACCCTTATTCAAATATATTATTTCTTTCTAACTTATCTTATTATTTTCTCATTTTTATTTTATAAACATTTAACTACATTTCTTTTTATATTCATGTTTAATTAATTACAAATTATTTATCTGTTAATAATGAATAAAAAAATAATTTCACAATTAATACTTTTATATCATGGTTGCACTATATAAAATTTATTGTCAATACAAATTTCTATATATTTTAACAAAAAAATAGTTGTGAAATTTAATTTAATTTAATTAAGATATAAATATTTAATTTAGTATTATAATATAATTTTTATATTGCTTAAATTAAATAATTTTTCATATGTCATCAACTAATTCTACCGTTAAGTTTACCAAACACTTATTTGTTACAACTCTGACTGCTAATCATAATCCGCTATCCGCTAGTTAATCTGTTATTCGCTAGTTAATCTGCTATCTGTTTATCAAATTGCTAATAATGTCAAACAGAGCGTAAATTTTCATAAATTATAAGTTGTCTCTTTATATTCTGTTATATTTTTATCCTAAAAAATAATCATATCTAAGTGCATATTGATGTCCGTTAAAATTTTAATATCGTTAAATTTTTCACAAATTACATATTGACTCTTTATATTATATTTTGTTATATTTTTATTCTAATAAAAAATAATCATATATAAATATATTTTTAATTACATTAAACTTCTAACAACATCGTCAAATTTTCATAAACTACACATTAAATCTTTAACTTCTATTATATTTTCATGTTTTATATAATTTATTTTTATTTCTTATATATGCTAAATTTAACATAAAATATTCTTCACATTTCATCATTGTTTTTGTCTTATACATGATTGATTTTTAATTCATTTTTTCATTATTATCCCTACAATAATAATGGTATATAAGTATGAATTCTTAGAATCATATATGTATGTATGTATGTATGTATGTATGTATATATATATATATATATATATATATAGAGAGAGAGAGAGAGAGAGAGAGAGAGTTAAGACATACAAGTTAAAATTTTAATCTCTTTATTCCCAAACAAAGAATTAATAACTTATTGGAATAAAATTAATTATGTTAACTTTTTTTTAATTGGTGGAGAGGGATAAGAGGACAAAATTTAGTGGGTTATAATAGTATATAAGTGGTGGGGATTATAATGTTTGTGAATAGTCAATGATGTTTATGACACAAAGGAAAAAAATATTAAAGAAATATAGAAAAAAATTAAGATAAAAATAGAGGTGAATGGTGACTTTAGATCTGATATGAATCTTTAGAATTATATATATATAAAGATTTTCTAAAAAATAGTTAACACAAAATAAGTTCAACATTTAATCTCTTTATACCAATTCAAAGGGAATTAAAAAAAATAATTAATGTTAGTTGTTTTTGGTGGAGATAAAATATAAAAGGATAAAATTAGTGGGTTATAATAGTACATAAGTGGTTTGTATATTTATGACATGAAAGAATGAAAACATTAAAACATAAAAAAATTTAAAAAAAAACCATAAAAAAGATAAAGGTGAAAGTTGATAGGACTGAAATGGAATACTGTCATGGTCACTTAAGTTCTTACAATAATTTAATTATAAAATAAGAAATATTATTCTAATATATTTAATTATCATTCTAAATTTAAAATATAATTTTTTAGACTACTTAATAATCTCTCTCTTTAGAAACATATATAAGTGAACATATCATAATAAACAAAATTTATGTGAAACGAAAATCTATTACAGTATTTCAAATTTTCTAATTATTCTTACTCTATCTGCGCCCTCTTACCTTTATTATTGTTTAACATTTATTATTTAAATATTTTTATTTTATTGATGTTAATTTAGATTTGATGATATAGAAACATGATATGCGACTTCTCCTTTCAGACTATTATTTTTTGATACAGTATAGATATAGATAGTAATTAATATCCACTTTATTTTATTAATTTCATTTTCCATGTGACAATGTAAAAATATCACATTTGAAAATTTTTTACCTTTCATAATATAGAAATGGGTTTTTATATAAAATAACTAGAGGAGTCTTATAAATAAAAAAACATATATGATAGATAAAAAAAATATTTATTTTGTTGTTCATGCTGTTATAGTCTTATAAATCAATTCTCATTCGTAGGTATATATTCTCGTGGTGGGGTTATAATGCTATTATAATTAATGATATTTATGACAAGAAAGAATGAAAATATTAAAAAATATAAAAAATTGAAAATTCATAAAAAAAAAAGAGGATAAAGGTGAAGTTGATAGGACTCGAGCGGAATACTGTCATCGCAACGCAAGTTCGCCAATGACTCTTCATATAATATAAAATATTCTCAGTTACCATGTCCTCCAAACTACGGCGAAGTACCGCACACCACGTACAGTTCTAACAGTGCAGTTATTACTCTCGGTTGCACAGCCCGTCTGTACCCGATAATCCTACCGCAATGCTCCTACTCTCGTGGTCCAATCTGGACACGCCACGACAGCGAAATCCTCGCGTGCTACGTCGAGGAATCGTACCGCCGAAAGTAATATCATCACCACCTTCCTGTAACTGTAAGCATTACCGCCACGAGGAACTCGGTTTTTGTGATTTCTCCTCCTCCTCCCCCCCCCCCCCCCCCCCCCCCCCCCCCCTCTCCTTTTTCTACACTTGTACTTACCTCTCTCTCTCCCCCTCTCTCTCTTGTTTCCTTGTTTCCCTCTGTTCTTCTCCCCTCTCATTGCTTCGTTGCACTCTCTCTCTCTCTCGTTTGTTTCCTTGTTTCCCTTTGTTCTTCTCCCCTCTCATTGCTTCGTTGCACTTTCCAAAAACTATACGGCTTACTCATTCTCTCCATTTCCTTCGTTCTCCCTGTTGCTGCTGCAAGTGAAGTGGTTCTGCTGCGTCCTTCACTCTCAGAATTGGCCAGCTGCCACAAGGTCACCAACGAGGAAAGGTGCCAGATACAACTTGCTGCAGTGACCATTCATCGTCCAGCAAATCTTTTTTATCCCTTCATTTTTGGAATTTCCTTCTGTTTTTCTTATCTTATTGCATGAAAAGGTGAGACGATAGTAAGTAAAAAACTGCACTTTCTGCATAGTTTCTCACTGCTCGAATTTCGTGCTACTTTCCCATGTTAGTTTTGCATGGTTCAACTGGGATAATATTTTGCGTTAATTGACTGAAAACAATGTGTCTGCGTCTTCTTCTCTGTTTTGTCGTTATTTTGACGTGGAAGTCTAAGGCCTGAAGTTTTTTGGCATGCATCTTTAATTCCATATCGATCTTTGATCACACAGCATGAAATTATGGCAAAATCTTGCAATCTACAAAAAGAAGATTATCTGAGAAATTAGCCACGCATTCGTTGGAAGAAGCCCACCTTCAGGAAAAGTGTGTGACAACGTTGGAGCTGCTCGTGCCAAATGGATGCTCTAAGAAGTAAGAACTATGAGCCGTCATTATATTCCAGATGCGTGTCTTTAGCCTGACTCCTATAATTCATGAGTTAAATCTTTGAATCTCTACCTTTTAGGTGTCCTAATGGCGTTCTGCGGCCCATCTGTATGTTCTTATAACGGCGGAGATGGTTGCGGTGGCTTCGGTCGAATTCTGCAGTCGGATGCCTGCACCAACCACCTTCTGGTGATCTCTGTCAACGTCCTCCTCTTCTTGGCCTTCTTCGTCAATTTCTTCAGGAAGACGTCATACAGGGTGGTGAGCATGGAGAGCTTCTTCCGTCTCTCTTCACCGATGAACGTAACGGCGCTGGCTTTCAATGGCTTCTTGAGCATAGCCTACCTAGGCCTCGGCTTAAGAATGATGAGAGAGAAGCTTGTGCTTCTTCCTCTGCACTGGTGGCTGGTGGTCTTGTCTCAGAGCTCGATGTGGGTGCTGATGGGCTTGGTTGGTGGCATCAGGGCGAAGCACCTGGGAGTGACCTTTATCAGAGTCTGGTCAGGAGTCGCCAGTGGTTTTGCTGCGTTCGTCAGCATCTCGTCTGTCATGGGCCTCCTGGTGGAGAAGAAAGCATCAGTGAGAACCGCCCTCGATGTGTTATCTTTACCAGGTGCCATTCTTTTGTTGCTCTGCACGTTCAAACGATCGAAAGACGCAGAAGATTGCATCGACGTCGTGAACGAGTCCCTCTATTCACCTCTCAACAGCAAAAGCAACGCAAAACCGAGCGGTTCGACAGCGTCAATCACTCCCTTCGCAAATGCTGGATTCCTGAGCAGAATGGTCTTCTGGTGGCTGAATCCTTTGATGAAGAAGGGGTACGAGAAGCCCCTGGAGGAGAAGGATATACCTCGGTTGGGTGAACTCGACGGTGCACAGAGCCACTACGTCTTATTCCTCGACCAACTTAACAAACACAGAGCTGCAACGAGGCCCAGTTCAACTTCAACATCTTACCTGTGGATATTAATCTCTTGCCATAAGAAGGAAATCATAGTATCAGGGCTATTTGCACTGCTCAAGGTCCTCTCTCTCTCAGCTGGTCCTATGCTTCTCAATGCCTTCATCAAGGTGTCTGTGGGAATGGGAACCTTTGAGTACGAAGGCTACGTGTTGGCTCTGGGAATGTTCATCGTGAAATGCTTAGAATCTTTATCACAGAGGCAATGGTGCTTCAGGACCAAAGCCTTGGGACTGCAGATAAGGTCCTTGTTGTCAGCAGCTATATATCAGAAGCAATTGAGGTTGTCGAGCTCTGCCAAGCTGATCCATTCTTCGGGCGAGATCATGAACAATGTCACAGTTGATGCATACAGAATAGGGGAATTCGCCGTCTGGTTCCATCAGTCATGGACCATAATTCTCCAACTCAGTGTTACTTTAGTGATCCTTTACCATGCTGTCGGCCTCGCTACGATTTCTTCTATGCTTGTGATTGTGCTCACCGTGCTCTGCAACGTCCCCGTGGCCAAGCTGCAGCACAGGTTTCAGACGAGGCTCATGGAAGCCCAGGACAAGAGGCTGAAGGCCATGTCCGAGGCTTTGGTGAACATGAAGGTGCTTAAGCTCTATGCATGGGAGACACATTTCAGGAAGGTGATTGAAGAGTTGAGAGCAGAGGAGTGCAAATGGCTATCAGCATTTCAGATGCAAAGAGCTTATAACAGCTTCCTGTTCTGGGCATCTCCAGTGATTGTCTCGTCTGCAACTTTCCTATCCTGTTATCTCCTTGAGGTTCCTCTTTATCCCAGCAACGTCTTCACCTTTGTGGCGACGCTGCGCCTAGTTCAAGATCCTGTTAGATCGATACCGGATGTTATTGGAGCTTTCATTCAAGCAAAGGTTGCCTTCGGACGAATAACCAAATTTCTTGATGCAGAAGAATTGCAAAATAGACATGGCAGAAAAAAATACGGTCATAAGAATCCAATTTCGATCAAGTCATCCAACTTCTCTTGGCAAGGGAATCCATCAAAACCAACTCTGAGGAACATAAATTTAGAGCTGAAGCCAGGTGAAAAGGTAGCAATCTGTGGTGAAGTTGGCTCGGGAAAATCGACGCTCCTCGCGGCAATTCTTGGAGAGATTCCCAACACACATGGATCAGTAAGCTTGTCTAGATACTATCCACACTTTAATCTGCTTGCTAAATTATCCATTTACGTAAATAAAAACAGAAATTGCTACATATGTTAATACAATAGAGTCTATTATGTTATTTAATACCTTAATGCTATACATTCTATGTATATTTGTTCACAAGCATTCCTTACATCCAAGATGTGTTCTCTGATACTGTCATGGCAGGTTCAAGTTTGCGGAAAAATTGCATATGTTTCTCAGAATGCTTGGATCCAGACAGGATCTCTTCAAGATAACGTTCTGTTTGGCTCACCAATGTATAGGGAACGGTACCAGGAAACACTAGAGAAATGCTCCTTGGTCAAGGACCTCGATACATTGCCCTTTGGAGATCTTACTGAAATTGGTGAGAGAGGGGTGAATCTGAGTGGTGGGCAGAAGCAACGAGTTCAACTTGCACGTGCATTATACCAAGATGCAGATATATATCTCTTAGATGATCCTTTCAGTGCTGTTGATGCTCATACTGCTAGCAGCCTATTCAATGTAATAATAATTTGCTTGAACAATTGGTTTCTTATTTTTACTTGCAAAGACAAATAGGAAACTTATCTTTCTGTTCGATGCAGGATTATGTCATGGGAGCTTTGTCTGCAAAAACTGTCCTACTAGTGACTCATCAAGTAGATTTCCTTCCAGCATTCGATTCTATATTGGTAGTATTCCTAACCCATGCTTAGTAGATATTGAATTTCTCCTAATGGAAAAAAAAATCCACTATCCTATAGTATCAGGGCAATTAGAATTTAAAACTTTGATGATCTACATTCAGTAGTCCAACTATATAAATTACTTCATAATATGTGTTTTGTTCTTTTGAAATTTTATGAGACATCTATACTGAAATGGGTACTTCGATGGCATGCATACATTCTATTGTTTTCATTGACCATCTCAAATAGTTATATGTTATCACAGCTGATGTCAGAAGGTGAAATCCTACGTGCCGCGCCTTATCATGAGTTGTTGGCGTCCAGCAAAGAATTTCAGGACCTTGTCCATGCTCACAAAGACACTGTTAGTCCTCAAAGGCTGAAAACAAATGTTTCTAAAGAAACTGACACTACAAGAGAAAGTAGCAGCACTTGCAGTGCTAAGCAGCAAAACTTGACAAAACTCTCAGGGGAAGATCAATTGATTAAGAAAGAAGAGAGAGAGAAAGGTGACACTGGCCTGAAGCCTTACTTGTTGTACTTGAAACAGAACAAGGGCATACTATATTCCTCTCTGGCTGCTCTGTCTCATCTTATATTTATAGCTGGACAAATTTCACAGAACTCATGGATGGCTGCCAATGTTCAGAACCCTCAAGTCAGCACATTGCACTTAATCACTGTCTACTTGGCAATTGGATGCAGCACGGCCATCTTCTTGCTATCTAGATCTATATTTGTAGTGGTACTCGGACTCCAATCATCAAGGTCACTGTTTCTTCAGTTGCTGACCTCACTTTTCCGTGCCCCCATGGCCTTTTTCGACTCGACTCCCCTTGGACGGATTCTAAGCAGGGTAAGAATATTGACATGAATTGGAGCTCTAAGACTGCGGCTGAGTTGAGTTTTCTGTGTCATGATGCATTTGAGTTCTTAAACCATTTGTTTACCGTTCAGGTCTCCTCTGATTTGAGTATAGTTGATCTAGATGTGCCTTTTAGTTTGATCTTCAGTGTCAGTGCTACCATGAACGTGTTCAGCAATCTTGGTGTACTGAGTTCCATCACCTGGCAAGTCCTATTTGTGGCCATACCAATGGTTTACTTGACAATTCGACTGCAGGTAGGTGAGGTACTGTTTAAATTTGTTATTTCTCTTAAGAATAAAATCACGCGATGCACTTACACCTGTAGGCCTATTACTTGGCATCTGCCAAGGAGTTGATGAGGATCAACGGGACTACCAAGTCTTTGGTGGCAAATCACCTAGCTGAATCAGTATCTGGGGCAACTACGATCAGGGCATTTGAAGAGGAAGATCGTTTCTTCAACAAGAATTTGGAACTTATTGATAGAAATGCCAGCCCTTTCTTCCACAATTTTGCAGCTTCTGAGTGGTTGATCCAACGTTTGGAGACGATGGGTGCAGCTGTTCTTTCAACATCCGCACTTGTAATGGCTCTACTTCCTGGAGGAACTCTAAGTTCTGGTAAACCAACAAATGTTTTTATATAGTTATATCAACATGCACATCTTTTATCTGACTGTTTATGAATCTAACTACTCTTCTTCCTACTATAGATTCCTTGATCATATTTTACATATACATATGCGAGATATTAATTGCAGCAAAATACACACCACACCACATCTTATTGGACAGATGATTCAATGATACTGTCCACACCAAAAGAAATATTCTGCATTATTCACATATCTGTTATCAGTTAAATCATACTTACATCGTTATCATTATTAGACATTTACCGGCTGACATTCGTTCTATCGAATTAACAGGTTTTATTGGAATGGCACTGTCCTATGGGTTCTCACTGAATATGTCCTTAGTTTTCTCTAGTCAAAATCAGTGCACACTTGCAAACTACATCATTTCCGTAGAGAGGTTGAATCAATACATGCACATCCCCAATGAAGCCCCTGAAACTTTTGAAACCAACCGACCTCCACCAGAATGGCCTGCTGTTGGTAAAGTTGTTCTACAGGACTTAAAGGTAAGTAACAGAATGTTCATGCAGAACGCAAGAGATATACCATACAAATCTTGCTATTGACACAAATCCCATGATAAACAGGTGAGATACAGACCAGACACTCCCCTTGTTCTGAAAGGGATAAGTTGCACGTTCGAAGGAGGTCATAAGATTGGGATTGTTGGTCGAACCGGCAGCGGAAAGACGACTCTAATAAGCGCACTATTTCGCATCGTTGAGCCATCCGGAGGCAAAATCACAATAGATGGTCTGGACATTGCAACCATTGGGTTACATGACCTGAGGTCACGCTTTGGCATCATACCTCAAGATCCAACTCTTTTCCATGGTTCTGTCAGATACAACTTGGATCCTTTAAGTCAATACACAGATCAACAGATCTGGGAGGTAATCCTTTGTACAGTACTCGTATGCATTCAATCCTGTAAAAACCACGTCGTTTGGCGTTCAATGTTTTCGTTCGACTTTAATTCATATCTTACTAAGATATCATTATATGCTCTGCAGGTCCTTGGCAAATGTCAGCTGCGAGAAATTGTTCAACAGAAAGAACAGGGATTGGATTCATTAGGTAAGAACAGGGACTGGACTA
The DNA here is from genome assembly GCA_030549335.1 of Pontederia crassipes. NCBI lineage: Eukaryota > Viridiplantae > Streptophyta > Magnoliopsida > Commelinales > Pontederiaceae > Pontederia > Pontederia crassipes. The sequence continues at coordinate 27,325,684 of CM060191.1, forward strand.
AGATATTTTTTTTTTTAATCAGAGTATAAAGCTCTACTGAACTACCGTTCTTGAACAGTTGTTGAAGACGGATCGAACTGGAGCATGGGACAGAGGCAGTTGTTTTGCCTAGGACGAGCGCTGCTTAGGAGAAGCCGCATACTTGTCCTGGATGAAGCGACGGCATCAATTGACAATGCCACAGACTCAACACTGCAAAAGATAATAAGGACAGAATTTGCAGATTGCACTGTTGTCACTGTTGCTCACAGAATCCCCACGGTGATGGACTGCACGATGGTGCTTGCCATTAGTGATGGTGGGATCTCTCGTTCCATGTCTCCTTGAAAATCTTTAGCTTCTGTAAACTCTAACTACGACTCAAGAATCTTTCGAATTTATAGGCACGATAAAAAAAATCAAATCAAAGTTAAGAAAAAAAGAACATACAATATGAACTAGTTCGAAGAACTGATGCATTCCATCACATTTGCCTAATCTTCTGCGCAGGGAGAATGATGGAATATGACTGCCCAGTGAAATTAATGAATACAGAAGGATCTCTGTTTGGGGAGCTCGTTAAAGAGTACTGGTCACATACTACAAGTGCAGAAGATATCCCGGTCATATATCCAAGGTGAAATGAATGCGCTCCCGTTGAGTTGCAATTGCTGTATTCTCAAATTTACTACAGATCAAGGACACCCGATTCTATGCCTGTGCTTTTGACGTCGAGAAACATGGAAAATCTTGCGTCTCCGTCACTGGTCAGCAAGGCGAGATAGTATTTTTTTTCTGTATTGTTTTGATATATAATGCATGTCTTTTTGTCTTCTGTCTCAAAAGGTAAACATGGTATTTTCATTGTGATACATCATTTTCCCTTGTAATTCTTTTTTTCCTGGTTACACACAGAGTCAGATGTACATTAACACAAAACAATTGCCTTCTCCATTTTCCAATGAATGAAATAAATAACAGAATCACAGATTGGCAGGACTCTTCTCTAGCCATGATAATTCAAGGTTTTAAGTTTGGAAGACTTGAAATTCCTGTTCAGAGACAGGGTGACTTTTTACGCAATCTCGTAAGCTTTTTCTCTGTGACATGTGGCACTTTGATCTGTGTGTATCAGTTGACACCCGTGAATCTGATCAAACAGTTTCTCATCAGTTTGATGTCTCCCATGCAAGAAAACCCTTTGAGGAGCTACTGTCTCTCATGACCACATCAGTTTCTCACACACCATTCACTGAACTTTCACTTCTAAAGTTGGTGGAATGTTAAGAAAGAGAAGAAAATTGGAGGATGACAGGGTGGAATTCAGAGAGTACCATCATCAATTTTATGATTAGGTTCCCTACAGACAATTTTTTTTGTTCAGTCATATTGACACTCATTTTAATTAAAAAAATTCTCTCATCTACCTCCTCTCGTCAACACATCGCCGCTGTCTTTGCCAGCAATCCCACGAGGAATAATACCCCTGTATTTTCTGTCATTTTTTTATTTTATTTTTTCGATATTCTTATTCTTATATTGATTTATAAGATAGCGCTAATGAAAGAAATTTCTTCATTGAAAAAAATTGAATGATCGACAATGTTTCAGTGAATAAATGGGATGGGGGAACAAATTTATGTGTTCTTCTATCTTCAATCTTTATTTAAAAAAAAAAAATTGGATGGGCGTGCGAGTAATCAATCCAAGATACCCTGATTTCTTGAACTGCTGAACAAGATATCAACAATTTGATGTTTCCAGACGCTGAATTTAGGAGAGGTAACACAAAAGAAAGGTAAGCATAAAATCCTGTCGAATCTCATGAACATGGATCAACGTATATATTGTGCGGAATGGCGTCGTATGATCCATGTAGCCGACCCCACCTAGTGGGATAAGGCTTTGTTGTTGTTGTTGTTGTAACACAAAAGAAAGGTAACACTACGCTGTTAAAATATCCAGAAACATTCTTCCCTTTGCGACATCTCATGCACAAATCTTAATAATCAATGGACACTGTTTAAGAAGAAAACTGCATCCATGTTCGTCACATTGAAAGAAATTAATGTAACTTTTTTTCCCACTAAATTTGGATACAAAACTGACATCATAAGGTAACATCTATTGGTCAATTTCTCAAAATTTTCAGGATAAATTTCCTGGGAGGAGATGAAAAATATAAATAACAGGCACAATTTGTTCTGCAGGGATCTTGAAGCGGCAAGAAAGCAAAATATTGCATGAACCACGACTAAATTGCAGACGCCTTAAGACCGTATTGTATGATTAAATTGCATCGCACACCTGGAAGATGAACTCTGTATAATTATGTTACCCTATTGCTTATACAGAGACCTATACAGTGTCGTCGACCTGATACATAGAATGCATTGGTTTCATTGTCATAAAACATAAATGATTCCAGAATCTAAATATTCCACCTGGTAATATAATAAAAGAGCAATGATATCAGCACTAGCGAATAATACTTTGGATGTGTATGAAAATACAACTTTCCACTAGAATGGAAAAAGAGAAATGCTTGCCTTTTTGTTTCATGGTCCACCAAGTATAGCATTCTCAATATCCTCTCTACTCAAAGCATAACTGAATCTCCTCTCTATATCCTTCTCAAGATTTCCAGGGCCACTCTTCAAGTACCTATACCATTAGAACTTGAACGTTAGATGATAAAAATTTAAGATCGACCTAATAACAAGAACATGAATCCTAGTTTCACTTGTGCATGCACAAACAATATATAAATCATAGATGTCCTTGGTTTGAATGAACTAGAAAACAAACAATCCACATTGAGCTATTTGCAGTAGAAAATAAAACAATAATTAATGAGTAGTTGGTTCAACTAGTATTATTTGAGTCAGATTTCGTTTTAACACTCCTAGAACCTTCTGCCATTTAATATTTGGCCTTTAACAAGCTGATTGCTTTGTCAACTGTATTTAGAGGGTTGGAGTTCGAGATTATTATCATGGGGAGACCACCTTATTCTACTCAAATCTGTTCTATCTGCACTCCCGACTTGCTACATGTCAACTTTTTCGGATGCCTGCTTTGTTTTAGTTGGACTTGAGGAGCAAATTTTTCTAGTAGGGCAGTGGTGTGGCATACACCTTGTCGCGTGACACTGTGTATGTCACCCCACTTCACAGGGAGGATTGGGCGTCTGTGACTTTCACTACACCAACTAGGCTCTTCTGCCTCGGTGGATTGGGCGAATCATGGGGTGACATCTTATGGCAGTCGGTCTTCACCACTTTCTACAAGAGTGACCTATCTTGGGACTCCAGGATCATTCTCCCACGTGGAGCATCATCCTTTTGGCAGGGCGTGTCGACTCTGATCCCGCGGGTGCGCCCGTTCATGATCCCCTCACTTGGACCCGGGACGGATTTCTCTTCTTGGCGGCAGGAGTGGCTACCCAAGGACTCATTATTGGCATCGTTCCCTCGCAGACCTGACAGTGCAGCCTGATATGACAGTGGCGGAGACTTGGTCTGAACTTGGTAGCCCGGGCATTGGCACCTGGACTCCCCTCTTCAGCTCTTCGTTAGACCAGCGCTTCTCCGAGCTCTTGGCACTCCTTCAGAGAGTAGCTCCTTTTCGTCCGAACCCCTCTCGACCGAATGGGTGGATATGGATATCGGCATCCTTCTCAGCTCACAACCTCTAACTATAGACTCATTTGGCGTTCTGAGGTGCCCAAGATCTTTGTTTAGCTCTTGCGGCGCAGCAAGATCCTCACCAAAGTTTATAGGGCTAGATGCCCCTCACCCCCGAACCGACACAGGAGCATCCGACCATATGTTCTTCGAGTGCGGGGTGGCTCAGGAGTTCTGGTCATGGATAGGCGTGTTGGATTCCTTTCCGGCAGCAGCAAAGTCTTTCTGGCAGTTACTTCACGACCGGGTCAGACAGAGACAGAGCTGACGTGTACTGTTAGCATCCTTTTTGACCGGTACCTGGACTATTTGGCTTCGGTGCGGACGATTTTTTTTGGGGAGCGATGTCATGTGGAGAGCATTTGCTGCTTTCTTCCTGAGAGCTCACACTTGTACATTTTGAACATTTCATAGTTATATATATATATATATATATATATACATGGATGGCAACCACAAACCTTGGTGGCCATCCTTTTCCCCCTCAAAAAAAAAAAAAAAGAAAGAAAAGAAACCTGAATGATTGCTTAGAACATGATTTAATGAATGAGAATTATTTCTTCATCCTGCCATGAATTGGATTAGACAGGGTCCAATAGTCTTCTTAAAATCAGGGTTAACATTGAAAGATAAAACAACAAACAGTGTCCTTGCAACAAAAGAAGCACTATTTGCCGACCACCGTGTTTCAGTTTTACTAACAGCATCATTTTTTCGTCCAGAAACATACATGAGGTTGTGTTTGAATACGCAAATCTAGTGTTCTATTAAAATTCAAAACCAATATTTGTCTTTCATATAAAGAAAAGAAAAGATTGTAATGCACATAATGAAGAGAAAGAAGACTAAAATTATACAGTCAGATGATATTTGATTTCTTCATTCCATTTACTTTTGGCACGAAAATGTTCTTCCCTTAAAGCATCTAAAGATGGGCATCCTTTGTTCGTCATGTCGCTTCAGTAATTCCTATGCTTCTAGTAAAACCGAACCATAAGCAGGACAGCATGTGAACCCAATTTCTTGCCAAATTATCATCTTTCAACTAGAATAAAGAAGGTTCCACCCCTTCGTTCAAGGAAAAAGAAAAAAAGAAAATGAACATAGTCCCATAATTCACTAAATTTCAATCAGGCATTGCATGTGTCACTGAAAATTTGAAGTTTAACATCTACCTACATGAATAAGTTGAAAATTTGAAGTTTAACATCTACCTACGGACGCAAAGATGATCGACCGCACAATTCAATCAATAGCAGTAAGTTACAGCAAAAAAGAAAAAAAAACGTCAGTGAAGAGCAAGTTTCCAGTAGCAGGAATTAACGAAAGCGGGAATCTTTTGGTAGTGGGAAGGAAACCTTATGTACAGGTCGGTGACATCGAGGGAAAGCTGGGCGTGCCAATCGGGCTTCTCCACGAGCCACGCGGCCCGGTCGTCTCTACTCTGGCAGAAACCTAAGCTCCTCAGCCATGCCTCGATGCAGGGGAGGCTGTGGGAGTAGAGCGGCTTCTTCTTGTCCGGGAGTTTCTTGAGCCAATCGTCCTCCGCCGGAGAGAGTTCAGCTGAAGAAGGCTTTGAGGAGGAGGAGGAGACCAGCGCCCCACCCAGCCGGCGGGCTCTCCTGGCCGGAGTTAGGGTTTGGGGGCAGCGAACGGAATTGGAGGGAGGAGGGCGGAGGAAAGAAACATGGGGGCTATTGGCGTTGCGAATTGTGTTCAGAGGGAAGAGAAGACGAGGGTTTATCACGAATTCTGGCGCCCAAATTGTCGCCATTGTTTTCTTCTTTTTTCCCCCTCTTTTTTTTTTGGTTGTGTTCGTGTGGAGGAACCGGCGACGAAGCAGCTTAAGGGGCCTTTGGAGTTCTGCGGCAGAAGGCGGAGAGCGATTGGAGATGAAGTGGGACCCACAATATTTTATGCTAAAAATTTAATTTGTTTCTAATGGACCTTCTCGGTTCCGAATAAATCTGATCAATTTTCTCGATGCCGAATTAATCGATTTTGGACATCAAAAGCCTTCGATAAAGTCGGACTGGCACCCAAAAAAATCCAAGCCGATCCAATTTTAAGTCGACTTTACCTTCTTGGAATCTGTTAAATGCAGGTGATGGCGGGGTTCCATTAAATATATCATTTGTTAAAAAGTTAACTTATTCCAAAATTTCTAATTTCAAGAAGTCGTTTTGTTACAAAGAAAACATTAATATTCTGATAATATAGTTAAATATTTAGTAAAATTAGAATATCTCTATCAATTTTTGAAAACTGTAAAATCACTTAAAAGAATATAAAACGACCATTTTTTAATCCCAATCCAATAATATAAATATTCATCTAAAGTAGGAGAAATTTATATCCTTGTCTTCTTTTTCAATTATATTTTATTTTAATTTTTAATCTTATGTTATTATATTAATATTTTTACTATTATTATTATAATATTAACCATCAACTATCTATAATAAAATATCTTTTATTATAAAATATTATATTTTTAAAATATATTCTTTTCGAACCAAATATTAGGAATAAGGATAACTTTAACTTTTTGAGAATATGATATTACATTATTTTATTTCCTATGATTTTATCCTTTGATCGAACGACCTCTGAAGTTAACGTTTGAAAAGTAGAAACATATTTTTTTTGTTTCTACGTGAATAATTAAATTCACATATTAGTTCCATTGCGTTTGAATAAAATATAATGATGAGATTGAAAAAGTTGATGTGATATGAAAAGTTAACGTGGTAGATTAATTTTTATACATGTTTGAATTAAATATATGCAATGTAAATATAAAATATAATTTTATTAAGAATTTAATGATGTCATCCCTACTTATATGGTAGGATCGTCCTCCCCCCATGCACCGTCTTAGCTTTGGCATGGTTCAAGAAAAAAAATCGGCAACAAGAAAATGGTTCCATTCATTAGCTTCTATTCGCGAATGAATGGCTCTTGTGCTCGACAGCACAGATCTCATAGTCCGACCTCCTTCTTCAACTGCATCATTCTTCTCACGCTACCCAACCTCCTCATAGTCCATACCTTGGTGACATCGCCGACCTCCTCATGGCGACAAGATTGACGGTGAAAAGAATGCACATACCTCACCTCTTACTGGCCATCTCATCCTTCCTCACATGTTCACCTCACACAGCCCGACCGTCCTCATAGTCAAGACCTCGGCGATGTCGCGACCTCCTCACAATGACAAGATTGACGGGAAAGCACAGAACTCGCCTGCGGACCATCTCCTCCTTCCTCGGTTGTTCAACCCACGTCGTCCGACCGTCCTCATAGTCAAGACCTCAACGACGTTGCATCCTCCTCGCGGCTACAAGATCGACGACAAGACGAATGCTAGGATCACATCTTTGGTTGTTGCAGGTTCAAGTGAAGACGACCCCAATCTCTATAGTGGCATAGAAGGAAATGTCCATCCAGAGAAAAACAGAGCGGGGGATGAGAGAGGGTCACGTCTTTGGTTGTCGCTGCCCATTGCCAGTGCTTGTTGCCGCTGGGAGCTGCCACTGCTCGTTGTCGTTACTCATTGCACTGTCGGATCTCATTTTGTTCGAACCTCGTTGTTGACTGTCGGACGGTAATGGGGGAGGAAGACGAGTCCTTTGGGATAACCAGTAAAAACCGATTTATTTTGTCAAACCCACAACTAATTGGTAGTCTATTTAACTATGCCCATCTCAATTTGTCATCCATTTAACATCGGATGGTAGCGGAGATAGGGAGGGGTATCCTCCCTCTTTCACTAGGGAGGATGCACATTAAATCATTTTATTAATTAATAAATATTAAGTCTAAATTAATTTTTTTGTTAAAAATATATTATTAAAATGTAATATATTATATTTAATGAAATATTAAATTTTTTGCCCGAAATGTTAAATAATAAATCATATTAAATTAATATTTTTTATTAAATATGTTACTCTAATATAGAAAATATTTTATATAAGTAATGCAAGAGAGAGAGAGAGAGATCTCAAAATAAAAAATAGAATTGAAAAAAAAAAGAAGTCACATAAAAGAAGTTGAACACAAAAAATACTCTCGTCATGAATAGTGGTGGTAGTAGGAGGTGAAAACTGAGATCATGTAAGTCGAAAAAATTAAGAACTGCATAAGTAGTCTACGATAGAGGTAGTGTTGATCAAGTGATTGTTTGCAATGCAAGAAGTCATTTGGTTAAAAAGATTCTTTTGACACATGCAGATTTCCAAACATGCAATGAAAAAGATGATATTATACTACGACAATCAAATGATTATCTGAAAGATGATAAATATCATTGCAAAAATTTATATTAATGTGAAGTACAAATTCATATGAGACAACATAAAATAGGAGATATAAATTGAGTATATTTCTAGTCATAACATAGTGTTGAATCATTTTTAAAATATTATCCCGATAGACATTCTTAAGATATGTAAATGTTTTGAATTTGCATAAAACATAGACATGAAATGAAGCACTCAAAAGATGTTTTAAATGAATAGAAATTTCTTTTTTGGAATAAATACTATTTATTATAATTATTATGAATGTACATAGTTTGTCATTGAGGCACGAGTTTACTCACTTATACAAGCAAGCACTTTCAGATAAAGTGGGTGGGAATAAAATTTTTTTGTAAGTTGAAATGTCCAAAAAGTATTTCAAAATAAGAACTTCATATCATCTTGATAAAGAAATGTCAAATATGATATCTTGAAAATGTGTCACTAATACATAAAATGTTAAGTGGCTCAAGTTAGGCGTCAAAGAAGAACACTGAGCTAAAATACATGCAATGTTTATTTTTACATAGTCAAGACATGCACTCCTTTAGTAAAAGTTTTTAGCGCAATTTTAATATTTTTAGGTACCAATTATGACAAGTTGACCTTGTGATATGATGAATATACTTATTAATCTTTGTCTTGGTGTGAGTCTCAATGGATCACAAAGGTATAAATGTTGTTTTAAAACACTTAATTGTGTTTCAATGAAATATGTTAATGGTGTTATTTTAGAGATGTACTCAAAGACAAAAAGAAATTGAGTAGTTCATCGAGTCACGTCTCGAAGAGCGGCAAGCAATGATAGAGCTAGAGTTTTTTTTAGTAGGTTCACAAATAATTTCATACTTGTTATTCTAAAATATGTTGTCATCATCAATTTACTTGTAACGTTTGTAAAAAAAAGTGTTTTCTTTTTAATATAAAAAATATCAAAATTATGTTTTGAAATTTTTATTATATATATGCATGTGTGTGTAAATATAATTTGGAATATGCATATATATTTTATGTAAGTATGACCATAATTGTTATGGAGTAATATAACATAATACATGGAAAATAATAATAAATACTTTTAGTGAAATTTATTCCATTAATGTAAATTATATCTTCTTAAACAATTACTTAACATCAGTATTAATTAAGTTCAACAAATTTTGTAACATATAAATATTTATAATTATGCTACATAATAATAGGTTCAATGTATAACCTAACCTATACAAAATATCTATAGCAAAGTATTAAAGTAAAAAAATGTTGAATTAAATAAAAATATTACAAAATGTGCAATAGAATAATAAATTTTCCATAATACAATAAGAACTAATGAATATTTTAAAGAGAATAAATTGTTTATTATATGTCATAAAATGTAATAAATATTATATGTTAAATAAAAATCAACATGTGGTAGTTAAGGTAATTATAAAAAATTAAGTTAATAGAGATAACAAAATACTTAAATTTAATATTTTAGCAAAAGTAAGTTACAAATAATAATCTAAGAAATCATAAATAAAATAGCCATAAAAATAAAAAGGTTGTTAAGGTAGCAATGAGAATAGAGCCTCAGACCTCCTTCCAAGCACACAATGCATGATATGACGTCTAAGATGTTAGTACTAGTACTAATTATTCTACTTGACTAATGGTATGCGCATCATCCACTAGCACCCATGTGGCTTTGCCAGTAGTTGCAAGCCCAAGACCAATTTGCCTCGAGGGGAAGATTTGCTTAGAAATTTGTATGTTGATGGCCCTCAAGTTTTTCTTAAGAAGAAAAATTATTTTTTTCATACAAATTAAAATCACCTTTTTCAAGACCAAACACAAGTCTTCTTGTTGGAAAAAGAAATCTTAGATATCCCAAGTTTGAAATTGTTAGAGCAATTGTATAATCCTAAGAGGTTACATCTTTTGTGCTGGGTGACGACAAAGTTGTTATGAGCTGTGCTTTTAATTTGAATAATGCTCATTAGGATGTCAAATCGTACCAATGAGTTATTGGTTCAGACAATTGCTCGGTTGTGCATCATGGGTGCTAGTAGCGTCTGCATGCGAATGTCCCGCTCCTTTTATCCATTCTAACTCCTTTTCCTCTACAAAAGGAGTCCCTAATGCGAGTTTTTGACATCTAAAATTGAGAGTAGACATTATAGTGTATTGTGACAAAGTTTCATTTTCTCGACATGATTCATTGCAAGGTTCGAGATGAAAGGTTTGAGAGGATTCCTTTGCTTCGGCTCAAAGATGGAACCTCTTCTATTATGGTTGTCATAATATTCACATATCATTATATACAAATAAAAAAATCTAAAAATGGGTATGAATAGAATAAGAAGAGCCTAGATTATCACTTGTATTATAAATTAAAAGATGAAGTTGAGGGAAACCATTTTCTTATAAATTAAAAGAAACTTAAGAATTTGGTTTTGTTCTAAAAATAAATGAGAAACACACACAAAGAACACAAGTCATCTAATGAGGTTTATCCTTAAATTTAGTTATGCCTTGAACAATAGGGTTCTCTTTTCTATACGCAAGAAAACATTTGAAATAGAAAATACAAAATAACCCAACATCATAAAAAATTACATTAGGAACTCCCAATACTAAGAGATGAAATAAAGAGCTCGTGAGATTGTTAATAATGGTTGGAGGGCTAAACTAAACATTTCATAACAAAGCTACTAGTTAAATGGGATTCAAGATGAACTCTCAATAGATAATGATTAATAGAATGAAAAACGAAAAACAATATGAACACACACATATATAATATATATAAAGTCAAAAGAATATTTCTAAATATGAAGGTATGATAAAAACTTGTGAGAAATGCATAAGTTTAGGTGGTACATCATCCACAATTTAGTATCATACTTTCATCTTCATATGTTATAGTATTATATTCCCATAGACACAATTCTCAAGTTAGTTTATCAATAAGTGATATTTGGTGTGATAATATTATTTGGATGGACTTATTGTATATAGAATGTTTGTCATTTTGATAATGTTAAATATTGGACAACTATAATAATAATAATAAGGTAATTGCAATCTACTTTTGTTCTTGATTAAAAAAGTATTTGGTTTCACAATGTAAATTTGTAGTGTTACAGTAAAGCACATATCAAACTAATAAAGTAATTTAGCCGAACTGACTCATCAAGAGCATACCATTAGCTAATCAATGATGCAAAATTTATAATTACAGTGATTGTGATCTTCTAACAATAAGTTTATGCTACTTGTAAAGGTTTTTTTGTTGAATTCAATAGTTTATATTTGAGTACAAAGAATAGATAAATTACATTGTATTTAATTATTCTTTATGAATTAAGGTTCTCTTATTCATTAATATGACAGAAGTTGGTTTTTTTATGTCACATTGCTCTCATTCATTAACAATATAAAGAATATAGTGTTATGAAACTTAAAAATTACACTCAAACAATTGTATAATGAAAATGGGATAAAATGGTGCTATGAGATAACATACTTGAATCTAGTGTCATCAGGATGTGAATTTGACCTAATTAATCAGCAACTAAAAAAGATAATTCATGAATGTGACATTAGAAATATTCAAAATTATATCTTATTTTGGATACAAACTAACCTATTAATTGATTTATCTCCCAAGATTATAGAGCAAGGATATACCAATGAGTAGTTCGAAATTATGATAGACTTGTATGTAATTATCTCTTCACCTATGAAGATGCGCTCAAAGTCCATAATAGTATGAGGATTCGCAGAAGATGTTACATTATATATATGTAACATATGTTACATGTTACCTTATATTTTAGATTGGCGAACTTATATGAACTATTGTTAAAAGTTAGAATAGGATTATTCCTATTGAAATAAGGAATTGAGTATTTCACATAAGCTTCTTTAAAATTTTATGAGATTTTTCTCTTTGTTTTTTTTATAGTTCATGATGAAAGGAACACCTTTTATATAAGGACATAAATTAAAAAAAAAGTAAAAAAAGGCCAAAATATATTAAAAATATTTAGATGCAATAATAATAATAATAATAATAATAATAACTTTAATTTATGTTCTCTCTTATGATTCAAAATAATAAAAGTCTTGCTGCAGACATTTTGTCAATCATTGCACAATCTAACTCAAAATTTTATCCTCGGACTCTAGGGTGTTGTTGGACTCTAGGGTGTTGTTGGCTCTTTAATAATTATTCTTGAAATAAGAATAATTATTCTGATGAATTATTTACTTTTTAGAAGTTTGAGTTAAGAATAGAGTATTCTACCTTTTTAATGGAATATCTTATCTCTAAAAAATTCTAAGTTGTTTTTTAATGGCAGGTTTGCCCATGACCTTTTTCTTAACTTTTTTATGTTGTTTGGCAAAATATTATAGAATAAGCTCTTATTTTTATTTTTATCCTTAAACCAAACAAGACCTAGAGCCTAGAGGAAATTTAATGCTTGTAACTATTGTTTGTATTTTTCTATATTTATAAATTACTAAAAAATATGTATATAATAAATATTAGGTAAATTTGCCACATGCGCGTCAATCTTTACAAATTAACAATATCCTAATCTAATTCAACTAAAAAACTTACAGTTCACTAGGCCTAATAATTAAATTACCTTATTTTTTACACAATCAGATTTTCATCCATCGATTAATGATTGAATTTTTCAAATAGTTTATCATATTTGGATGAAGAAGATAAAGAATAAGGTGAAGTAGGAAACATCTTCATTTTATTATATATATATATATATATATAAGTAAAATTGTAAAAGTACTTCATTGGGCGTAGATGTCGTTCTATATTTTTCTCTCACATAAATGAAGCTCTTCCGTCGAAAACATTGGAATTGAATTTTCATCCATACCTATGTATCTTGGAATTTCCAATTTTTTTCTTATATATTAGACTCATGTCCCTTTGTAACTTAGTATCATATATCGGTTGGTGTCTTGGTAAATGAATAACTTAATTAATACAGTTATTTTAGGAATAATTTAAAAAAATATGTCAACTTTTTCCTAAAACCATATAAAAATTGTAAAATCACTAGTTTTCTGATCATTACATTAGAATATTTATTCTTTAGCAAGAATGACACAATTCTATTCTTTATTTACTTTTTCAATAATATTTTATATTTTATCCACTTTAAAGTTTAATCCAGGCACAATATAAAAAATAATTAATACTTTATTATAAGAATACATATTATCACCAATAGGGAAAAGTGGTTTGATGGACAACACAATTTGACATGGACTTGTCGGATAACAAACGAATGATCCAAATTGAATGTTGCGGCTGACTAAACTAAACCACCTACTTAGGTCTACACCTTGATTCGTACAACCCCCGGACATAAATTTATTTTTAGCATTATAACCGATAAATAGATAACAATTTAATAACGAATAGCAATTTAATCTGTGAATATGACTACTGATTAGAAGTTTATTTAGAATATTAATAAATAAATGTTTGATAAACTTAATAATCAAACTACTTGATGAACGTAAAATAATGTAACTAGACATGTAATAAATTATTTAATTTAAGAATTATACAATTTTTATTACAATATACTAAGTAAAATATTTATGTTTCAAATCGAATAGAATAAAATTTCACAAAATATATGAATTTATATTTGCAATAAATATTATGTAATGTATGCATCATAGAAAATATTAATCATTAAATTAATTTTTTATTCATTATTAATAAATAATAATTTTGTAATCAATTATGCATGAATATAAAAAAATATAATTGAATAGCGATAAAATAAAAAAGAAAATAATAAGATAAATTTTAAAAAATAATTCATTTGAGTAAAGATAAGATTGGAAAAAAAAATATGTATCTCAAACCTTTAATTGCTAAACTAAAGGGTAGTACAAATAATTTTTCAGTATTTTCGTTCAAAATGTTGCTTCTAACTGTTAACCGTTATTTTTAACGTTGCTAAAGAGAGCCCTAAATTGAATCGATAATCTGTTCACCTCTTGGAAATAAATTTAAGAACATCTGCAATTATTCTCACAATTAATTGATTCAACATGCAAACTTATGATAAAAAAAAAAGGGAAATGAGAAGTTCATCCCAATTCAACAAGCAAATTTAAGATAAAACAGCATAAAAAAGAAAGAGAAGCAATAATATCTGAGCCTAGCACAACAGAAGATTACACAGTTCATTTGGAACTGCCCTCCATTTCTCTTCGCATCTATCTGAGTGCTTAAGCATCTAAATGTAAGCATATCATTGTCCTCGACACAACCAATTTAAGCTGCCACATGCAAAGCAACATGCAAACTTAAAACCAATGCTTCCTTAATTTAAGAAAGATCAAACTACAACATGATAGAGATAGCAACAGAGCCTGAAGAGCTTATTCCATAAACACGAAGTTACATTCTGTACATTCAAGAACATCCTTAGAACGACAGCTATTGTTGCTGTGGAAGCTTGATTGTTAATTCAGCCTTCAAGTGAAGAACGTCGTTGATGAAATATGGACTGTCATCAGCCATGAATGAAGTCCATGGGATGGCAAAAAGATTCCTATACCCAACTGCCTTGCCTCCTGTGAAAGTATAATACCCTTTGTATTTGCTGACAAACTCTCCAGAGGACTTTATCCTGGCAGAAAATTCATAGTCCACTGTGAAGCTCACAGAACCCTTTTCTTGCATCCCCAAGAAAAGCCCAAAGCAGTGGAATGAACTCTGTTGGTCCATATTGCAATGCGCTGAAAGGAAGAAACCCTGCCCTCCCAGGTGGAATGCTTGAGAGTAGACACGTCCTGATGGGAACAGAGTCGTGCACTCTTCACGCTTAAGATCCAAGTAAACAATGCATTGGGGGGATGGCAACTCAAACTCTACCACCTTAACTGGTCGGTACTTGTAGGCTCTCTCTATAAAACGTTTGTTGGTCGACTCCTCCAAGGCAAGGGTACGTTGTCTATGCGGTGTTTCAGCCTTAAAGAAGAGTGCTTCAAGGACAGCTTTTGAGGCAATATCCTGGTCCATCTCATTGTATGTGAGCACCTTCCTGAGCTTCCTACATGTCATAAATGGGAATCTTATGAGGCGAATAAGGTGGGAACCCAATATCTTACGCCTTTCTTCCAAGTTCGGGTAATGTCGCCTGGCCCACTTAAGCACAAAGTCATAGACCGCGTCTTCTGATGCAACTTGAAGATCATCACTGGAGAGGATGGCCTCAATGCCAACAAGAGGTAGCTCCATAAGTCCATCTTGGGGTCTAAAAGAAGTTGTGAAAAGTTAGATTGAGAAAGATGTCGGAGTTCCTAGTGTTAAACCTGACAGATAAAATACCAACTTGTTAAGATCCTTGAAGTTAGTAGCAAGATATTCCCTTGCTGCATCAGTCAGTGGCTGGACGGCTGAGGCCATTGAAACACCAGAAGGGAGTTCCAGATAGAGTAATGCTGATTCTTTAGTCATGGGCAAACTTCGTAACAGCTGACTGCAGTGTCTCATGCAAGAAATAACCTCAAATTTATCTGCAGCCATCATTACATCCATCACAAGGGTAGGTGAGGTCGTTGATAATTTTCCACTGTACATAAAAGTGAGGAGTTCCATTAGAGCAGCTTCCTCTGTTCAAGAAGAATCATAGTGTCAGTGTATTACATTTATCAAGAAAATCTCAATGGAACATATTGACCAAACATAACCAAGTAGCTGCATTAGCCATTAAGTCTAGGCTTCATGATTTCTTGAATTAAAGTAGTTTTCTTTAAAGTGGTGAATTCTAATAGTTGTTCCCATGTTTCTATTTGAACAAGGTGGCAATGATTTCCCATAGTTTATAGGTTATAGGATGATAAGAAACATAAGCATGCTGCCTCACATAATTGGAACTGCCATCTTCTGCTTGATTTCACATTTTTAATTCTCATATTTTCACTGTTCTTACTTCTTCTGTCATTTTATATATGTGGTCATACTGTAAAACCTTGGTTAAGGAGTCACTGTGATCATGCTAAAATTTACAGCCTTCTCCACTTCAATGTAGCACATTAACAACTTGGTCATCTTTTAACAAATATATACTCTTCCTGTTGTATCTTAGATCAGACAATAGAATAAAGAAATAAAAATCCTCCATATTACCTGAAACACAGATTCTCAATGTAGCATGTCTCTCCTCGGATTCACGCATTCCATTTGAGAAAAGCTGGAACATAAAACAAGGTATTAGGTTAGAAAAGTACAGGTAAAGATACTTTATGTTGTAATCATACCTTGTAGAAGAATGGACTTTTTGCAGCTAATATTGCAGAGCTGACAAATAGAGAATTTACTTTAACTAGAGGAGAACAGTCCATACTCCAAGAAGAGTCACTGCATTGAGAAGTCTCATCATCTAGAAACAAGAGAAGAAAACACGAGATAGAATTTGCAAATTAAATACTCAAGAATGTCAACACTCAAGAATTTTGTAATATAACTTTGGGGGAATAAAAAGACCCAAGAAGATTGTTTTACAATATCTTAAGAGACTCTCTCTCTCTCTCTCTCCCCGTGTGTGTGTGTGAAAAGGTAAGGTACAAACAAATTGGTCCACATAATCCATATAAAAGTTCACTGAGTATACTGCACATGCTACACATAGACCTGCTCATGTTCATCTCACATGTGGTCGCAGGTCCATTTGCATTAACGTACAATATCCTCATTTTATCCTGCATATGTGTGTCTATAGATATAATCATGAAAGAGAAGGTTAGTACTTCCATGAAAAGATCCTTCAATAGCTTCTATATTGATCAGGAAGAAATAAAACAAGGGACATCAAAAGAAGATACCAGAAGGTGATTGACTGCATCAGAGAGATAGGGCCAGTGGGATAACAAACCACAATGAGACATCAATTAGAGCATATTAATGAATTATGCTCCATGTGAACAAATTAAAGTTTACAGCTGTTGAGGGTGGCGTAAATTGCCTAATGATGAATTATAAATCAAATTTTAAATTACCCAATTATTGCCCTTAAAATAAGAAAAAACTTATTTTCTCTTTTATGACATGGAAGTAGAAAGAGGTGACTCAATTATAACATGAAAAATGTCATATATAACATTTAGAAAGAAAATGTCGCTACTTACAGGAAACTGATCAGGTAAGCATTGACTTGAAAACACAGAAAAGGAAGAAAATTCAAGAAAAGCATGTTGCACATCACAAAAATCAAATATGGGGATAGCATCTAAACGATTAGAATTTCGTCAAGAGGCAAAGGAAATAAGTTTATTCCCATAACATTGACGAGCCTTAGAAATATCAATGGTTTGCTAAG
The DNA here is from genome assembly GCA_030549335.1 of Pontederia crassipes. Taxonomy (NCBI): domain Eukaryota; kingdom Viridiplantae; phylum Streptophyta; class Magnoliopsida; order Commelinales; family Pontederiaceae; genus Pontederia; species Pontederia crassipes. The sequence goes on from CM060191.1 coordinate 27,343,015, forward strand.
ACTGCTTTGTGCAGACAAGTCATATGTCAAATAATTAACTCCTCAAGCAAAGCTGAATAAAACCTGATAGGGACTCGACCATATCTGTGGCTTCATCAGCCTCATGGCTTTCATCATCAAAACAATCGACCGAATTAGGTTGGCTGCTGCTCAAAATAGCTTGCACGTCATTGGTTGCAGATTCCAGAGCTAGAACGCAACAAATGACTGTTAGCAGGTATGATTATAGATGACTATATGGAAAAATCATTTGAAACATGTTTATTCACTTTCATAAAAATGTTCATATCATCCGTGGTTAAATTGATATTTCTAAGCTCCATACAGAACTTTTTTGTTAACCCCGGTGTTCCCATGAAAAGTAGAATTTGTGTAACACCATTCCTTTCAGTCCGCAGTATAACAAGATTCTAGCAGTAGAATATGGATAATGTCATTCGCCTGTCCAGGACAACAAAACTAAACATGGAATTTTTATCCAAAATCGCACGACCTTATTGTTTCTAATATCGAATACGCAGCTCTCAAACCAAATCAGTCCTTTTTTTAATACTATTTTGTAAATCCTACCCGAAATAACTAATCTATAAGTCTAACAAGAACTTTAGCATACAAAATGAAGCACGACCACGGAATCGACGTCGCAATTGGCCAATTAAGACGGATATCAAAGGCATCCAAGCTTTAAACTAAAGAACAAAATTTTAGCTGATGCCATCAACGGATCCAGCGACCACAGGGTACGAACCGGACCTTTTTCCTTCTTCACGTCCTCTCTACGGCGCTTGCGGTGGCGGGCCCATTCGCCATCGCCGCCAGGCCCGCCCTCAGGCGGGTCGGCCACGATCTCGATCCGGAGGACCCGGTCGGAGAAGTTGCTCTCGTTAAAGGCGAACTCGAAGTTGTGGTCACCGCTCCCAGAGTGGGAGAAGATGGGTTCCATTGCCGCAAGATCGCGCGTCAGCCCCCACTTCCGGCCGACCACCCCAAGGCTCTCCTCGTGCGCGCCCGGCGAGGTGGGAGGAAGGAGACAGCCGCCAATCGACCTCGCCGGAGGGCCCTCCCGGCGATTCCAGGCTCGGCGTACACCGCTTGCTAAATTGGAAGGGAAAGTGAGAGGAAGAGGAGGAGATGCGAGAGGTGGCAGCTCTAAATAGAAAACGGACGAGCCGAAAATAAGGAAATAAGTGCGAAAGTCCAGAGGAAGCATTAACGTAAGAAAACACGACTAACGAGTACGGCAGAGCAAACTCGGGATCGGATTCGGGTCTAAGCGAATCCAATCCTGGCCCGATTTTTATCGGGTAAAAAATTTTCCGACCCCGACCCGGACCCGGACCCGGACCCGGACCCGGTCGGGTCCGGGACCGGATCAGACCCGATAGACCGAGAATCGAACCGAGTTTGCGTCCGGGAATCCAAAATACTGGCAGGTGACGGCCGATCAGATCCGATCGCTGGCGGCCAATCCGATCACTGGCTGTCAGATTCGGCTCCTGACACCCGGATCTGGCCGTCAGTGGCCGATCCGGCTGCGCGAGCGGCCGATCCGCGTCGCCAGATTCAACCGCGCGGCCGATCCGGCGGTCAGGCAACCAGATCTGACCGCAGGTGGCCGATCCGGCCACCAGGCGACCGATCCGGCCGCCAGGCGATCGGATCTGGCCGCAGGCGGCCGATTCGGCCGCCAGGCGACCGATTCGGCCGCCAGGCGACCGGATCGGCCGACAGTCGCCAGATTCGACCGAATCTAGCAGCTGTCGGCCGATCGACCGTCTGAGGGGAGGAGAGGACGATCGGAGTCGAAGGTCGCCGCCATCGCCGTCGTGAGAGAGAGGGAGAGGGCGAGAGAGAGGGGGAGAGAGCGAGAGAGAGGGGGAGAGAGCGAGAGAGAGAGGTGGGAGAGAGAAAGAAAAAGAGAGAGAAAGCGGATCGGGTAAAAGAGAGAGAAGGTTTATATAGTAAGTGATATCGGGTCGGATCCAGATCGGGTATCTGCATTGTAGACCCGGTCCCGACCCGATACCGACGGGTTTTCCATTCCAGAGATCCGGTCCCGGCCCAGATCTAATCCGGGCCGGATTATTTTCCTGATTTTCGGTCGACCCGGCCCGTGCTGAGCCCTAGTAACGAGTTTAGTTTTTTTCTCTTTTTGTTAAATATCTTTTTTAACAAAAATCTTGGCGATGCCAAAATTCATATTTCAGAATCTTAATTCATATATATTTTTTCATAACACCTTTTATTTTGAAGGAACATTAAGTCCATATATTTAGTATAATATAAATAAATAATGATATTTAGTAACTTAAGTGACTATCTTATCATTTCAAAAAATAAATAAACGTTTTACTCACCCAAAAATAACTATATATAGATATAGATATACATCATTGCTCTTAAAATATAAAACCAACAATTAATTTATCATTTGACAGATCATGTTTAATTAATTAATATATATGTTTAGACATGACATGATATAAATGCATGGTATCAAGAAGATGTATACTTAACAAATTCATTAGTTCTGGCATGTATCTTTGCATCAATTGAGGGGATAAGGCGGCTGCTACCTGTCCAATTTGCTTTGTGGAATCGTCATCCTTCACGCCATCTCCATCTCCATCTCCATCCCCCACCTCAGGCCTCCCTCCAAAACCTAACTCACCTACGCTCACAGACTCATCCAAGAACTTTGATGATGGGCATCTGATCCCATTCCTTAATCCTATGTGCCATTGTTTACCAAGTAGCAAGATTTTGGATGATCAACTACTGTTTTCTACAATGTATAATACAAAAGATAGAGATGGAACCACAAGAGCAATTTCTTAAGTGACAATAATATTGTTATATAGTTGAAGATAATATGTTTTTCCCTTTCGTTAGAGAAGCAATAGATTAGCACATGTTGCAAAAATCCATGTTGGCTCTAATTGTGTTTGTTTTCACCTTTCTCCTAGATCTGCTAGTGTAATTTCGTTGAATGTTGAGGGTAGGTTGTTATTCCAGACTTCTGACATCATATAGTACATTAGCCGACATCATATAATAGATTAAAATTACATTTGGAAACGGAAGAGTAGTTCCCGATTAATTTACCGTAGTGATACAAAGCAGAGGAGTTGATATGATAAAAAAATAAATATTATGAATTATTTTTTAGTGGATGTTTAAATTAAAATTAGTTATTATAAATATAAAATAGAATTGTATTTACTTAATAAAAAAAGTATAAATTAAAAATTTTATGAATTTTTTTGTTAAAAAATATATGATTTTAATATAAAACAGTTTTTAAAAAATATATTTAATGAAATATTAATTTTTTCAATAAAAATGATAAGTAACAAATAATAAAATATTAATCCTTTAATATAATATTTTATATTTAATAAATAATTTTTTATGAAAGAAATATGCAAGAGGAAGGAAATAAGAAAAGAAAAACAAAATTAGAAAAAAAATCACGTCAGAAAAAATGAGGAACAGTGCTCTGGTTGGAACAAGAGCATGCAATCAAATATTTGCGGCCTGAGGGCCTTGTTTAGAAAATTAGGTTGGAATTAGCTTTTAGTTCCAGCCTAACTCCCAAACCAAAGGTCTAAAGATATTGGAACTCACATGATAAGTATTTGAGAATTTGATTTTTTTGGGTAACATGTGATTAAAGGGAAGGGAGAAAAACGAGAGGGAGGGAAAGAGAGAAAAAAAATGTGAAGAGAAAGGAACCATTTAAAATTGCAAGGAACCATTTAAACTTTATTTGGATTGAGATAAATGATGGAAAAAGATGTAAATATTAATTTTATAGGACAATTATACACTTCTAAACAATAATAAGAAATTATTTATTAAGAAAAATGAGAGAAAAAATGATGATCTATGACGAAAATGAAAGGTTTGCATTCTTAGGATTTTATCATGATATATTCTTTTTTATGCAGTGAATATTTTTTGAGGGCGGTCTTTTTTGTCCGTGGATGTTTATCTTTTATTCGCATTGATTAAGAGAGTTTTATCACGTTAAATCTTTATATTCATCTTCTCTTTCTTTCGTTGTTTTAATTGTTCATTTATCCTCGGTGTTTTACTCCCAAACAATTAAGTTAATTTATATAATTAATTTGTTTAATAAGTTTTCATCTCTTTTATCACTCAAATTCCGATTGAAAAACCTGCCTTCAAACAAAGGTTTTTTCCCTCTCTCTCTCTTTTTTGTTTTCCTCTCGTCCAAACCAGGTGAACAATAAAATTCTTAATAAAGGGACAACCAAGGGATATTGTTGGGTTGAACATTTTAATTTCAAAAAGAGTTTGGTGGTAGGAAGAATGGCTATCAAAATCATCGTGAAATCACATGATTTTACGATTTTATATAGAATCTACGATTTTGATCTCACATTTTGAGATTTTTTTAGGATTGCTATTTAAATCGTAATATCCTATCAATATTATTCCTTTTTCACATTTTTTTATATTTTTAAAAAATTTTGACCGAGTGCAACATGATTTTTTTAAGAAATAAAATTAAGAAGAAGTTGATGATTGGTTATAACTAAAATTTTAAAGTTATTTTTCTAAAAAAATATATAATTATATATAATATATTTTATATTTATATAATTTGACTTATAAAAAATTTTTAAATTTTTTCTTTGTTTAGTAACTAAAGAAGAGAGTCAATTAAACACTTTTTCACTCGCTAATAAGTAAGAAAAAAAAATTGGGGACCCCAACTTATTTTGTGATAGAAAAAACTTATCAATTTGATTATTATTTTATCCTCATAATATATATATATATATATATAAGTTTTCTCAACATCTTTCCTCTATTATAATGTTAAGAACTTTTTATTTATGTGACTAAAATAATAACTTATAAGATTTTTTTACTAAATTCGTAATCACTTATTTTTAAAAATAGATTCAACTACTTATCACTACCTCAGCTTGTAAATTTTTTATTTCAGTGAAGTCAAACATGCCCTAAATCATTGGTCCTTTAAACAATTGAGAGAGTTCCTCTGCCGACTTTACTTCAAGCCTTCGATGTTCAAAACTATTAACATCTTATTAATTCAAACTAAAAAAATAGGGCAATAATAATTTATTTCTTGACTAAAATAGAGATTTCAAACGTCAAATCCGAAACTATTAACACCCTCAATCCCTTAGGATGTGTTTGGATGGGGATTACTAGGGATAGATTAGGTTTAACTAGGGTAACGTGAGTTTAAAAATATTACATCTTGTTTGGACACAACTCTTAAAAATTTAACTAATGCTAGTTTGATGTTCACAATCCATCACTTGACTTAAAATTAAACTCACCAAATTGTACTATAATATAAATTAAATAAAATTAATGTAAAATCTTATGTATAATATTATATTTATTATAATAGAATTCGTTAATTAAAATGCTCAAGTTTTTTAAAAAAATTATATTATATTTAGATTTTAAAGTTTACTCAATTTTTAAATAAATACATATAATATTTTTATTTACTATGATTTTATACCTTATAAAATAATAAATTATATTCTCAATTCTTACCGTTTATCCAAACACTCACTAAAATTTAATTATCAAATTACTTTTTTAAAAAATATTCTCATTATTACATTTTCATCTAAACAGTCATTAAATTTTTTTTATCTGACCCATTAATTTTCGAGACTAATGAGAATTTAAAAATTTCCATCCAAATAATTTTAAGAATTAGGTGAACCAGACCCAAACCCAAACGCGCCCTCGAGGATTTGTTGTCGCACCGGCAAAAACTTAGCTCGTGACCATCCACCTAAGGTAACTATAGTGATTGACGCACGGCCCATCAGTAGGACCATGGCCCATTCATCATCGCACATGCTAAGAAGGTGCTATTTTGATACATTCATGTCGAAGTGGACCCCACCATGAATTATGGAAATCTTCTTCATCATACGCCGGTCCCCGTGTAACATGTTTAGAGTTGTACACTGCATCCTAAAACCCTCTGTGCAAGTGGATGACATCTGCTCCATGCACTCGTTCCTCACATCCTTACGATCTGTACCTGAACCCGGTCCAAACGAACTGAAGGAACTCTAATGGGCAACCGGGCGTCCCGCCGGCAGAACGCCGGCAACAACCAGCCGCCTGCCTCCGGCGGTTCCGACCGCCCTCCTCCGCCCCAACCCCACCCTGTTCCTCAAGCCTCGACCGCCCCCGCAACTGCTCCGGCGCCGAAGCCCGCTGTCCCGCGGCCGCTTGAACCAAATGTCGGCCGCGTCCTTGGCCGGCCGATGGAGGACGTCCGCAACGACTACACATTCGGGCGGGAGCTCGGACGCGGTCAGTTCGGCGTCACATACCTCGTGACGCATCGGGAGACCGGGCGGCCGTTCGCGTGCAAGTCCATCGCCACGCGTAAGCTCGTCCACAGGGAGGACCTCGAGGACATCCGCCGCGAGATCCAGATCATGCACCATCTCACGGGACACAGCAACATCGTGGAGCTCAGGGGCGCCTACGAGGACAGGCACTCGATCAACCTTGTCATGGAGCTCTGCGAGGGCGGGGAGCTCTTCGACCGCATCATCGCCAAGGGACACTACTCGGAGCGCGCTGCGGCGGACCTCTTCCGCCAGATGATCACCGTCATCCACGTTTGCCACTCGATGGGGGTCATGCACCGCGACCTCAAGCCCGAAAACTTCTTGCTATTGAACAGACGCGAGGATTCGCCGCTAAAGGCCACGGATTTTGGTCTCTCTGTTTTCTTCAAGCCCGGTAAATGTGGCAAAATCAAAAGTGCTCCTTTTTTTATGGATTGTGGTTATTATTTTAATGTTTGTGTTTAGCCTTTCAATTAAGTTGGCACAATATGTTAATTGTAACAGACTACAGTTCAATAATGGTGAAAGATTTAGGCTCTTTTAGTCTTACTGGGCTATCCCTTCTTTCAGCCAAATTTCTACATAGAAATCTAGCAATTTGATGTAACACCAGAAAAAAGCATTGATTGAAAAAAAACTAGGCTCAAGAATTGAATTGGATTGAATCCATTTAAAGATCACTGTTGAATTCATATGCAGAAAACTTTTATCTTATGACAGGCGAAATCACTTCTGCCAATTTTAAATGAAGTTAGGTTAGAGTTTTAGGAAAATGCATATTGACCACTTGCGGAGGTATTCCCCTGACTATATGTCCTGGCGGAGCATTCTAGCGCGACAGTGGCGTGTTTTAGTTTGAGGCTGGTGTACCTGGCTTGGGCTCTTGGGACCCTCTCTTCAGATCAGCCCTTTCAGATGAGCGCATCACCGAGCTTCTAACGTTCCACCAGAGGATTGCCCCTCTTCGCCCTGACTTTTCCAAGTCTGCCGGATGGGCATGGTTATCTGAGTCTTGGTTCACTCGCAGCCTCTCTATTCGTTTCCTTCCCAACATGGCGACATCAGATGGATTGCAAACTCATTTGGCAATCTCGGGTTGCGCTGAAAGTCAGCTCATGCGGCGGGACAAACTTCGAACATATAGGGCGAGGTGGGCACTCCACATGAACACATCCTGTGTGTTGTGTGGCGAGGCAGATGAGGACATTACCCATCTATTTTTTGCATGCTCGATAGCACGATGTATTTGGTGGCGGACGACCATTAGGGGTCCCCCCCCCATCCTGAGACATTTTGATAGTCCCTCCGAGTTTTCACTCGACAGAAAGAGAGATGGAGAGTGCCACTGGCATCTTTTTAGTCCGGTTCCTGGGCTATTTGACTTCAGCGTAATCGGGTGATTTTGTGTGTCTCCTTTCTTCTTCAAGAGTCGGGTTTTAGTGCAGATATAATTTTCCCTATTTTGTTGCTCTCTCTTCGAGAACCCATACTTGTATATGTTTCTCATCCCATAGTTATATATATATATATATCTTGATGACAACCACACAACCTGATGGTCATCCTTTTTCTTCTCAAAAGAAAAATGTATCTCTATAGGCATATACATACATCTGAATATGAGTTCATAATTTACCTTCAAATAAATTTGTTAAGTAACCAATATGAGTTTCCATGTTCTTGCTACACATACCGTGAACAGTTTTGAATTAGGTGTGCGATTGTCTTGTATTGTAAGTAACTTTATGTGTTTATTCATCCTAATGTATGATGTGTTAACTCAGTAAATCAAATGAATTATGCAGGACAGCAATTTAAAGAACTTGTTGGAAGTGCATATTATGTTGCTCCTGAAGTACTGAAAAGGAAATATGGTGCGGCGGCTGATATTTGGAGTGCTGGAGTTATATTGTACATCCTTCTTTCTGGTGTCCCTCCTTTTTGGGCAGGTTTGTGAGTCATGGAGGTAGCTATGAATTTTGTCAATATGTGGGAACTTCAACTGACCAATGTAGTTTTTCTGTTCCTTGCAGAGAATGAAGAAGGCATTTTTGATGCTATATTACATGGACATATTGATTTCTCATCTGATCCATGGCCCTCCGTATCTCATGGTGCAAAAGAACTTCTGAAGAAGATGCTAAGACAAGACCCAGAAGAACGGCTTACAGCTGCTGAAATTTTAAGTAAGTTATGAAATTTTAGCTTTTTCAGATATCAAGCTTTGCTAATAAATCTTCGTACAAAGAAGCTTGATAATGAGTAATGACATTCTGGAACATAAGAAACCTTACTGATCACTGTGCTTATGAATTCTTTTGTTAGAATATATGTATCCTGGCTCATGCTTGTTATAAAATGGAATTCTAGTTACAACATTCTGGTTAACGTGGAAGCATTGCAGCAATCAAATCTTGTTAATTTTTCTAACATGCCATTGTCAAAATGACAAGATATATTGGTTTTATCACCCACATTCCATGTAATTTGTGACTACATTCTCGAGTTAACGTGGAAGCTCTTTTTTTATATTTTCCAATTAGCCTTATATTTAATTGTTTATATGCTTGCATTCTAGGAGACATACCTTTTGTTACACATTTTGCTTTCTGGACTTACCCCAGAACTTTTTTGCATTCTGGAATTATTTTAACTCACATTTTGGAACCGTTAATTCACATGTATCTTATGATGATTTCTTTTGCCTATTCATCAATAATGAATTTTCATCTGGATTAATATTTGAGGTTAAACTGCAGACCATCCATGGATGAGAGAAGATGGGGAGGCACCTGACAAGCCACTTGATCTTGCTGTTCTGACTAGAATGAAGCAGTTCAGGGACATGAACAAGCTTAAGAAAGTAGCCTTGAAGGTGATTGGTTAATTGCTTTTTGCTTTTCCTAGCTTATTGTTGGTTAGATGTCTTTAATCTTAGTTAATCATATCTTTTACTTGCTCAGGTTATAGCTGAAAACTTGTCAGAGGAAGAAATCATGGGGTTGAAAGAAATGTTCAGATCTATCGACACTGATAACAGTGGCACATTAACTTTTGAAGAATTAAAATCTGGCCTGCCAAAACTGGGCAATTTGGGTATCAAGATTTCAGAAACTGAAATTCATCAGCTTCTTGAGGCGGTATGATGCCAAATATATAATTCTTTAATATTTTATGTTTCTCTTGGTTCCGTAGTCCTTTTCTTTTGAGAGGGGGTTCTTGATAAACTTTGCCCTTGTCCTTCTAGATAACATAATAAGAACTAGTAATCTTGTATACTTATGTCGCACCTTTTGTGGGGATGGACGCTTCAAGGTACAATCCAATGATAAACTGAATTGGATCATACTAAAACTATATGGCAATAAATACAAATCCATCTTATGAATTATTCGCTTGATTCAAAATGATTCTTAGTTTCTTTTTTTTATCGAAGTATGAACCCTGCTTATCTTACATCATGACACATTCCATGGACTATCAAGCAATCTTGGGCATGTAAACCAAAGTTCAAATATAGTTCCAGTTATTACACATTTTGAACTTGCTGCAAAGTGACTTGATCATGATAACAGGCTGATGTTGATGGAAATGGGAGCATTGATTATATTGAGTTTATATCAGCCACGATGCACATGAATAGAATGGAAAAAGAAGATCATTTATACAAGGCATTTGAGTATTTTGATAATGACAAGAGCGGGTATCATCTTTCATACGTTTTTTAACATATCTTGCACTTTTACCTCAAGTAACTGAACATTATGTTGTGGACTTTTCATAGATATATCACGGTTGAGGAATTGGAGCAGTCTCTTAAGAAATATAATATGGGCGATGAGAACACAATAAAAGAGATAATTGCAGAAGTTGACACTGATAATGTAAGTCTTCCTTTTTTTTTTGAAGATCTTTTGTTTTATTTTTATGTTCTTTGAAGATCTAACAATATCTTTTAAATTTTATAAGCACCTTGGCATACTGATTTATTTATCTTGTGATTGCATGGAGCAACTTAATCCATATTAATGCAACATGATTTTTCAGGAAGAAATTTCTTGATCCCATTTAACCAATGTTCTCTCCTGTCACATAATAGCAATCATCCTGGAGTTATCACAGTTACATGAGCACTTATATTTTTATATCCCTCCCTTTACCTGTTCCTGAATTGTAGAATTCTTGCACCAGACCTTTTCTGTAGTTTTGAGGAATTGCCAAACTTTTGATCCTTATCCCCAACACGTTTACAGCAATGTCATTTACACATCTGTATCTCTATTTTAATGATGCAGGATGGAAGGATTAATTATGAGGAATTTGTAGCAATGATGAAGAAAGACAGCTCTGAAGTCGTCCAAAGCCGCAGGCGTAAATGACTGTAGTGCGGCAGTTAAACTTGTTTATTCAACTTATCTTCCCCAATGATTGGAAAGTAGCGAGACACATTCATCTTTTCAAGTTTGTTGTCAAGCAAAGAAGGTAGTGTCATCTGTGTGGTTAAAGAAGATGGATTTTAAAAAGGGATACATGATTGGATCACCTAGCTGTAAATTGTGATCAAAGGATTTTTCTTTTCCACCAGAGAGTTCATCATTAGCAACTGGCTGTAAATTCTTATCGGCACATTTTTTTTTATAGTTCCTCCGCCTATATTTTATAGCTGGTCCCAAGCCCGAATAAAAGAGGAGGGTTGTGTTAGGCCCCGATAGCCAGCGTAAAACCCTGTCGAATCTCGTGAACATGGATCAATGAATGCGGAATGACGTCGTATGATTCATGTAGCCGACCCCACCTAGTGGGATAAGGCTTTGTTGTTGTTGTTGTTGTTGCACTTTTTCCTATTTTGTGCCCTACAACTGTTGGATTGACATCCTGTGGTTAAAAGCATTCTCCTTTTCTTTTACCATTTCACGTCACTCTGGCGCTAGAGCTCCAACATGCCTGAGCACCAAGGAGCTCCAACAATGTGCTCCCCTAAGGTGCCAACAAGAAACTCCAAGTTAGAGTTGCCGGTGCGCCAGTGGAGCATCGTGTCGGAATCTGCTGCACTGGAGTTCTATGAGGAGCTTCCACTCGTTATCAATACACAACCATTTGGCCCGGTGCTCCTTGCATGACTACATCATAATGTCTATCGTTTGATGTAATTCGTTGTTTCTGATGTAATTCTTATCAACCCTGTGAATCCATCAAACCGCTCCTGATGTCGTCGAGTGAGTCGTCACAACATCTAATGCTTATATTGTTGTGAACACATTGAACAAGATCATATCTACTGATCCTGTCATCTGGGAAGGCTTGTGGCTGAGATGAACGCAGCACAGTGGTCACGGCAAGAAGCTTGAATTCAGGGTTTGAGGCCTATGCAATGGTTTTATGTACTGGCGCTTTTGGGTTCTTCTCTTTGTACTATAAGTTAGGATTCGGTATGTTCAAATCTGCTTCGGGGGCTTTTCCATGGGTGTATCTGTCACTTCTGTTGAACAATGAAACTAGTAACAATCTATGAATCTTGTATCGAGAAAAAAAAAGCATTCGGATTTCTGAATGTCATTCTAATATCAGACTTTTTAATAAGTTTCCCAGGGCAGGAACTAGAATTTCTCATAAAGAATAGTGAACAAAATAATATTTTGTTTGAAGGATCACTCCTGAAATGCAACAACTTTGCTTGAAACGAATCAAGAAACACGCATAACCTTCGTGTCGCCTGTAATAACATGACTTTGGACCGAACAGCTACCGGAAATGAAATTAACATTCTCTAGTTAATAGAGACGTGTGGTGTGAATAGAACTCTACCACTTTTCCTGGATTTGGGAGGCTTTACTTTCTTTTCTTTTTTTCTTTTTTTTTTTTGGTAAAGTATGGCATTAGAGTGCAAACTTAATGATCATCATGCTGATGATATTTTATAGTTTGGCACATTCGGCGCACTACGAACTTAATATATAGGCGTATCTAACGAAATTGACTGATCTAAGAATATCAAGATTTGCAGCATTTTTACGTTTTTATTTATAAAAGCAATGGAAGAATAACGAGGAGAGGAGGATATCGACACTACAAGAAAATCGAACAATAGCGACACACTACTTGCGATGCTACGGAGGCATTATTACATTTTCGTGATAAAGAGCGTCTCATTGACGTCTAACGAGTGCCGAATAAGTGCGGCGTTGAACATCGGTGGCTACTGGCATCACAATAGAGTCAGCAAAAATAAGACGCGACTAGCGCCACGTGTTGACGCTATCGCAACATTATTAAGACACATGGTGTCCGGCTGGGCGCAGAAGACATACGACGCTACTTCGACGCTCAGATGGCGCTATGCTTGAGGCGTTATCTCAGCGCCCACGAGTCGCTAATTTAGGCGTTACAGTGACGCAAATATGATGGGATACACGTCGCCAATAAGACGTTCATATGGAGCTAAGAACGATATATTTAACTCTGTGTCGGCAGCGTATGCGACGCTAATGTGACGCTATAGAGGCGCTACTTGCATATTTTTTTTACCCATACCATCCTCATTTTTTTCCCTTCCCGCACCATATAATATATAATGCATATAAAAATGCATTGATATTCATCACAAGCAATATAAAAGCATCACATATAATATAAGAGCATCACATACAATATAAGAGCATAACAGACATAATATGTAACATAAGAATACGAAAAGTAATAAACCAAACTAACAAACTATATGTATATCTAAGTCTATAAGTAACAAAAGCATAGTTTCTTTTCTATCCTAGGTTTGGGAGTTATTGTTATCATTCCGGATGTTCGACCCAGACGTGCTCGGTCCATAGCCTCGCGGGGATAGATTTTGCGTCAGGATCAATCCCTGAATCGCCTAGAATAGCGGAGCCAACTGCTGCGATAACTGCTACGACACCTGCTGCGATATCTGCGCCGATAACTGCTGTGATAGCTGCGTCATATCAGGTGCGCGTCATATCAGGTGCAGCGGATGAGCTCGGAGCAGATGCACCTCCTGCATATCCTCCGATCCTCCTAGGTATTTGAGCGGCTATGCCGAGGCCACGCAAGTATCCCCTCGTGTCATACCGGCCACCTCTTCCCAAATAGTAGGGTCCTCTACGAAATAGAAAAATTATACAATCATATAATGTATAAATTATATATCAAGAAACACATAAATTAAAAACATGACAAAACCAACGAAGAAACATTACCTGGTGGCTGAGTACTCGGATCTATCTCCATACTTTTCATCCATTTTCGTATTATACTCATCCAAAAAAATTAAACATTGTATATTTCAAAAATAGTGCACTAACATCAACAACCAAATGACCATGTCATGAGACTTACCAGAAGCCTACGAGAAGTGGGCGTGATGAAGTCGTTTGTCTTCCGGCTCTTATGCGTGACCTCATAGACCACACGAAAGCTTACGGGACCGCCTTCTTTCTCCTCCTACAATGAAGTTTCAAATTTTATAACACAAGTATAAGTAAAAAATTTGATAAATTAAATTTATATGTAAATTATCATGTGCCATCGATGCTCATTAAATCGCATCGACCCCCTGTGTGGATGTGGGCCTCGGGCTTCGAAAGACAGTTAACTCTTGCCTTTTCCGACTTCTTTTGCCATCGTTCATCCGTCCTTTGTGAACATCAAATACTTACACTTTCAAAAACTATAAATTTAATAAAAAAATTTTAAAAGTAAACATACTTACCACTTCCTACATAAGAACTCCCAAACCGAGCGCCTAATATGCCTTGGACATCTTTGTATGCCCTGCTCCAGAGTGAGGCCGGCGGACATGATGACCTTGCGAAACTTGTATAATCAATTTTGAAAGCTTTTCATAGCGACCTCCTCAAAAGCTCTCCGGATCGTCCCTAAACTAATATCTGGATGAAACTGATTTGCCTCCTACAAAATACGTTAAAACTTAGTACTTTTAAAATAATATAAATCCAATTATGTAACCCAAATTTTTTAATCATACCGTAAAGACTCGAAAGATGTCATCCCGCACTTGAATTGGGACATCTTTTCAGAATCCTGCCCTTCCGACAAGTGAGAAAGAACGAGAGCACTAACATCCCGCAGGGTACTAGTGGGTATTAAAGTGGTCTTGCCAATTACAAAGAAGAATTAATTTTCAATGATAACCAAAACTATAACAAAATTTGTACAACTTATTTAACTTACGGTCGAGCAATATTATTCACAGTAACCACCCCATTATCGGTCGAGCAATATTATTTAACTTATGGTCAAGTAATATTATTTAAGTTAACCTGCATTAGTAACTAACTTAACAGTAATAGTTTCAAGTAATTAAGTAGTATTTAACTTAACATGAATTACTAACTAACTTAACAATAAAACAATCAAGTAATTAAGTAGTATTTAACTTATTATGCATTAGTTACTAACTTTCAAGTAATTAAGTAGTATTTAATTTCATGCATCAATAATTAACTTAACATGTTGGCGGGCTCGTACTTTCTTAACCGGTGAGGGATGACGGCGGGCAACGATGGAGGAAGGCGGTGGGCGACGGCCGGCAGAGAAGCAGGAGGGCGGCTGAGGAGGAGGAGCATAGTCGACGGGCGGACAAAACGGAGGGAGGAGGAGGAGGGCGGCGGAGGCGGAGGAGGTAGTGGAAGGCCGGCGGAGGAGTAGGAGGCGGAGGCGGCAGCGGAGGGCAGCGGATGGGCGTGGTGGAGGTGGGGGAGGACGGTGGAGGAGGCGGAGGCGGCGGTGGAGGGTGGCGGAGGGGCGCGGTGGAGGTGGCGGAGGGGCGCAGTGGAGGAGGCAAAGGGCGAACGTCGAAGGAGGAGGCGGTGGAGGCGCAGGGCGGCGGAGGGGCGTGGTGGAGGATGAGGCGGCGGCGGAGGCGGACGTCGGCGCGATGGATGAGGCAGTGGAGGAGGAGTAAGGCGGCAGAGGCGGAGGAAGCGGTGGAAGGCCGGCGGAGGAGTAAGAGGCGGAGGCGGCAGAGGGGCGCGGTGGAGGAGGCGGTGGAGCGTGGTGGAGGAGGCGAAGGCGGATGCAGTAGAGGCAGAGGCGTCGGCAGCGGAGGGCGACGGAGGCGTCGGGCATCGGAGGAGTCGATCGTCGACGTCGGGCGTTAGGGATTTAAGTAACAGCAAAAACGAAGAAGAGGGGTTAGGGAATTAAGTAAATTTTTTAGCGTCTCCAAAAGCCGCGACGCTACATAGACATAATGTCGGTGCCACTTGTATCAAAATTCGGCTAATGCGGCGTTATAAAGAAGCTAATGTATTGCTAAGTTACCATAGCGACACCATAGCGTCGTAGGGGCGTCGATGTAGATTTAGCGTCCCATCGTTGTGACGCAGACGCTAATTGTTTTTCTATTTCAAATTTTCTATTATGTATGTAATTTTATTTATCAATATAGCGGCTCATCGCATTGTGCCCCGTTCCAGTTGTTTTATTTCCTTTCGACAATCTATCATGTATGTATATAAAATTATAACAAAATTGTGTTTATAACAAATTTGTGTGTGTGTGTATGTATATGTCTACCTGTGGGAGATTAAGTCACAACAATGTGTTTATCTATATGTATTATAAATATATATGTGTATGTATATATCTATACATGTGCGAGTCATATATAGATAACATGTATATGTATACATATTCGAAGTGGATATATGTGTATATATTTATATGTGTCAGATTAAGTGATAATAATATGTATATATGTACTTATTGTAGATCCCAAAGGGCACCAAGAGCGGGGGTGAATTGGTGTTCGATCGAAAATGTCGATTTCACAAAAATACGTTGCGGAAACACAGAACTAATTCTTTAAAACTTTTAAAATGAAACAATTTAAATCATATCAAACTCAATGTGAGAGGGGGAGAGAGAGAATCAAACGCAAAGACACGGTGGTTGTTGACGAGGTTCGGCCACACTTTGGCCTACGTCCCCGCTCCAACTTCTCGATCTCGAGGCCGTCGGAAATTCCACTAATCCATTCCTTTGTTCCAAATGGGGCAAGGAAGAAAGTCCTTTACACCACCGTATTTTCTCCGCTTCGAGAGGTAAGGCACACCTCTTCTTCAATGAAGTTAATCTATTTCTCTCCCTCAAGGGGTAAAATTTTGAACATATTTTACACATGAGCTCTCTCAATTTTTTGAATAAAATTGTTTCTCTCTTTTACAATTCTATGATCATAAGAAGAGAAGAGAGAAAGAAGAGAAAGCTATGAAATGAAAACTTCAAGAAATAATATTTTTTTGATAATTTGAAGTTTTTCTTCAATGAGTGAATGTGTACTCTTTTCTTTGGCTTTAGCACTCCTTTTATAGCCTTCAGTGTGTGAGAAATTCATTCAAAATTTGCTCCACAAATTCCTTTTTCAAATTTGACCGTTACTGTTCATTTGATTGCGAGGTCGGTCAACCGCACATCTGCATTGTTTTTATCATAACTTTCTACACAGATATCCAAATTAGATGATCTTGGAGTCTATGGAAAGCTAACAAAATTCTCTACAATAATTCATGTAAAATATAATTATATCATAGTCAATTATGTAATCAAAATTCGTATATAAAGTTATCTCTTTTTCTTAAACTTTTTTAGCATTTTAACTTTAATCTTTTGAGCTTTGTTTCATCAAAATATAATTTTATATGTCATTAAACTTTGACCAAACACTTATTATATATAAGTATAAGTATATGCACGCATTTTTATATCTATATGTGTCCGATTAAGCGAGTGGGATAAAAAGTCGGCTAAGGTGGCGCAATACAGACGCTATTGAGTCACTAGAGAAGTTTAGCGACCCCGTAGCGCCGACCTAGCGTCTAAAATTATTAGCGTCTCAAGTTGGCGACGCTACAGAGACGCCAATAGTGTCACCATACCTTCGACACTGTTGGTGGTTCTAGTTAGATGCGAAGTTGATGCTATTGAGTCTTCACGGTGACGCTAAAATGGGATAATTTGTACCAAATCATTCTCTTAATTCAACCACCATAATTTCATGATTAAGAATATAAAAATAATATATGCATAATTAAGATATTATATATATTATATGTATAGATAGCATAAATAATATATGTAACAAATTATATATTTAGGAACACTCCTATCATGTAAAAATACATATATATGTAATCGTGTAGTACATATATATAATATGGGTAATCATGTAGGAATACATATATATGTTGATAATACTAATATAATATTTAATTAATTTATTGATTAACATATAGTATATATAATGCATAGGGTTTAGGGTTTAAATATAAAACAAATAGCGATATAAATATGGATAACCTAAGAATAGTTGCCAAGTAATCACATTCGCGTCTACATACATCGCCTAAGCGTGTGACGCCAGATAACGTCTCTTTAGAGTCGCAATGCGTGCGACGCGAGATTCGTGTCGAAAGCTGTCGACGCGAGAACGGCGCTAGGTTCTCCGGCGCATTTTCACTCTGTGGCACACGATAATAGTGTCTACGTAGCGTCTCCATTGCGCCATCCTCAGCGTCTATTTCGTGAATAGCTAAGAACACGCTGATGAGACGTTATCGAGAGGCAAATAGCGTCACATTATTGTGACGCAAAGTGGACGCCATGAAGGCGTCGGTGGCGTCTATGTAGTGTCACTAGTTTGTATGATGCTACATTGCGTCGCTAAACACCCATTTTCTTGTAGTGCCACATAATTGACCCGATCAAGTTTGGTCAAGCTAGTTGGATCAAGTTAATTGTTTTAGAAGTCAAATTCGATCCAACTTGATTCGATCCAAGTCAAATTAGGTCTGGTGGTCTTACTCGACCATCATTTTCTAAAATTTTCTTTATATTTTTTTGTATAAAAAATACACACATATATATTTTATATGAAATAACAAAATAATATTTTAATATTTATCTCTATTTTTATATACTTTAAATTTTAAATAATATAAAAAAAGTTAAATTAAATAGAAAAAAATTAAATTATAAATAAATAATTCGGATCGAAGCAAATCAAGTCGGATTGACAAATTTTAATATGACCCCGACCATCGACCCGATCTCGGTCGAGTTGGATTCACAGGTTTATTGGATCGATCCAACCGGACAATAGATAACATATATTTAAAAGTTCTTCTTCTAGTGTTACTAAATTAGTAAAGATGGTTAAATTCTGATGTTCAATCCCTGTTTTCTTTATAAAAAGTACATATTTTACCCTTTCTTCGCTTTATTGTTGTAATAGACCGTAACTTGTTTTAGCTGTCATGATAATCAAAAGGCCTTCAAAAAGTTGTTTATTTACTTGTAACTTGGTCGCTTTTTTATGCTGCGGTTGTGTTTTCTCATATGTAATGGTAATTGCTTTATTTAATTTATGAAATAGGTATTAAAATTTTGGATACGAGATTAAAATGAGAAAAAGATGTTTGCTCATTTTTTTATTCAAATATTATTTTAAAAATTGCATGAGGTCCATTAGTCATTATTGTAAAAATTGAAAAAAAAAACAGGAATATTTTTGTTCTTGCTTTCCTTCATAACAAGTTTGTTTGCATTCGAAGAACATTTTTAAGAATAATTTTTTTTGTTTTGGAATCTGATCCATACCAAACTCTCCCCTAGGCAGTGTTTGGCTTAAAGAACTATTTTTCCCCAATGTTCTTGGAAAATAGTGATCTGACGTGGTTGTTCGTGTGCGCCCGACATTTGGCTGACGTCCAGACGAGAACTGAGTGTAAGTTCCAAAGTTCTGATCTTAGGCCAGAACTTGCGAACTTGGCAGAAGAAAACCTTATTCCAGCAGGCCCCACCAAAAATTTCGTGGGTATTTAGGGAAACTTTGTGAAGTTTCGAATTTTTGTGCTGCACCAAACACAGCGCTAGTGAATAGGAAGAGGTCTGTTGGATTTGCTCATATTGCTAATCATTATAGTTCATAATTTGAATCATAATTATTAATAATTCTAATTCATATTCTTTTTCGGTACACTTCTGATTCGTATTTCGAATCATAATTATTAATAATTCACTCGGACAACAATGAAGTCATATTGTACTTTCTTTATCCTATTAAAATATTCATGAAGCAAATATGACCGCAAGAAAATTGGGCCAAATTTAACTTTGCTGCAATTGCAATAAACTAGAGGTGTTATATTTGGATTACATTAATTGTTAAGGCAAAATTAACTTTAAATACATCTTTCAATATGACATCATTTGGATTACATTAATTAACTATAATTCATGTAATCCAAATGAAGAAAGTACATCTTTCATATTTTAAATTAACTATAATTCATCTTTCAAACTTTTGCACATGTCATCATTTGGACCGGTTGAAATCAATTTCCAATTTAATTATTTACACAACCGCCGCATTATTTTTTTTCTCTCTTACCATCAATAATTAAGAAATAATTGTTCAAATATTAATGATAATTAAAGAAAATGAGAGGGAGGGACATCATTCTCCCTCTCTTCTCCAACTGTTTGCAAATCTATAAGCGTGCAATTTTTTGTCATAGCAAATGACATTTTTCTTATTATTATGGATTGCAAACTTATGACCTAAAAGATGTCAATTTTGGATTTTTTTACCGAAAAAAAAACTTAATTTAAAATTAATTCAGTCTATCAGTTAGGACATGTTATGTCACGCATGCGATGGAACGGCCTTGCTTGCTACTCTCATTTGTTTCTTGGCACGAATGAAAAATATTTTGAAAGCTTGTTGCCTTGTTCCTACGACGGCATCCATCCATTGGAAGTGGAGCACTCGGAGCAAAAAGCAGATCACTTTCTTACTTTATGTATACTTCAACCTAATAGTTCTTTTCCTTTACGTAGCACAAATATATATATGGATTTAATGCGCGGGCGTCTACACGCTGAGATGCCGCGCGACGGCGCATCCGCGATGCGCCTCAAGCTGGTGGCCATGGCCTCCATCCTGGCCGTAGCTTCCCTCATGAGAGAGGAGAAAATGTGACGGTAGTGGCAGCTTGAGAGAGGAGAGAGCGTGCGTGAGAGAAAAGAGAGAATCGCGTTGCTGCCCATGATTGCCGCTGCCCACAATCGCTGCCACCGAGCACTGCTGCCCACGAGTCTAGCATCATCATCAACTACGAGTGCTACCACCATCGATCCAGATCTGCGATGAGCCCTGTGTCATTGAGGGGAGATCGATGGGGGCGGCGGTCGGGGAAGGGAGAATGGGGCGGCGGTAATAGGGGAGAGGGGGGCGACGGTCACAGGTGAGAGAGGGGCAGTGGAGGCAGAGCTCGGAGGAAAAAAGGTGACGGTCTGCTCGGAGGAAAAAAGGTGACGGTCAATAGAGATCGCCGCCCTTTGCACATCGTCGGGAAGTGGCGACATCGTTCATGGGGGAGGGGCAGTCGCCGACATCGCCCCCTCTTGCATCGTTGATGACGTGTCATGAAAAAGGGGGCATCATCCCCCTCTGTGCGTCGCCATCACTAATGATGGAAAAGAGGGATCATCGGATCACGATCCGGCGCTCCTGGGGGGCGTCTTAGTGGGCGTCGCACGCACATTATATATATATATATATATATATATATATATATATATATATATATAGGGTAAAATAACTATGTTGAGCACCATTTGCTCAGCAGCCTATGAAGCATATTGACGACAGTCCAGATCGAATCAGACAACTGAGATAATTGTGCGCGAGATTTTAATATATCTCACGAGATATTGGATGACATCTCCTCCATCTCTTCCATCTTCCCCTTTCTGTATCCCATTATCCCTCTCTCTCTGTCTAGGACGTTGACGATCGTGGCAGCGAGGTGACATCGGACCACGATGAGGCAACATCGTGCGACGACGAGGCAACATCGGGCGACGGTGGCGACGAGGCGATGGCGATAGCAACGGCGAGGCGACGACGATCCGACATCGGGCAACGACGATGGATCTGCGGCGATCCGGCAAGGTGATTGGCACGATTCTGGATCGATCGAATTCAAAATATGGTAACGTAGCTCCGGGCCATGCGAGGAAGCACTCCATACAGTACAGCCACGTGGTCGATATGTATCAGATGGACGTATGTAGAGCGCCCAAGCGCTTTTTTGGCCAGCTCAGTTCTCTTATCCATCGGTCCAATGCACGCGCATGCGCATGAGAGAGAGAGAGATAGATAGATAGAGAGAGAGAGAGAGAGAGGGAGGGAGGGAATGACGGGCGATGGATCTGCGATGAGGTGACATCGGGCGGCGACAAGGTGACATCTAGCGACGGTGATGGATTTGCGGCTATCCAGATCTACGGCAAGGCTATCGGCATGATTCTGGATCGATCGAGATCGTCGACGGTGGCCGCTGCAACTTGATCGCGGGCACGAGAGAGAGAGGGAGAGAGAGGGAGTGACCGGCGATGGAGGAGGGCGGCCGGCGAGGGAGAGGGATGGCGGTCGGAGACGGAGAGAGAGAGGGAGGGAGTGACCGGCGATGGAGGAGGAGGAAGGAAGATATCTCGTGAGATGATCCTCAGCCGCCGGATCAAATATGGACGATGTCTCATTTGATATGATATGAACCGTCCGATCTGATCTGGACGACCATAGCGTCTCCATAGTGAAATGAGGGGTCGTCCCACCTAAGCTGCTGGTCGTTGAATGATGGACCGACGCTTCACACTAATAGCCGTGGTTTCACACTTGATTGAAAGGCGATTCGGCGATCGACATTGGTGGTTCAACGAGCGACGGTTCAATGCTTGGGCAAAACACCTCCTCACTCACTATCCTCCACAATCATTGTCCACAATCATTGTCCACAATTGATGCCTCCATAGTCCATATCCTCCAAATCGTTCACCACCACCGACCTTGACTTTGCCGCCACACTCGACTTGAACTCGCCCGGTTTCACCGTTGCCCTCTCACCTTCCAAGGATCATGATAGCAGTAGGTCAACGGTCGAGGGCGAATGACATGAGGGCAATAGTCGACGATCGAAGGTGAGCGGTGGAGTTCGAGGGCAATGGTAAGCAAGTTCGAGGGTGATGATGGTGAGGTTGAGGGCCAACGGCGAGTGGCAAGATTGAGGGTGGACGAGTTCAAGGTCGACGACGAGCGGAGAGGTTGAACTAGATCTATGCTTTAGATGCCTATGCCCTAAATGCTAACGAGGACGTTTGCAGGGCCGCCACCAAGGATAGGAGGCCGTCGTCCTCACAATCCCTCACCGCCCCCTTGGATGCCACGGATGAGGACGTTCCTCACCGCTGCAATAGTCGTCGCTCGTCGGACATCCCACGAATGAAATTGCCTGACTTGCGGTTTCCTTTCATCCCACCCGAGCCACGCGCGAAACACACTTGAACCGTGCTCCAATCACGTTCGTCTGATCTAGATCGAATCTCTATTTCACTGGGGGACGTCCATTAAATTCTATATATTAACATGCATCCATGGGAAGTGCCAGTGGAAAAAAAAGCGAAAATAAAATGAAATAAAATTGAAGTACAGATTGGGTGCAAAATGCTCAACCAATTAGCTTCCATTTGTGTTATTCTTGGATATATATTCCCACAACCAGCTGATGGACATGCCTCATGTCTCTTCCATGGATGACAAGCGAATCTGCTGCACTGTGTGTACTTACTTATCAACCGCAGCTAGAATTTTGCATATGAATGAACGATAGGGTTCACAAACCTTTAATTTGCATCACATCCAAATTAGCTTCGACGTCCGTGCAGCTCCTTTTCTGACATAACCATCACATATAAATTTGCATTATGTTGTACCACTGGGAGATGACAACGTCAAGATGTCCAATGACTCCAATCCACGTCAAAGGAAGAGCACTTATATATATATATATATATATATATATATATATATATATATATATATATATATATATATATATGGTGGTGCATGCATGTGTTGCGGAGAAGATCCCAACTTTAGGTTCAATGGACAACTTTATGGGCATCGCATTAGCATCATAATTACGTTGGATTCTCAAGATTCTAAAAAGCAAAGCTATACCAAAAAGTTGACAATGTAGTATCTTCAAACTTTAGCTATGAACCATTCCTTTTGTAAGAGCCAGGGAGAAAAAAGCTTGGCAAAAGTGTATCATATTCCATATATATATATATATATATATATGGAAAATTAGGTTGAGATCCAAATCAATCTCACTTTTAGATCTTTGAATCTCGACCATTATAATGCCCAGATATTGGTTCAACGCCCCAAATCCTAGCATTTAGTTACAAAAAGAAACCTAGAGGTTCAATGGAGTTGAACCAATGATCTGTCCTAATAATGTCCCATCTCTCGATCTGCCCTAGCAACACCATCTTTCGATGCTAGATGATCTCTCGCTCGACGATGCTCGCTTGAGTTTGCTCAAAGACCTCACCCCTTCACACTCGACAAACTCGCCCAACACCCAGTGACCTTGACCTCACTCAACGTCGGCCAACCTTGCCCGCTTGATGCTAGGTGACCTCACCCGATGCCCAACAATCACGTCCGCTCGAGATCGCTTGGCGACCTCGCTCGCTCGACCTAGCTAGCCTGCTTAGACGACCTCGCCTAACGACTTCGCCCATTGGATGCCCGGCGACCTGCCCACTCAACATTCGGTGACTCGCCCGACAGATTGGGTTTGACTGCTCTCCACTCTATTGAACTTGATTTTTTTTTAAATGACCAGTTGAGCTTGGAACTAGATAGTGTGATCTGGAGCATTAAATTAAGATATAAGCATTATAATGACTGAGATTCAAATATTTGAAGATGAGACCCATTTCTTTCGTCCCACCCTAATTTTTCTTGTATATAAATGAGGAATTTATTTCACCCAAAGTTGCACACATATCTAGTGGATATGCACATTCACATATCTTAGCTCGTATTCAGTTTATGCTTTGAAAAAACCTCATTCCTTAGCGAAATCAAGCTAATTATAACTTGATCGCAAAGTTGCATTCCTTTGGAATCTTTGGGGTTAAGCCCTGTTGCATTTCTTTGGAATTAAATGAATTACAAAACGATCTATTCTTTGGGAGTGAAGGCTGACTATTAGCACATTGTTGATTTGGCATTTTAGTGGCATGTTTTTTTTTGTAATAAAATAAACTTTTATTTGATCTTTTTTTGTATCCACATTCTGAATGAAGGAATCATTGAATGCACCGATATATGTTGTTCTTTCTTTAGTTGGGTGAAAAAAAAGAAAAGAAATTAACAGACATAAATATATATCAAGTAGGTATACCAAAGTTAAAGTTCCACTCCACCCCCCTCTCGTATATAATTTGGGTGCTCGTTTTGTTGGATGCGATGCACGCCTACGAAATCCCGCACCGAGATCGATTTATAGGTGGGCCCGCAAAGTCAACTCTGGCCACGTCAGACAACGATCGCGCGGACCAGACGACGGCGATCACAGTCCAAAAGCCACGACACAAAAAAATAAATTAAATGAAAAGGTAGAAACCTGATCCATTTTGTTAAAACTAATAAATGAAAAAAAAACGCAATCACAATTTCATTTCCTTCTTTTTCTTTTATGAAGAAACTTGATACATGCATATTTTATTTTTTGAAATCGTTACTTCAAAATACATTATTATCGTGTTGAACACATTTACCGATAAAATGAAGTGACAATAATATATTTTAAAATGATAATAATTATTTTCTTATTTTTATATCCTTAGTTCAAATTGTGGATGTTGTTTTCTGTTCTTGGGTAAAATAATTGCGTATAATTTATTAGATTATGCTATACTTTAGGATTAATTACTATATAATACTTTTTATCAAACGTATCGTCACATCGTGTTGTAAAAAGACAAGAAGAAAAAAGGAAGAAGAAATGGAAATAAAGAAAAAAAAAGGTGACGCCTTTTCCCACCGAAACCGTACCCATCGGCACCGGCTGCTTCTTTTCCGTCATTGGATTCCACCACCACCGCCACCACCACAACCGCAGCCGCGTCTATAAATAACACCACTTCCTCTCTCTCACCCTGCTGCATCATCGTCCGATCGCAACGCAAGAAGCCAAACAGGCAAACACACAAAAAGAACGATTTTTTGTTTTTTAAAAAGGTATCTTTAGTGTATTTTTTTTGGCGCCAGTTGGAAATCAATCCGTCGGCGGATTCGTCCGCTTGGTTTGGCCAGCACTTTGCTTTGCATGTTAACTTCGAGCTGCCGTTGGGAAGCTGCGGCGCTTCCGGAGCGGACGAAGGGTACTCGGAGTGGGAGGAGATGGAGCAGAAGCGCCTGCTGATGTCGGCCATCGGCGTGGGGCTCGGATTCGGCATCGGTCTGGCCTCGGGCGGGGTCGTCGGCAAATGGGCCACCCCGCCGGCGGCCTACTCCTCCTCGTCTTCGTCCGGCGCCGCGCCGGAGCACGTCGAGCAGGAGCTGCTGTGGCAGGTGGTGGACGGGAGGGACGGCAAAGTTACCTTCGATGAATTCCCTTATTACCTCAGGTAAAAACTTTTCGAGGCTTCTCTCTTTGTCCATTTGAAGAAGGAAAACCAAAAAAAGAGAACCTTTTTGGGGCGTGTCGACCTTGTAATATAACGAGGTTTATGAAATCTTGGCTGACTATATACAACAACAACAAAGCCTTATCCCACCGCCTTATCCCACTAGGTGGGGTCGGCTACATGGATCATACGACGTCATTCCGCATTCGTTGATTTATGTTCATGCGATTCGACAGGGTTTTACATTGGCTGTCGGAGCTTAACACAACCCTCCTCCTTTATCCGAGCTTCGGACCGGCTATAAAATATAGGCGGAGTTCTTTTTCTTGGCTGACTATATAATCTGGCAAAATTGATGAAATCTCCTTAACTCATTAAGAGTGCTAAATAATTCTCAACTATATATGATGGAAGGCTCTGCGACGGCTAAGTTATGACTGCTGGTCTGTGCGGAATCTTTTTCTTCCTTGATATTCATGTAGCCCTGATTCCATTTCATCCTGAGCTTTCGACCTGGGAATTAAGCTTGTGAGTTATGACAGCACTGATTGGATACGCAAATCCGTGGACATTTCTTTCTCTGTAAAGAGGACCAAGCCATGCTGGTTTGGTGTTGAACATAAAATTTACACTGTCTTCTGGCACAGATTTTGTGGTTTACAGATTGGTTCAATTTGGTTTACCGATAGATAATTGTGTTAGAAATTTAATATGCAGCCTTTGTTAACCAAGAGGATATAGGTTTGAGAGGTGAAACATGCCTCTCCACAAAAGCAAGGAAAAGGCTGTTATGCAGGTGCCTGACCTCTTTTCTCCTGTTAGCTGGAGAGCCTTTAGCCTATATGGTTTTCTCCTTGCATCGCCAATTTGTAAATCATAGTACTGATGGTTGCCAAAGAACCTTGTACTTGAGTTGCTTCTTGTGTTGACTTTAGACTTCATTCATAGGGTTGATTTTCCTGTCCAAGAAGTCTGATACCATCGAAATACTGTAAATTCATGAAGTAATACTAAGGAATCAAAGGACATATACTAATAACTATATCCATGTTATCTATTATCAGTACTCTTCTCTCTGTGTATCTTGTCGGTGATTGCCGATAGAACTCATTGTCAGTTTTGTAGGAAGTCTTATTTTCTCTATTATATTAGTACATGTAGAATGGTTTCACGCATCTTGGGGATTTTGTCTAACAAAGTTGGACAATCTTTGTACATTACTAAAACTCTTCTCTTCATCACCTGAAATGTTGGCTTGAGTGCAATTTAGTCAAAGAGGTGCTTTCACACAAAATGTTGGATTGATAACATCTTTTTCTTGTTGGGCTCACATCCTGGTTACTAAAAAACCACAAGTATATAAGTATCTGAACCTCAACCAGTATTCTCCAAGAATTCTTATTCAGAATTCTTATAAAAGCCAGTAACCTGATGAATTTTGATCAAATTAATTTAGATATGGAGGTGGATTCTCCTTCACTGCAATGGTTGTGGAAAGATAAAGCATATTATTATGCTTTATGACATATCCTGTTCTTTATAGGAAATTAAGGGAGCATAAGTGACAGTTATGAAATTACATGCAAACTTCACTGATTAATTGCTTTTCACTGTAATGTATAGCAGAATTGAATTATTAAGTCACTATTTTCATATGCATACAATTAATCAGAATAAAAGTTGTAATTATGAAGAAAAGTGTGCATGATGATAAATTTGGTTCCCTGTTTCTTGGCACGGTAAACATATCTGCCCCATGTATGATCTCTCTTGATTTACTTGGGAGTTTTCTTTACAAGCAGAATCGATCTAGAATCCATTCTTGTTATCTGCCACCTTTAAGATTGTTCTTGTCTTTTTTTCTTTTTCTTCTCTGCTTATTCTTGCTTCTTAGCCTCTCAATGTTGCTAACAGTGAACAGACCCGGGCTATCCTAACAAGTGCTGCTTATGTTCACTTAAAGCAAGTAGACTTGTCCAAGTATACACGGAACCTTTCTCCTGCAAGTCAAACCATTTTGCTCTCAGGTCCTGCAGGTAAGCTCTATGTGTTGATCTTTATGGTAGCAACAACAGGCAGGATTGATTTGAAATAGTTGAGTCCCAAAAGTATAGCTAATTTTTCTATATTTAGGTTATAATGTACTTGGAACTAATTTTCATCATCTTACTTGAAGAACTTTATCAACAGATGTTAGCGAGGGCTTTAGCACATTATTTTGAAGCAAAAATACTATTACTTGATGTCGCTGATTTTTCTCTTAAGGCAAGTACATGAAGTCCTTTCTTAAACCCCTCCATCTTCAAAATTCTAATGTTAATTCTGCATTTGTTGCAGATACAGAATAAATATGGCTGTTCAAACAAGAATACGGTAAATTCTTTATTTATAAGCATATTTCTTGTTGTTAACTTAATTCATTTCTGTATTAGAATAACATTTTGGGTTCAGTTGTCACTTTCTTCTAGTGACAGGACAATGTGATGAGAAACAGAGAGTACTTATGTATTGTGTATGACAGCATCCCTCTGGATCATGTTTAGTTTAGATTGTTATATTTGGCAAACTCCGCCTATGTTTTATAGCCGGTCCCAAGTCCGGATAAAGGAGGAGGGTTGTGTTAGGCCCCGACAGCCAGCGTAAAACCCTGTCGAATCTTATGAACATGGATCAACGAATTGGCGTCGTATGATCCATGTAGCCGACCCCACCTAGTGGGATAAGGCTTTGTTATTGTTGTTGTTGTTGTTATTGTTATATTTGGCAAGTACAAATATGAATACAAAAAGCCATATAACTTTAACCATCAATATAATGGCAGCTATAACACTTGCATTAGCCTTTAATAAAAGCTTTTGATTCAAAGCCATATACTTAATATAGGACATGTACAGTAAAAAAAGACTTTTCGAGAAAGAATCAGGCTATTACTTATTTTGTTCTTGGAAAACGAAAATTTCTAATCTGGCTTGCATATGTTCATTTGCAGTTCTTTAAGAGATCCACATCAGAGACTACATTTGAGAGGTTATCTACTTTGTTTGGATCAATTTCTATTCTTCCACAAACTGCTGAACCTAAAGGTAATGTTAATGAACTTTTGTAATCCCCAAATGCCATGTTTGGATAAAATTGTTTTATTCTAAAAGTTTGTTCTTCAATTCTTAAGTTGTTATGAGGGTTATCTCCTGTGTCTCATGAATGACCTTTTCATCTGAATACGAGGATCTAAAATCACATGTACTCTAAAAAGTATGATCTTTTGCATGTTCTCCTTGCCAATGAAGATGATAAGAACAAAACTGTGAAGAAACAAATGAAACATTTTTTTTTCTTTTATGCTATGTCTGAGTAAACTACTTAAGTGATGTTGATTTTTGATAGTATGACAATTCTAAAATCCTCTAAATTCAAACAGTGCAGTTGTTAGTAATATTTCAGAAGCCTTAAGAGCATGAGATTTAACTGCTGTTTTGAAGTTCTTCATAGAAATTAATTGCTTGCTCCAAAGCCAATAAACTTTTGCTAAAAGTTGGTACCATTCTCCATCTTAGAGAGGCCCCAGGTTCAAATGGTTGTTGAATGATACTCTGGTATTTGTCCTGGACCTCTTTGATGGGACAGTTCATCCACATCTTGGCCATTACAGCGTCTTATCCATTTTCAGTCCAGATGCTATTCTTTCTTGTTCTTGATAATTCTTTGTGCTTTGCCTTTCATTTATCATAAGAGTCATTGCAGGATCATTGTGTAGGCAAAGCAGCAGTATGGAGTTAAGTAAAAGGTAAAGAAATGCATTGCACTTTGCAGAAAACCTTTGTGATATACATTTTATTATGTATATTTTCCTTGTCTTCAGACAGTCGAGCTGCCTAAGTGACGCATCTA
This sequence comes from Pontederia crassipes, assembly GCA_030549335.1. Classification (NCBI taxonomy): domain Eukaryota; kingdom Viridiplantae; phylum Streptophyta; class Magnoliopsida; order Commelinales; family Pontederiaceae; genus Pontederia; species Pontederia crassipes. The sequence continues at coordinate 27,372,822 of CM060191.1, forward strand.
AGCTTCGTAGGAATGTTTCAGTGTCAGCTGATATTGGTGGCATCATCTCACAATGTTCCACAAATACAGGTTGATATACTCTATGCATTTCTCAACACCATCTTGGAATTTGTTCCTAGTCATTCGGAAATTTAAGATAAATAAACATTTGTAGGTGGTAGAGGGACATTCCATAGAACTACTAGAGCATATTTCTCCTACAAAGCTCAGATTTTATGCTATCTTTTGAAGCTTCAACTAGTCTAGTTATGGTTTAAATAACCTGGAATGTTGGATTTGTCATTACATTGGTGGGAAAGTTTATGCACATAATACTATACAAGGTTATCAACATTGCTATGTTTACAAAGTTTCCACACGCTTTTGTTTTTCCTAATATGCTGTATTTTGATGCTGACTTACGGCTGACATTTCAGTTTCTGTGAAACATACCGGCATCTGGTCTTTTGATGAGAAAGTTCTTGTACAGTCCATTTATAAGGTAAAAGATATTCATAGTTTTTTTGTCATCATTGTAGAACTTTATCACTTTTATCAACATGCATGATGCAACTTAAGTTGGATGATTGTCTATGTCGGCAGTCATCCTTTTCCTCTTAAAAGAACATGAAATATAAAGTGTTGATATGTAAATCATCATTATTATTTAATATGCATTTGCAATTATATAAAAAAATTCTCACATTAATTTCCATGCAGGTTCTTGTTTCGGTCTCTAAAAGTAATCCCATTGTTCTATACATAAGGGATGTTGGGAACCTTTTCCAAAGATCAGATACAATATATTCTTTGTTTCAGAGAATGTTGGCAAAACTATCTGGACCAATTTTGATTCTTGGTTCCACATTGATTGAATCTGATAGTGATTCTAGAAGTTTTGATGAAAGGCTGATGGCTATTTTTCCATACAAAATAGAGATTAAGCCTCCAGAAGATGAGATCCGTCTTGTTAACTGGAAAACCCAACTAGAGGAAGACATGAAAACACTTAAAATTCAGGATAACAGAAACCACATTATTGAAGTTCTCACAGCAAATGATCTTGAGTGTGATGATTTAAGCTCCATATGCCTATCAGATACAGTTGTTCTCAGCAACTATATTGAAGAAATTGTTGTCTCTGCTGTTTCTTACCATTTGATGAATAACAAAGACCCTGAATACAGAAATGGGAAGCTTGTCCTATCTTCAAATAGGTCAGTTGCATAAAAAAAGTGTTTGTTATTAGCTGGTTTACATTCTATATATAAGTATGTGTCCTGTTCAACAGTCTATCACATGGCTTGAGCATACAACAACAACAACAACAACAACAACAAAGTCTATCACATGGCTTGAGCATATTTCAAGAAAATAAGAATTGCGGTGAGGACAGTCTAAAGGTGAGTTCAAATTCTGAATCAGAGGTCTGTGTTATTCATTTATTATTGAACGTTCTTCCATGTTAAAATTTTCTGTGATGCTTTACTTTAGCTTCTTGTTCATTTAGGAAGTTGTTAATGGAGATGTTGCAGCTTCCTCAAAGCTTGGAGTGACGTCTGACAATAAAAACGAGACAGAGAAATCAGCAGCAGTAATGATCAAGGATGGTGACACTCCTCCAAAACAGGCAGTATATCTTTTCCCTTTTATTTTGAATGATATGCAGTCAACTTTATATTGTTTGATTTCACAACTGTTTTGCCTGTCTTCTATCTTTCCATCTTTAATCGCAAAGAACTTGTTTAGAATTGAAGGTCTACTGTCATTTATGAACTAACAAAGCTTGTTTAAAGTTCTTTAAAAGACTTTCTTAATGTCTCGTCTTAGGAAGCTGTTCCAGACAATGAGTTTGAAAAGAGGATCAGACCAGAAGTTATCCCAGCCAATGAAGTTGGGGTGACATTTGATGACATTGGTTCATTGGATGAAATAAAAGAATCTCTTCAGGAACTGGTATTACTCCCCCTCCGGCGACCGGACCTCTTTAATGGAGGTCTCCTGAAGCCATGCAGAGGAATACTATTGTTTGGGCCACCTGGAACTGGAAAGACAATGATAGCCAAAGCTATAGCAAATGAAGCTGGGGCAAGTTTCATTAATGTTTCAATGTCTACTATCACATCAAAATGGTTTGGCGAGGATGAGAAAAATGTTAGAGCATTGTTTACACTTGCTGCAAAAGTCACCCCTACTATCATTTTTGTGGATGAGGTCGATAGCATGCTTGGTCAGAGAACTAGAGTTGGAGAGCATGAAGCTATGAGGAAAATCAAGAATGAGTTCATGACACACTGGGATGGACTCTTGACAAAACCTGGCGAGAGAATCCTTGTTCTTGCAGCAACAAACAGACCATTTGATCTTGATGAAGCGATCATTAGGAGGTTTGAACGCAGGTCTGTTCTGTAATATTTTCGTGCCATCCCATTAATTGCCAGTGATCTCAGATACTCATTGTCTTCCAATTCATTGCCTTCTGTTTGCTAGAATTATGGTTGGACTACCATCTCTTGAGAGTAGGGAATCAATTTTGAAAACACTTCTCTCAAAAGAAAACATGGAAGAAGGATTTGATTATAAGGAGCTTGCAACTATAACCGAGGGTTACAGCGGTAGCGATCTTAAGGTTGGCATTCTTTAGCAATTATTAGTTATTTGCTGGCATTGTTCCATCAGTTTAATGATAGCATTAATCTTTTTTTTTATCTATCTTGAGCAGAATCTCTGTGTTACAGCAGCATATCGTCCTGTGCGAGAGTTAATTCAGAAAGAAAGACTAAAGGAATTGGTAATGTATATTTGTTATATGCCATCCGATCTGGATCTTACAAATCACCTCTTTTTCGTATTTAATTTTCAGAATGAAGTATGATCAACTTTTTTATTTCTTACAGGAGAAACAGAAAACTGTACAAAGTGAGAGCTCAGTTGCGAGTCCCGAAAAAGCAGGGGAAGCAGGAAGTGAGATTTCAGCGGAAAAAACAGATAAAGAAGAAGATGCAGAAAAAACTATCACCCTTAGACCAATAAACATGGAAGACTTGAGGCAGGCAAAGAATCAAGTGAGTTTGAACTTCTGCTGCTGTCTAACAATTTCCATAAGCATTTTTAACTTTCATGAACATGCTAATTGTGATTCATTGAGGCAGAATCATTGCGTTCAACTTTGAAGTTTGCTAGTTTTCGTGCATTATTTCGGTCCCTCTGTTTTGGGGGGAAGCACTATATTAGAAAGATGTTTGCTTCAAGGGCATTGCAATTGGTTTCTTGACATTGTGTCCAAAACTCTCTGTGATTGTGCAATTGCAGGTATCTGCCAGTTTTGCTGCTGAAGGCTCTGTGATGAATGATCTGAAGCAGTGGAATGATTTGTATGGGGATGGGGGCTCCAGAAGGAGGCAACAGCTTTCTTACTTCCTCTAAATTGTACATGAAGGTGCAGTGGCACACACCCAAAGATGGGAAATGGCCAATTCAGTTAATGGACATCTGTGGTTTCCAATTTCAATGGCTGCCACTTCTGGCAGCACCAGCAAAGTGGAGGTGGATCCACAATACGCAGGTTTACAGCTAGCAAACCAAGAATTCTTTTTTTTTTCCTCTTCTTCTTCTTGTCCTTCACTTTTTTTTTTTGTAGTGCATCAAAGGCAATTGAAGGCTAGTTATTCTGTATGATTCTCTAAACCTTTACTTCATTGGGACGTGCATGTGATAATCCATTGTGAATTATTTCAAAACTACTGGCTTAAATACATGTTAAGATTATAAAAATGGCTCTAGTTTTTTTTTAAATGATAGTAAAAAAAATTTCAGTCAAAGATCACAAGTTCCAATCTCCAAATATTTCCTCCCTCAGCTTCTCTATGTAATAAGGAACAACAAGGTGTGAGGTCTGAAAAATTTTGAAATCATCACATCTCTTGTACATTTAGATTAGTATTTAAATTCCTGCCGTAGCTTTGGTCTTATAGGATTCGATTTTAAATATTATTAATGGTCAGAGATATAAAACAATTTGAACATGATAGAAACGCATCGAGTTGTTATTGGATGTGAAACTCAAAATAAAAAAAAACAAATTTTCATCAGGAAAGATGAAGAAAATATGTGCTGGGAAAACAGAGCATAAGAATACGAATGTAGTAATAACAGAAACTCCGAACAAAAATGGGGGAGGTGTCCGTCGTATGAACGAACACGTAAAAAAAAAAATCAACTGAGAAGGTTAAGAATTAGAGAGGCCTCCTCGACAAACAACTCTCCGGAGATCGCCGCCTCGCTGCTGGGTCCTTCGTCTGGTCGACGGGTGGAAATGCGCGGACACTGGATCCCCCTTTTGCTTTCGACCGAACGCCTAAATCGGCATTCTGGAAGTCCGGCGGAGGATCCCGAAGGCAAAGTTGGACGGGATCCGAAAGGGAACGAAAAACGAATTTTTTGTGATAAGAATTTCAAAATCAAATTTCAAATAACAAGTCGTTGTAGTATAGTGGTGAGTATTTCCGCCTGTCACGCGGACGACCCGGGTTCGATCCCCGGCAACGGCGATATTTTTTTTCTTCTTTGCATTTGCAAAAAATTGGCCTGAAATTTGTGAGCGGTCGTTTTTTACTGCCTTAACTTTTAAAGTTTGGAATTACCTGAAAAAAAAGCTTTTATTGAAGTTTGAAAGAATGGGATAAAGAAAGTTACAGATCGTTATTCGTTTGCACCTTGCAAAACTCACACTTGGTATCAATTGCACATGTCAATTTAAAGCGAGGCCTAAAGCAAGATTATACTATTATATTTTTATATAATTATTTTTTCTTTAATATTTAATTTTTCAAACTGTTTTTAGTGCAAAATTATTAATGAAATTTTTATAACTCACTTCTCTTAGTATAAAGTAGCTAAGTCATTTAATCTTTATTGAGCATTGTTGATCTTAAATAAGAAATTCTAAGGAAGAATTTTCTCAAGAACATTTTATAACAAAGAATTTTTCTAAAGCTCAATTCTTTTTAAAATTTTTGGATAATCATATTAATATTATCTAGATAAAATTTTCAAAAAACATATGATATATATAATATATATGTATTCACAAAAATATGTAATATGTACATTTATTAACCCTAAATAAAAATAAATAGAGAAGAGAGTTGGAATGATATGACTTGGATGTGCTCAAATGAGGTAGGAAAGTTTGAAAAAAAAAAGCAATATGATTATAGAGGAGATCCTCACCCTTGATCTTAATTATTTTAGAAAGAAGTTGGGGTGTAAATAAAAAAAAGGTTAACATACTTTTAAATTTTTTGTCATAAATGCCTTAGAAAAAATATTAACAAGATTGTGATATTTTATGGAATGAAGACAAAATATCAAATAATTAATTTTTGAATTGCTTGCCAAAGTTTAAGGAGCATTAAAAAATATTTGAGTAAATGAACTTATAAAAAGAGAGTCAATTAAGATCCTCGTTAATTAAGAAATCAATTAACGAGAAAAAATGATTTCATTTGCATTGATTGGAACAATTATGAGGCCTAAAAAATGTGTCAAATTTGTTGACGGTTATAATTTATTATTGACAACTTTAAATATTTATAATTATAGGATTTTTTTTGTTGACCCCATGAATTATGAACTTTTTCTGCGTCGACCCACGTCTTTAGAATATTTCGCTGACCACCTTTGAACTATACCGCCTTTTCCACTTAAGTCCATTCGTCAACCTCTGTCAAATTTTCCATTAATTTTTATTTTTTTATTTATGAAATGACCAAATTACTCCTCCCTCGTATCATCTATTAAAAAATATAAAATAATGAGAGACTGCGTCTTTACCCCCTACTTCTGCCACGAGCAGGGCCTACAACACTTCACGGCCATCCACAAGGTCTTCGGGGCGAGCAACGTCTCCAAGTCGAGGCTCCAAGGTCGCCGTCACCATCTCTTATGAGGCCCAGGCGAGGCTGTAGAACCCGTCTACGGCTTTGTCGCCCATATCTTCGCTCTCCGGCAGCAGGTTAATGCAGTTGCATCCTTTCGGCGGCTCAAATAATCCCTACTTCAACGATGTTCCGCAATAGCAGCGACATGCAGTCGCCTATGGAGTACGACGGCGCGCATTACGACCATACTGATGAGCATATGGGTCTAGCGGTAGAAACCATCAAGGCGACCTCGCTCCTTCTCTTAGCTCATCGGCGCGGCGCACCAAGGAGGGGGGATCGCCCCCACTCAGCGACCTCACCGGGGTCACCCCTCACTCTACGACCTCGCTGGAGGTCGCGGAGGGGGGGGGGGTGGGGTGACCCCCCTCCTTCCCTTCGTTCACTGGCGCGGCGCAAAGACCTCACCGGAGGTCGTAGAGCGAGGGGCGAAACCCCCTCCCCTCCCTGCATCCCCCTTCCTTGTGTCGCGTCGGCGAGCACAAGGAACGGGGTGGGTCACCCCCATGCTCTGGAACCTCACCGGAGGTCGCAGAGCCCTCTCCCTTCCTTGCGCTCGTCGGCCCCTGCACCACGTCGGCGAGCGTAGGGATGTAATTTTTTTTATAATATATTGTTTTATATTTTTAAATATTAGATTATACGAGAGAGGATAATTTGATCATTTCATAAATAATAAAAATAAAAATTAATGGAAAAGTTGACAGAGGTTGACAGATGGACATAGGGGCATTTTCCTACAAGTAATCTTTCTAAATTACTAGTAATTTGAAATTAAATTATCTGAGCTCACCACATTGTCTTGTTTACTTTGTTTTAATTTGTAGATAATTTGAATTTCCTAACAATGCAGATTGCTTATGAAGTGACAATTCACATTGACTAGGAGAGTGTCCATCTAGATTGCAATCCAAATAATAATCTATTTTTATTTTCTTTCCGTTCTTGCCCTTTCCAATCTTAGACAAATAAACATAAAAAATATATAAAAATTCATATAACAATAATAAATAATATTATGACCATCATAATTAATAATATTAATTTATTTTATTATTGTTATTCCCATGAATTGCATATTTTTATTCATTTATTATTTTAAATATTATATAAATTACCATTATTTTCATTAAAAAATATAAAAAAATTTATAATTATATTTATTTAATTTATTAATTTAATTTAAGTTTTTAGTTATTTTATATAATACTTAACTTAATATTAGCGATAAATGGTATTTTAGTAAAAATTGTATAATGCTATTTAATTTGTTGGAAAGATTATTTGTACATAATAAATAAAGTAATGCACATTGTAATTAATTTAATAGGTGGCAATCGTAATGTGAAAATGTAGTGTAGTAAATGCTTCCTAAGTGAAAAATGCGATATAATTTAAGAGTATTAACGAAAAAACTCATAATTATATGCTCAATATGATTAATATATATAAATTATTAGGGAGCCTCAAATAATCGAGTTTCAAATAGTTGGAGCCTAAAGCAAGAGCCTTAGTTGCTTGAGCCTTGGAAGGACTCGGGAAAAAATCTGAATGCATGTTGTTATTTAGTATATGTTTTTCTTTCCCACCTATTATTTTGTTTGTGTATAGGACATATGACGTTTGAAAACTGTGCAATTGATTTATGACAATATTTGGTGGAAATTTAAAGAAAACATGTTTAATATTGCATCGGTATAACTTATGACTTATGAGTGCTTCCCTTTTTCTCTTTATATATGCAGCATTTTTCAAGGTCACACCCTGTGGTTTTATTCGCTTATCGAAGTATGTCTCGTGCACATTCTACACTGTGTCCGATGATGAATGCTATTTAAATTATCTTATCTTTTCCATATGATTTTTTTAGTCTGACTTTTGTAATTCGTATATGTATAGAGTTAGTAAATAACTAGGGAGCACCGTCATTCTTCGCCCAATTTTAATTAATTTACAAATAGTTTATAAAAATTAAATTTATAATTTTGTATTTTAAGAATATTAAATTATTTTAAAACATGTTATTTTTAATTATTTTAGAATAAAATATTTTATATTTTTATGTGACAACTCCTCCTCCACCTTCTTTATTGGAACTTCGCTTTTCAGTGCTAGCCTGAGCTAAGTCCACCCTCCTCCACGCCGCCGAAGGCATCAATGATGATCTCATCTCCACGTTTTTCTATTCGTGTCTCGCGTCCGACATCAATCCCAAGTTCAATATCATTATCCATCTCACCTTTTTCACTCCATGGGAACCTTCAACCTTCATGATTTGATCTCTCAAGTCTGTCCCTCGGGTCCAATGCCAACTCTTCCTCTCATGACTCATAAGTCGAAGCTTCGCATCTGCATGGGCCCTAAGCCCAAGGTCGCTATTTCGGCACCGCTAGAGTCATTGAGCAACAACTTGTCCTCTTCGGAAAGAAACTCAAAATTGATATTAAATAATAAAAATGAATATGAGTATAAATTACTTAATATAATTTTTGAAACAATTGTAAATATCTAAATTCAAATGTGCTAACTAATTTATCATAAATAATAGGATATAATGCTATTTTTTTCATGTGCCTTTTAAATGTGCTAATCAGATTTAGTTAAATATATTAATCTAGTAAATTTAAATGTGCTAAAAGGAATTGATATTAAATGATAAAACATCCTTATAAAAAAATAAAGGAACAGAGGGTAATTTTTATCAAAACAGAGATGCATGCCTCTTCGCCCTCCACGTCCTCTTCCTCACCGTTCTCTTCATCTCTTCGTCGGCGGCCCGACCGACACCTCGTCATGTAGGATCTAGCTGCTGCCTGTCTCTCCTCACGTGCCTTGTACTTGTGCGTGTTGTGTAGACCAAGCAGCTCCTACTGGAAGGTCTCACGGAGGCTGCAATACGAGAACGAGTACAACAATGCGGGTAGCACTTGCAGGAGCTATGGGTGAAGAGTGCTTCGAAGCAGTTAAAGAGTTCTAGCGTGAAGTGACGGTGCTACTCCACTGGTGCTCACAGAATTTGTCCAATCCCCCCGGGGACCATGATCCATAGTCGAACTTCTCGAGGAATGCTGCCTTCGACGTGATGTTGAACCTGTCATTATATATTGACTCCCTATCGTACAGGCTCGTCCGCTGCATCACTGAGCTCGAATGCGTGGTTCTTAGTTGGTCATGGGCGCACAACTGGGCCTTCTTCTGCAGCGACGACATCTTTCACGCTGATCGAAGCATCACTTGCTTCTTCTTGTGAGACAAACCGGAAAGAAACACGTAGCTGCTCTTAAAATTGTTGTCTCTCGAAGTGGTCGGCAACTATCATGCATTCCATCACACTGGTTTGTTCATCGCCGAAATATTAGGCCATGTATTCATTGTCATCGTTGTCACTGCCGACATCAGTTGCACAATGAATGCTTCGCCTTCTCTAGAGAATGCCGACTAACTTGTCGGAGGGTGCAGAGGACCCCCCTTCGTCGTATGATTTGCTCCAACAGAGTGATGGCTTCTACTCGAGGGCGAAGCGGGGGAGGGTCGAGTGCTTGCGAGCCAAGGAGTTGAGGGTGGCGGGGTTAACCATCGGTGCAGGATTGTCCCACTTCTCGAAGCTCTTGATCATGTCGGAGCCGAACCCCACGATGGGCTGATGACATCACTTGTTGCTGTGCTGAAACCACCTGTGTGAAGGTGAGGACGTGGCCACCGAACATCCCCTACAATGCGCGAGTGCTAGATATTTTCGACGGACTGACAGAAGAACTTTGTGCAGCATACACATGAACGTCAAACATTTTAAATGGAATCATACTCTTTAAATGCAGAGTTTTGGAATGCAAACAATCTGTCCTGTGGATTCAACAAAAAAAAGAGGAGAAAAAAGGTCAATCGCTTCATGCAATCACTTAAAAGATACTGGATTCATAGAAAGGAGAAAAAAAGATAAAAAAGAGAACAGGGAGGGCATTTGAAACGGATGGGTAGGTCATCGAATATGAAGAAAGAGAATAATTGTAAATATGTTGTGGTGTGGTATGGTTACAGAAGTTAAACAACCTGGGAAGGTCATGGAACATGATGTTATGGAAGGTCATCACTTATAAAATTTCGTAATGCGTTAAAAATATAATTATTAAATAAAAAATTAGAAAAAAGATAAATAATAATGGAAGAAGGAGAAGACATCATAACTAATTACATAAATGTCATCGAGCCTTGGAATCATATATGTAGATATAGAGTTGTGATATATACAAAACATACACAATTATTTATTATATTTTAATTGGTAAATGATTCATAAAACTAATTGCGAAAGATCTTGTCGGTATTCACGAAAATGAAAAATAAAATCATAAAAAAAATAATATCTTTTTAATTTTCAATTGGTGAATGATCCACAAAAGATTTGTGATATATACAAAATATACCAAATTTTTATTATATTTTAATTGGTAAATGATCCATAAAACTAATTGCTAAAAATTTTGTATGGCATAAAATTACAATAAATTTTAAAGTAAAGTTTAAATAGATTAAAATCTATTAATATATATATATATATATATACTAGTTTGAAATGAAGGGACCATTAATGATTTTCTATAACATAATAATATACAAAAATAATTAGAGTATTCATGAAAAATAAAATAATAAAAATACAATATCTTTTTTAATTTTCAATTGGTGAATGATCCACAAAAGATTTATGATATATACAAAATATACATATTTTTTATTATATTTTAATTGGTAAATTATCCACAAAACTATTTGTGAAAGATCTTGTATGGTATAAAATTACAACAAAATTTAAATTAAAGTGTTAAATAGGTTAAAATGCATTAATATATATATATATATAATTGTCATAGTTTTAAATGAAATGGCCATTAATGATTTTCTATAACATAATAATAATCAAAGATAAACAATTATATAATATACAAAATAATTAGGGTATTCACGAAATGAACACTTTAAAGTGCACCCCAATGATGACCGATCACATCGTTGATGCCACATTAATGCATGCTTCTGTCACATAGTTTATAAAATTTGTGATGTATATTTGGTTTCAATTTGTAATGTTATACAAATTATTTGATGTAGTTTAGAAAATATGTTTCTTAAAATGACTTTATATTAGAAAAAATATATATACAAAAGATATATTTCCTTTTAAAATACTTCATTTTAATGTGAACCATTTTTGGTGTTTATTTGACCAGATTTGATATTTCTCGTTATGAGATTTTGACTCGTATAATTTTATCAAAACACATGACAACCGGTTAATGTAATATTCTTACATATATCATATATTTCTTTCATGTCTATGTCATATTCATATCTTGAGTTAGCCACCATATGAATGTTGAGTATGTATTGAAATATCATAAGAGTATCATACAAAATTCAAAGACCGTATGTTGAGTATGTATTGAAATATCGTAAGAGTATCATACAAAATTCAAAGACCATAAGGGGTACGTGTAAGAAAATTATGAGCTAAAAAAATATTGACCATCGATTGGTCGACCGAAAGCTCGACCAAAATTGAGACTTTCGACCTTCATTCTACAACATTTTTCAAAAAAACCCATAGCAAGCAAACAATAGACGAAATCAATCGAATAGGTAACTCGAGTCTGAGCATAAAGATAGTCTTCATTCTAATAATATTTAGAATGATCTGACATTTAGGTTCACCTTTTTCATACTTATTTTCAATGGTGGACGGGTCGACTCTTTGTCGGTTCAAAATTCCTAACTCACTCTATAAGTCATTAAATTGATCGATTTCTAATTTATCTTCACACTAAAGTCTAAACCCCTAGAACAATAATATATAACTTTTTCAGATTTTATTCTTTTACCGTTTATCCTCATAAATTTGCACAGTAATCATAAGCTACACATGCTAAACAATTTGACAATTGAACACTTAAACATTAATAACTTATTATAGGCATCTTCTTTTGATATGAATCCAAGTTATGTAGAAAGACGATTTAATCGTATATCTACTCCATAAATTTTGTTCTTAGATTAGGTATATACTAATTTGATGAATTTTTCAAACCTGTTGCACTGCTACTCGAGATAGTTTGATAATGAGTCGATTCTTTGATCATAATTTTTAGTACATAGCTCCAATTGAACTAAAACCAAGACCTCTAAAAGTTATACTTTGAGTCCTAATCAATCATGTATTATACATAATTTTTGGACAATAATAACACATCCAAAACACGTTGCAGCATGACACACTAAATCTAGACAGATTATGAATAAACATGATTCTAATATTAGAAACTCCTAATTTTCATCTTACCTCAACTATAAATAGGACCACATGCACGATAACAATTAGGTCATAACAACCATGAGGACAATTCATCTATTAACTATCTATTTATGCAACATTAAACCAATAAATAAAACAAAGCTTTCAATCCATGAGTTGGAAGAGGATTCACTCTTACATACAAAACCCCTCTTTAATCCTCCTCCTCCTTCAATGGCTCAACCTCCTTGCTCTTCTCTTTCTTATTGAGCTCCTAGGACACCAAAAATGGAGTTTCCTTGGAGGAGGAGGAGAGGCTTGGGGGTTTATAGTTGACCGTCAACTTTTCTTTAGGATTCAAATTGTCTTACAACTACCTCCGCTTTTAGGGACACTTCGGTTTTTTATATCTTTTTGCCTCTTTCAACAAAGATCAAATTGCCCAAAAGATGCTTTATTTTTTAGAACATTTCTGTCTACTTTTTCTTTCATCTTCAGAGGACAAGATTGTCTGGAGTTGTTTTTGCTTTTGGCTTTTTTGGTTAATTTGGAAAAGCAGAATGTTACATGGGATTGGGACATACAATTTCTTTTCTCTAATTATTATCTAAGGCTTAGCGTGGTATTTAGAATATAATAGTAAATATTATATCTATTCCAAACAAAGATTAAGTTTACAAAACGGGTCATCTATAATTCATAAATCCTTACAGACATTAAAAAAAAAGAAAAAAAGATTGGTTCCATTGAATCTCAAAGTCGAGAAGAAAAAACATAGTGCAAATTTTTTTGTCGCCCCCCTTCAATGTTTCATTTTGAGATCTTGACATGTGGATACGGTACACTAGCTTATTAAAACATATTTATTATTTGTTATATATTGAAATGAATATTATTACTTTAATTATTTTTCAAACAAAAAATATTATTATTACTAGGAACAAATGTTAACTTAATCAGCATAATGTATTCAAAGTTATAAAATATTTATAAAAATGTTGCAATTTTACAAAAATACTAATTCTTTGATAAATTATACTAAAATATAAAAATATATTTATAAATATATATATTTAAATTGCACGAAGCGTGAGAGGATTTACTAGTTACTTTATAATTTTGAAAAAAATATGATATCATTTTATCAGAGTTTTTACTTAAAATATGTTGATACCTGTTGATAGTCAATTATGGACAGCATATCCATTTTATCCTATTTGATTAGGGATAAATACATTATGTAATTAATTTAGACCGAAATTTTATTTTGTTCTCATCCGGAGGACTGAAAAATTTTGGAACTATTCTACGAGAAAGCTGTTAACGGGCCGTGTTCTTTCGGCCCAAATCTTCCTCTCCATCCGTCGTCTTCCATTTGTTACAGTCTTGCTAAAACCCTAACAAAAATCTCCGATCCCTTTTCGACGACGACCAGCACCGCACCACCGCCGCATCGCCATGCGCAATGCCACTCCCCTCCTCCTCTTTCTTCTTCTTGTTCTCCGGTCATCTACGTCGTAGAGCCTCTTCTCCTTCTTCGTGCTCCCTCGTCGTCTGGCGCCTCTTCTGCTCTCTGCGGAAGCTGAAGAATATTTCCTACCGCCACCGGCTGCGCGCCATCTCCGAGGCCCAGCGCGCCCTCACCGACTACCTCCACTACACCCGTTGCCTCCCCTTCCTCCACGCCGACCTCATCGCCTCCCATTCCCCGTCCTCCCTCAACGCTCTCGTCTCCCAGGTCCCCTTCCCTCCCGGCGTCTCCGCCGCCGACGTTCCACGCTCTATCCGCCGATTCCTCGCCTACAGACCCGTTAACGAGTTTGAATTCTTTTTCGAGAGTATCGGCGTACCCACTTCTTCCTCCATCGCATCGGCCGGTGCCTCCCGCGGCATCTTCCTATCCGACGACCGCCCCCTCCTCAACGCTGTCTCTGCTCTTGTCCATTTCGGCTTCCCCTGGACCAAGCTAGGACTCCTCTACCATGAGGTTCCTTCCATCTTCTCCGCGTGCGACCCCGAGCCCCTCGTCTCCAGGCTTGATGCCATCGAGGCTCGTGGGCTTCGTCGCGTGTGCGCCATCGGCGTCTGTCTCGCGTTTCCATCCGTCCTTGCGATGGACGCTGAACCGGGTGGGGATGTTGACCTCCTGTTCCGCGACCTCAGGACCCTGTTCGTCGATTTCAAACTGGAGGAATGCATTGCAGAGGACAATGTTGACGGATTCCTTGAGGTTGCAAGGAGGGTTCGGGTGTTCTACGATGTTGGTTCAGAGAAAGGGACGCTGGGACAACTCATGGGCAGAGAAAAATGGATTTTTCTCGAGCTGAATGAAGAACACTTGGCTCAAAAGCTGAACTTTTTTGTCAGATTAGGGATGGAAAAGGAGAAAATTGGTGCGTTTCTCTTGCAATGCCCTGAAACTTTGAATTTTGATTTGGACAACCCGAGTATTTCCATTCCAGAATACCTGAAACGGATTGGTTTAGGCGTGCACGAATTGAATTGGTTAAGCAGAAAATATCCATATGTCATAGGCAGGAACAAATTGGGGAATTTTCCATCAATGCTGCGAGCTGTTAAACTCCACAAGTGGTTCTTAGATAAGATTTTGACTGCAAATAATTGTTTTTATCTCTCATCAGATTTCGTTTCTGTGGCTACATATGATATCGAGGTGGAAAAGAGCTTCCTGCAAGGTATGGAACGCTTGAAAGGCGAAAGGAAGGAACAGTTTATAGATGGAAAATTGGAATTCTTGCTCGGCATTGGGTTTGGAGAGAACAAGTATGCTGTTAGGGCATTGTCATTGATAAATGGCATGAAGGATCCACTTCAAGAGCGTTTCAATTGCCTTCTTGAATTGGGTGTAGAGTATTCTATGCTTTGTCAAATGATTAATGCAGCACCAAAATTGCTCAATCAGAGTAAAGAAATGCTCCAAGAGAAGGTGAAATTCTTGTGTGATGACTTGAGTTGTTCTATCGAGTATCTCAATACTTTTCCGGCCTTCCTGTGTTTTGATCTAGAAAACAGAATAAAGCCGAGATATAAGATTCTAAACTGGCTCAGGGATCATGGCTTGCTAAAGAAGCCATTTGCTCCAGCAACTGTTCTTGCCAATTCAGAAAGGAGGTTTATGGTTAACCTCTATAGTGTTCATCCCGCAGCTCCAAAGCAATGGTTGGAGTGCTTCTCTGCTAGAATTAACAGTGACGGGAACCAAAAGATCTTGTTTCTGCCGCGGCCTGAATCTCGAGCTCAGGGTTGAAGGTTGATACAGTTCAATCATGTGAGGGATGTCCTTCATGACATACACTGCATAGACATCCACAAAGTTTACTTGAAAGTGTGAGTTGATTGTTTAGCAATTCAGAAAGGGTATCATGAAATAGTAGTATTTAGCCATTGTTTGGTACTTTCCTAGTTTTCATAACAAGATTTTACAGTGTACCATTTGCAGGGTCCAACCATTGTGGCCTGGTGCTGGAGTTTGCTTTCAAGAAGGGTTACTTAAAATTGCCAGCATAAGGGGAAGTGTCTTATGTTTGTCCTTACTCTTCAGATCACTAACATTATTACGTGTATCATTGTAACAACTGCACCCATTGGAAGGGTGAAATTGGTTGTACTTAGATTGATTTTTCTTTAATAAAATATCATTGGTACAGTTGCACCTATTGAACTGAAAAATAAGTTAATTTTTGTTGTCTTCCGAGCAAATTAAGTTTTAAACATAATTTAATATGTTTTATTCATATCACTAGAGTGATTGGAAAATGATTCTCTTAAAAGTAGATAATATTTTTAGTATGATGCCTATTTTTTAACTATCAATGTTCTCTTGTCCACATGTTTTTAAGGTTATACAATTTTCTTCCATTATAACAACAACAACAACAACAAAGCCTTATCCCACTAGGTGGGGTCGGCTACATGGATCATACAACGCCATTCCGCATTCATTGATCCATGTTCATGAGATTCGATAGGGTTTTACGCTGGCTGTCGGGGCCTAACACAACCCTTCTCCTTTATCCGGGCTTGGGACCGGCTATAAAACGTAGGCGTATTAATTTTTTCTAAAAAAAGAATAAGAAATTATAGTTATGTTGTTGATTTAATTATAATAAGGATCTTCAACAAAGCTAACTAATTTTATGGTTCTTTATTATATTATTTTATGTTTGTTAGAATAAAAAATATATGATCTTACTCTATGTGTTATTTTCAACCAAAGAAACTGACAATTAAAGAAAGATAATTGAAAGTTAAATATAAGCATTATATACACAGTCAAGAAATTTTAATTATTTTAAAAATAGAAATAAACTATTTACTTTAAATATAATACATAATTATAATTATCTTTGCTTTTATGAAAGTTTCTTCATAAACTTGCCCTGCGGGGCCTCATCCTTTTGGGCGGGGAGTGGCGACATTGGTTACGTGAGTGCGCCCTCATGACACCCTCGCTCAGCTCCGGGTTGGACTTCTCATTTTGGCTGCAGCCAGGCATGGCTGGTCGGGACTCACTGGCGGAGGCTTTCCCCCGACTGGATGCTTCGGTGACGCATCCTGATGCAACAATGGTGGATTTTTTGTCCGAGACTGGTGACCCCGACTCTGGCTTTTGGACACGGATAGGCATGGCTATTGGAGTCCTGGTCCGCTCACAGCCTCTATATCCGTTTCCTTCTCGACATGACGGTGTCAAAAGCTTTTAGGATGGATTGGATACTCATTTGGCGATATCGGGTTTTGTTGAAAGCCAAAATTTTTGCTTAGCTCACGTGGCGAAATTGACTCGCCAAGACGAACAAGGTGAGATGGACACCCCACATGGATGCATCCTGCTTTTTGTGTGGCGAGGAGGACATCACCCACCTATTTTTCGCATACCCAACGACACAATGCATTTGGTGGCGGACGACCATTGGGAGTTTACAGTCTCTCCGAGTTTTGGCCCGAAAGAGATGGAGAGTGCCACTAACATCTTTTTTGGCCAGTTCCTAGGCTATTTGGCGTCCGTGTAACTGGATGATTTTTTATGGCGGTGATGTCCGATAGAGCGTATTGTACACCACATCTCCTTTCTTCTTCGGGAGTGGGATTTTGGTTACTTGATGTACTTTTCCAGTTTTTGTTGCTCTCTTTGAGAGCGTATGCTTGTATATGATTTTCACTTCATAGTTATATATATACCGGGATGACAACCACATAACCTAACCTGATGGTCATCCTTTTTCCTCTAAAAAAAACTTTTTTCTTACACCATCACATATTGTGCAGGTTAAATACTAGTTATACTTTTTTTTGAGAGGTACTAGTTTACTTCTAAGAAAGGGAACTCAAAAAACTTTCCCAATAAAAAAAGGAGTTGCATTTGAGAAACTAGAAATTTTTTGAAGAAAGCATATAGTTGGCATTTCCTTTTTGAAGGTAGTAGTTCAATTGTTCACTTTGTAAAGCATATAGTTCATTTGTTTAGACTTTCCTGTCATAATTCTCTTTTTTATCGGATCAATTAAAGTTAATTGCACTTATTTCCTTTCTATTATATGTTATATATGTTGAAATATCTTTTTGTTGAGAAGATATATGTTCAAATATGTCACATATAAATTAAGAAATCAATAAAATCACCATCTCACTAACCTTAATATAATTAGTCGACTCTGTTACGGACGAGAGAGGAAAGGGATAAACAGAAATAACATAACAAAAAATTGGAAAGCATAAGAAAAAAAGATACAGCCAATGATGGACGGAGATAACTATCAAATTAGGAATGTGTTTTCTTTCCTGTTTTTTTGTCTCACAAATTATTATCAGCAGAAAATTGATTGTTATACTTGTTATGGAAAAATAGTATTCTTTTTAGGTTGTCCATGGAATTAAACGGTTGATGCAACAAATTGATCAAATGCACATAGGCTGTAGAATTAAATTATGTGACAAATAAAGATACCAAGGGTCATGTGGGATGATGCAACAAATGAAATGTTAGAGAGTAGGAAAAAGGGGAAAAACAAGAATATCAAATACACAAAAAAGAGGATAAAGAATACTGAATGGAGAGAGCTCTTGAAGCATGACTTTAGCTTACATAATATATAAGGTATAAAACATATAGATTTTTATCTTAATATTTTTTTTTCAAAATTTTCAATCAACTATGTAGCAAACTATACCATTTTATTATTGCAATGCATGTGGTCAACTAAGTAAGTTAAATGGTTCTATAATGGAAGATGAATATATTCTACACAGTGTTATCAAGCTCAAAACTGATTGAGCGATCAGAGTGGTCAAACATGGATCTTCCATTAGAATGAGCCACAGCTCACAGGAATCCTTAGGTTAAGATTAATTTGAATCAGTCAAAATGAACTAAAACCTATTAAAAGTACTTGAATAGACCAAGGAGAGTCAATCACCTCATCTTTTTTAATATTTGATGCTCTGTCATCCATCCTTTTGATGCTGCATGTGAGACTAGTTGTGTGCATATTTTTCTTTGTTCTACTTGTTACTTTGCCTTTTATTCTTGGTGTCACCCAATGAGACTATTTTGTTATAATTTTAGTCTGAATTTATCTTGTTACAAAGAATTTTAGTTACACAAGGTATGCCTTGATATCAATTTTAGCATATAGTGGTTTGCCAGCAAATTAGAAGTCTGAAGTCCATTAGATTGGTAAAGTACTATATGGTTTAATATCCTGCTTGTTAAAGTGAGCTCTTCTCTATCTGGTGTTAACACATAATGCTCTATATGCATGAAAGATTTCTAATATGTGAAGCTATGTGAAGACATTGAAAACTGCTTTTTCTTAAATAATCATATAATTGTTTTGACCTTCCATGTCAGTGGTTAAAATTTAAATCTTTTGTATGATTAAGCTATCGCCGGACTTTTAAACCTTATACAAAAAAGGGTGTCCCAACATCTGATGATTTCACTATTGTCTCCCCTGTAATAACTGCTGGCATTCTTTCAGTACCAAGGAATATATTTCCTTGTGTGGTGTGCGATTACCGGGTGACTCCTCTGTCTTCCTGATAATGATCTTGCAGTTTCTAATTCATACCTTGCTTATGAGATCCTATTGGTCATGTGATATTCTAGTATTTCAAACTTTCTCAGCTAAGCTTTGCAGTTCCGTTCTTTAATTCTCTTTCTGTTTCTTAGGATACGAAAAAAAGAAAAGGTAAGCAAATGACATCCAAAATCCTGTTCAGTTACCATGCCAACTGAACTATCAGGCCATCTCAAAATACTGCTAGGACCAATAATATGAGAAGGAATTAGATATTTGACAAAATTTCATGAGTCACAGCCTTGTTCATCTTTATACTTCGACATCACCATTTACTACATAAACCAATGTAAACGTCCCATATGCCTGAACTGAAAATTTAGTTATTAGAGATTCACTGTCTTGCAATATATTTTGGCTTACTAGTGAACTGGAAGTATAAAATAGAAAAAAGAATGTGGATACACACAATAAAGATATCCTGTATTCAATGTATGAATACTCAATGAAAGCTAAATACACTGACAGTTGAAGCCTTTTCACATGACTTTACTCAAGTATGTTGCTGTTCAATATGCCCACTTTACAAGTGCTGGCTCTATGGTCATCAACCTTTTCTCCCTCCATGGATCATCTTTCACTAAACATACAACAACAACAAAGCCTTATCCCACTAGGTGAGGTCGGCTTGAGGAAACATGTGGCAACAAAATAATTATGTTGTTTTGAGGAAACATTATCATGCTATTTATTATGTAACATGCAATAATTAACATCATTAAAAAATCTGATATTTGATTTAGATTCATAATATTCTGAATTTTTTTGCAAGCAGGCAGTTTTGAGGAGCTATATGTCATAGCTGCAGTCAGTTGTCCTGTGTGACACTCCATGCTGCTATTAATTGCTTAAAAAGATTCTATGTTCACACAAATCTGTGCGACCCCAGATGGATGACAGTGATTTTAAAATTAATGAAGCCCATGAACATCTCATCTAGGTTATGATTTATGAACATATCATCTAGGTTTTCAGCATATTGTTTTTTATGCATCCATATACACATGATCCATTTCAGAAAGGCATGTTCAAACAACTAATTTTTTATTGCATTAAAGAGTATAAGGGAATAGCTGTTGGTTCTTGATTCTTTTCCAAAGGGTTTGGAATTCCTAGTGCCTTTCTTATGGTGACATTATGTTAATAGAGAGAATGCAGTTATCTTTTTATATAAACGTTTGCTGGAGTTGGTCTGTAAACTCACTTCAATTATGTCAAATCATTCTGATTATGCAGATTAAGGATTGACAAGGACAATCAACTCTCTCAATCAGGATTGTTCATGTCTACATCTATAATTTGGTTGATAGATGGTGGTCATTTGTTGATTTTGATAGTAGTTCCATTGCAGCTTATTGCTAGAATGAAGTTATGACGTAGTACAAAATGGAATTATGGGTTTGTTTGTCCAAGTTATTAGTCTTTAGTTATGGGTCTTTTGTCAAACATTGGCCAGGGGCCCGTTAGAAATTTCTTATATGAAATTTTTAATGAGTTTTTTTATTTGATTCTCTAGTTATTTAGAGATAAGTTGTTTAGAATCCTAAAGTACTTTAATATAATTCCTTTGAAAGGCAATTTTGAATGAATCAATATTATTTTTTTTATTTTTTAAGAGGCTACCTTAATTAGTTGATTTCCTTGAGTTAGGAGTTTCCAGTGCTGCCCCTCTAGTTTTTATTTGTTTTTCTAATGAAGGGGTTTTGGGGAGGAAGCTTATGATTAAGTAAGTGTTCAGAAAAGGGTAACGAGTGCTTCATATATATTATTGCAAGACGGTTACTATGAATAAAAGAAATGGTTCTATACCCAGTATAAATAGTAGCTATCTGTTCTGTCCAGTGCGAGAGGGTCTGATTGGGATTATTTTAAGTAGTTTGTCTTCAGCTGAGAACCCCCTGTTCCTTTTCTCTTTGTTGTGTTTATACTAACCTCACTATGTCACAGTCATATAACGCCTTTGAACCTTTGGATTTGGTTAAGACCCTAAGTTGGATTTGCAGTTGAACATGACTTTTGATTATAAAGAATTCAGATATTGTTCGGATAATTTAGATAGCTGGCCGCGACATGTTAAATCTGGTCTATGTGGAAAATAATTCCTTAGATTTGATTAATGGATCCTAAATTTTCTCTCCAAAAGCAATGTTTGAGCTGTTTGAAGGTGTATCTCCAGTCTGCCAAGACTAATTTCATCTTTTCCTTACATACTTTGCCAAGACATTTTTGTTGCAAGATATGTCATCTGATAATTTGACAGCACACCTTATTTAAACCTGTTGCATGCTGGATTCTTATTGCATTGTTAGAATCCTTTAAGTCATACATTTTACTTGATATTCTGATTGAAGTCACTTTTTCCTTGCGACTTATGTATTTTGGCTTGGAGATTGGGAGACCTAAACATAGTTTTTTGTTGTTGTCAACGATCACAATCTGTTTGGAATTCTGAACTAGGATTTGAAGAAAACCTCGGCTTTGATAACCTAGAATTTGCATATTAGATATAGCCCAGGTTTTAATATGTAACCTAGACACAAGGATATGGATCAGGACATGTGCATGATTCCACTTTACTAGATTCCCTAGAACTAGATTTCTTATCTCAAGAATGACAGGGATTATCTTGAAGTAATTTTTTTTTAAAATGTTAATGAGGTAATTGATTAAAATCCGAAAACAAAATTTTCGTTTCGGAGTTTTCCCAATGTGCTATTTAGTAATATCCGAACTTTGGGCATAGTTTGACCTATTATAGCTGGTGATTCTTGATTCACGTGAACATTCAGGATACATCATGAACAGTTGTCATTTGAGATCCATGGTATGTAGTAAATGAAGTGATTTTTTTCCTATTTTATAATTTGAGGGAATAAATTGTATCAACCAAAGCGATTTATGGATATGTTTTATGTTGCTTAAACCATCCCTTTTATTGATTTTATTTTTGCATGTTTGCAGTATCCTGAAATTATCCGGTTCAATACCAGTTGACACTCCGATTCTGAAAACATTGGTTTTGATCTTTGCAATCTGTCAAGCATCTTCAGTTACTTGATACGAGATATAAATAGCGTGGGAAATTAATTATAGAGTTTAATGATTGGTGTGTCCGCTGTCACTTTCCACCTAAAACCCCAACTGACACAAATATGAATCCCTGATATAATAGGTTCAATATATGGGTAAATTTTACGAGAAAACCCAAATCTTTTGCTTTTGGCTGCAATTTGATAAAATAAGATGGTTAAACGTCTTGTTTCTGTTTTATGAGTAGACGCAAACTTTTTGCTAAAAACACGTTTCTGTTTCTGTAGCCACACCGTCTACAGTTACAGTCTCCCTGTCCTCGGCCCCACTTCCTGAATATTTTCTCCAAGTATTCTATTTGATTCAACAAAGATACCTAACATAGATGAATCACGACATTGTGAAGCTTATTACCGGATGGATTTTTAAAACTCATCCCCCTTGAGGTGTTTTTAAGAGTTGCCCTATTTTCATTTATAATTATTTTTGCATTTAGTTCAAGTTATAACTATAGTCATAGTTTATTTCATTTTTGACCAAAAACTATGTTCCTTTTCATAATATATAAAGTTTAGTTAGTCCTATTATGATTATAGTTAAGATATAGTCCTAAGCCTAGTTTTGTTTTAATACCCACTCATTTTTATCATTTTTCTTGAGTTGCCCTATTTTCATTTATAATTATTTTTGTAGTGTGTTCAAGTTATAACAATAATTATAGATTGTTTGTTCATTTTTGACCAAAAACTATAATTCTTTTAATAATATATAAACATATAGATTATGGTTTTAGTTAGTCATGTTATAATTATAATTAAGAAGATTTGGACATCGGCTACTCTAACATTGACCATTTGCTCTCTCAATAGTGAAAGCACACTTCTCTTTGCCCCTTAACTTAAGTAGGAGAACAAGAAAGACCCTCATTGACTTGATTCACCTTATTCTTCCCCCTTTGGGGGTCAAGTTGGGCTCCTTCCCCCAATTTATCCTAAAAGTAATTTTGTTTTAATATGTAGATGACATGATTTCCTACGAAATAAAATAGGGAGATGAACATTTGGTGTTCCAACTTCCAAATTAAAGACCAAAATGAATAATTAACTTGTTGGGGTCCCACCCTTGCTTGTTGTGTGATATGTGCTTGTTGGGGTCCCACCTTGCTTATTGTGCTACATTTTATTCTCTTAGTGAAAACTTTTTTATTGGATTATGAAATAAAAAAAACAACAATTATTCTTCTAGAGTAAATTCAAGAACCCAATCATGCAATCTTTTGAAATGGTGCCCTCTTCTCAAAAATCTTAATTTGAATTATGTTGGTGGGGTGTGTGTGTGTGAGAGAAGAAGCAAATTAATCTTTTAATTTTTATTGGAGTCATATGATTGCTACCACCAAATCTTGGGAGCCAAAAAAGATTTGATTTCTAGCTCCCACTAATCCAGCCTACCCCACTCAATCTGATCAATACAAATTCATCTCTTATATTTTATGGATAAATTGATCATGATTGAAATAATGAATATTTTAATGAGTACATGATTGAGCAATTAATAATCTGTCTATAAATAATTACGACACCAATATCTCAATTTTGAAAACCCCCTCTATTAAATTGTTTCATTTTTCAAAACAAAACAAAAATGTTTTAAATTAAGTTCAAAGAGCATTGAAGCCTTTTTTTTGGATAATTTGGCATGAAGAGGTATTGAATTATTGTACAAGAATATTTATCCAAAATTCAGAATTCAAACGATAAGCATGAAATCAATCATGCAAGTAATAATAATAAAAACTATGCAAATGAAGTAAGCTAGATGATAGAAGAAGAGAAATCAAACTAAAGCAAAGATAACTTAATTTGTTAATAAGCTTCAGCTACATTTTGACTTATGTTCCTACTTTGAGTTCACTATCTTCCTTCATTCTAATATGGCAAATAAAATCCATCGACACACCCTTTTTTTATGTTCGAGAAGTAAGGTGACAATCTCTCATATAATAAGCTCAAACATATTTCTTTTTTATCCTCATGAAATAAGATGACAACCTCTTTATAGTGAGCTCTGAATGTCATAGAATCATATAAACAAGAATTCTCTAATTACTCTCCTATCACATATGTATAATTTTCATTGACAAAATATACAAATATTTACATATCAACCATTTGGGCATTTCAAATTGATCAACAGAAGTGACTAGAGTTTCTCTAGAAGCCTAAGTTGATTCTAACCCTTTGAGAACTCTTTTATAAATGTTTTAGTCCATATGTTTGTAAATGATTTCGTTTGGATGAAGAATTAGCCATTATAAGCTCTCAACATAAGTTGGATCGAGGTTCTCCAAAGGTGGTCAAGGTTCTTCTCAAGTTCGATTGGTCGCGCTAGACAATCTTGTACTATTTTGGTTAATGGTTATAACTTTATGTACGCAAATCATGCGAATCTTACTATTTTGATTCCGATTATATACAAATCTAATAAAATGATCAACAATTTTTGTTTCAGATGGGCACATCATCAAATTCTTCTTTGAAGTTCAGTCTATCATTTGATCAATTTAGTTATCTTCCTCTTCTTTTGAACTTCGTATCGACTGACTAAATTGACCAAGTTAGCTAACTGTTGGAATGATATAACCATTGGCATTTAGATCCATAACAATTCTAGTTGTGCATTAAATTTAAACGTTGGCACCCACGTCGATTAAATCACCTCGACTCATGCCTCCATTGATGTTTCAATCGACGTTGTCCACAATGTGTTGACAATATGCATAATTCATTCAATCGATCCCACTTTAGCTGGCCTATCTTCTATCAATTCTATCAAACATGCCATTGAACATGACCTTTATAATTTAATCTTTTAATTATTTATTGTCAATTAATCAACATATTAGAAATACAACTCTTATATTCAAATTGGTCAGCTCTACAATTTAGACCGATTGGTGGACTGATGTGTGTAATACTTGTTCTTCTCTTTTCCGAGCTTCATATTCTCTATTCACCCTCACAAAGACAAAGACATATCAACATAAAGTAAGGTACTCAAATGTAATACACCACTCAAAAAATTGTATTTATGATAATCGAAGCCTTTTCTATGCTTAAAAAATATAACCCTAAAATTTTGAGATTTGTATCATCAAAGTCAAAAGGACTAAGGCATAAAACCTATGGTCCAATAATCTTTCACTTTTTCTATTAAGATAAATTGAGAAATATAAAAGCTATTGAAGTTGATAATGAAAAGATATAAAGTGCAAATTAGCATTTCTCTAAATTTATACTCCCCATTACAATAAGAATGATAAAAAGAATAAGCATAATAATAGTGCTTTTTATAAAGGATTATATTTAATAAATGCACAACTAAATGATTTTATTACAAGATCAAGTATATCATTTTTATAAGCATATGTAAAGGCCTATAGGCTCCTACTTCACTACTTTTCTTCCTTTGTTTCATAAAAAAAGAATTAGCAAGTTAAGCATATCTGATAACTAAATGTTTGCTTTATATTAATTATGTATCTCCTTCTTCTATTTTATCATATCTAACTTTATATCACACACATATATCTCCACGTATTTTTTCAAATTTTCTTTCATCCTTCTTCATTTTTGTCTCTTAAAAAGGATATGCGAACTAGGTAAAAGGGATATATAAAAATGTCATTTTATTTTGTCATATCATAAAAGGTTTCAAATGTACATTGTGATAACTATAAGAACAAGTGTCTTTTATAAGCATATATGACTTTAAAGCTCATATTTCTTCTCCCCTTTCATATTTCCTTTCATAATCGTTTTATTCCTTTATCCTTTTTGTCATAGAAATATGCAAGTTGATACATGTGACATAAAACATAAGATCCCATAAAATTCATGCATAATTTTTCAAAGAATTAAAAATGATAAACTATTTGAGTTTCTATTCCTTAAAGGTAAAAGCATGCATAAAGAAGAAATCAAATTAAACATAAGCATAAAGTTACTAATAGAATGCCATAAGAGTTTATAATTTCGTCCACATATTGTATGATATATATAAGTTACTTGTCATATATCAAGTTAAATAGTTTAGTAAGCTAAGCAAGGATGTAAGTTTACATACACGCACGCGCGCGCGCACACACACACACACACACATATATATATATATATATATATATAGAGAGAGAGATAGTTTAGTAAGCTAAGCATGGATGTAAGTTCTCTTATTGGCATCAAACCTAAAGCGATATGGTCAAAGATCATAAGTTGCATGCATATAAGAACATCAACTTTAAGTTCATGTGCACATATCTCATAAGATAACATAAAAGTTAAAGTCAAATTGCTTGTCATAATTATGAATTATGAAGTACAAAAGATACTTAATAAGTAGAATATAATAACAAGAATTTCCAAGATGATTTCATTCCTAAGTCCGAACATCATGTGAGCATAATTATTGTATTGACATTTCTAATAGAATGATCAAAACATTATCCAAAATATAAACTAATTATTTTCTAAGCTATAGCTATATCTGGATCAAGATGGCAACCGCATAAACAAATAATATTAATATGTCACAAAGTTTGTGTCATAAACACATTCCATCATAATTGAAATGCACTTTAGATAAATATGTTCATAATATTATAATCTTGATGAAGGATAATTTTGCACTTTTTTTTATAATCTTCATGAAGTGATTTTTTAGAAAAATATTGACCCTAATTTTTTCTCAGTCATACCAAATTTTATATCCTTAATATTGGATCATAAAGCACCAAGGGTAGGGAGAGGGGTAAATTGGTGTACTGAGGAGTTTTACACCATTATAAAATAATCACCAAAGCACTATTTAAAAAGTACAAAATACCAATGCAATACTAAAGAAAAAAAGTAAAAAAGAAAGGAAGACAAACTAAAATTTATTGATGAGATTCAGTACCACTCCTTGACCTTCGTTCCTATTTCGAATTCTCATCCATGTGATCACTAGAGTTTCACTGACCAATTCCTTCTTTGAATCTAAAAGAAAACAACTCTTTGTTAAAGACACCTTTTTTCATTCCAGAGTAAAGTGAGAACTTCTCATACAATGAGCTAAGCCACACATTTTTTTTTCAGAGGTAAGGTGGCAATCTTTTTAAAGGAACTTTGAGTTTCATAAGAAGTCAATGAATTACTAATATTTTCTTTTACAATATTCCACAAAAAGAACAAGATAGAACATAATATTTACGAATTTGAGCATAAAATATTTCAAAATTAGTTGCCCTATATACCTTGATTTTTCACTAGAAGTTTCACTTCATTCTAGTCATTAGAAGCTCCTTTACATCTTCAAACTTCAATATGACTATTGCTAGGCATTTGCACACACACAAAAAAAAAAAATAGTCATAACTTTTTTCATCTTGATATCCTGGCAGTATTTCGCCATTTGGATTTCAGATATTGAAATAAGTTAATTCTTGATTATTTGGGAAGATGACAATTTTTTTACATTTTATTTATTCATAACTCGAACAAGATTTGATGAAAAAGGCTTTAGATATATCATTAAAGTCCAGTTTGATAAAAAAACAATATGTTGCAAAAATTTTCAACTTAATAGAACTTCACTATTTTATGCATAACTTTTGTCATAATTATCCAAGTAATATTATTGTTTATTTATAAATAACAGAATTATCTATCTATCTATCTATATATATATTCATATTTCAACTCAAAGTTTAGAGAAATATACCTAAACATTAAGTTGAAGTACAGAACATAAAATTGGAATCTAACTTTCATAATTCGTCTCACTATAACGTGGGCACATTTTTATTTATCAAATAATATTTAGACAAAATTTGTCTTTGTAAAAAGATAATATGACATTCTACAACTTTTGTTGTTCATATCTAAATATAAATATACCAGTAGATAGTGGAATAGTACTACGAATTTAACATATAAGATTATTTTTTTAATCAAATTTTTTACACTAAAAGATAATAACAATAAACACTTGAGATTTGTATCAACAAAATATAATTGAATAAGGCATAAAGTTTGTGTTCCAATACTTCACTCTTTAAATAGTTTGTGATCTATATTGTAACGCCCCCAAATCGACCTCTGCCACGTGGCGAAGATCAACCTGGAGACGCTAAGAACACTATGATTTTGTCCGTACATTTGACACTCGGTCAACATATATGACATGTCAGTAACAGAAAGAATATAAATAAAGAAGAAATACAGAAGGTGAAGAATTACTACATGGTCTCAAAATAGTAGTGTCATAATGACTACATCGAAGGTTCATAAATGCGGAATATAAGAAAAATAAATAATTAGGCCATTCAGTTCATATGCTTTATCATCGCCCGAGCATCGTCGCAGCACACCGACTCAACACTATTACTGACCTGACCCTGTGCAAATCAAACATAGAAGAGGAAATCCTCCTGTAAGTTTTACAACCTAATGTGGAGCCAATAACAATATATAATGCATAATTCAATTAGAATAAATCGGAAAAAGATTAGATCATACCTTTGCTAGAGATATAGCCATAAGAGTCATCATAAAAATACCATGAGCAAATGATAAGCAATAGATAACATGGAGAGATATAATCTCATGGAACATGGTGAACTTGAAATTAATAACTTGCTTGATAGTCATGACATTTCGATATGGTAACATGCTTCATAATCGTGATAACATGCGATATTGTAACTTGATTCGATATTCATATTTGTTTACTTGACAATGCTTCATTATTTTGTAACTTGTTTAACAATCAAATGACTTTGAGTTGCCTTTAAATCCTACATCCTTTATTTATCATAGGATGGATTCTTGTTTACTTATGGGGTGTGCCGAGCGAAATGGTACAATTGCGTGCAAATATCATCAAGGTTGACGCGGGACCAACCCGGGGCGGGTTAAGTGGAACCTGAGTCGGATACCAAAATGACGCAAGGCTTCCAGTTTTGTCATCCGCTAACCCGGGCCAAGTTCAGGGTGATCGGACCGAGTTTTGCGGACGTGGGTCGAGCAAATCTATTGCCCGATTGGAAATTGTATGAACCCGGGCCGAGTTCATACCAATCCGGGCTGGGTTACATGTTTTACAAAGAAGCCGAGACTTAATCTACTAATAATAAAATGTATAACAATACACTACACTGATTATTGGGGCCTTAAACATAATCATGATTCATATTATTCATGCAGAAAGGATCAATCAATAAGATATTACAAACATATTTAGCATAAATCAAAGAAAACAAAATGTTATAATGCGACAAAAATGACACAAGACATTACAATGCAGGCAAGATAAATCAACAATCATTTCAAAGCATTCATTCTATCCCTTCTTATCATTCTTGATAAATCTTACTCATAAAGCATGCATGAACTTGGGTAAGGACAAATCTAGTAGCCAGATCTACTCTAAAAGATTATGTAAGGTGATTTCTAGAATCACCCACCTATTTTTGCGTTTGAACCTTCATCAATCCACCTAAATCAGTGATTCCACACACCCCTTTGCGGTCCTTGCGCCAACGTCTCCTCTCCTCGATGATCTCCACCTATAGGGCAGTCGAGATCGCACGAGAAGGTGAGGAGAAAATGCAAAAAATTGAAGAGATGTCTAAGAGGAAAGAAGACATGCGGCTGCCCCTTAAGCTAGATGAAATTGAGAGCAGGCTTCCTCCTTCTAGGTGTGCATGAGATAGAAGGACATATCAAGTTTTACTAATGTGGGGGAACTATGAGGGAATCCGGGCATTAATAACATTAATTTCAAATATCCAAATTAATCTCCCCATATTTCCACTCATAACTACTAGCAATTAACACTCCTTAATACTAGGGATTATGGCATTTGAATTCTTAGTTGGCTGTTTCCTTGTATTTCTTTTTTTTTGTTCTTCTTTTGTGGTTGTTACACATATAATTCAAACTTGCATAAAATTAGATCATACATTTAATCGGGTCTGAATAATAATACAATATGTGTTATCATACCACAAATAAATATATGATTATGGGGCACATGTATACCATGTAAAAAGAAAACATCATAATTTAATCTCACTTAGTTTTCTTTCATAAATAAAAACAAGTTTAGGCATAAAATATTTTTCACATTTAGGTTGAGTCCAAGAAGGTCATCCAAGTGAATGTGGTGGTAAAGGTTGGCATAAAATAAATCTATACTCGGATTTTGTTCTCGCGGTTCTGTGGGTGTCCATCACCCCTAGTCACGAGTCAACATTGACATTTAAATGAATATAGATATATATTATATTACCAACCAGATCAATACCAAATAAATTATTAAGTAGAACAACATTCTAGGAAACATTCATTATGAGATTACACACTTATTAAGAGTCCATACTAACATCTATGTTAACATAAGCGGGCATCTAAGCAATAGGGGTTGTGAAAATTCAAGGAGAATTACCATTACCTATCTATTTCAAAAACCCGAGCGTAGTTACCTGGAGAGCAAGAAGGATAGATTTCTAGGACCATGCCATACTATTTTTCATATTATTTTTCTATCAGGTGTGAAACTTACCATATTTATTAATGACCATGTTGGCCCAATATGTGTTTTTGTTGTTTAGAATATCCAGAATATGTTTGTCTAACAAGGAGGTCTTGATATGCGTTAAGTTCCTAATTCCCAATCCCCCATGCACACCCCTTTTACCACTACTCAAAAAAAGTTATAGTGTGTTTTTCAATACTTTCCAAGATCCCATTAGTTAAATAAGTAGAACTCATTGCATATATTTGAATGGAGGTGAGCACTAAGTTTATTAGTGTAGATCTCCTAGCTCGGTTGAGTAACTTATGTTTCCAACTTACAGTTTAAATTAGATTTTGTCCACTAATGACCTTTGGGTGTTTGTGGGGATATATTTTTACTCCAAGGTAAGAGAAATGGAAATCACTAACTTTAAAGTTCAATATTCTCCTAATTGTATTTTTCTTATTTCTTGCAAACTTTGGAGGAAAGAAAATTTCATATTTAGTGGTATTGACCCTCTGATTTGTTAGGCATTCATATTTTTGGTAAATTATTTTTAGTGTAGTATAGTTAGCTTTTGCAGCAATGAAACTAATTAGTAAATCATCCGCAAACGTCAGATGATTAAGCCAACCTGAATCAACCCTTGAGTTAATAATTGAAGTTAAAACCTAGGACACAATAATAAACATATATGGTGATATGGGTCTCCTTATATAATTCACTCCTAAAAGGTTCAGAAGCCAAGCCACTTATTATACAAGAGAACACAAGGGAGGTGGCACAAGCTTTGATCTAATTAACAAATTATGGGGGAAACACCATGGATAGCATACAGGGAAAGATGGCTTCCCAGAATATCCTTTTGAAAAGATTTCTCCATGTCAGTCTTTACGATAAGATACTTTTTTCTTCACTTTGAGATTTTTGAGTGTGCTATTGCTTGGACCAACATTATGTTGTTTTGAATTGACCTGTTAGGTATAAATGCTGATTGTGCTTGGTCCATAAGATGAGATAGGGTTGGTTTAATCCTTTGTGCTAAATTTTTTTAGATTAGTCTATATATTACACTATATAAGTCAATTGACCTATAGTCAGTCTTAGGGCTTTTAGTCTTGGGAACAAAGACCAATGAAGTGTTTGACCAACTGTGTGGCATAATTCCACTTTAAAAGAAATTGATGATATTGGTAGTAATGTCTTCTTCCAATATTCCAATAATTCCCCAAAAAATTCAACTATAAAGCCATCAGGGCCGAGGGCCTTGCCTACTCCAAGTGTCCATAAGCATTGTTTGATTTTAGTCTAGTGTTGTTAGATGGTTGCACCAGATGGGTTCAATATTGGGGGGGGGGGGGGGGGGGGGGTTGGGCAGGGTCAAGGGTGGTTAGGGGGTTGGTTTCAGGATCCCACAGGTCTGGTACTATTGGGCAAAAGCTCTTCTGATGCTAGGTGATGGATTTCCTCTGATTATCAATAATACTTGATATAATATTTTCCCTAGATTTGAGGATAGTGGAAATGTGAAAAAAATACGGTGTTCTTATACCCTTATCCAATTGACACAAAATTTACTCCACCATCTTAAGTTTATTTTCCTAAGATAGGCTAAGTGCTAGTTATAGGTGACTGATGCATGCATTTTACAACATTTAATTTAAGCTACAATTAGGTTTATTTTCATAATTTTTCATGGCATGCATCAAATTTATTTTATTTTTTATAATTATTTTCTTGAACTCTCCGACTACCTATGTGTGCATTATTTTGCAGGAAAATATCTTAATTTGATGGATAATATCAAAGAAAAATATCCGAGCGGAAAAGGATGAAAGAATCAACTTCAAAAGCAAAAAATATCGTCTGTTACGGGTCACAACACTAATCTCACGGTTAGCAAATAATATAATGGGCCGTTATAGCGTCCTCATGATTCATACAGAAAGGTAAGCAGATGTATCATATTTGGTCACCGATCGTAATAGAGCTTTAACGACCCTGCTGTTGAAGTCATGAATCATAATGGAGAAGTAACAAACCAAACAGAAGCATCCGTGCGCATTGGAAATTAGCTTACGGGCCATCACACAGTTTTCACGACACTCACAGAATCATCATGCAATCAAGTTAAAGCGTCTGACAGACCGTCTCATGGGTCTCACAGAATGAAGAGCTCAACCAAAAGAGAATATAACGGGTCGTCATTTGGAACTCCGACCCGCATCAAAACCTAGCTTCTTTCATCACCGACCGTAACATTTGGTTGACGGCCCACACAGAATAAGGTGAAACTTGAGCACATATACTTTAAGGGGCGTAATGGAACCATCACGATGCATACAAAAGGGTCGTAAGATCTCGGCAGAGACATTACGGGTCATGAATTACAGAAGGATGAAAGAATCACGATGCATTATTTCGTGAATTACACCCGTAAAAGAACATGTCGAAGTCATTACAGGCCGTAAGACAATTATAACGACCATAACTTACGCGTTGTAAGGAGATGATCGCAGAGCATGTAGAAGTTGTACATTGAATTTGCCTGAGTTACGGGTCGTAACATTTATACAAATACTTAGAATCATAGTTGAATTTGGCCGTGAACACTATTTTATGGGACGTTAAGTGTGCTAATTTCTGCTGATCGTTAATTTTTCGAACAAATTTTGATCGAATCAAAATTTCAAGGTGGTGCTCAACCTTCTAGAAGTTAAATTAGATGATAAGTGCTCGAAATTGAAGATAAATTATGATATTTTCAAGTCAAGAAGGAGTTTAAAGTAGAGATTGTTATTTGATAACTTTTGGATTCCCGACTTATCAAAACTTATTGGGAACTTTTGGAGTTATAAATAGAAGACCTCAAAAGACATGAAATTTGGTGCTTGAGACCCTGGGAACCATGGCTATTGCAGAAGAGATCAATTCAAGTTGAGGAAAACTGCTAGAGAAGAAGGAGCAACTCAGTGTCATGGATCCAAGATCGTTCCAAAAGTTGTCTAAAGCAAGAATCTCTGTTCTCTTCATATCATGGATGCTATGTTACTTTGTTATTTTCATTTTTAATTCTTTAGTTTGTGATAGAGATTTACATTTTTCTCTAGAAAATTGCATGAACATTGATATAATTGCTACTTCTTTTAGATTATGATTATGGCATGCTTAATTTTATTTTCTAAAAAGCATCTTGCTGTTACAAACCAGTTTGGGGTGATTAAGTTCATATCATATGACTTTTTAGTAAATAGAATCTTAACTTATAGGTTAATCCAATCATAACAGAGGTCTTGTAATTCAGTGCAATACTTGATTGTCTACAGTCTAATAAATCATATCCAGTGAGAATAATTATTAGTCTAGGATTTATAATTTCATGCGTCTTAGTTCTCTATTAATCAAAGGGTTTACTCATCGTTAGAAATCTCTTAAGTTTCAGGAGTTAAGATAGTTCGATTTGATCAACTATAAATCGTTACCTTGTGTGATCCTAATTCATCTTAAGAATTGACTCTGAATATTCTTGTTAAAAAGTTTAATCTTTTTTGTTTCATGTGAGTCGACCTTATTTTTTATCATCCAGAATCCTAAGGGCTCTTCACTATTTTACTTTTTATTGTTAATTCGTTAATCTTATGAAATTTTTATATTTCTATTTTAAGACACAAAACCCTTTTCTTCTCCTAGTATGTTTTTAGGATAGAATTGATTTAAGATACAAAACCCTTTTCCTCGTGGGTTCGACACTCTTTACTCCTTTCATTATATTACTTGACTGATTAGTGCACTTGCTAGAGATTTATTTTACTACAACCTTTTACGCATCAAGATTTTGGCCGTTGAACTATTATTTAAATTATTCAAAATTATGTTCTAATGTACTATTTTGAGAGTCTTTTATCTTTCTGTAATTTAAGATTCCTTTGATACATTTTTGATTTGTGATTGTGCAGGACTACACTGAAGCATTAGGACGCAATTTTCGAACCTGGATACTTCGAGCACACAATCACATCATAACACAAGGAATTCAAAGGGACCTCTTCTATTTGATCCTGAAATTGAAAAGAAGGTGCTAGGTTGAAGAAAAATCTACGAAAGATGGCTGAACAAGCACGTAATAATCAACTTCAACAAGGAGAACAACCAAACAACAACCAATGTGAAGATGAACAAGAGCTGTCCATGAGAGAATATGTATCAGGAAGATACAGTGATCAGGAATCATGCATCGTACTTCCTGCAATTAATGCCAACAACTTTAAAATCAATTCAGGAACCGTGAGGATGATTCAAGCACCTCAATTTGGGGGAGCACTTCATGAAGACCCTCACGATCATTTGGATAAATTCCTTGCCACCTTATCACTTTTAAACATAACAACATTCCTAAAGATACTATTCATATTTTGATATTTCCTCAATCCCTATGTGATAAAGCATCTACCTGTTTTAAGACTTTGCCTACAGGATCAATTCATACTTGGCTGGAAATGGCCGAGAAATTCATTGGAAAGTACTGCCCACCTTAGAAAGTGGGAAAATTAGAAGATAACTTTGAGCCTTTGTGCAGAAAGATGATGAATCTCTCTACGAGGATTGGGAAAGCTACAAAGAACTACTGTCTAGAGTAGCTCATAATCAAATTCCGATGTGGCGGATTAGGGAAGATTTCTACCATGGGTTGCGAGCTTCGGATCAGGAAAAATTGGACCAATCCGTCGGAGGAATGGTGTTGGGAAGCAAACAACCAAGTGAAATTCAGGATATTATTGAAGCATGTGCTTTAAAATCTAGCTAAGAAAGAAGACCAACTCGCCGCACTCATGGTATGCACACGGTTGAAGGAACAAATTATGAATTAATGGATCATCTGGAGCCCTTGAATCAAAAGTTCGACAAGATGTTGAACTTGATGACGTGCCAACAATGTGGAGGAGGATATCCAACTCATGAGTGTCCAGCAGGTAATTATTCAGAGACTACACATTGAAAAGGCTAATTATGTTTCCAATCCTATTTTCAAGAAACTAAATAATGAGTATGCCTGGAGAAACAATCCAAAGTTTTCATATGGACAAAATCAGCAACAACAAATGTCGCAATTGTAGCCACCGCCCAATTTCACTTTCTTCTGAAAGCAACCTGAGGCTCCTCCACAACGCTCGAAGAACTCTCTTGAGGAGATGATGACAAATATTATGAATATAGTCCGGACCATGCAAACAGCAATGGAGACCCACATCAACAATCAAGAAGCTTCAATTCAAAATTTGGAGATGCAAATTGGGCAAATGACGAATCTCATGGCTGGAAGGGCACCTGGTTCCCTCCCAAACAATACTGAAAAGAACCCAAGAGAAGACGCCAAAGTAGTAACACTTTAGAGTGGCAAACAGTTGGAAAACCCCTTATCATGAAAACCACAAGACTTGGAAGATGTTGAAGAAGAGGAGCTCCAGAAATCACCTAAGGAGAATTTAGCTGAAGAGGATAATTCGAAAGGGAAAGGGAAAGAGGCTGTCATCTCAGATATCCCCAAGAAAATGAGAGAACTACCATTTAAGCAAAGACTCCGCAAGGAGCAACTAGATAAACAATTTTTACACTTCATTGAGATTTTGAAACAATTGACCATTATCATACTTTTTCATGAAGCTTTACATCTAATGTCGAGCTATGCCAAATTTATGAAGGATGTTCTCTCTCGGAAAAGAAACATCGAATCTATGCGAACAATAAAGATGACAGAAGAGTGTAGCGCAATATATGAATGTGACATACCAAGGAAGCAAAAGGATCCTGGCAGCTTCATGATACCATGCACTATTGAAAATTATCATTGCGCTAGAGCACTTTGTGATTTAGGAGCAAGTATAAGTATAATGCCCTATTGTATTTTCTTGCAGCTAGGTTATGGAGACTTGAAGACACTTCAATGGTGCTCTAGTTTGTAGATTTTTCTACTAAAAAACCAAAGGGAATATTAAGAGATGTGCTAATAAAAGTGGACAAGTTCGTGTTTCATTTTGGATGTGCTAAGACTAAAATTTCAATCCAATTATTTAATTTTGAGTGGAGGAGAAAGAAAAATGCTCATACGACATTTTTTAAACTTTTTTAACCAAAACAACTAAATCCTACATCTGGCTATGTAAGGTTCCCTATTTCGATGAATCTTGAGTTAGAGGTCTTACATTGAATCAACAAATAGTGTAAACTAAACCAAAGTAGAAGGACCACTATCTAAGTTATTATGTGATGCCACGTAGGCATCCACGTAGGTGATCTATCGAGAAATGTTCGATAATCGATTGTGATGATCATGATTGAAAAGCATGACCATGAGGTTATAAAATAAAGTTGGGTGACCATTTTGTGAAATTTAAGTCGAGAGGTTGAAGTTCTCATTCACATTTATAAGGCGAAGCTGAGAGGTGGCCTCATTCTTCTAAATTTTGAGCAATTGACTTTAGAACCCTTTTCATATAAGAGAAATCAAGGTGATTCTATAATAAAGTAGAATTGATCCTATAATGTTTCAAACTTACATCTAAGAGAGTAAATGGTGAGGGGTTTTAAGAAGATAAGAATACCCAGAGTGAGATTGTCCTCGATCAATGATCTTTTTTGGCTAGGCATTTTTATGTTTTCATTGAAGACTTAAGATTAAGGCATTCAAATATGTTTCTCATGTTCTAGCATTCATTTTACTTTTTTTTTTACAATTCCAATTTTCTATTTTTCATTCTAGCTAGAGTTTCTTTTCAATGATATATCCAAAAACTTAAAAATTAGTCTAAGCTATATTTCTAAACATTTAGATTTTAGCTGATTTATATATACTTTTATTATTTCCAAAAATTTGGTCTTTCAAAAAGGTAGTTCAAACCAAGTTTGTCAAATCAACTACTTTCCATGAGGATCAACATGAGTTACCTTAAGTGTCATTTTTTAATGTCACTCATTCACCTCACTTTTTATTTTAGGAACTTGGAACATTAAGATTGACCCATTACTTTCATAATTCAAGTATTCTTCCCTTTTGTAATACGAGTGAAGCACACCTACATTCATACATTTTCTAAATCTGTATTAATAAAAGTAGTGACTATGCTAAGTCAAATGTAAATCAGATAAATGATTGATTATGATGATCATAATTATAAATGTAATCAACATGTTTCATCTTAACTATGAGCACAAAAATGTTCTGTAACACCCCCAAGATTTCAATATGGGCAATAAAGTAATTTGGCCTAAGTTCAATTGTTAAAGAAAGATTAAATCCTACTTAAAGTAGGAATTATAATTAGAGTGAGATTAGGAATTTCAGGTTGATTTGAGGATCAAAAGAACATTTAATGGACATAGGACTCTCACATATAAGAAGATTGAGAATTTTATGGTTTAAAAGTATTTCAGCCAATAAAATAATATTTATTATTATTTAATAAAAAAATTAGATGATAAAAAAATATTGATTAAATAATTCTGAAAAGGAAGAAATAAAAGGAAAATGTGAAAGTAGAGTTTGATTGAAAGAAGTTATAGAAGAGATAAAAATAAATTTGAGTAGAGATAGATTTTTTATAAGTATGATTATGGAATAATTAGTGAAATTTGAATTAATTAAATCTGAATATTTTACATAAGGTAATTACTAATAGATGGTCATGATTGATGGAGAAATAGACAAAGTCAAAAACCCTAGTTAAGAATTATAAATAGGGTCTAAATGGTGGCTAGAAAGTATTATTTTGCCTTCATAGAATTTCTGCTCGAGAGTCCTCTATTTCTCCTTCATTTTCTCACAAATCGAGGCACTTGAGAACACGGGCGATATACCATTTAGAAGTCCCGACAAAGGAGAACAAGATCCAAGGGGTAGTCGATGATTTCTAAATGTCAATAGGAAGGAATCATCGACCAAAGTTGCGACATCCATGCAATCCATAGACAACAGGAATATAGCTGGTTTTTAACCAACTTACCATAAGGGATCCCTATATTGAGATTTTCGTTGATATAGACCCTCAGGATTGTGAATTGAATTGCATCGTTCATCACATAAAAATTAGGGGCGAAAGTTTTGCCGAAAAAGTGACTTCCCGACGACGACAGAACCTGGCCCAGTTCTACATTGCCCGGCCCGGGTTCCTTGGAATCTGGGTGGCAATCAAATTGATCCGAACCAAGTTCGTAAGAACTCGGCCCAGGTTGCAAGGCACGTGACCCGTGTTTGGAGACCCTAGCATGCATGATGAATTTGGATGAATTCGGATCAGGTTCCGGCTAGCTTGGCCCAGGTTTCGAGAGAAAGATGAGATTGAATTGAAAAGCTAACTGGCTTGGCTCGGCTCAAGTTTTGATGGATCTGACCCGAGTTCTGACGATGATTAGAATTGAAAGGAAAATATGAGTAAACCAGCCCGAGTTTCATCCCACCCGACTCAAGTTCAGTTGATTGGATTGGAACATGTATAAAATAGGATGAACCAGCCCGAATTCCACCCTACCCAACCCGAATTCTATAGAAAGGTTGGTATGATTCGGTGTAGGATTTGGCCCGCTTGCTTCGCAAAGCAAATGAAGAAATTTCGAAGATGTAATCGACATTCATAGTGCTAAAATAGGCCTTGTCGTTTGAATGACTTGTTGACCTCCAATTGTGATATTTCTGCAAAAGTCACATGGAGTGGTCAACTGGTGATGCGTAGAATGATGCAGCAAAATAAATTCGCTAGTAAGCATTAGCCGTTCAAGTAGTATAGTAAAAACGAGTAAAGAATATCGAACACACAAGAAATAACTATTAATTAATGAGCTAATTTTAAATGTTAATAATTGATAAAATAGAGTTTTGGAAAATAGATTTTAATTATAAAATAAAATACCAAAAAAATTAATCGACCCAGGTTCTGAAGTTTGGAAAATGGGTTTTTAAGTTATTAAAATATGCTTAATTAAAATCTATGATGATATTGATCTCATTATGATGATATTGATCCTACGATTATGATATATCGCTTGTGCATCTAAGATTAGAAAGAAAGTTCAAATGAAAGCTAAGTTAATCAAGATAAAAGATGCAAGGTAATTAAAATTGGAAGAGCTCTTAAAACATCCTATATGGTTGAAGCAGCTCTTATGATTGAAGGATAACTCAAAAGATAACAATAAATAATTCGCAACCATCATTATTGAACCAGCCGTTATGCTTGAAGTATAATGCAAGTCTCGTGGTTGAATCAACCTTTATAGTTGAAGATAAAGATAAGAAGATAATTGTAATATTTATGATTTAAGTTAAAGATATTGAATTGCAGCCTTTATTGTTGAAGTATAGAGAGATAATTAATTGAAAAGAATAATTGACTTGCAGCCTCCGTGGTTGATGTATGATAAAAGATTATTGAATTATAACTTTTATGATTGAAGTATAGTAAAGTAAAGATTGATTGATTCTTAAGATAATTGATTGCAACCCATATGGTTGATACTATTGTTAATGGAATTGTTATTACCTATATGGTCGATGATAAAAATGACAAAATTATTTATTCTAGCCAATTGATCCTTATAGCGGATGGATAATGTATATTGATAATTGAGATTGCATTGATATGATAATATTGATATGCTTATCATTATGCATATAATTATTATTATCGACATGGTTCATATTGGTTATTAGTATGGGCGACCCTATATATTGAGTTTATCTCACTGTGCTTTGCCCCTGTACTTGCATCTGTACAGATGATGAAGATGGCGATGGTGAAACCGTTGGTGACTCCTCTGATGGATGATATGCACATTAGATATGAACATTGATAGAATATTTTATTATATAGATGTGGGTCCATAACTCACAGGTCCATAGGTATTGTATAGGATGCTTCCGCTATTGTAGTAGAATGATGTAAATTAGTCTTCCGCCTATGTAAGCCAGTGTGTTGAAAAGTCGAAGAAAAAGTGAAGGTATAGAATTGAATAATGTCATCGAGATAGCCTTTTCGCAAGCAAAGAAAAAAATCTCGTGGTGTTACAAAGGTATTAGAGCCTAACGAGAGACACTTTTTAGCTGTCTCTAATAAAATATAGTCCATGTGCACACGTCATGAGCAACCATCACACCATCAATAAAGAATTAAGTAGGTTTTTTGAATCATGATTAGCTTATATATCTATTAAATATAATATGGAATATGGAGTCTTTTAAGGCCATGGATAAAGTTAGGGATGACATAAATCCTTAAATGATGGAAATATAATTATTTCATTGATGGTATAAGGCAACGCCTAAAGAGGTTATTGCGAAAGGAATAACCAAAGTTCTAAGGAGGTTATACCACATAGTATAAAAGTAGAAGAATCATACATTGAAAAATGTTATCCTTAAGGCATCATAGATTGAGATAGAAGTGAGGTCAACACAAGTAAAACATGTCATTTATTATCAAATAGTGAATTAAATAAGACCTCAATGGATTCCTAATCATAAGGTTAGAAAAATGTTATTGATTCAAGTTGGAAATTTGATCTCTAGGTTAGTTCGGAATGCTACCTATGAGAATAGAAAATATGCATAATGTTGTCTTAATGATCATGATATAGAGATAGTCCAAAAGTGACGTTGTACCTTTGGCTTATAAGCAATTAGTTAGGAATTCATTGAATAAGAAAGATTGTCGTCATGCAATAAATGATAAATAATTATTGGATTGATAAAAGAAAGGACTTATGACATGATGAAGTATTGATGACAAGATTACCGATAGTCCTTTTAAGGAAGCTATCAATTGAATTGACAACTCTCATCCGTAAATTTTAGGACAAATTTATTTTTAAGGAGGTTATTATGTAACATCCCAACATTTTAATAGGGACAATAAAGTAATTTGACCTACGTTGAATTATTAAAGAAAGATTAAATCCTACTTGAAGTAGGAATTATAATTAGAGTGAGAGTAGGAATTTCAAGTTGATTTGAGGTCTAAAAGAATGTTTAATGGCATATGACTCCCACATATAAGAGGATTGAGAATTTTGTGGCTTAAAAATATTTCAGCCATTAAAATAATTTTATTATTATACTAATCCAAAAATTAGATGATAAAATATTATTGAATTAAATAATTCCAAAAAATAGAGAAAAGGAAGAAATAAAAGGAAAATGTGAAAGTAGAGTTTGATTGAAAGAAGTTATAGAAGAGATAAAAAGGAATTTGAGTAGAGATGGATTTTTTATAAGTATGATTATGACATAATTAGTGAAATTCGAATTTAATTAAATCTGAATATTTGACATAATGTAATTACTAATGGATGGTCATGGAGAAATATCACAAGGTCCAAGGAGGATGAAAAACCCTAGTTAAGAACTATAAATATGACCTAAAGGGTGGCTAGAAAGTATTATTTTGCCTCCACAGAATTTTTGTACAAGTCCCCTCTTTCTCTTTCATTTTCACACAAACTAATGCACTTGAGAGCATAGACAATATACCATTTCAAAGCCCCGACAGAGGAGAACAAGATCCAATGGGTAGCCGAAGGTTTTTGGATGTCAATAGGGAGGAACCGTCGGTCAAAGTTGTGACGTCCGTGCAATCCATAGACAACAGGAACATAGTTGATTTTCAACCAACTTAAGGTATATAGGGGATCTCTATATTGACGATTTTCGTTGGTCTAGACCCTTATGACCCTTGTCCTAAGTATTGACTATTGTATGAATGACTTGTGAATTGAATTGCATCATTAATCACATAGAAATTAGGGGCGAAAGTTGCATCGAAAATTAGACTTCCTGAAGGTAGTAGAATCCGACCCGAATTCTGCACTGCCTAACTTGGATTGCAGGGCACGCGGCTCGAGTTTTGGAAACCCTAGCATGCATGATGAATTGGGATGAATCCGGACTGAGTTCCAACTAGCTCGGCTTGGATTCCGAGAGGAATATGAGATTGAATTGAAAAGTCAACCGACTCAACTCGGGTTTTGATGGATCCGACCTAAGTTCTGATGATGATTAGAATTGAAAGGAAAATATGAGCAAACCGGCCCGGGTTTCATCCCACCCGACCCAGGTTCAGTTGATTGAATTGGAACTTGTATGAAATCGGATGAACTGGTCCGAGTTCCACCCTACCTGGCCTGGGTTCTATAGAAAGGCGAGTATGATTCGGCGTAGGAACCGGCCCGAGTTCTATCCCACCCGGCCTGGGTTTTGAAGTTCGAAAAAGAGGTTTTTAAGTTATTAAAGTATGCTTAAGTATGATGATTATGTTGTTGTTTATTTAATAATAATATTATGATATTAATCTCATTGTTATGATATTGATCCTATGATGATATATTGATTGATGTCTTATGCATTTAAGATTGCAAAGAAAGTTTAAATAAAAGTAAAGATAGACGTCATGAGTTAATCAAGATAAAATGTGCAAGGTACCTAAAATTAGGAGAGCTATAAAAATAGCCTATATGGTTGAAGCAACTCTTGTGGTTGAAGGATAACTCAAATGATAAGAATAATTAACAAGCAGTCCTTGTGGTTGAAGCATCCGTTAT
The DNA here is from genome assembly GCA_030549335.1 of Pontederia crassipes. Classification (NCBI taxonomy): domain Eukaryota; kingdom Viridiplantae; phylum Streptophyta; class Magnoliopsida; order Commelinales; family Pontederiaceae; genus Pontederia; species Pontederia crassipes. The sequence goes on from CM060191.1 coordinate 27,416,297, forward strand.
GGTTGAAGTAAAATGCAACCCTCATGGTTGAAGTAGTTATTATGATTGAAGTTAAAGATAAAATGATAATTGTAACATTTATGATTAAAGTTAAAGATATTGAATTGCAACCTTTATGCTTGAAGAATAAGAATGGATGATTGATTGTTATTAAATTGCAACCTTTATGATTGAAGTTAATATTAATTGGATTGAAATAACAATCTTTATGGTTGAAGTATAGAGAGATAATTAATTAAAAGGAATAATTGAATTGCAGCTTTTGTGGTTGATGTATGATAAAAGATTATTGATTTACATCCACTATGATTGAAGAAAAATAAAGTAAAGATTGATTGATTGTTAAGATAATTTATTGCAACCCATATGGTTGTTGCTATTGTTAATGAAGTTGTTATTGCCTTCATGGTTGTTGATAAATGATGACAGAATTATTGATTCTAGCCAATTGATCATTATGGCTATGGATAACACATATTTATAATTGAGATTGCATTGATGTGATAATATTGATATTTCTTATCATTATGTATATGATTATTGTTATTGATATGATTCATATTGTTTATTATGATGAGTGACCCTACGTATTGAGTTTATCTCACTGGATTTTGTCCCTTTACTTGGATCCGTACAGATGATGAAGATGGAGATGTGAGATGGTTGACGACTTCTCTACGGGTGATATGCAGATTGGATATTGACATTGATAGGATCTTTTATTATATAGATGTGGGTCCATGAACCATAGGTTTATAGGTATTATATAGGATGCTTCCGTTAGTAATAGAATGATATAAATTAGTTTTTCACCTATGTAAGCTAATGTGTTGATTGGTCAAAGTCGAAGAAAAAGTTAAGGTATATAATTGAATGACGTCGCCGAGATAGTCTTCTGGGCAAGCAAAGGAAAAGAAATCTTGGGGCATTACACGTTCCATCTTATAGTAATTATGAAGTATGAACGTTTCTTTTTTCCTTTTCAAACATTGTTGTAACAAAAATGATTTTTGAAATTTAATTTGCACAAAGTTTTTATTAAAAAAATGCTAGAATATACTTTTCACAATTTCATCTTGAACTATGCATATTTTTTTTATTAGAATCAACTTTCATATCATACAAGTTATCAACCAAATAATCACCATCCTTCATAACTGAAATATACTTTTATCATGTGTTTTCATGCACATTAAAGAATATTGTCATTTAAAATATAATAGTAATTATCCTAGATGGAAGAACTAGTTGATACCTCATTTGTATGCTCACTAGTGACTAAACACATTATTTATTCTTCATCATTAAATGTGGGTATTAAAGGCATGCATTCTTTATTATTGCTATGTTCTTAAATAGCTTCATCATTGGATGTATTTGTTCTGGAAAATTTCTTTTCATACAATGCAGTGATTGACTTCTTGAGTTTCATTCTTTTCATTCTAAAAAAGTTGATCTAAATTTAATTAGAAATAATGCATTCGAAAATAGAATTAGTTTCATTTTAAGCACAATAAAAAAAGTCATAACTTTAAAATCAAGTTTTATTAAAGACTTTTAAGAATCATTATATTCAAATAATTGAATGTTAATATATGTACCATTAATCATTTTTGGGCACTTCAAAATCATTGGAAGCAAATATCAAATTGAAAATAAATTAAGCAATTCAAATGTCAAATGTTCAAAATAAAATTTTTGAAATTCAATGTCTAAAAAATTGATTGATCTCCTTGCACAAATGGTATCATGCTTTAAATATAGTTAAATAATAAAATAAGAGCAACCTTACTCTAAAAACAATTGTTATATCACTTGGCACCAAGAGGGAGGAGAGTAAGTGGTGTATAAAAATGTTTATCGAGAAATTGCAATAATAAGAAAAATGTAAGTAAAGTAAACCAGATGAAAGGAAATGGGAAAGTAAACTCTAGCAAATACAAGTTGATTTATTTACAAGATTTGATGATATTTTGTCTTATGTTTCTGCTCTAACATTTCATTTACAAATCTAGCACTTAAGTCCTTTAATTGATTTAATTGATCTTAATGTTTTACTAAAAACGTCACTTGATTCTAACATTTTGAAAGTCCTTTAAGTGTTTTTAGTCCATGATTGTTTCATTTGTTCAGACCAAAAACTAGTCATGATTAACTCTCAACCTAACTTTGATCGAGGTTCTTTAGAAGACGGTCGATCGATTTATTGAACTTGACATGATTGCACTATGTTGATCACAAGTTTCTACACAAATATCTGATTGACCTGTTTCTAAATTCTATTGAAATCTAACAAGATTATCTAGTAATATCATGATTGATGCTTCAACTGATTTTCTCCATAGTGCGTTGAAAATGTGCATACATGTTATTGATCACAACCTATCTAGTTCAATCCTTTAGCCAGTAGCACTATTTCAGAGCTCAACTCAACCGATCACAAATGATAAAAAGTACGACTCCATTGTCTAAACTAGTCGTCTGTACAATTTCAATCAATCCATATTGGTCAATCGAACTTGAAACTTGTTCTTTTCCTTTTCATGCCTCAAATTTTCCTATTCACACCAATCCCATTGAAAACAAGGCCTAGTTAAATAAAATATACTACTAAAATATTTATCTTTGTGACATTGAAGCTTTTTCAATACTTACCAAATGTAATTCAATTTTTTATATATTTGTATAATCGAAGTCAATAGTGCTGAGAAATAAAACTTATGGTCCAACAACTTTCATTTTTTGTAGTTATCACTAATTGTGGACTGTGGCAATGAGAGTAATGTTTTTCCAATAGTCATCTTACAACAACAACAACAACAACAACAAAGCCTTATCCCACTAGGTGGGGTCGGCTACATGGATCATACGACGCCATTCCGCTATTCGTTGATCCATGTTCATACGATTCGACAGAATTTTATGCTGGCTGTCGGGGCCTAACACAACCCTCCTCCTTTATCCGGGCTTGGGACCGGCTATAAAATATAGGCGGAGTTCCCAAAATTTAATTTAAACTTAGCATTTGAAATATAATTAACTCAGGCATTCAAAACAATAGTTTAAGTTTGACTGAAATATTTTCGTGAAGTGATACTGAGTGAGGCCTAGTTTTAATTTTGTGATTATGATTAAAACTCTTTATCTATAGATATTTTATGTAAATGAAGCAATTACTTATATAAGTAATTTTGACTATAAAACAACAATAATGGTCTAATCCATGCATTGCGAGATAACAAAAGATGGATACTAATTGGCTGGGTTTGAAGGAACAATGAGACATTTCAACAAGTTTAAAACTGGTTTTGGCTCAGTATACAATATAAAGTTCACGGTTGTTAGGGTCCAAATATATGATGTTAAAGCATTGATGTCATAGATAAAGACTCGTTCAACTGCGTCCAACTGCTATGTCAATAAATAAACAATGCACAAAGCACATCGACAAACGTAAGAAGCTAAAGATCAACCACCCCACAACTTTTGGGAAGCTTCCTGGCCACAAACCCCCACTAGGTCTGGTCATCACTCCTCTCCAAAAAGAAAGAAACTGCTTTCCCTGTCAAAATGAAATAATGCATTTTCCTTTTTCTTTTAAAAAAAGAGTGGGCTTTCAAAATTGTTTTTATGGCTTTGCTTTCTTCACAAAGTCCTCATTAATTGCTTTCCAGTGATACTTTTCTCTTATAATTTGGTCGTCTCAGGGTTAACAACCGGCAATGTTTGTACCCTGATCACAGGTGAGAAAATGCACACACCCATTACGTCCCTGTCGACTGTGGTGCGCAGAGAGAGAGAGGAGAGAGAGAGAGAGAGAGAGAGAGAGAGAGAGAGAGAGAGAGAGAGAGAGAGAGAGAGAGAGAGAGAGAGAGAGAGAGAGGAGGCATGAATGATGGAAAGTAAACCAGAAGAGCTGCATGGGTACCGGGTGGGTTTACTTTACTTCCTCGGCCAGTACCACAAGATTCTATAATCCATTTCCATGTAAGATTTCTTCCATCATGCGTTTCCCTTGTAGGTAGTTATGATGGAAGGTAAAGATTTTTAGGTCAGTACGTGTTTCTTGTTTTTAACTCCCAACATACAAATCTTTTTGCGATCCCTTTTTTTTTCCTAATCACGTACCACGTATTATTATTGAGTGGATTGAAATTTAAAATTCGAAAAATCTTTAATAAAAAATGTAGTCTGTCATTATTATCAGATGTTAAAAACGAGCGAACATCGACATTTAGAAAATGTAAAATGAAAATAATTGAAAAACGGTTCAGACGATAGTACGATTAATGTCACATCGTCGGCCTCACCGAGAAGTCACTTGGCAAATGAAACCACCTGGAACCAGGTTCCGCCAAATCACTTCTGTAATTATAAATTTAGAATCAGAGTCGCTAAAGGTATCGACGGTTATTTTTTTTTTAACTTTTTCTTAGAAAATGATGTTTTGCTTTTCTTTTTCAAACTTTTTTCCTTTATCATATTATTTCATTATAAAATTTTAATATTTTTAATAAATATAAATTATTTAAAAAATATTTTTATATTTAAATAATATTTTTATAGCAGAATTGTTGATATAAAAATTTTAATATATATTATGTATTTTATTTTTTTAATAATTTTATAATCTATATTTATAATCTATATTTTTAATTCAACATTTCCTAAAATTAACTCATCCTATCTACTTTTTTTTCTATCACATTAACTACATTATTCTTTATCATCAAATTTTACTCCATTTAAACACACATTAAAATTAATATGTCAATTCAACTATTCACGAAAATTTAACAATCTCTTAATCTAATGTTTGGACCTTATGATGGGTAACTAGGTACGATTAACAAGTGTCAGGTTGAATCAAAATTTTTAGAGAGGATGGGTCTATAAACTAGAAAATTAATCTTAAAATTTAGAAACGAGAAATTTTTTTATGAAGCCTGATTTTAATGTAATAATATTTTAAAAATATATAATAAATTAAAATTAATATAAACATATTAAATTTCATAATTAAGTATACGATATCGTACTAAAATTATCATATTATAGTTTTACAATATGATAAAAATATTAAATTATATAAAAAATTGTTATGTCAATAAATAAAAATGTGCTCGTCATTCTCGATTTTTTAAATTGGGTTTTCAGGGAGCCGAACGACGCTTGTCGCTTGGCGTGATTCGCTTTTAAACTGCTCTGTGCCCCTGTTATTTTTTGCTTTCGCTGGCTTCTACTTCTTCTACCGTAGCCATGGAGCTCATGAGCTTGCTCCAAGGTAGCAAGTCCGGCGGGGGCACCGCCAGCACCGGAGACATATGCGAAGACGAAGGCCCCTTCTTCGACCTCGAGGTCACGGCGCCGTTGGACGTGGAAGAACGACGGCGAAAGGAGCGGTACTCCGTGGGGACCGATTCCGAGTTCGAGTTGGACGAGTCCGCGACCGAGTCAGGTGGCAGCATCCGGCGCCGCGACCATGCTCTCTCTCTCTCCCCCTCCGACGACCTTTTCTTCAAGGGACGGCTCCCTCCGCTGGAGCCCTCCGCGCGCTTATCTCGCTCCTCGTCGTCGGCATCCACCTCCAAGCCCCAAGTTGCCGCCTTTCTTCTCAAATCGGCGGCGAAATTTCGTGCCTTTAGTTTGGGACTCGGCAAGAAGAACCCGCGATCCTTGTTCGTAGATGCCAGCGCCGGCATTTCTTCGGCTGCCACTGCGGAGTCCCCGAAGCTGCAGCGACAGCAGCACGAGAGCAAGTGCAAGTCAGAGGAACTGGCAGCGTCGATCTTCAATCGCAGCAGCAGCTCCCAGAGCTCTGGCAGCAACGGATCCGCCAGGCTCTTTCCCGCCGACGGTCTCTCGCCGTCGGAAGACAAGAAGGTTAACACGGACGTCCTCCAGAGGTACCTGAATAAGATCAAGCCGTTTTACGTCCAAGTGTCCAAGAGGTACGGAGAGATGCTCCGCTTCTCCGGGCCGCTGAGCTCCGCTGGAGCACGTAAAGTGCGGCCGGCCACGGAGGGGGAAAACGCGGCCAGAAGCGAGGAGGGCGGGACGAATAAGTCGTCAGCAAGCAGCGTTTCCAAGTGTCGGCGGCCGCAAAAAGGGAGCATCCCCCTGGGGCTGAAGGTTGTGAGCCGGCGCCTGAGGAAGAGTCGTTCGACGTCGTCGGCTTCCGTCAACGCCGTCGGAGCCCCAGCGTCGGTGGCGAGCGCTCGCCGGGACGATTCGTTCTTAGCGCAGCAGGACGGCATCCAGAGCGCCATCGCCCACTGCAAGCGGTCGTTCAACCGAGGTACGTCACTACGTGCTCGTGATCCAAATTTCTTTTTTATTTTTTTGGTTCATTACAGGGAAAAAAAAGTAACCCGTGATGGCTCGACAGGGTCGGACTCTTCCGAGTCGCTTCTGACTCGGTCGTTGAGCGAGCCGAGCAACGCGAGAACGGTTGAGGCGAGCGCCAAGGACAAAGCCTGAGTTGGAGCGCTCTCGTCATCTGTTCGACATTTTTTTTTACTGAGAACAGAAGGTGCATGGAAAAAAAAAAGACAAATTGTATGACTAATGAAAACAAAAAAAGCAGTAGAATAATAATGTTCTACTTCTACTCTACATTTGTCTTTCGTGGTTTGCTTCAGTAAATGGAGCTCCTTTTTAGCTCTTGTTGAGGATAATAATGCTCTTGGAAAACAAATACATAACGGATTGTAAATTCCTCTCAAAACAGAATTTGCCACTTTTTAATTTGGCTTGTGTCATAGGTTCATGTAATGCATTTCTAGTTTCTGATGTGCATTTTATTTTGCATCATGCTTCTCTTGTTTCTTAGTTTTTTTTTTTTTTTTGGCAAGGGTTTCTTAGTTATTGTTCAGAAAGATTGAGTGCCTAACTAAGAAAAAATAAATTAACGCTAAGATATTATGGTGGTCTATCAGGGCCGAGGGCAAAGATCTGAATGATTATTATTATTGGCGAGTGTGCCTTTCTTTTGATTATATAATCTTTTTTTCTTCCAAAAGGAAACATTTGATTTTAAGTGGCAGCAGCAACAGCTTTTTTTTTTTCTGCCTCTTCTCACCTTCTCTCGCCCACCACAGACCCACGCACACGTAAGGGCGGAGACTGCAGCGAACGCACAGGACCCTTTGCAATTGGCAACACGAAATCCTTTGTCCTTCTTAACCCCAACCCACCCCACCCCACCCCCCCCCCCCCCCCCCCCCCCCCCGTGTGCAGTGTGCAGGATGGGAGTGGACCAATACAGTAAAAAGCTTTGACCAGTGACCACTAAAAATATGTATAACAAAAAGAAGGCCTGCTTCCTCACAAGTGACGACAGTCCCCACCTTCTCTCTCTTATCTTTTCAGGTTCCTCCTTTTTATCTCCAACAATCAATCAATTTCACTGCCAGACTAGTCTGAACTTTGGACTTTTTTCTAAAAGGAAGTAAATTATCTATTAATGAAAGCACAATACATAATTTTCAACACTTCTTGAGGTGGATCTCTATTAAAAAAGAATAAAATGTTCAAAGGTTTTTACTATTTGCCACAACTCTGTAGTAAGGTCCATAAAGACATTGAAATCTACTTCTAACCACAACTCTTGACAGTCCCACCTTCAAATATTTTTGCATTCTATTTAGAGCGTCCCAAGCCTCCGACTTCAACATTGAGCTAGCATCATACCGGAGAACACCTGCATAAGGATTGTGAATAATGAATCATGCACCTCCCAAATCATCGAGCATGGTGAAGGAGCTATCAAAGTTCATCTTCACCCAAGAGAGCAGCTGAGCCTTCCATTGAGCCTCCTATCGGACCCAAGTTGGGTCCACGGGACGAGTTGTATCAAAAATGGCAAGTCCGTGGAACAGGTTTTGAAATGGTTCCTTGCTTGGAATCAAATGCCAAAAAGGTGGGCTCCAATTCATTTCCTTCTCGGATCCAAGCACCCTATAGAAGAAAAAGGTATATCCCAGCTCATATTGAGCAAGAGTTCAAAGTAACATAGCCAACCATTAAAAAAGAGATATTTATTGGACTCCGAAAATAAACCACACAACGGATAGAGCCTATTAATGCTGGGATTAAAAGAAGTTATCATATATAGTGTAGGTAATCGAGAGTGATTAATTTTCCATAAAAAAAGTTTTGATCTTAGGGCCTTAGAGACCAAATTTGCTTCGATACTGGTCTTCCAAAAATTGGTGGTAGAATAGGCTGGCTAGTGAATAAGAAGTAAATAGAACTAGCTTTGGCATCACCATTCAAGAGTCCAGATCCACTAATCATCATTGGCAGAAAAGGATGAGGGGATAAATGAAATAGCAACAATAAGCTAGATTAGAGACTCACCAAAAACATCATTAAGAAGGGAAGAGTTCTAGATCCCATTCAAAATAAGATCACAAACACTTCAGGATTCAATATGCATATGCATATCAATGAATGTCGGCATATGAGAAATGGGGGTGTTGAAAATCCATGGATCAAACAAAGACGAAGGTGGAAATACCATTTGTAATGAATTTACAAGAACCAAAATGCAAGTTTAGCATGACCATATTGATCTTTTTTTTAGAGTGAATAAGGGTTCCTGCAATGCAAGTTAGTCCAAGACTAAAGGGAACCATATTTACTAATAACTAGGCGAGTCCAAGTATCACCAACCTTGTTTAGAATACCCAACATCATTTTGGATAGGGCCTAAGTCTCCAAAGAGTGATGATAAGTGCATTCCCAAATTATTACTTGCATTTGACCATAGAAAAGATTTGAGTAAATTACACGAATCGTCCCTTAATTTTGGGTGTAACTAAACGGTACCTCAACTTTAATTTATAACAAGATTATCCTCAATTTTTTTTCTTGCACGTCTCATCCTCATGACCGGCAATAACCAATTTTTCGATTGCAATATTGACATGGCATAAGGCATAATAAATAATAAAATATAATATTAAAAAATTTAAAATTTAAAAATAGGGGGGGGGGGGGGGGTTCAACGCCCCTTTCCCCTCTCCTCTTCTGTGCCAGAGAGGAGAGGGGAAGGGGGGTGTCAGCCCCCCTTTGTGTCCCCCTGTCCACTCCACTAGTCTGCCATGCCGCTCCCACCCCGTCATTGTCCAACTCGAGGATGAGATCCGCTCCCTCAGATCTCTCCCGGCAGCTCCCCCGACTCTCTCTATCGCTTGGATCTATGATGCCTTCAAACGCGCCGACCACGATCCATGCCGCTCTTGTTGACTTCCTCCTCCACCAGACCGGCGCCGCCTAGACCAACCGCCTGCTCGATGACTCCCTCCGCTTCGCTGATGCCTACGCAACCCTCTGCTCCTGCTCTGCCGACCTCTGTGACAACCTCGCGAAGTGCCCCCCTGTGCTCTCCGAAGAGCATGCAAAGGGGGCCGACGTCCCCCTTTTCTCCCTCGCACGCGGCGCGATGAGAGAGATAAGAGGGGTGCTCCCCCTGTGCGTTTCCCGGCCGGGGAGACACAAGGGGGCAATGCGCCCCTTCCCCTCCTCTCCGCGCCAACCCCCTATTTTTATTTTTAATATTATTTTATTAATTTTTGTTACGCCATATCAGCATTGCAGTCGGAAAACTAGTTATTGTCGGTCAGAGAACAAGGCGTGCAAGAAAAATAAAGTTGAGAGACAATTTAGTTACAAATTGAAGTTAGGGGACCGAGATATTGAGTCAAAGTTATCTACCCAAAAGATCTAGAACATTTTTCTAGTGAGGAGGCAACAATAAGTGTAAACTAAAGAAAAGGAATGAAGAGGGATTGAGTTAAGTACAACTTTAACAAGAACACTGGTGCCTGGGATATTGAGCAACCTACCTTTCTAACTAACTAGGAAAGATGAGATCTTATCCATAAGATTCTGCAGCTGAGCCTGAGTAATATACTTAAAGGAAATGGGGATACCCAATTACATAAAAGGAAAGTTGCATTGTTTAGTGTCCATAATTTGCATGATTCTATTCTTTTTATGCAGATTAAGCATGGACGGAAAATAATGTTCAGATTTCTCATTATTAACATACTTATTTGTGAGATGCTATAAGTATGCTAGATGTAGAATTTTTAATAGTGACCCTTAGGCAAATTAGCATATTGGCAAAAAGAAGATGACTAAGGTCAACTGTATTGATGCGAAAGGAATGATATGCTTCATGGTAACCGGACAGGTGAACAAAGAGGAAAGAGTTTGGAAGATAAAGTAAAGAGGTAGGGGGAGAGGGGGTCCCCCTAGCTAATATAAGTGTGTGAAGTGAAGTAAGGTGTCTCTTCCCCATTGATATGGCAAGAAATTCAGTAGATTGGACACAAGTTAGAATCTACTTAATGATGGTAGGGAAATTCATCCTATACATAACAGTGTTATTGGCCGACCAGGAGACTATCAAATACCTTAGTCATATTGGCTTTAAACATGAAGAACTTCTTCCTACCCTAGGCAAGAGAATGGGCCACTGACAACCAGAATGTTGTTCTGGATAGATCTTCCAACAATAAAAGCTAATTGACAGGATTATTGTGGGTATGGTTGGCTTTAGGCGATTAGCAAGGATCTTAACAACAACCCCATAGATGACATTGCAAAAAGGTTAATAGGCCGAAAGTTAGATACTAAATCAGAAATCAACTTTTGGGGTATGACGTAACACCCCAAGATTTTGCCAAGGTCAATATTGTAATTTTATAAGTCAATTAGAATTCTTAATGGATTGAATGTGATCAAAAGGGAAATTTGAGAAGGAATAGGAATATAATTGGAAAAAGGAATATGTATAGAAGGAAAGAATAATCCTACCTGGAGAAGGAATTAGAATTTAAGTAGGATTAAAAGTACGAGTAGAAAGGAAAAAGGAAAAGAAAGAAAAGTTAAGTCCTACTTAGAGTAGGAATTACAATTAGAGTGAGATTAGATATTTCAATTTGATTTGAGGTTTAAAAGAATATTTAATGGATATAGGACTTCTAAATATGATGAGTGGCTTAGAAATATTTCAGCCATTATTAATCCAAAAATTAGATGATAAAATATTATAGAATTAAATAATATAAAAAATTAGAGAAAAAGAACACTACAAGAAAAATGACTTTTAGCAATCATAATTAACAAAGAGATTCAAATCTGATAGTTAAACACTATTATTAACAACCACAAGTCTTAAGGCTTAGAAATATTTCAGTCATTAAAATAATATTTATTATTATTTTAATCTAAAAATTAGATGATAAAATATTATGGAATTAAATAATTTCAAAAATTAGAGAAAAGGAACACTATAAGAAAAGTGACTTTTAGCGACCATAATTAACGAAGAGATTCAAATTTGATCGTTAAACGCTATTATTAACGACTACATAAAAATCTGGTCGTCAACAATAAGGACCAGAAAAAATTTGGTCCTTAATATTTTTATGACTTCCCATTAAAAGTTAACTATAGGAACAAGATTGGACTAGAATTAAAATATTAAAATTAACAACTATCATCTTGTCATTAAAAATATTGATGAGTCAAATAAAAAAAATCTTAAAATGATATTTAGTAGATATATTTCTTTTCATTTTGTTTTCTTCTTTTATTTTTTATATTCCTTCTTGCATAAAAATATTATTATTTATTATTTTAAAATCCAAAACAAAAATTAAACTATACTTTATGTTTTAATATTATTCTTCAAGTTTTAATATAATAATAAAATACAAACAAATATCTTCACTTTTAATTTTTAATATTTCTTTTTGTTAATGGAATTAAGAATGTCAATATCTATTTACTTATAATAATTAATAAATTTTAATTATTCATTTTTATTTATTTTTAACTTTTTCATTTATTTAACTTTATTAGAATTTAAGATATATATATTTCTTTAAAAATTGTGAAAATATAAATATAAAATATTTAATATTTTAAGATCAAAGCAAAAAAATACTTTTATCATCATAGTTTTTTTAATAACCATTAAAATATAGCTTAATCATCTAATTCTAACCTAATTTTTTTACTATACCTACGATTGCTTTTTTATCTCTTCTCTCGCACACCGGCAAGGAACGACATGGGTATGATCCGTCGTCTCCTTCCCTTGATAGACTCCGACGGCTGCCTCTCGTGCAGAGGCGGTTGTCGAGCCCGCTTCTCGGGCTGCCTCTCGCGCATGGGCAGCCATCGACTGACGCCTCACACGCAGAGGCAGCTTCGGCTGACGCCTCACACGCAGAGGCAGCTTCGACGGTCGCCTCACGCTTAGAAGCAATCCCAACGACTGCCTCTGTGCGTGAGGCGGCCGCTGAGGGGGGCATAAGAGGCAGCCTCTCATGCAGGGGCGGCCATCGGCGGGCGCCGCTCGCACGGAGGTGACTCCGACGACTACCTCATGCACAGAGGCAGACATCGGGGCCGCCTCTGCATGAGAGTAGCACGCACAGAGGTGGCCACGACGGTCACCTCTCTCGCGCAGGGACGACCATCCCTGCCGAGAGGCGTCTGTCGGGGCTGCCTTTGTGCGTGAGGCGGCCATCGGCAGCCCCCTCACCGCCCTTGTGCGAGAGGAGGCCACCGCCCTCAACAGCCGCGCCTCATGTTGTGGCGACCGTCAGGGCCGCCTCCACCCTCTGAGGCGGTCGTTGGTGTTCGGGCCAATGCAACAAGGTTGTGCCTCTCTCTTGGCACGTCAAGGACATGTTTTTTTTCCACATTTTTTCTTTGTTTACACATATTTCTTGATTTGTCCATAGTGGATTGCATGCACTTGTCTCACATTGCGTGGTAATTATGTTAATGCATATATATTAAACTTGATTTTTATTGCTATAGGTGACATGACTTCCATTGCAAATTTTGGAAAAGGAATAACATTGACTTCTATCAATGGAAGTCAAAGGATGCCACATTATTGTGAAAGTTCTAAGGTTTGATTATTTATTAAAATTATTATGTTTATTATTTCTATTATGATGTTTATATTATATATAACATTATTGTGTATGTTATATGTTAATATAGGATGCAAGTCAAAGGAATACAAGAACCAGAGTAAAATTAATTATGCCACACCGCGTTGGCAGCAAGCCTTTAAGAGAACTCACTTATCTATAGGTATTAATATTAAAATATCAATATTATTTTATTTTATTTTTTTCGCTTGATATCTCATTGTCTTTTATGTAAAGGTGGTAAAGATGGTAGCGCACTAGATGTTGCAACTATTTTTTTGAGACACACAAGAAAAGTAACAAGCTTGTCGAATTAGAGGCCATTGAAAGATGTATGTTTAATAATAGTTTTTCATTTAATCTTCATGAAATGTGTATTAATATGAGTTTATATTTTTATAGGCTGAAATACCAGATATTGTACAAGTTGAACCTACACTTCCCACAATAGAGGTAATAGAGCGATGTTTTGGTTCTAAAAAATGTAGTCGTGATTGGCTTTGGTGGCGTAATTACAACAAAAGAAAAGAAAGGAAATAGTTCTTCGAAGCATGAATTATTGGTAAAAAATGTAGTCATGTTGTGGCGACCGTCAGGGCCGCCTCCACCCTCTGAGGCGGTCGTTGGTGTTCGGGCCAATGCAACAAGGTTGTGCCTCTCTCTCGGCACGTCAAGGACATGTTTTTTTTTTCCACATTTTTTTCTCTGTTTACACATATTTCTTGATTTGTCCATAGTGGATTGCATGCACTTGTCTCACATTACGTGGTAATTATGTTAATGCATATATATTAAACTTGATTTTTATTGCTATAGGTGACATGACTTCCATTGCAAATTTTGGAAAAGGAATAACATTGACTTCTATCAATGGAAGTCAAAGGATGCCACATTATTGTGAAAGTTCTAAGGTTTGATTATTTATTAAAATTATTATGTTTATTATTTCTATTATGATGTTTATATTATATATAACATTATTGTGTATATTATATGTTAATATATGATGCAAGTGAAAGGAATACAAGAACCAGAGTAAAATTAATTATGCCACACCGCATTGGCAGTAAGCCTTTAAGAGAATTCACTTATCTATAGGTATTAATATTAAAATATCAATATTCTTTTATTTTATTTTTTTCGCTTGATATCTCATTGTCTTTTATGTAAAGGGTGGTAAAGATGGTAGCGCACTAGATGTTGCAACTATTTTTTTGAGACACACAAGAAAAATAACAAGCTTGTCGAATTAGAGGCCATTGAAAGATGTGTATGTTTAATAATAGTTTTTCATTTAATCTTCATGAAATGTGTATTAATATGAGTTTATATTTTTATAGGCTGAAATACCAGATATTGTACAAGTTGAACCTACACTTCCCACAATAGAGGTAATAGAGCGATGTTTTGGTTCTAAAAAATGTAGTCATGTGATTGACTTTGGTGGCGTAATTACAACAAAAGAAAAGAAAGGAAATAGTTCTTCGAAGCATGAATTATTGGATAAGTTACATACAACTTTTGAAAAAAATAAATGGTTAAAAGAACGTGTAGCTTGTATGAAAGGTCAATTGCAACAATTGATGAAGTTCATGCATAGTCAACAATCTAATGGTCAAACTTCAACAACATCACAATCTTATGAAAATCACCTAAAGCATAAGGTTAGTAAGAATAAGAACTCTAATTTATGTTTTATATGTTATTTTTTATACATTTTTTATTCTAATAAATTTTTAGTCTAGTTATAACCCTCTTTGTAAGCAACAATGACTATGTTGACGGATTTGAATTTTTTTATTGGTCACTACACTATCTTAATTGCTTCTAAGAAAAGTTAGTTTTAGCTATTGCCAATAGTAATTTCATTTTGATTTTACATATTTTTTATGAACGTTCGTGGATTGGGAAAGAAGATGAATGGAAGATTTATTTGGAAGCGTTGCTATATTTTCTTGAACATGTTCTTTAGAAGAGTGATTTGGAATTTTGTAAACATTTGAATTAAAATGTTGAATGTTGCATATGAATATTTGAGTTGAATATTGTATGAATAATTAATTTGATATTTGATATTTTGAACATGAATGGGTTTGAATCTTATCAAATATAGAATTTTTAAAATTTATTGATGATCATATATTTGTCCCACCCAAAAAATAATAAAAATAGCGACAAGAAAAGTAGCCCTTAAAAAGTTTATTTTAACACATAAATAATATCTTTAGCGACTAGTTGAGTGGTCCTAAGTTATATAGGGGACCAACATGCTAATCACTATTAAACTTTTACGGAAGAGAATTATAATGGTCCTTAAAAAGAATCAACGACCAGTTATTCACATTGGACGCTAAAACCTTTTAGCGGTGAGACTTATAGCGAAGAGTCGCAACCAGTTTTTTTGTCATTGATGAGTATTGACATCAAGATGATAACTTTTAATGGCTACATATCTCTCGGCTAATGATCTAATTTCTTGTAGTGAAAGAAATAAAGGAAAATATGAAAGTAGAGCTGATTGAAAGAAGTTATAGAAGAGATAAAAAAGAATTTGAGTAGAGATGGATTTTTGATAAGTATGGTTATGGAATAATTAATAAAATTCGGATTTAATTAAATCTAAATATTTAACATAAGGTAATAATTAATGAATGGTCATGATTGATGGAGAAATAGTCCAATGTTCAATTCAAGTAAAAAATACTAATTAAGAACTATAAATAGGGCCTAAGGGTGGCTAGAAGATATTATTTGCCTCCACAAAATTTTTGCACGAGAGTCCCTCTTTCTTCTTCATTTTCTCACAAACAGAGGCATCTAAGAGCACGGACGATATACCATTTTGAAGCCCCAACAGAGGAGAACAAGATCCAAATTATAGAAGAATTTTTTTGGACAACATATGGAGGAATCGTCAGCCAAAATTGTGATGTCCGTATAATCCACAGACAATAGGAACATAGTTATTTTTTCAACAAACTTAAAATACATAGGGGGATCCCTATATTGACGATTTTCATCGGTATAGATCCCCAGATCCCTTGTCCTAAGTATTGACTTTTGTATGGATGAATTATGAATTGAATTGCATCGTTAATCGTATAGAAAATAGGGTTAGAAGTTACACCAAAAAGACGACTTCCTGACGACGGCAAAGCCGATCCGGGTTCCTTAGAATTCGAATGGTAATCGAAATAGTCCGAACTGAGTTCGTAAGAACTCGGCCCGGGTTCGAAGGTGCGCGGCTCGAGTTGGGTAACCCAAGCATGAAATAATGGGATTGTAAAGGGTTTGGATCGGGTTCCGGCTAGCTCGGCTCGGGTTCCGTGATGAAGATGAGATCAGATTGAGGAATCGAATTGACTCGGCCTGAGTTACGCCAGAACCGACCCAGGGTTCTGAGGACATGGAATTAGATTGAAAAAAATTAGAGTTCGATCCAGCCCAAGTTTAGTCCCAACCTGTCCGGGTTTTGATGATTGAATTGAAATACATATGAGATCGGATGAACCGGTCCGGGTTCCACCCTACCCGGCCCAGGTTCTATAGAAAGATGTGTATGATTCGATGTATGAACCGTCCCAAGTTCTATTCCACCCGGCTCGAGTTCTAAAGTTTGGAAAATGGCTTTTTAAGTTATTAAAGTATCTTTAATTGTGATGATCATGTTATTTATATTTGATCATATTATTATGATATTGATTTCATTATGATGATATTGATCCTACAATTATGATATATTGATTGATGCCTTGTACATCTAAGATTGAAAAGAAAGTTTAAATGAAAGCAAACATAGACATTATAAGTTAATCAAGATAAAAGATGCAAGGTACCTAAAATTAGGAGAGCTCTCAAAGCAGCCTATATGATTGAAGCAACTCTTGTGGTTGAAGGATAACTTAAAAGATAAGAATAAGTAATAAACAACCCTTGTGGTTAAAGCAGCCGTAATGATTGAAGTATAATGCAACCCTAAGGCATTTATGGTTGAAGAATAAGAATAGATAATTGAATGATATTGAATTGCAACCTTTATGATTGATGTTAAGATTAATAGAATTGTTATTGACAACCTTTATGGTTGAAGTATAGAGAGATAATTGATTGAAATGAATAATTGAATTGTAGTCTTCGTGGTTGAAGTAAGATAAGGATTATTGAATTACAGTATCTATGATTGAAGTAAAATAAAGTAAAGATTGGCTGACTATTAAGATAATTAATTGCGGACATATGGTTGATGCTATTGATAATGAAATTATTATTATTTTTATGGTTGATGATAAAGGATGATAGAATTATTGATTCTAGCCAATTGATCCTTATGCCTGAGAGATAATGTGTATTGATAATTAAGATTGCATTGATATGATAATATTGATATTATTTATCATTATGCATATAAATATTGTTATCGACATGGTTTATATTATTTATTATTTTGGCTGACCCTATGTATTGAGTTTATCTTGTTGGGCTTTGCCTTTGTACTTGGATTCGTACATGGTGATGACGATGATGAGACGGTTGGTAACTCCTCTGACGGGTGATATGCACATATGAATATTGATAGAGTCTTCTATTGGATAGTTGTAGGCCAGGTCATTAGAGATTGTGTAAATAATTTTCGCATATTGTAAGAATTATTGTATTTATGTCTTTCGTTTATGTAAGTTAGTGTGTTGACTAATCAAAGTCAAAGAAAAAGTCAAAGTTTAGAATTGAGTGACATCACCGAGATAACCTTATGGAAGGAAAAGAAAAAAAAAATTCTAGGCGTTACATATGAAGATTAATATGCAATATGACCCCATTCCTTAAGAAGCATGTAATTGTTAAAAATTTTCTGAATGACAACGATGACGCCATCTCCAATAATATCCTAGTACTACTTATAAAATTCCAGTGTGATTCCATTAGACTATGTGGCCTTACCAGCGATTGGAAAAGCCCCCCTTGATTTCATTAGGGAAGCACGAGTGCTTGGAGTGAGCGGTGCCAGGAAGAGTGAAGAGTCATGAGGATAAGCTAGAGGTGATTAATATTTGACTGATTGAAAGAGTCCATAAGAATTTATAGTGGGAGGAGAGGGTGTCTTTAATAAGCTGACCAGATGAGTCCTTAATTGAGAAAATAATGTTTTGTTTTTGCCTGTACTAATGTGATATAATTTGCAATTTTTGTCTCCATTGCATATCCAGTTAATTATAGTCTTACTCCATAAACTGATTTGTCTTAGGGGGCCGCATGTAAATTGTAAAAGAATCTAAGTCTAGAAGCCTTACGGGGTGAGAGGACAAGAAGCTCATCTTTTTATTCTAGAGCATGAATGTCAAGATTAGTCTGCTTGGTTCTAATCTCTAGACGACCTAATTAGTCATGAGCATTCCAATATGCAGTTTTAGTTTTAATGTTGACGAAAGACTGATGGAGGCGGTAATCAGGATTTCTATTCCTCCGTACTTGCTCAACAATAGCCTTGACTCAAATTAGAAGTATTCATATTTAAACATGTGGTTCTTACCTTGCATACGTGAAATTCATAAAATTAAAGGTGAGTGATCAAAAGCACAACGAGAGAGTGCAATGACCATGGCCCAGGGGTAGCGTTCCAATGAGAATTAACCATAATTATGTCCACTTTGCATAAGATTCTAGCAAGACCAAACCTATTGTTACACAGGTGAGACCAAGTCCTGGTGGAGGAAGATCAATTAGTCCTTGATGGAGGATAAGGGAACCAAGGGCAGAGGGTGAAGGAGTACTCCGATATGGGGTAACCCCACGTTTTTCAAAAGAGCGTAGAATGTCGTTAAAATCTCCTAACAAAATCTAAGAGAAATTATATGTGAAAATACGATATAGTTCATTCCATGGAGCTTTACGCAGAGACGAAGTGGTACTTGCATAACGCAAAAAAAGAGAATTTTCTACCGTGTCTACAACATGAACGTATTGTGCATTAAACGGAATATACGAGATCACTACCTTTTGCTGCTGTCAGGCCAAGATTAGACCATCGACGCTGCAGCTGCCAGGGGACTCGCAGCCACACCAGGCAGGCTGACCCCAATTGGAGCATGACCTTGACAGACCGGGTTTCAAGCAGAACAATTATATCAGTCATGTGGTTCCTAATTAAGTTTAGCAAAAAGCCTCATATCTTACTACGGAAAGCACATCTGCAATTTTAAAATACTATTTCCATAAGTTAAGATCTAAATACTTCTCATCATAGGGCACAAAAACAGGCTCATTATCTCCTTAGTCTGTTGCTTCCGAGGGGAACGCATGTTGGGGTTAGCGAGCTCAGCTCCCTCCTCCGAGTCCGGCACGCGGCGACCAACACTTGAGAACCCATTAGTTTCGTCGTTATCCATTCAACCATCTCATAGTGGGTAGCGTGGTGGTCTTTTGCCGAGGTGTTGTTAGGACTGGGGTGGAAGCAGAGGAGGGCTCTGAAGGGCAATAGGGTCCTCGACAGGGCTACATCATCATCATCAATGCGCTTAAACAAAACTGCACCTGTGTTCCTGATGACGCTGGGATTGAGTTAGAAATAAATGCTAACCATTTTGCATCTGCTATTCAGTATTGAGTGCTACTGAAGTTTTTATCGTTTTGGCAGCAATTATCGTCGATACGTGAAGTCAGAAATTAGTTTCAGAAACCGAAAGCAGAGAACGGTTGCTGTTCAGTAGATAAACTTAGTGGGGATTTTTTAAAAGAGTGGAGAATAAACGTTAGAATTCTGAAAGTCCAAAACGACCGACTGTTACCAGCTGGTTGCGATCGAAAGAGTGTGCTAAACGGTCAAATAAGAATGCATGGACGGATCCGTCTTAGTCTTCGTCTCGGTCCTCGTCTTCCTCTGCCTTTAAATTTGGTCAGCAAACTCGCGCGCGCGTGATACCGCGAAAAGCTGAAAAGGATCCCTTATCGAACTGTTAAAATATTATTTTTTTATCACAACGTTAAACAATTAGTATATGCTGTGTTACAATAATGGCTTCGGGGCTTCTCCCCGATTTAGCAGCCAAGCCAACTAATCCCAACACTAATCGTTTCACTTCACTTCACTTCACTGTGGAGACGCACTCAAATCTCTTAAGCTCGTGCTCGACCAGCGACACCCCCAACGTCATGCTACAGCTCAAGGTCACTTCGAGGTCGCGCTTGTACACGCCGAGCGCGTTCACTCGGCCGGAGATATTCGTAAAGCTCGTCAGATCCACCTCGGCGCCTCCCGCCGCAAGAACCTCCGTCGTGAGGTTCATCTCGGACGCCACGCGGTTGGTGAGCACGTCGACCGTCACGTCCATCCTCGCCGTCCGCCGCGCCCCCACCCGCCCTCCGGGTGCGTAGGCCAGCCCGATGTTCTCCCCAGCGTAGTAAAAGTCTGTCGTGCTGTTGCCGAACTGAAAGGATGCCAAGTTCCTGTTCTTGATCGAGACGTCGGCGGCGAGCGTGGCGTTGATGGGGACCGCGTGAGCTCGTCGAGGGGGGAGCCGAAGCTGAGTCGGGCGACGGTGATGGAGTTCATGGTGATCTCGGGGTCCTGGACCTTGAAGAGGGTGAAGGAAAGGACGAGGATGACGACGCCGAGGACGACGACAGTAGTGGCGCAGCAGCCGCAGCACCAGAGCACGCGGCGGTGCTCGCGGAGGCACCCGACGGATCCCCAGCGCCTGTTGGCGGCGGCATCGTCGTCGTCGTCGGGGCCGGCCAGAAAGAAGGAAGGAGACGACGCGGTTGCGGACTTGGCCTGCGCCTCGTAAGCCATTGATAACTCCGGATGGAGAGGGCGATTAAGGACGCGAGTTTATATTCATCTTCCGTGCAAGTTAATTTTCTTATATGTTTTTTTTCCTTCTTCTGCTGCACGTTCCAATGAATCTGGATGAACGGTGAATTGTGAAGTAATGTTGACCATATCTACCGAAATAACACGCCATGATTCATTTGGTAAGAAAACTCATATGATACAAAAAAGAGGAAGACGTCGTCGGGGGAAGTCGAAGATTCGTTTCCTTTTCTTTTTGCTTTGGCCAGCGGCCTTGCTACGTCTAAGTTTGGTGGATATCATGTCAACGTCGTTTAAGTCTTCACGGCCATAAATTTATAATTTTGAGTCTAACTTTTTAAGGAAAAACAATGTACGTAGATGATCTATTGAGAAGTCAGAAAAATTTAGGAGCCACAGTGTGATTGAGTGTTATGTAGTCCGTAACGTCCTCAAATGACTCTCGCAACTTGACAAAGATTAATTTGGAGACGCTAAAAACATTATTACATTAACTATAAATTTGATCAAAAGTCGGTCAACAAATATGTCAGCAACAGAAAGAAATGGTCTCCAAATAGATATGTCATAATGGCAACATAAAAGTTCATAAATACGAAATGTAAAAAAAATAAATAATTAGATTTTTCGATTCACGTGCTTTATCATTGTCCGAGCATCATCGTAGAATATCAACTCAACACCATCACTAACTTGACCTTGTATAAATCAAACACATAGTAGGCAATTCTCTCGTAATTTTTATAGCTTAGTGGGGAAATCAATGATAATATATAATGAATACTCCAAGTAAATAAATCGATAAAAAGTAATGGGATCATACCTTTGCTAGAGAAATAATCATGATGGTCATTGTAAATATATCGCGAGCAAAGGAAAATTAATAGGTAACAGTTGAGCAATCTAATCTCATGAAATACGATGAACTTGGAGCTAATAACTTGCTTGATAAACATGACATTTTCGATATGAGAAACATGCAATATCGATAAACTTAATTCGATATTCATACTTATTTGTGTGACAATGCTTCATTATCTTATAACTTGTTTAGCGATCATATGACTTTGAGGTGTCTTTAAATCTCTCATCCTTTACTTATTGATGGGTCCTTTCACTTATGGGGTGCACCGAGCAAGATGATACACTCGCGTGCAGGTCAATTGTTGATTAAACCATGACCAAGGGAGTGACGCTTATCATAGAGGCACTTAACTTAGGTTGTCGACCCGGTGATTATCTTTTATCTTATCTTACTAGCCACTTTAAAATCTTGTGTTTCAATGTTCAATATAAATCCTAAATCAAATGTCCGATGATAGGAACAAATCAAACAAGGATAACATGAGAGTTCTTGTCTTAGCACACAATCATATGACCATAATCAGGTAAAAGTCATGTCCTTGACAAAATCAAGGGAGGACCAGGTCAAATTCACAATCACAAAAGAGGGAAAAATGGGGTGTTTCAATTGATACAACCCGGGTAGAGTTCGTAGCATGAAATGTCCAGAAATCTGACCGTTAATTGTCTGCTAACCTGGATCGGGTTTAGGGTGAACCGGGTTCCACAAACACGAGTTGGGCATAGTGCTGCCCGGATTGGATTTCGTATGGACCTGGGCCGGGTTCATGGCAGTTTGGGCTGGGTTCATGGTTTATACAGAATGTAAAAAATAAATCGATTATAACTTAACATCTATGCCGATACATAATCATAACGTGCATTAAATATGATCATAATATATTCATACTTAACATGATTAGCAACAATAAGGCATAGAATGGATCTAGACTACCAACCAATAAATCTAATTATAACAGCACAATCAGGGTCATATATTGGATAATAAACAATGCAGAGAGTGCAATTGATCATACACAACACGATTTAGGCAGGAAATATAACATCAAATCTTTTATTCTTAATTAACATCTCTATAACGATTTAGGCACCATGGACTTGTAGCTTGATCATGTATCAATCTACCTGGCCAGATCTATTATAGAAAGAGTATTCAAGGTGATTTCTGGTATCACCCGTCTATTTTGGCGATAGGTTCCTTGTTGATCCACCTGAACCAACTGTTCATGCGCCTTCCTTACTGTCCTTGCATGAAGGCTCCTTCTCCTGATCGTTCCCCTCCTACAGTTCGGCCAGGGACAATGAAGAGGTGAGACTACTTGCCGCACCAACAGATCTGCGTGAGGCAAGGTAAGAGGAAGAAGAAGAAGATTGTCCCTTACTGATGTGGTAGAGGTGCAAACTTTTCCTCCTCAGTTGAGTGCGTGAGATTGAAAGTAGGTGGGGGTTAGAAGGTGATTTTTTATTTTTTTGATCTCCCTGATCTCTTGTGGCAAGATCACAAGGGATTAATGAAGTAATCATGAAATAATATTCCTTCTAATTTTTAAGGTAAGGTGCACTTAGTTTGATCTTTGAATTCCCTAATTTGTTGGGATTTTATCTCGTTGATTACTGCTTTAACTGCCTTGCTAGTATTCTGATTTAAATATTTTGTTTTATTGTTACATAGGTACTTAGAGTTTATGTAATTGATGTGAAGAAATCCCAACAACATCATGTATTAACATATAATCTACATGTCAAACATCAACATCATTCTATCATCATGCACATAAGTAATTGCATGAAAAACATGTAAACATATCATCATACTTGTAGTATGAAGCTTTCATATCAATCATTCATTCAATCTATAAGCATATAAGTGGAATACACTTACCATAACCATTGTCTTCATAACTCTCCTCAAGATTATTTTCTAACCCTTTGGACTTCCACTTTCGTGTGGCATCATTTCATAATTTTCCTCAAGGTTGTTTTATAACCCTTTGGACTTCCACTTTCGTGGGACTTCATTTCATACGATCGATCATTGATCCTTTTCTATTAACGTTATATCTTCTGATAGTTGGAACTTATGTCTTTGTCCTCTCAATAGGCTAGCTAGGCCTAGAAGACAATGCTTCCCTCTCACCCGAAGGTGACAACAGAATGCACACACCGTTGTCGATGCATGTAACGATCATTCTGGACTCTCGTCCGAAGGTGACGTCAGAATGCACACACCGTTGCCGATGTGTGTAACGATCATTTCGGACAATTATCCGATAAAGGGCCATAGAGGGGCGACGTAATATCATTCACAACTGGGTTCATTATGCTTTGCAATCAACAAACATTTACGTCACTCACTCTTCAGATTTTAACCTAATTATAACTGTCCATGCAATTCATGTATCTAGGTTCATATACAATAATCAATCAGTAATACATAATAGTAAATAACTTAAAAAATAATATCAATATAATATAACTCAATTTTTTGATCTGTCACGGCCGTGATAGGATTCATCACGATCGTGATAGAAATCTAGTTTCCTTACACCCTCTGTCGCGATCGTGACCGACACGATTGTGCTATCCTGTCACGGCCGTGACAACAATTGTCACGAGCATGACGTAATTGTCACGGACGTTACGGGACCTAGCATGGCCATGCCAATGTCCTAGAAGTTCGATCTTCCACCCGATAGTCTCAATTTTTTAGATTAAAATTCTAATACAAATAGTTTAAAACATCATAAATATTTCAGATATGATCTCTTAGCATCTATGCATCATTAAACACATTAAAACATGCGATTTTCATTCGTTAACAAGAGTTGGGACTTTTTTCTAGAAATTCATACAACTAACAGAATTTATTCTCTGCATAGTATTCTAGCAGCAATCACTAAAATATTAATAACATAACCTATACTTGCTCTTTTCATATGATTCTAATTTTTACACAAAGATAACACGGACCTTTAATTTTGGAAATAAATTTCAATCCCTAATTCAATATTTCCAATTACTATATGTTTTACAATTTGATCTCGCTGTTACTCGAGACAGTATGACACCAGTCCGATGTTTGGATATAACTATTTGTATACAACTCCAAATCATATAAAAATAATTTTGGAAAACTAGACTTCGAGGGCTTTCTATCCATATATTATTTGTAATTTTTGGATAAGAATAACATATCCAAACATTTATTACAAAACAGTCAAGAATTCCCGAGATAGTATGACACTAGTTTGATGTTTGGATCATAACTATTTGTATACAACTCCAAATCATATGAAACTAATTTCAGTGGAAACTAGACTTTGATAGCTTTCCATTCATATATCATTTGTAATTTTTGGATAAGTAAAACCTATCCGAATAATTATCACAAATACAGTCACAAATTTACGCAGATTATGCAATTTAAATCATGCAATTCTAACATTTAGATCTAATAACGAATCATTAGAAAATGATCTCAGATCTGATAAAACTCATAAATTCCTTAAACAAATCCTTAATAGGAGCAAGGTGCCCTATTACTCTCAATCCAATCAATAAAACTTTGAAAGGAGAGAGGGGTTGGATCCCCTTTACATACCTTGATCTTAGATCTTCCTCCTCTTTCTTCCTCTTCTTTCTTCTCCCAGATCCCCTCTTTCTTCTTCTTCAAGTCCTAGTCGCCAAAATGCGGAGAAAATGAAAGAAAGAGAGAGAAGAGATGCCTTATATAGGGGGGAATCATGAGGGTTTGGCCAAAAAGCCTAAATTACCCTTATTAAAAAATATGGGGTATTACAATTTATCATTAGCCTCCTATCATGACACTGCAAAGCATGCAATTGTGAAAAAGAAACTCCATTGTAATGGAGGTAACACCCTCGGTCAAATAAGA
The DNA here is from genome assembly GCA_030549335.1 of Pontederia crassipes. NCBI lineage: Eukaryota > Viridiplantae > Streptophyta > Magnoliopsida > Commelinales > Pontederiaceae > Pontederia > Pontederia crassipes. The sequence continues at coordinate 27,441,828 of CM060191.1, forward strand.
TATTATTTGTTTTGAACTTTTGACTCACACGAATTTAAAATGCATCTTGATAGATGAAGAGTATAACTACATATACCCATGTGAAATTATTTCATCAAACCATTTTTGTAATGCCCCGAGACCCACGTGACTTTCACGTGCTTAAAGTTGTCGCAGAGACGTTACACAATTCTATATAAAATAATTTTGTGGAAAATAAATTCTATAAAATGCGAAAATAACAATAGACACTATCTCCCCCATACAATATTCATATCAATAATAATGTGGCTCAGGGGGCTTAGAGACAATCGGAGAACATGGAAACCAACAGTTTCCATCTATTATCTTATCTACCTAATGGACCTATCTTTAACAATTTAATTTAGGTTAAACAAGGACCCAATCAAGGGAAAACTACTGAATCAATACTATAATTGATAGGAGGATATGATGAAATAACAATAAGAATAATCTCAAATCAAATCTAGTAGATATGATGAGGTCAGATCTGTTAAGAATATGATAATGAATTATCAAGAATAATTAACTATAGTCAATATTCAATTATCCATAATAAAATATAAAAAATTACTTTTTCTGTCCCCAAAACCTGGCCCGCGTCAGGTAGAACTCGGGCCGTGTTCGAAAATGCTCAAAATCACCTTAGCAAAGGTAAATCGAGGACGGGTATATGGTGAACCCGGGCCGGGTTGATCAGTTCACCTTCAATCGCGCAAAATCTGTCACACCCAACTCTATGATTAAGCTCTAATCCCAATTATTATAATCTTAGTTATGTTTAGCAATTCCATCAATGTATAACTTGGCTAAGGTATTTAAAGAGTCATCCTTTCAAACTAGTATGAAATGTGTAGACTTTGTAAGATAATCAACAATTACCCAAATAGTATCGTGATTTCTCTTAGTTCTTGGCAAATCCGTTACAAAATCCATGGTGATTTCATCCCACTTTTATTGTGGTATCGGAATTGATTGAAGAGTTCTAGTTGGAGCTTTCTGTTTCGCCTTTATTTGTTGACATACTAAACATCGAGAAATATATTCTGCTATGTCTTTCTTCATACCATGCCACCAAAAGTTTCTCCCAAATCTCTATACATCTTAACCGCCCCTGTGTCACGCCGAAGCACAATCCGGACCGTGCCAATAGGAATCCAGGTTGGGTTTGACATCTCGATCCAATTTCGAGTCTAACTCGGTCCGAATTCTATGAAATCCGGGCCGAGCACAACAGAATCCGGACCGAGTTCTACCGCCGATAGAGAAACACGTTCCAACGCGACTTTCCGATCACCATAACCATGCCATACAATGTCTAAAATATGCATATAATATATCAATGGATTCATAGTACAAAGGATAAAAGAGCCATGTTGTGGAAAACCGACGACATATGGATTCTCCCTACGTACGTAAAGTTGGCTGAAAAATCAATTGGATCCTTTTGCCTGCGCGAATTGTCTAGAAGCCAACTTTGACCCGCAATATCTCTATGTACATGTCCCGAAACCCGCGGCCACCACTTGAAAGATTTTCTCCTATATCCTGGCTTCGTAACCAACCGCCACGTGCTCTCGGGGTGCCTCGGTTCGTGTAAAAATGAAGGGAAAAGAGGGACTCATGGAACTAAAATTCTGCTTGGCCAAAGGGATTTTCAGCCACCCATTTGATGTTTATTTATAGTGCAGACTAGGATTTTCAATTCTATTTGGCCTTAGACTCTTTTAGAATCAATTTTGGCCATCCATCAATAATTAATCAATCCATAATTTCTCAGATTTATTTAAATTCGAATTTACTTAATAATCCCCTATTTATCTCCATAGAAATTCTATCTCTTTTCCAATTCCATCATATCTTTCCAACTTATCCCATAATTTCTATCAATTTCAAAATTTCATGATAGGGATTTTCATATTCATTACATTAAAATAAATATCTTTTATTTATTTTTTGTAAATCCAAGTCATTACATCATAACATCCTTAAAAATAAATTCGTCCTCAAATTTACTTAAGGGAAAATTACCTTAATCTATTTAAATAATTCTGGTAAATCCTTCATCATTTCATCTTCTAATTCCCAAGTGACATCTTCATCTCTATGATGTGTCCTATGCCACCTTTACCATGGGTATCATCTTGTTCTTCAAATGCCTAATCTGGTACTCCAATATCTCTATCGGTTGTTTTGCATATGTCAAGTCCACATTTAAATTTGGTTCTTTCATATTCATTAAAATAGCATCGTATACTTGTGTAACATTGACACGTGAAAGACATTATGCACGTGTCCATATGATGGTAGTAGCGCCAATCTGCAAACTAAAGCAAATATCTCAAAAGGACTGACATGCCTAGGGTTCGACTTGCCCTTCTTGCTAAATTTCATCACTCCTTTCATCGGGGAGACTTTCAACATCACTCGATTTCTGACCTTGAAGATTTGTTCTCTTCGTTTCTTATCAGCATGTCTTTTGCCTTGTAAATGTTACATTCAGCCTTTCTCTAAGAAGGCGAACCTTTTCAGCATCCTCTATTGTTTTCTTTAACATTTCCTTTGACAAGAATTGTCGTCCTCCCACTTCACTTCAACAGATAGGGGGAACGACATGACCTTCCATACATGGATGCAAAAGTTTCCATGCCTATACTGGAATGATTGCTATTATTGTATGCAAACTCGATGTGTGGGAGGTGAGTGTCCTAACTGCCACTCCAGTCCAATGCACATACTCGGAGCATATCTTTCAGTGTCTGTATGGTGCATGATAGTGAAATTGAGGAGTGCAGTGATAACTTGCTGATTTTGGGGTCAAAATTTAGATTTTTCAATTTTTAGTTTAACTCCTTAACTCACTCTCTACTGCAGTGCACAGGTCAATTATAGTAAACCCTAAATGTCGTATCCACAGTGATTTGAAGTCAAAGACTTCCTAAGACAATCTAGACTAATCCTACTTTAAGTGGCAAAAATAGGAAATTGAAAAGAAAGTGAAAACATATTTTTGATTATGGCAAAATGATAACTATTTTTGGACTTCTGGAAATTTATCTAAACTGAATTATAAATGCTAAACTAAGGGCTAAAAGGGCTTATCTATCAATGAGGAAAGTTCTCATAGGAGTTGGGGTTCATTTAATTTAATTATGAATGGAATGGAACAAGTTATCAATTTTTAATCAATTTTGATTCAATCTTAACATGGCTGCTCTCACAGCTGAATTTGTCCAAAACTAATCATTATATTCTCATATAAATGTTAGCTAGATTGAATTAGAAGAGGATCCCTACTGAATATCAAGTTATCATTAGGCTCAAAATCAAAATTCCTTGCTGATTTTTGGCAGTTGCAGTGAAAATCAGAAATGATAATATCCAATTGCACCTTAAACATGAGGGAATTACTTCAATTAACTAAACAGGAATGAAATCAATCTAATATTAGTGCTAATGCTTCTTGGTTTATCTCTAAACTACGAGAGGATTTTAAATCAGCCTCTTAGATGCAAATGGAAATGAAATCCACATTTTCACTAATGAATTGGATAGAAATCAACACTCAATTACATATGGAACTCAGCACATGCAATTGCTTCTTGGTTCATCTCTGAACAGTAAGAAAACTTTAAGTACACCTCTCAGTGATTAAATAAAATCAGAGGCTTAAAAATAACAAGACCGATTCCACAAATTTCAAAAAATCAGCAATGGAAATTTAGGAAATCAGCAATAAAAAAATTCAGAAATCAGCATTGAAGAGTTGCACAAATTCAGGGAATTAAACCTTAGAATTACCATTGTCGCTTGATTCATTTCTGAACAAGAAGGAACTTAAAGATTAGCCTTTCAGCTACTAAGAAATCAGGGCTCCACAATGATGAAAACAGATTTGACAATTCAGAAATAAAAAATGGGAAAATAGATTTCAAAAATCAGAAAATCAGATTCCCAATTGGGATTGAATCTAGAAACTTGACATTGATTCTTGATTCATTTCTGAACAAAGAGTAGATCAAAGGACAACCTCTCAATTGTAAATACAAATAGGATCTTGCAATGACAAGAACATATTCATATGAGTTCAGAAATCAGAATTGTAAAACCAGAAATCAAATTTTAGTGCAGGAAATCAATTTGTCCATATCACATTCATAACTGATTAGACTACTACCATATCCTAGGAGAAATGGAGTTTAGTTCCTCATAATTACAAAGATTGATACACAATAGTAGGAAGAATTGTTACAAAACATCCTGTAATCAAGAGGTTGTCCACAGAAATCAGAAAATACAGCTTCACTTCAGCCCCCAAAATCTTGCTTCCTTCCTGCCCAAAACCCTTGAATGGCCAACCCCCTTTTTCCTCCAGGTTTTCCAGCTTATATATGACTCTTGTCCACCCTTTTTTTCCTCTTTGTGCAGCCCTCTTTTCCCTGCTAGAAAGGCCAAAACAGCAAGCATCAAAGTCCTTGAATAAGATTCTAACAAATAAGAATTAGAACAACAATAATTATCAGTCCTATCATCAAATGGGATTTGGTGTTTGTGCGGGAATGAAATCCATAGTTGAAAATGATAACTTTTGAATCCAGAATGATAACTTTGCATATTTCATAAAAAATGTCCAAATATGAGTCGTTCAGATCATTGAAGGCATCAAAGGGATTAGGATGACAAGTGAATGAGGTCAGAAATTAAATATGGATAAGATTTCATAAGAATGATAACTTTGGTGCCAAAAATGATAACTTGATGCCATAAAAATGATAACTTGTCATAACTGTTATTGTGGTTGTCCAAATGTGATCAAATCAGAGCAGCAAGGAGTTAGGACAATAATATAATTATTGCATAATGCTTTTATGCAAAATTGATAGTCTTGCATATCGAAATGACAGTTTTGCCCTAAAATGATAACTTCACACTAAAAAATGATAACTTGTGAAATGGAATGATAACTTTGCACAAGTTGAAATATGATCATCCAAATATGATTAATTCATGATGGCATGGGATTTAGGACAAGATAATCACTAGGAATCAGCTAAACTAGAAAAATGATAACTTTGCACTTTGGAATGATAACTTGCCCAAAAAATGATAACTTTGCATAGAATTGACATATTTATGTATTTTAGCAATTCAGAACCTCTATGCACATGGAATTAAGTATAAAATGAGAAAGATCAACTAGTTATCACAATCCATGCATTTCAAGCATATTTGGCCAAAAGTTAAGCAAAATAGGAGCTCGATATGGGTGAATTAACTAGAAAATGAGATAAAAACCTATTGTGATCAGCTAGTGATCAGTGCACTCAGACTGTCCGTCTGTCTCATGATGGAACACAGTGCTGAAATTCAATTTTTCTCCTACTATGCTCTAGATGCTCCGCCAAAATTTGATCGTGAACCGTGTATCTCTATCCGACACAATGGAGACTGGCACTCCATGTAGTCGGATAACCTTCTTAATATTACTCTTAGAAACTATCCTCACATTTTTGTGACCATTCATATTTGACGCCCTTCTTTGTGAGATTGGTCAGTGGCGACGCAATCTTGGAGAAATCTTGTATAAATCTCCGATAATATCCTGCAAGTTTAAGAAAGCTCCTAATATCTAATACATTATTTGGTCACTCCCAATTGGCAATCGCTTTCACCTTTGAAGGATTCATAGATACTCCATCTTTGTTGATGATATGTCCAAAGAACATGATCTCTTCCAACCAAAATTCGCACTTCGAAAATTTGGCATACAACTTGTGCTCTCGTAAGGTCTGTAGTACAACCCGTAGATGTTCCTCATCTTCCTCTAGGCTCAATGAATAAATAAGAATGTCATCAACAAAAACAATCACGAACTTATCTAGGTATGACCTAAACACTCGGTTCATCAAATCCATAAAGGCTGTCGGAGCATTGGTCAGCACAAATGGTATCACTAAAAACTCATAGTGGTCATATCTGGTTCTGAATGCTGTCTTCGACACATCATCACTATATGAAGTTGATGGTAGCCACTTCTTAAATCAATTTTTGAAAACACTTTTGCCAAATACAACTGGTCGAACAGGTCGTTGATTCTTGGTAGTGGGTACTTATTCTTTAATGTGATCTTATTCAACATCCGATAGTTTATGCACAACCTTATAGACCCATCCTTCTTCTTCACAAATAGTACTGAAGCGTCCCATGGGGAGACACTCGATCGGATGAACCCCTTATCTAACAACTCTTGAATTTGGGTCTTCAATTCCAGCATCTCCGCTGGAGCTATTCTATATGGTGCCTTCGATATGGGTGTAGTACCTAGCACCAAGTCAATGAGGAATTCGATCTCCTGCCATGGTGGTAATCCTGAGACATCATCCATAAAAATGTTTGAAAATTCCTTCACCACTTCGATACTATCTCTATCTATTTCAGCCTGATCAGTCTTGATCACACTTGCCAAGAATCCTCGTCATACTTTCTTCAGTAGCTTCTGGGATTTAATAGCTGACACTACGACCTTGTCCTGCTCTAGTGGCGTGCCTCTGATGATGATATGAGGTCCTCCTAGTGCTCCGATCACTATCTTCTTTGCTCGACAATGTAGATAGGCGTCGTGGTAGGACAACAAGTCCATACCCAACACCAGGTCATAGTAGCTGATCGGGATGACAATTAGGTCCGTTGAGAAGTTCTTGCCTTCTACTTCGACTGATATATTGGGAATGTACTTTTGTGTGACAATGGACCCCAAAGGTGTGCTGATGTCGAGTGGGAATCTTGTATCTTGTGGCTTCACACTCAATAGTGGAGGGAATTGCTTCAAAATGAAGGAGTGCATAGCTCCTGAATCAAACAATATGTTAGCATGAACGCCATCAATTTTAAGTATACCTTGGATGGTATCGTTTGTTCTTTGCTCATCAATAGGCCGCACGTTGTAGACTCGGTCATGCACCATCTTCGATGGCCCATCATTGTGCTTAGGAGGTGGTGCAATGCGCCTTGGCTCCTTGCATTCTCGGGCGAAGTGACCCACCTTGCCACAGTTCAGACATGCATCCGTCTTCCAGTAGCACTCACCGGGATGGAATCGATGATAGTAGTCATAGGGCTTCTACTGCTCCCTCCGCTCGGGATAGGGTTTGCCCTATTCCGATTATTGCGGTGATGGGTTGTCACGTCTATCGCCATGCTTGCGAGCTCTATTATGATTCTGGTGCTGGGTCTGATTTGTAGGTGCATGACTCTGTTGTTGGGCTTCTGCGTGGTCGCCATCCTCCAAGTATATGGCGAACTCTTCAGCAAATTGGAGGGTTTGGCAGTTCCCTCCCTTAACTCTTTTTCTCTGAGGCTGGGCTTTAAGCCATTTACCCAGCATTTTACACTATTCAGTTTTGTATGTTCTCGAGTAATTTTCCAAGCTCAGGAACTTGGTTAGATACTACTTTGTAGTCATGTTGCCTTGCTGCAGTGTGAGATACTTCTTTTGCTTCCTGCTCCTCTCATAAGTTGGGACGTACCTATCTTTGAGGACCTTCTTAAAGTTCTTCCAGGTAATGTGGTCCTGGCCTGAGAACGTTGTAAGTTTAGCAGCCTTCCACCAGTCCTTGGCTTTACCATTCAGCTTATGACTGGCTTCACCATTCACCATTCACCATTCAGCTTGTGGTCCTCGTCGCAATCCATCTCGAGGAAGATTTGCTCTACTTCCTCGATCCACCTTTCGGCATCCTCGATGTCATCCTTTCCATCGAATTGAGGGGGCTGCAACTTCAGGAACATTTCTATGGTGCCTTTGCGATCCTGAGGAGGCTGCCATGCGTGACTCCCAGGATGAAAGTACGCAGTATGAACTGAATGAGGTCCATGAGGTAAAGACCCCTACTTCAACTATTCCTCTTGATATCCATTCATCTGACGGTCTTGGATCTGTTGTCGATTCCCCATTAGGCTCTAGGCATGCTGCTCACTAGCCTATGAGCCTTAGGCCTACTGGAGAGCCCGCTGCGATCCACTCCTAGGGGCTCGTGGGATATGATCCTAAATTGTCATAGAAGTTGCTCCAACACACAATAACAATATAATTCCATTAGTATAAGCTTCATAATCCATATCACAATACAATACTTACTTGACCCTATCGGATGGCTGCAGTGGTTGCTTGTGACAGTTGCACATTGACTCAATTCTATCTATTAGAGACAGCTAAGAAGTACCTCACCTTAGGCTCTGATACTTTCTGGAACGACCCGAGACCCACGTGAGTTTCACATGCTCAGAGTCATCTCAGAGACGTTACAAAATTCTATATAAAATAATTTTGCAAAAAATAAATTCTATAAAATGTAGAAATAAAAATACAAACGTCTAACAATCTATAATGTCAAGGAGCTGGAAACGTCCATAACTCCACAATATTAAATATGCAGAAAATATTAACTAATCAATAATATAATATGACATAATCTTACACCATGTACAACATCTCTATCACTGAGCCTGACCGCCTGCATCACCATCCTCTATCATCACCTCACCTGCATGAATCCAGATGTAGGAAAAAACTCAAGAGTATAAAAATACTCAGTACGTAAGGTCTAACCATAATAATATACAATAAATCAACAATGCTCAATAAACCAAATTTAATATGAAACGATAAACAATATAGCACTGGATAGATCAATATGGTAGGAGCTCAATGATCGATAAGTCAATAAATTAATATCGTCATAATTCACTTTAGAGGATCGAGAAAGAGGTCCAAAGACCAATCAATATCAATTAACAATTAACAATAATCAATTATGCCTGATCACTATGACACTATTCAATTTAACGATTCCAATTCTATATCTATATCAATGGTCATCGGCCAATAATAATATTCCATTCGATTCAATGGGTGAAGGCAAAGCCGGTCAACGGCAATATCCGAATGACAATGATTCAATTCAATTTAATCTTTGGATTTATTCAATTCAATAAGGAGCGATAATTCAATTAAGAAAAACTCTATGTCTCTTTCACGTAGATCAATGAGGGATCAAGTCCCAGTAAGCCGTCCTCCAATAATAGTGTGAGTAGTTTCTTGATGGCGGAGGACCTGGCCATCACAGTACAATCATAACTTCTCTAACGGATGACGTCTCAAACCTCTAGGTACGCTATCCGGCCATCCATCAATAATGATTAATCAATCTATAATTTCTTAGATTTATTTAAATTTGAATTTACTTAATAATCCCCTATTTATCTCCATAGAAATTCTATCTCTTCTCAAATTCCATCATATATTTCCAATTTATCCCATAATTTCCATCAATTTCATAATTAACTAATTCCATAATATCATGATAAGATTTTTCAGATCCATTAAATTAAAATAAATATCTTTTATTTATTTTCTAAAAATCCAAGTCGTTATAATTTTGGTCCTTAAAGACATCAGATTGTTACAATAGAAGTATCATGCCCAAGTTATATTTTTTATTATGTTTTTGCGGACGATTATAGAAATTTGATCAAATAACATCGAGAAAAGAGAAAAAATGAAAAGAGTGAGATGAAACTATTAGATAAAACCACCGAGAGGAGACAAAATTGTTGTATTAAAATTATTTTGAAAGATAAAATCAAATCAAAGATTAAAACAATCAAGACAATAGAAATGTAACAAGGACCAAAAGAGCAAACACAATAATTTGATTCAACCAACTCTTGGTCCATGCTAATGTAGAATTTCTGGATCTCTTAGTGCTTATCCAAAGCAATACCTCTTCTTACAAAGATCTCTCATTATTTCTATGATAGTAATTATGACACTAACTCTGCTTTTTTAACTTGTACCATTCCTTTATAAGCTTTTTTTTTTGTCAAGACCACTGTTGTGCACGATAATTAGCATTTGACTAATTCAGTGTATAATGATAATTTTGAAAATTGAATATAAATTTACTAACACTAATGATCTCAAAATATAATTCAATTGCGCCAATCATCCTTATTCTTTTATAAGCATTTTTAATGAATACAACGGTTGCTTACTTAAATGCTTGGAAAAAAGGCTAATTGTTACTTAAATTTAGCTAAGTGATCTGATGGACCAAACTAGATGTTGCACTACTATTAGAGCACCAATGGTCGTCGATCCTTGTTACAGTCATTTGAACCTTCCATCTTATCCAAGATGATCCAGGCATAGCATCCCTTATAAAGTTTGTTTATCTGAATTTTTTTATTGTAACTTCTCGAAATTTGATCCTTTTATGTGGCAAAATCTTTTCTCGGTGTGTTATTTTCTTCGGTACAACTTTGACCCTTTCATTGATCCAAATGGTCCATAAGGGTGATACATAAGTGGAAGACTTTAAAATGAAATATTACAATAACAAATTATGAAATGGAAGCTGATAAAATAAACAAACACATCACATCATCCAAAAATCCATACTAGGCATATAAATGTTCATGTCATAATACGTTATATCTATGAGTTCCATATACAACTCGATAATATAAAGGACGACTCAACATAACACTAAGATAACCATGTGCATAAGACACCCGAACTAAAGTTGTCACACACATATCAAGCTAATTTGCAGATAACTCATGTACCTACAGGGATCACATAAGGGAGTAAGTTCAATAGTTAGCAGTAAGCTAAATATGAATTCATAATAGGTCACAGAGAAAAATCCATAAGAATATGCATGAAATAAACATAATGATTTTCATAAAAATCATGAGGATTGTTATGGAGAACAACAATAATCAGGTTCCTTTCTTGTCCATCTTATTTCATATCATCTTAAATTTGGAAAGGTATCATTGTTCCATTACTTTTCATTAAATTTAATATTCATGTTCATAAGGACAATCCTTTCATTCATTTTTAACCATTCATTTCTTTTCATCTTATCCATGGTTGAAAGAGCTTTATACTTTTATGGAGTACTAGTAGAAAGACATAAGTTTGTGACTACCTAGATCATAGAGTGCCAGTGGAAGATCAGTGTCATGACAAGTATCCCATAAAGGAGGAGGACGAACTCACACAAGACTGTTAGCATCCTCAAGTATGGTGGAGTGCCTCATGATAACCTCCATGGAGAGTGCTCACACAAGACTGATAACCTCCCATGTAGGTATGTAATGGTAATCCTCATATTTTATTTTTATTAACTATGAACATATCTTTTGAGTACATGGATCAATTAAAGCTATCGCGAGTAAGGATGGCTCCAGATCATCATGAGATGTCATAAGAGAAAAGGATAATAAAGTAGATAGAGATCATTCAAATCATAGTTATTAATTAGAGTCATGTTCATTCTCTATCCATAAATCAGACGCCAAAAAGTCAAATGATCATCAGTTCCCATATGGTATGTCGGTCGCCTAAAAGGGGAGTGGATTCTTGTGCTGATGAGATGAACCGGTTGTCCATTAGGGGATCGGGCGTCCGTTCTGGTTTTATCTTTCGACCATTGAAAGGCCGAGTACAGACCCGATAGGACTGTAGTCGTCTGATATCGCATGGGTAGGATTTCAAACTTTCAGTCCGGAGTTTTAGATGTTCGAACCTCAGCCGATCGTCCGGTGAAATTAGGTCCAAGATCTTCAGTCGACCAAGTCAATTTCACGATCGACCATTGGAACATTTTAATGTTTTGACATTCCAGATAGGGCACCAGATCATGGATTGATCGTCTGATCTAATAGTCGCAATCATATTCATGTCTTAACATTTTCAGATTGGGCACTCGATCCATGGATCATTCCTCCAATCTGATAGTCACTATCTCATACGAGAAGAATCGAACACCCAATCCATGAATCAATCATTCGTTTCAGTTGGTAGGATTGCAGGTCATTGAAAAATTCTTAGGTTTTCAATCGATTTTCACACACAAAGCATAGATCTAACATTATAAATCATATTCTATCTTAAAGCATGATTGAGAAAGTGGATTTTATCGTAATCATGTCATTTTCATCATATACAAATGTAAGAACATCTACCCAAAATCCTATTGTATTCATGTATCTTAATAAGCCAATTTTCAAGGTGCATTTCATAGTCTTTTACAGAATCAATTCCTCAGATTAAAAACATGTAAAAATCCATCTTCTACTACCTAAAACATATATCAATGATCCTATCAATCATCAAGGAAAACATGGCATGTTGTCTCATTTAAATCATTCGAACATTATCACAAATCAAAGAAGAATCATATCATAAAACTTCATGAGATGATAAGGCATGATTACCACCCATTCTAGCATCGATCTTAAGCTTAACCTAGTCCTTAAAAACATGCAAGTTCCTTAGAAAACTACCTTATGACCTAGATCCCAAATTTCACACTTTTTTATGATTTTCAATTGATCAAGATTTAGCCACATCTCCTTCTCCCTCATTGGTCTCTTGCTTCTTCAACACCTATACATCGCCCTCCCTCATGTTCTGGCCAAGCCCAATGGAGGAAGAACACAAAAAAATGGAGAAAACTATTAAGAGAAAATGAAAAGGAAATGAGAAGAGGATTTGAGTTTTAATGATGGGAGATTTTTGGCCATTTACTTTTTCAGATCATGAGTGGAGTTTACAAATCCTCAGAAGTTATTAGGGTGTGATGGAGGAAGGAGAGAGATCAAAATTAATCATCTTCATTTTTTGTCTGTCATGCTTCTAGACGTCCGAAAAATTTTTGGTCGTCTGATAATGGGCGGATCAAGCGTTCAAAATTCGATGTCAGCAATATGTAAAATTTTATTTTATTTTTTGAAAGTTTTGGTGTGCTACATAATCTTTCTACGTGACCGTTTGATCTTCTTGATCGATCGCCAAATTTGATCTTAATAAATTTTTATCAATGATGTGAAAATGGCACAATGTGGAAAAATCATGTATGCAAAATGTTACTTATCTTGTTTATAATGATTAAAATGGCTATGATATGACTTATTTATCTTGTGAGGATGTCACAAGTTAAACATCCAAAAAGTTATCAATATGGATCCATAGAATAAAAAAGGATGTGCTTGAATCCTTGGATATTCAATAACGTGTGAGAGAGAGATAGAGAGTTAGAGCTTGAAAATTGTCGAAGTAGAAAGTGTTGTTCAACCACAAAGAAGATGTTGAGGTGTTCTTCTTACAAAGAGTGTTATACTTTTCTTCATTATTTTAGGATGAATTCCATATAAAATTTTAGTGTTTTACTTTATTTTTTAATTGAATAGGAAATATTGATGAACTCTCATTTGTAATTGATTACTTTGGCTTCTTTTTTTATCAATCAATCATATGTTCATTGCTTTTAATTAGTTCATTGAATTTCTAAGTTAATTTATATATTTGGAAAGGAGTAAATTTCAACCATTATAATCCAACTAAGGGAGAATTATCAATATGGTCACTCAACTTCACTTAGTAATATCACGGTCATCCAATTTCAGAAACGTTTTGGCCGCGGTCATAGCAACCGATTATCCCCAGTCAATTGATGGACTGCTGACATGGTATTGACGTGGATGCTTACATGACACAACATCATCATTTTTCTCTCATCTATGCCAAATTAAAAAATGTCATATCGACATTTTTCTTTCTCCTATACCCAAACTTAACTTTGTATGGTCATCCAACTTTTCAAAATTTTTAGACACATGCATTCAACTTAAAATAATAATAAAATAAAAAACTAAAGGCACTTGGATCGACCCGGCACAGTTTGATCACGACCTAGTCAAGTCCTAATCGAGTTGGGCCATCCATTTTTATGTGCATTAAATATATAATGCTACAATAATTAATTTTATTACATTATGGAACTAAAAAATTAGAAAATTAAGTAGAGATTACATTTATTTGAAATTTGGACCAATAAAAAATTATAATATATGATGTTATGATTATTAGATATATAATAAAATTATGTACATAAAATAATTACAATGTATGTTTTAGAATTTACATACATAAAAAATAAAAAAAATATTGTGATTACGATTTTGCTTTGCACTCCGTTGGATGTCGAATCATGCCGCACCCCTTTGGATGGCCCAATACCATTTGACCTAGTCTTGATGAAATCTCATGCAAAAAACTATTTTATTTTTCTAATTATAATATTTTTTATTAGTCCAAATTTTAGGGGAAAATATAATTGATATTTTATTTTTCTAATTTTTATTTCCCTAATTTAATAATTAATAATTATTATAATATTATATACTTAATATGCATAAAGAATTAGGCAACCCAACCCGACTGAGTTGAGCCAGTCCAAGTGCCATCAGTTTTTCATTATTAGACCATATATATACAAAATTAAGTTTGGGTAGAGGAGAGAGAAAAATGTTGATGTAGTATTTTTTAAATGTGACGTGGAGGAGGGAGAAAATGTAGACATGATGTCACGTAAGTATTCATATCAAAACCATGTTAACGATCCATAGATGACCGCCAGCATAAAATCATGTCGAATCTTATGAACATGGATCAACGAATATATTGGCGTCGTATGATCCATGTAGCCGACCCCACCTAGTGGGATAAGGCTTTGTTGTTGTTGTTATTGTTGACTATGGTTTTATAGAATTATTTAGGTGGCTATATTGATAATACCCCTAAGTTGGATAACCATGGTTGAAATTTATTCATTTGAAAAGTGATCATTATTTTCATGACACTATTTGAATGCTCATTGACTTTTATGTTGAATTATTGACTCACATAATTTCAATAATCAGTGTGTGAAGAACTAAATTAATCTTTGTTATAATTAATACCATTTTGTGGACTAATAAATAGTCTAGTGAATTTAATTCCATCTTAAATTCAGTTTAAATGGAGGGGTTACTAGTGTGTGGAGGTCCTAAATTCATTTCTACTCGAAGTAGTTTGACTTACTTGTTTGAAGATGTCAATAATATAAGAAACTATAATATATATTCAGAATATAAATTAATATTATTTTGCTAAGTTATTTTATTAATGTATTTTATCATCACAAGGTCAAGGACTTTCACATCTATTTTATCTTTTTTTTTATTTTTTAATATTTTAATTTAAAGAACTTTGGAAAAATCTATGTTTGTTTCTTATTAAATTTAGGATTAGATTACTTAAATTAATATTTCCTTTTAGTTTAATAATATTACCTTTTAACATATTACCTATGCGATTATGGTACTTGCTAGCGAATTTTATTCGTTACATTATTTACACATAAAAAAGAATCTAGAGTTTATTATGTGAGGTGTATTTCATCAAGAAAGATTCTAATTTTACTTGCTTGTATTTGAACTACATATTCAAGCTTAAAGCACTCAAGTTCCTTTGAAATGCTAGTGGTGGTTGGTCAAGTAAGAGCTAAAGTTTGCTCGTCATCAAATTTCCATATCAACTTGTTGAGAAAGGTGCAAAGTTATGTTGTTAGACAAAGAACTTATATTGGTTGAGAATTATGTTCTCGTAATTATAATGAGACGATCAAGTCCTCAAGCGAGTATTATATTTTATGTCAACATATATACCTTGATACATTGGACTCTTAATACAACTTTATTTTGTTTAGGCGAAAGATGAATCATTCATGATTCATATTGTAATGTATTTATTCTAATGCCTCTGTAGAACTTCGTCAATCAATAAGAATTGGTGATGCTTGAGTGAGTCCTTAGAGACTCAAGTGTGCACTGCTTGAATATATTGCTATGGGCGAGGCATTGACAATGTGAAATAGAAGTTGTTACATAAGAGGCCCCAACTATGCATGGGCGGTAAATTGACAAATAAGTAAAAGACGATTCCTGAGAGCGTCGATATATATCACACATGCGGGAGTTGCTTCGTGCGAGGTATCTCTAACGCATCACCAAAGGCTTGCTAGTGTGCATCATTGACTCACAAAGGACACACTAAAGTTCAGCGACGTTGCATTGCTAGGGTGATATGAACTAGGAAATGCCTATATTTACAGCCGGTGACAAAAGAATGTTCTAGCAAAGTTAGATGATCAAGATAATGGTGTGGATCTCAGGCATAAGAAAATTGAAGATAATGAAGAATGTTTGGAATTTAAATTGATCCATTACAAGATCGAGTTAAATCAGATTCAACTTCTCAACGTGTTATGAATTGGGCCGCATGAAGAGTCAGCATAACTTGGGCCAAATAAATCATGGTTTAACCATATTTATTTGGAATTTTCGAAATTAATTATACATAGAAATTCTACTGAGATTTGTAAGAAGAAATTGAGTTTGTTATTTTACTAAATTAGTTAATTATATAAAGAAACGATGCTCAAGAATAATGCCTTGAGTGACTGGAACAATATATGATAATCAAAGAAACGAGATCAAATGAATTTTCAAGACAGTGGAATATCAACCTCAAGATTACAATGAACCAAGCAATCGATATTATAAATAAATGGATTTAATAATAAGATAGCCAACCTTGTAATTAACGGCAGAAGTTTCCGAAGGACGGGTTGCAGGAGTTCCCTCACAGCAAAAGCAATTAAGTCAAAATATTTATAGATTCAAAGATGTCTAAACTAACAATGAGTTGCAATATTTATAGGCCCTAGAAATAGAATTTGGGATAAAAGAAAATAGCCTAACTTAGTCCACACGTACCTAACTAATTTAATAAAATAACAAACTCAATTTCCTCTTACAAATCTCAGTAGAATTTTCATGTATAATTAATTCTGAAAATTCCAAATAAATATGATTAAATCGTGATTTTTTTTGCCCAAGTTATATTGACTCTTCATGCGGCCCAATTCGTAACACGTTGAAAAGTTGAATTTGATCTAACTCGATCTTGTAATGGATCAATTGTAAATTCCAAACATTCTTCATTATCTTCAATTTCCTTATACATCCACACCATTATCTTGATCATCTAACTTTGCTAGAACATTCTTCTATCACCGGCTGCAAATATAGACATTTCCTGGTTCATATGTCTTGGGACAAGGAGACGCCAATGCATCGCCTTGGAGCTGCCAAAGTGTCATCCTAGTTTTTATCACTTTGCATAACCGCATATTGTATGAAATTGCCACGTAGATGCCAGGGAGTCATCAAACATTGATTAGATAAAAAATAAATAAAATTTACTTCTTCAACATCTCACACAATACAAATTTTATATACAAATCACACAATTAAAAAAACACCAAGCAGTTATAAGACACCATATATTTTGTAAGTTCCACATCTCACAGTTATAAGTTCAATTGACAAAATACAAAGTTAGTTTGCGAAGTTTTGGAACTATAAAGTCACACTACATAATATTTAAAATAGTTCGAAAGTATGAATCAAAAGTAGTGAAGGGGTCTTATGGTCCAAGTTCTTGCCATTGTAATTTTATTCAGCGACATTGATTTCTTGGACATGTGGCAGGTGGCGGCCGATGGTTGAACTAATATTGTAGAATGCGCTCGAACATTGAAATTCAATGTTCTTTCAAACGTTCCATTAGGTTGAATGCATGATTGGATTTGTCGATCAACTTGATGTGCCCACAACATGATATCATAGCCTCTAGATAGTGCAGTTGAACTTCCAACTAAAGATACCCTCAACTTCTTATTTTCGATAGAAACCCATCGATGTTTAGAGCTATTAACACCTGACTAATCCGTTGTTTGACGGAAGCAGTATATATAAATCCTAGTCAAAGTGGTGACTTTAGGAATCAAATTTGGGACTACTAGCACCTAGTGATCCCAAGGCACAACCCAATTGTCTCAACCATCCTTGATTAGATTTCCTTGACTTTGATGATAATGCTGCATGGTGTAACCCACACGAGAAACCACTTGAGTTTTTCCATTCAACGCTTTTGAGTTTTTGTTTTAAGCCCAAGGCTAATTCAAGGGATCATTGCTTTTTTTGCCCTATGCCATTCATTTGAATGTTACAAAAGCATGATTAGTAGAAAAAAATATTGTTGAAAATATGATATAAATAAGAAAAGGAAATAAGGATGAGAGATAAAGAAAGGAAATAAAAGAAAAAAATAGAAAAAAAATAAAAAGATAAATAAGTCATATAAGAGATATGCGAAAGAAGCAAATGAAATAAAATGAAAGAAATAAGAGAACAATTAGAAAAATAAATAAAACATACAATATGTCTGAGAGAAAAAAATGAATATACAATATGTGTGAGAAGAAAAGAAGGGATGAGAGAATAGAGGAAAATATATATAGAAATAAGAAATGAAATAAAAATCTAAATACTATCTTATGTGAAAATTTAGTACCTATATATTAAAAGGATTTTTGTTCATATTAATCTTTCATATTTCATCATATAATTAGGATTATTTTTATAACTTTTTATCCAATTATAAATTGAATATTAGCCCACTATTGCGAAAGAGATCGCATACAGAGAAAAACACGAGAGATTTATAAGGTTCACCATAAAATTAAGTTTACATACTTGATGCGCAAAATTCAACATATTCTTAGCATTGAATTTAATATTAATTTGACTTATTTTCACATATCATGCGTCATTTTATGAGTTTATTTGCGGTAAGTTTATAAAAATAAAAATCTATCCATAATTTGTTTTTCATTTCCTAGGAAGCAAGAAAAAGTAAATATGAAGTCACTAGAGAAAATCGCACTCAAATCGATATTAAAATGAAACTAGTACGTGAAAATAGTGAAGCTATCAAGGGTTGTAATTTGATCTAATGGGGCGAACGTGAAAGCGCCGTAATGATCCATTAAAATGCATATTTTTCAATCTGAAAGTTGTCTGAAGTACAACCATGACTAGCATGTCACGAATCGTGAAATTAATATTTTTATGCAAAATCAAACACTATAAGGATCGTGAAATGCCAATCATAGGTGTTTCACGATGCTTGAAAACCCATTTTCAATCCGGTCATTATTTAGGCCGTAAAACCATGTTATAGGCCGTAACGGAGTTTGCATTCGATTTTTAGACAATTTTTTTTAATTCCTATTCATACTATATGATCTAAGGATGAATTGAAAATATGTTATGCATTTCAGAGTTTGACAAGGCTAAAACTTCATAATCAATTATACTTCGAATTACCTAATTTTACATAGAAAAAGGATTTTGTTTCTTCGCCGATTACATGAAAACATTAATCCCTATAAATGAAAACCTTCTGTATCCAGAAGAGAGGATGTTAGAGCTTGCAACCAAAGCTTTGAAGCCTAGAATGAAGAAGATTTTTTTATGAACGGTGAAGGAAAACTCTGTGCGGTAAACTCAAGCGAGGATTAAGTAGCAATTTGGCACATCATTTTTTAAGAGTACTTCTTGTTCTACCTTATGTTGGGAAGATGTTTTAGACTTTAATGATCAATCTATTTTATCTTTGTACTTTGAATAATTTGGTTTAGTTCTAAGTTTCAATTTTATTTTTGAAAAAAATCTTATTGTTAAGACAACTTGTGAACCTCAATTCGTTCAACTTTTAAGAACATGATTGTTGTGTTAAAGCTTTTAATTAGTTTTATTTAAATTATTAATTGATTATTAACTGAGCAGTGTAGTCAATCTATTAATTCATAATTTTTTATAACAATTTATGTCGTAATCTAATAATACTCGATTGGCAGCTTTGGTTTCTTTGATATGGCTATTAGGTAAAATAATGTTGATTACAAAGAATGCAAAATAATTCGACTATCATGAAGTTTATATAGGAACTTCAATGCAAAATAGGGAACTCCACACTTGAGCTCCCACGAAAGGTTCCTCCTAGATCCCCGACCGCACCCCCCCCCCCCCCCCCCCCCAACTCAGGCTCAATGTCTAAGAGACATTCATATAGAACAGGCGATTTCGTCGTTCCAATTGTTTGAGTATTTGTATTACATAAGAGTCATAAAATTCAAAGTATTATCAATAAATCTTCATCTTGACTTGAATCTTCTATAAACCACAAATATCATAAATGTCTTACTATCATCAAACCTACCTAGGGGCTATTGCTAGGTGTTATATTTAGCAAGTCCGAACAATGAACGTATCCATTGGATCGTTTGTAATCTCAATCTTCTTCATCTTAATCCTCTTCTTGGTACGAATAAAGTAATATCTGGCATCAATGTTCTTGATTCTTTCATGATTAACTTGATCATTTAGTAAACATATTACATATATGATGTTACAATATATTGTAGCCTAATTTTTACACAATCAAAGATCTCGCATAAGGTCTTTTAACTAGATATTTTTCTTAGCAACTTTTGTCATGTACTTTTTTCTCTCTTTTAAATAATGTAACTGATGACTATAGTGTAACTTTTCAACTTATAACATAAATGCTCAAAGTGAATGCATAATATGCATTTATCTTCTTTGATCAATATTTGCAAAATAATCTAAATTTGAATAACTTGCAACTACACACCATTTATCACCTCTGTAGACTCAAAGGTACGCATTAATACCTATCAATGTTCCTTCGTAGGGTTGCTCGTAAACCTATAGACAATGATAACATCATGCGCAATATTAGGTTTTGAGAATATGATACATCAAGCTCCAATTGCAAAATATAAGGAACCCAAGACATACACTACTTAGCATTAGACTATGGTGTGAAGACTAGGGGTGTTCACGGGTCGGGTTTGACCCGACCCGTGAATGAACCCGACCCGACCCGGCCAAGGTTGGCCGGGTCGGGTCGGGTCTCCATATTTTTTGGGCTGCGACCCGAACCGACCCAACCCAGGTCGGGCCGGGTCGGGTGGTCAGGTTACCTGACCACCCTTTTTCTTTTTTTTAATTTTTTAATTTATTTTTTAATATAAAAAGTATTTATTATTTTATTTTTAATACAAAATAAAGTACTTTTAAATATCAAAAATATTATTTTAAATATCTATATACTTTTCTACATTTAAAATAATTTATTTCATAATTTTTTAAATTTTAAATGATATAAAACTATATATTTAACTAAAAATAATTAAAAAAATAAAAAAACCGGGTCTATCGGATCGGGTCGGGTCAACTCGGGTCGGGTCGGATTTTCGGGTTCACCGGGTCGACCCGACCCGGTGAACACCCTAGTGAAGACTATCAAAAGATGCATATTTAAGGCTGCTAAAATCTTCAAGGGCTTCACTCTACACATTTCAAACTTGAAAAGTATATTTCGAATGTAACTTTCCTGAGACAATAAGATTGTGGTTTCATAATATCTACATCCCCAAAATTCTCTATGCCACACTAAGACCATTCATATCAAACTCTGTGATAAGGAGCTTCTTTGAATGTTTGTCATATTCTTGGCAGCAATCATCATACATCAACATAGAAGAGCAATGAACCCATTTGAAGTGGCTAATTTCCTACATGAGAAACCCATGTATGAACATGGATTGATTTTATTTTTGCACCTAGCTACTCTAGGTTGGGGGTTAGGTCTAGAAGGGGAGGTTACAGACATCTTTCTTTACTTTGTATCTAAAGTACTTCACTTAATTTTTCTGCAATCTTAGGCTTTGGAGCCATTTATCATACTCATCTTGGACCTGGAACTCTTTAAGAATATTTTCCATTTTTTGGTTATGTATGGACAGATAGAAATAAAATGACTACCATTTTGGATATTCACTTAATTTTGTTAGGTTTATGTGCTTTTTTTCTAGTATTCAAGGCTCTTTATTTGTGGGTATCTATGATACTTGGGCTACTGGGTTGGAGATTTAAGAAAGATTATCAAGTTGACCTTGATACCAAGTATCATATTTGGTTATTTACTAAAATATCCTTTTGTCCGAGAAGGGTGGATTTGTTAGTATGCACGATTTAGAAGATATTATTGGAGGACATGTATGATTTAGTTTCCATTTGTATACTTGGTGGAATTTGGTACACCTTGACTAACCATTTTGCATGGGCTTGTCGTGCATTTGTATGGTTTGAAGAGACTTACTTGGACTTTGATTTCATCTCTTGTTGTTTTGTCTGATTAACAATATTGCTTATCCCAGTGAGTTTTAAGCTCAAGCATTTACCTTTGACCAATATATTGAAGCTACCACGGGGTCTTCCCATGGTTTAGGTAAATATATTGAATGTGTTCTCTGATTGGAGAGGCTATTTTGGAGGAGAAATTATATGATTTTAGGATTTTCCTTCTCCTTGGTAAAACCTCTAAGGGCCTTAATGGTTTGGACTAGAGTAGGCTAGAAAAGGCATACAAACTTGGCAAGAATGATGTTCGACATAATGTGACGCATGCTCCTTTAGGTTCCTTAAATTTCTTGGGTGGGGTAGCTACCGAGATCTTAATTACATCTCTCCTAAAAGTTGGTTAGCATCTTAGCGACTTTTCATTTTGTTCTAGGATTCTTTTTTTTTTTTTGTAAAGCATTTGTGGCATGTGCGAAGGGCTCGAGCAGCTGCAGGAAGAAATTGATCATGATTTAGAACTAAACCTTTTCATGACTAACTCCTCTTAAATGACAATTTCTTATTTACTGTTCTATTATCTTTTTTGTTCAATCTAGAACATCCTATTTAGGTTAGCATTAAAGAGCATACACCATATTCTCTCTAGATGTGTTCTATTCATTTGTTTTGTCACTCTATTTTGAATCGAAGTATCTCTAATAATGTGACATTCTAACAATGCCCTTATCTTTGCAAAACTAGTTAAATTCAAAAATATGATGACGCTTCATTTTCATTGACGTATAATTCTCCATCAAAACTTTCACTCTTTGAAAATATTAAAGGGTTGTCTTATGCTTTATCATGAATACCCCTCACCCTCAAGTAATTATCAATTATAAAAAAAATTGCACCTTCCAACAATGCAATACCAATGTGACCCCAATAATCAACATATATGTAGTCAATATCATATATGTTGTGTGCATTGCCTTGCAAACTAAAGCGACCTTACTTGTTGCAAATGCAATGATTACAAAAATTGTTTTTTAGATACATATCTCCTAATCTCCTAGAAAATCTCATTTCTTGAGGATGTTTATGCATTATGACTTATATGTCCTGTCACATATGCCATAACTTGAATTTTTTTGACACCGATGAACTAATCACTGCATCAACATCAAAGATTGTTTTGTACAATGATTTACTTGACTCCTTTCATAACTCTAAGCATTGATCTAGTCTAAGACCCTAATGATATCATTTTTTTTCTTCAATCATAAAAGATGGGAGACATATGTTAGTATGCGTACCAAATCTCATGAGTCTTGATCTATATTTTACTATTCAATATGATGCATTATTGTCCATGATGACATTTTTATAGTCATTTTTTAATAAATTGAAAATCATTTTTTATTTGGAGTCATGTGAGGGGAACATCATCATCTTCCAAATATCATTGGGTAGTTGCATTAAGAACTAAATCATAATTTGAATCTTTATTTTCATGTACCACTACATAAACTAAGACCTTCTTCTTCTTAAGATAATATTTCTCCCGGTGAACCCATTCTTTACAGTAATTACATGTTTTTTACAATGATTTTCTTCTTTTTTGGCCTGTCAGTCTTAAAGGCCCAGTCATATCCTTTTTTGAGATTAACACTAATGTCGAGCCCTGAGTTTGCAAAATTATTAAATATGGTTTATGTCAAAGTTCACTAATATGGAGACTCGATCTTACTTCTTCCACACTTATATCTTTTCTTATTATCATAGATTGAATGAAAATCTCATATAATGACGGAAGCAAAACTAAAATAAGCAGAGTGGCATCTTCATCCACTATCTTTATATCAATATTTTATAACTCCATTAGCAAAGTATTCGATTGATCAAGATATTTCTTTAGAAGTAACCAACGTTGCTTCAACTTGTTAGTGAGAGATTTTGACATGTAGAGACTTTTGGATTTCAAATCTCGATTATCATCTCATTCACTAGACGCAACAAGAATATCAAGCGCTCTCTCTCTCTCTCTCTCTCTCTCTCTCTTTTCGTGCGATAATAATTCTTCATATTTGATCTCCTTGGCTTTGCCCTTTAGATGGATTTCCTTTGATTTGGCCTTCGCGGGATATGCCTAGGTTCCTTGTTATTTTAAAAGCATTCACATCTTGATGAAATCATTTATGTCGGTAATTTGTTTTACTTCAACATTGTGTGACACCATCTCCTCGGCTTATTGAAAATCATTGTTGAACCCTAGGACTTTAACATCAATTTGTCAAAAAAAAAAAAGAGCGAGAAAGATATCACACATAGAGAAGAACACAAAAGATTTATTTATTGTATATTACAATGGTACCGAATAACTTAATCCCATGTGGAGATATAAGAATCCAAAATATCAATTTGTTAAATAAAGAGCGAGCGAGATATCACACATGAAGAAGAACATGAGTTATTTATTTCTTCTATATCTACAATACCAAATAACTTGATCCTAGAGTTTATATAAAAATCCAATATGAAATACTACACAAAAATTTTAATTTGCGTAAACTTTGAAAGTTTCATCTTTGGGTTTGAGGGATTCTTTAAATTCTCTCATGTTATTAGAGCTAGGGATGACATCTCTTGCCCTCGTCCCGGCATGGAGGAATTTAATTCCTTTCCATTCCTTGCGGGTTCTTGAGTCTCCATGGTAATCTTGATTTTGTAAATTTTAAATTAAAAATATAAAATATTACAAATTATTCAATTCTTTATAATATACATATTTAAAAATTACACTATGATAAACCAATAGTTTTTTATTAAACAAAGTAATTCAAAATAATTTATACAGAAAAGAAGAATGAGGGCAGCTACCCCACATCCAGGCAAAAGAAAGTAGTAAAAAAAACCCTTAAGTTAGAGATAGACTTTCGGACCTATCTTCTATGAAGCATGGATAAGACACCCGGCCTATCTTCCAAAGAAAATGTAGGAGTACTTTGCCCCATCTTGATTTCATAGGGGTAAAATTCTTTGAACATCAAGGGGTCGTTTGGTTCGTAGATAAGGGCCGAAATATCTAGGAATTCTGGAGAATATAACCAAACGCGACGCACAATAATGTTAAACCGGTCAAACTTCACTTTTTACAAAACTATTTAGGAAAGTGTGAAACCATTATAAATAATCTTATTTGCAGAATATTATTATTCTCCTAAAATTATATAATAGATATATTCTATATTTTTTCATCATTTTCTTATTTTTCATTATTTGACTATATACTATTGTATTATATATATATTATTTTTCTTATTATTGTATCATTTTCTTGTTTGAAGTAGGGATCCTCGCCTTTGCCCTCTTCCCGGCATGGGGGAATTTAATTCCCTTCCATTCCTTGCGGTTCTTGAGTCTCCATGGCAATCTTGATTTTGTAAATTTTAAATTAAAAATATAAAAATACAAATTATTCAATTCTATATAATATACACATTTAAAAATTACACTATGATAAACCAATAGTTATTTTATTAAACAAAGTAATTCAAAATAATTTATAAAGAAAAGAAGAATGAGGGTAGCTACCTCACATAAAGGCAAAAGAAAGTAGTAAAAAAAACAGCCCTTAAGTTAGACAGGCTTTCATACCTATCTTCTATGAAGCGTGGACAAGATACCTAGGCTATCTTCCAAAGAAGATGTAGGAGTACTTTGCCCCATCCTGACTTCATAGGGGTAAAATTTTTTGAACATTAAGAGGTCGTTTGGTTCGTGGATAAGGGCCGAAATATTTAAAGAATATAACCAAACGGGACGCAAAATAATGTTAAATCGGTCAAATTTTACTTTTTACAAAATAATTTAGGAAAGCGTTAAACCACTATAAATAATGTTATTTGAAAAATATTTTATTCTCCTGAAATTACATAATACATATATTCTATCTTTTTTTAATCATTTTCTTATTTTTTTATTATTTAACTATATATTATTGTATTATATAATTTTATAATAATAATAATAAATATAAATTATTTATAGTAAAATATTTTAATTATAAAATATGAAAAAAAATTCAACTAAAATATGAGGTAGAATAACTATTATATTCTCTATAATATAATTGGTTATTCTTTAAAATTCAAATTATTATCCAACCAAACGGCAAATATTATTTTTATGCTTAGTTGGAGCAAGTAGCTGTAATAATTGTTTGGATAAAAAATGAAAAGTTATTATTCATTCATTCAACACTCGCTGCCCCACTTGTAATTGGGCCAAATCTCTCTCTCTGTATGGTTGACAGCGGGGAAAACAGCACGATATTCAAGATTGGATCAGAGGCTTGGGTACACACAGCATCTCTGGTCTGATGCCAAAACTTTTTTGTGGTCTCCTTGGAAATTGAAACATCCATCGATTGGTGATTATTAGGGGATGAGTTAAGAGAATTTAACATTTTTGTTATATTATATTATTAGAAATAGAAGTGACATTGATTTCAATGTGTAGTGCTAAAGAAAGTGAAAAGCTGCCCACATCCCTTGAATGAAACTATGCAAGAATTTAAATCTGAAAAAAGAATTATTTTCTTAGACATTTTTTTAATTTTATAACAATTTTCTTATTTAACTTTGGTCTAAGAAATTAGTGTATATTCTTAAATTTTATCATAATTTTCACTTAAATTCCTCTATTTGATTCGATTATTTTTATATTATTTTTATTTATGAAAATATTACCCTTTCAAGGACTATTCTCTTTTTTTAATATTTTAAATAAAATAAAATAAAATATTGTGACAAATCAACATTGCCAAAGACCTTTCTAAAAATATTTTTATATTTTTTTAACATTAAAATATAAAACCGTTTATGGAAGGATATTTTATTTTTTATAAATAAAAAAATGAAACTAATATTTTAGCGTACATCTATTTTACTTAAAATTATGTATGAAGTTATTTGGTACGAGGTAATTTAGATACTTATCAATTATTTTATTTAAAATTCTCATGACCTACTTTTATCTCTAATTGATTATCAATAATTTTAATTATTAGCTTGCTTTCTAAATTATCAATTGCTTAGACAAAAACATCCATTGCATCATTTTTTTAATGTTTCATTTGTAAATAAATATCATTTAACTATATTTTCTTTCTTATTTAATTTTTTTACAAATAACTCTTAAATTGTTCTCATTTTATTTTATCTATATTTACTTTTTTTATTTTCTACTTTGTTTATCTACGATATTATATGATGAACATGTAAAATAATATTTAGAAATATTGTCGTAATTTATTCTCTAATTATTTTAATCAGTATTTATATTATCAATACCTGGTAAGCATGATATTATTAATAATTTAAATAATGATAATTTATTTAAATTTATAGGTTAATTAAATTGATAATGCATCAAATGGTCCCTAATGTCCATGTCGATTACCTGACCTAATAATGAGCAAGCAATCATTATGCCGTTGTTTGCTCAACTAGTGGAGAGATCACAGGAGAGGAAGAAACTTGCCCTCTTCAAGGAATGAATGAGCAAGCAACTTCTTAACGAAGTCATATTTATTATTTAGGACACGAGAAAACAAAATCAAGCAAAAACGTTGCATGATGAATTCTTCTTAGCCTTGTGTCTATATAGTCAGTTCTTTCCAAGTACTTATTGCTCCATTCTAATAAAAGTTTGCTAAAATGGTAAAACTCGCGAACAAAGTTTGCTAATATATTGAAGAACTTGGTAGATGTCAAAATCTCTGATTAAGTGATGAGATCAGTTGCGAAGGAGAGCAACATTAGCTGTTGCAACAGCTTCTTCTGTTTGCACCACGAGTTTGCTACCTGTTCAAAAAAGATAAAAAGAAGAAAAAAAAATTGACCAATTTGCTTGTACCTTTTACTTTGAAACGCCAAATCAAACTTAGACATGGAATAACCAATCGTAATTGATTCAAGTGGTAACAGAATTGAGTCTCAAACACTCGTTAAATGCTAGTAACCTTAAGTTCTAGTGTTGAAATCATTATCTTGGTTAGGGAATAAATCATTACTATTTTATTTTTCCGATTTCAAATTAGTCGAATGTTAATAGTCTCGGACATTCAAAGTCTCTCATAAACTTGGATCGGCATCAAAAAAATTAGACATGGAATGATGGTAGCTGGCATTCTACTCTTCTTGAAGTGGTCGTGAATGGTTGTTTTCATATTGATGTTGATGATACATCTACTTGATGCGCATGTCTGTGGTGTATATGAAGATTTGTAAACCAAAAAGATCAGTAAATGTCCATAAATAAAAAAAAGAAAAGAAAAAATCAACCACCTTAAACATGCTCATATTCGTAACTTCTTTCTTTTTTCATCTATTTATTACAAAGAAACTTGTAGCATCTGCTAAAGACAAAGCTGCAAAGATATTCAAAGTTAGATTTTTTTTTTGTGCTTCTCTGCACTGAGTGCAACCATCAGATTCATCACAAACATAATGAGTCTTCCTATGATCCTATCCCATCTCTGTCGTTTCTGCAATAAAAACTTATATCATTATCATCTGTCTTTTCAGAGGAATAAAACATAAAATAGAATAAAAATATTAGTGCTGTTATTATCATAATAAAAATATTAAATTATTTAATTTAATATAGTTATTCACATCAATATAATATTATTATTTATTATTTTGAATATTACATATACTTATTATCATTATTTATATTTAAAAGTTATAAAATATTTATTTAATTTATTAATTTTATTAATTTTTATTTAATTGTTATTAAGTTATATAAACTTTAACTTGACAAAGGATAATTTAGTAAAACTTATATAATACCTAGTAATCTTTTATTGTAAATAAACTATATTTTTTTTTCAATTACTCTAAAAATTGCTTGGACATAAGGCCCTTTTGTTTAAACTGATATAAAATAGCAAAAAAGTTGAAGTGTTCATGAGTAATTTAATAGTTGAAGCTGATTTTAAAATAAGTGATTGCATATTTAATAAAAAAAAATATAACTTTATTATCTTAGTGAAATTATAAAAAATTTGTAATAGTAAGAAAAGTTTTGTATATTCTAAAGGCAAAATAATAAACTGATCAACTTTTTTTTCTCATATAAAATAAATTGAAATTTTCTATCTTATTTCTTTTTACTTATAAGCATGTAAAATAAGTACTTATCAAGTTTTTTTTTCAGTTATCAAATAGGCAAAGAAATTTAAAACTACTTATTAACCAAACACCCCTATAGTAAAATAAAGGAGTTACACATTATAGATAATTTAATAAAGAATACTATTATGTCAAACAATGATTGTTAGATAGTGAAAAGATAATGAAATAAATGTCCTCCTAAAGTTTTAAGAACATGAATAACTTTTTATTAGTAATATATGATTAAGATGTTAATATTATATTTATTAGCTTCTAAATATTAGCCAATATATTGCAAAATTATTATAAGTGATATCTCTAAAAATGTGTGATTATTCATGGAATCGATCCAATCATCATTTAATAGCAATGCTAACCGGATCTTCTGTTCTATTATAAAAGTAAATTTAATAAGCAAGACCTCGTCCCACTTGTTGTGGAACAGAACAAAAACTTGCTGGCTGTTTGGCTTGATCTTAATTCTGGTTGGATAGATTGTCAAATTGTTTTTTATTTTTTATTTTTATTTTTTTGGTGATTCAAGACATGATGAAGAATGAAGATAGATTCCAGTAAAATTCAAGTGCTAAAAAGTAAGAAACACACTTTGGACTTTGGGGGTCAGGCTTCGATGTACTACCTCGCAATGGCCCAATTCTCAAACAAGGATCAGGTCTTGTTCCACTCAGCCACCAACTTTGTTAGCGCGGCATGGGACGTACCACCGTCGCGCAGCGCCTCCGCCATCCTCTCCTTCACGGCGGCCGTCCGATCCCTCAACTTCTGCCCGCCCTCTGACGCCATCAGCCACCGGACCTTCTCCTCCACCTCCGATGCGAACACCAGCTCCTGGTCGTAACCTTCCATGGCCACAGCCAGCTGCATCTCCTCCACCATGAACACTTTGTTCATCCGCTGCTCTGCGTACAACGGCCAGGCCACCATCGGCACGCCAGCCGTGATCGCCTCCAGTGCTGAGTTCCACCCGACATGACTCACGAACCCACCCGTCGACTTGTGGCTCAGAACCTTCGCCTGGGGCGCCCATGACTTCACCACGAGTCCCCGCTCCTTCGTCCGCTCCAGGAACCCCTCCGGCAGGAGCGTCTCGAGCTCCGGATCGGGCGGCCGCTCGAAGCGCTTCGCTGGGTCGCGGGTCGGCGGGCTGCGGACCACCCATAGGAATCTCTTGATGGGAAAATTCGAGAACAAGGAGAGAAGATCGTAGAGAGATTGTAGAAAAATAGAGGAGACACACGGAATTTACCCAGGTTCACCCTTGAGATGAGGGCTACGTCCTGCAAAGAGGTTCCACTATATGTTTAGGTTTACAGCCGTCACACAAAATTACATCAGAAATTAGGCTATTAATAGCCTCTCCAAATCGGGTTTAAAACCCAAACAAACAGAGAAAAAACCTAATCCGAACCACACGGGCCGGCTAAACAAAAGCCCAAAACCCGTCTAGGTTTCGGGGGCGCTGCCCCCGAACCCCCGCCCGCTCACCGACGAGCGGGACCCCCGAACCCCCCCTTTCGTTCGTACGCCAACAATATTGTTAATTGGGTAATACTCAGATTCCCCTAAGCTCACGTGGGCGAACCCGGTGTGAGAAACAAGGGGCCCTGAAGTATTCACCAACTCTAACATTCTCCCACTTGGTGGATACTTCACACCAATGAAAGCCTTGCCAGCAACATTCTTCTTCAATCCGACAGCAGTAGAGCACCACTCAAACTTTACACCTGTAACTGCTTTAGTCAGAAAATCAGAACTATTCTCTGTTGTATCAACCTTTTCAAGCTGAACCTCTTTCTTTTCCACCTTTTTCCGAATAAAGTGGTATTGGATGTCAATATGCTTTGTGCGTGAGTGAAATGCGGGATTCTTAGCTAACTGAATAGCACCTTGATTATCACATCTCACCTCTATAGCACCTTGCTCAAATCCGAGCTCTAAACACAACCGTCGTAGCCATATGGCCTCTTTTGCAGCATGAGTAAGAGCCATATATTCTGCTTCTGTAGAAGAAAGTGCTACCACGCTTTGTCTCTTGCTCATCCAACTTAGTGCAGCCCCAAATAATATAAAAACATATCCGCTAGTGGATCGTCTACTATCAATGTCTCCACCCCAATCAGCATCTACATGGCCCACAATATCAAGCATCTTTCCTTTTCTTGTACCTTCAAAACACAACGAAAAATTTGAAGTTCCACGAAGGTACCTGAAAACTCTCTTGATAGCATTTCAATGTTCCCTGCCTGGGTTAGACATATATCGACTCAAGACTCCCACTGCTTGGGCTATATCTGGACGCGTGCACACCATGGCATACATCAAGCTGCCCACTGCACTTGCATATGGCACACGATCCATCTCTTCAGCTTCTTCATCCGTCTTCGGGCATTGCTCTGCAGAAAGTTTGGTTCCTAGAGACATAGGAGTACTCACTGGCTTGCAGTCCGACATGTTAAATTTCTTCAACACTTCTTTTATGTACTTCTCCTGTCCTAGCCACAACTTTCGCTTCTGACGATCCCTTCTAATCTGCATACCCAAAATAAAATTCGCTGGCCCTAAGTCTTTCATCTCAAACTTCTTGGCCAACAAACCCTTCACTGAATTCACCATCTTCATACTGTTTCCAATCAGCAACATGTCATCCACATACAATGTAAGAATGACAAACTGATCTCCAACTCTCTTCACATAAACACAATGATCTGAATCTGAACGTACAAACTTGAGTTCGAGCATGTACGTATCAAACTTCTAGTACCACATCCTTGGCGACTGTTTCAATCCATACAAAGACTTTTTCAATTTGCACACCAGCTTTTCTTTACCTTGAACTTCAAAGCCTTCTGGTTGCCTCATATATATCTCTTCCTCCAAGTCCCCATGAAGGAATGCCGTCTTCACATCCATCTGCTCTACCTCAAGATTATATGCTGCTGCCAGAGATAGAACAAATCTGATTGAAATCATTTTCGCCACGGGAGAGAAAATCTCATCATAGTCGACTCCCTCAACCTGAGAGTACCCTTTAGCTACCAGCCTCGTCTTGTACTTCTCTAAAGACCCATCCGGTTTCAGCTTTCGCTTGAACACTCATTTGCAACCAATTGCCTTTCTATCCTTAGGCAATTTACACAAACTCTATGTTTCATTCTTATCCAGTGACTGCATCTCATCTGCCATAGCAAGCTCCCACTGATTTACATCATCCATAGACCTTGCATCTTTTACAGAACTAGGTTCTTCTCCGATGATGCTCAAAGCATGAAACGAACTCAGAGCAATAAGAGAATATCTCAAAGGTGCTCTTCTTTCTCGTGTTGATCTCCTGAGAACTGGTATGGTAGTACCAATATTTGGGTCTTCATCTGAATCTGCATCTTCAACTTCATTAACCGAGTCCTCTTGATCCGGTTCTATAACAGACTCAACTGAAGTATCTTGTGCATCCACCTCTGAAGTTTCAGAATCAGAATTTTCTTCAAGCACTACCACTTTCTTAGGTTCATCACCTTTTTGAACTTCAACTTGGGAACGTGATTCACGGAAAACAACATCCCTGCTGTAAACAATAGTCCTTGACTTTGGATTCCACAGTTTGTAGCCCTTGATCCCTTCCTTGTATCCGACAAATATGTTCTTTTCAGATTTACTATCAAGCTTACCCCGCTTTTCCTTGGGTATATGAACATATGCGTCACATCCGAACACCCGAACATGAGACAAATTTGGCTTCTTCCCAAACATTGCCTCATAAGGTGTCTGATCCTTCACTGATGAGGTCGGTGAGCGGTTCTTCAGGTAGTTTGTTGTGGCTACAGCTTCTGCCCAGAATTCTTGCCCCAATTCAGCCCAACTCAGCATACATCTGGCCTTCTCTATGAGTGATCGATTTAACCTTTCAGCTACTCCATTCTGCTCAGGTGTATATGGAGTTATCTTCTGCCTAGCAATACCATTGTCCACGCAGAAATGCTCAAACTTATCTGAACAAAATTCACCTCCATTATCTGTACGAAGGACCTTGATCTTGCAGCTCAATTGATTTTCCACCAAAACTTTAAATTCTCGAAACTTATCGAATACATCTGATTTATTCTTGATAAAATAAATCCAACTGTATCTCGAAAAATCATCTATAAAAGAAACATAGTACCTAGACCCTCCAATAGATGGAGTCGGAGTTGGTCCAAAGACATCACTATGAATCAGTTCGAGAATCTTCGTTGCTCTTGAACCTGTGTGTTGAAAACTGACTCGGTTCTGTTTTCCATGGAGGCAATGTTCACAGAACCCGAAGCCCACAGAACAATCCGGAACTCCTTCTACCATCTGACTTGATGCTATAGTGGAGAGTCTTTTTTCACTGATATGGCCTAATCTTCGATGCCACAACATAGATTTGCTGTCTTCATCTTCTTTGGCCTCTTCAGAAATAAATCCGTAGTCCACAGATATTGTCTCTCCGAGCAACTTGTACAACGTGCCATAGCGAACCCCTCGTGCAATTACAATCGACCCTCTGATCATCTTGCACGAATCCTTATCGCAACTGAATATAACACCCGAGTCAGCCATTGTACCAACAGATAATAAACTCCTGCTCATAAGTGGTATATGCATCACATCTGGTAGAGTCTTCACCGTGCCATCATTCATCCTCAACTTCACCCTACCACGTCCAACAATCTGAACCGCAGTGTCATCTCCGAGCATGACATCTCCACCATTATACTCCTCATATTCACAGAACCAGTGTTTATGAGGCGTCATGTGGTACGAAGCACCAGTGTCGATAAGCCAGACATCTTTATCTGACTGTGCCGTACATGCAGAAGCCACATACATATCTCCTGCCTCAGCCTCCTTTTTGTCCGAGGTTGACTCAGCTTCTTTCTTATGAACCGGCTTGTTTTTGCAATCTCGCTTCAGATGGCTCCACTCTTGACATCTCCAGCATTGCACCTTCTTATCCTTACTCTTCGAACGCCCACGAGATTTGGATCTCCCTCTCTGATTTTGATTCCTTTCTGGTTGCCTTCCTCTGGCCGCCAGCGCCTCTTTACCAGAACTTGCTGATCCCTTTCTCCGTATTTCCTCTGATAACAAGGCAGTACATACACTTTCATACGAAAGTTCTTTATCCCCGCCACCAATCACAACAATCAGATTGTCCCATGAATTCGGCAGCGAACAGAGCAATGTTATTGCCTTATCATCATCTTGAAACTTAACATCGATTGATACAAGTTGACTGATCACCGTGTTAAAGTTATAAAGATGGGTAGAAAACGAGTCACCCTCCTGCATCCGAAGATTGTACAATTTCTTCCTCAGAAATAACTTGTTAACCAACGACTTACTTTGATATAGGGATTCCAACTTCCTCCACAGATCTCTGGCAGTAGGTTCGCCCATCACATTCGTAAGAATTGAATCCGCGAGACACAGCCGAATCAAACCCTTCGTCTTTCTATCAATCCGATCCCACTCTTCGATCGCCTTTGGATCTGCCTGACTGGAGGAGGCCTCGTCCGCGACCTTCGCCGCCTCCATGCCTGGTCTCTCCTTCTCGATTGCCGTCCAAAGATCTCGATCACAAAGGAGATCCTCCATCTTCATCTTCCAGAGATCAAATCGTGTTCCATCAAATTTTTCTATCTCGATTCGCGATCCTCCTGACATCTCGAATAAATCCTAATTCATCGAACAACCTGTGCTCTGATACCAATTGATGGAAAAATCCGAGAACAAGGAGAGAAGATCGCAGAGAGATTGCAGAAAAATAGAGGAGACACACGGAATTTACCCAGGTTCACCCTTGAGATGAGGGCTACGTCCTGCAAAGAGGTTCCACTATATGTTTAGGTTTACAGCCGCCACACAAAATTACATCAAAAATTAGGCTATTAATAGCCTCTCCAAACCGGGTTTAAAACCCAAACAAACAGAGAAAAAATCTAATCCGAACCACACGGGACCGCCGTCGGGGGGCGGGGCCCCCCGAACCCCTCCTTTCGTTCGTACGCCAACAATACTGTTAATTAGGTAATACTCAGATTCCCCTAAGCTCACGTGAGCGAACCCGATGTGAAAAACAAGGGGCCCTGAAGTATTCACCAACTCTAACATCTCTGCCCGCTGCGCTCGAGACCGACAGCAATCTCTTTGATCTGTTCCGCGGAGAATACTCCTAGACTTCCGAAGCAGAGGAATACCACGCTGGCGCGCGACTGGGCGTCGAGCCATGCGAGGCACTCCTCGTTGTCGCCATTCTCCCTGCCATTCGACGTAATCAGAGGTCCGATGCAGTAGACGGGCGGTGTCCGTTGGCCGTCGGGCATGCATCGGCCCGCTGCAATTGCTTCAAGCGCCCTCGGCTCGAGTGCCTCGAAAGTGTTGATAATGATACCCTCGGCGTCAGGGAACCGGTTACAGTGTTGCATGAACCCCCGGTAGGCGTCATCATCACGTTCCTGCATGTGAAGCGGCATGTGATTCGCCGGGAGCGGTGGAATCCCAGGTGGGTGAAGCAACTGGGAGCCGAGCTCCTGGAAGCTCTTAGTTGTGGCCGCGTGGAGGACCGGAAGGTGCAGGAAGCAAGCAAGGACGTTCGCCCCAGAAGTGTAGAAGATGTAGCAGGGCACGTCGAGCTCGGCGGCGACGTCAAAAGCGTAGGTGCAGAAGAAGTCCACAACGAGCGCGCGTGGCGAGGGAGAGCGGAGGAAGGCGCGGAGACTGGGATTGGAGAGACGGAGGCGGTCGAATGCAAGGGCCTCATGATTGCGGGAAGCAATGGGAGGGACGGCCACTGGGGGCAGACGGTGGAAGGCGATGGACGGGTTTTCTTCCGAGGCGCGGGCGATGAACGCAGCGGTGGCGCCGGTGTTGTAAGGCGGCTCCACGGTGACAATGGTCACGGCGAGGCCGTGGCTCGCAAAGAGCTTGCCGAGCTCCATCATGGAGACTAAGTGGCCCATTCCCGGCGACGGGTACAGGACAACCGGAACGAACTTCGCCTCGCCTTCTCGAACAGTTTCCATGATTGGTAGAAGGGGTCGGCTAGTGGAAAATGCGTGGAAAATGCCTTATCCATGATTGGTAGAATAATGCGTGGAAAATGCTGAATGGGTGAACTCAATCGAACAACTCGGGTGTATACAAATGGTGGAAGGGTACACAGAGTTGGCTGTGTCTGGCACACAGTCGCAGAGGCCACTACGCAAGAACTTGCAGCACGCAAGTTAGAGTGAGGTTGGATCGCGTAGCGTCGTCTTTTTTATTTTAGTTATGTTAGGGATAAGATTAACTTCCAATGGACCATTGCAGGGATCTGGTCGCATGTTTCATGGAAGGACTAATTATTCAGTAATTCGAAATCTGGTGGCATCCTTTGATATATAAGTATCAATTTTACATTTATGCTTAGATTATGCAGAACTTAACAAATTTCGGGACCTTTTGCATGGAATTGGCAATTTTTTTGGCTACTGGATGACAACTTTTTTTAAGAAAACAAATATGCACGAAAATTTTAAGCCATAAGCAATTTGCAACGAAGAAAAAAATAACAATGTAATGAACAATGAAACAATGGATGCCATCTAAAGATCATTCGGGTTGAAGCATGGATGACTACTTTAATGTGCACTCGACCTGCACATGCATACCTATTTTTTTGTGTTTCTCCAAAGACATGCACTATCCACGTATGTGCTTCTGACACCATCTATATGTCAGGCGCCGCGAGCTTTTAGCTGGACGTTGCCTTCAACGCCGCCACCAGCTTCAACAATGCCCCATAAGACGAACCACCTTCGACCGACACTTGGGCGGCTATATTCTTCATCGTCGCTGCCTGCCTCCGGAGCTCCTCGCCCCCATCTGATTCCATCAGCCATCGCACCTTCTTCTCCACCTCCTCCGCCGTCACCATCCCCTTGTCGTAGCCATCGATTACCACCGCCAAGTTCACAACCTCCGCCATCAGCAGCTTGTTCAGCCGCTGCTCAGCGTACAGAGGCCACGCAATCATGGGCACCCCGTTCACGATGCTCTCGAGTATGGAGTTCCACCCGCAGTGCGTCACGAATCCACCGACGCTTTCGTGGCCCAGCACCTCGCACTGCGGCGCCCACGACTTCACCACCATCCCCCTCCCCCGCGTCCGTTCCAAGAAGCCCTCCGGCATTAGCTCGTTGGTATCTGGCTCCTGCGGTTCTTCGAACAGCTTCACGTGTGAGGCACCCTTCGCTATCGGCGCGCGCACAGCCCAGAGGAATCGCTGCCCGCTGCGCTCCAGTCCGGCGGCGATCTCTTTTACTTGCTCCACCGAGAATGCGCCCAATGTCCCGAAGCAAAGGAACACGACGCTCCGGGGGGGCTGCGATTCCAGCCACGCCATGCACTCGTGGGTATCTCTGCTGCCGTACTTCTCGGAAATCAACGGGCCCAGGCAGTGTACCGTGGGCATGCGTCGGCCAGGGACGCAGGAGCCGTCGCGGAGGGCTTCCACCGCACGATTCTCCAGTTCCTCGAACGAGTTGATCAGCAGCCCATCGGCTTCCGCCAGGCGTTGGAAGCGGTGGAGCATGAGTTTGCACGGCACGCTCTCGCGGTCCATAATCTGGTCGGGCAAGTGGGGAGCGGGTATCGGCGGCAGGCCAGGGAAGTCAAGCAGGGCACCGTCCATGTCCTTGAAGCTGAACTCGCTGGCGGACACGAGAGTTGGAAGATAGAGGAAGACGCTGAGGTCACTGGCGGCGCAGGAGATGAGGAAGTAGGAAGGGACGCCAAGCTCTGACGCGACGTCGAGCGCGTCCGTGCAGAGGAAGCCCATGAACATTGCGCGAACGCAGTGGGTCTCGGAGTGGCCTCGTAGGAAGCTTAAGATGTTTGGGTTGTTCAGCTTGATGGAATCGAAGATGATGGAGGTGATGTCAGCGTCGGAGTTGCAGGAGGAGACCGGGGGAAGCCGGTGGATGGAGATGGAGGGGTGGTGGGCGGCGAAGAGGGCGAGGAAGGAGTCGACGTTGACGTCGTAACTGGGAGCAGGGCAGTAAGGGAGGAGGAT
Source organism: Pontederia crassipes (assembly GCA_030549335.1). NCBI lineage: Eukaryota > Viridiplantae > Streptophyta > Magnoliopsida > Commelinales > Pontederiaceae > Pontederia > Pontederia crassipes. Next base: position 27,480,054 of record CM060191.1, read on the forward strand.
GGTGGCGGCGAAGCCATGGCGAGAGAGGATCTTGGCGAGCTCTACCATGGGAGCGAGGTGACTGATGCCGTAGAATGGGTACAGAACCACGCTATCCTTCTTCATGGCTGGTGGGTTCGATTTTCTTGTCCCTTCTCAGAGCGTGTTGATCTGTCTGATCAGTTCACTGACACGAAGCAATAGTTATAGTAGAGCTGTTCTGCTTGCTACACAAATAATGGCCCTAAGGCAAGGGGCGTTGGATTATATAAGATGGGATGGATGAACTTTCTTCAAATTATTAACTGGCTCGTTCATATTGTAACTGTTGAAATTTTAAAATCTCAAATCTTTCCAAAATTATTATATTTTATATAATTTGTCATCCAAACAACATTAAATAAATAATAAATAAACTTAAAAAATAACATTATATCTTATTTATCTTTAAAATTTATGTTTTAGAAAAGAAAGTTTTATAACTTTCGACAATTCTTTTTTTAAAAGAAATAATAAATAGAAGAGTTAAGTATTTGTCATACAGACCCAAAAAATAAGGTTTGATGTGAAAACTTCTCATTTCACATGGAGGCTTAGTTACCACTAGACCAACTGTTCTTTTATATTTTTTTTAAAATAACATACAAATAATGGCCCTAAGGCAAGGGGCGTTGGATTATATAAGATGGGATGGATGAACTTTCTTCAAATTATTAACTGGCTCGTTCATATTGTAACTGTTGAAATTTTAAAATCTCAAATCTTTCCAAAATTATTATATTTTATATAATTTGTCATCCAAACAACATTAAATAAATAATAAATAAACTTAAAAAATAACATTATATCTTATTTATCTTTAAAATTTATGTTTTAGAAAAGAAAGTTTTATAACTTTCGACAATTCTTTTTTTAAAAGAAATAATAAATAGAAGAGTTAAGTATTTGTCATACAGACCCAAAAAATAAGGTTTGATGTGAAAACTTCTCATTTCACATGGAGGCTTAGTTACCACTAGACCAACTGTTCTTTTATTTTTTTTTTAAAATAACATACAAATTACATTTGAAAGGGGCCAAACATATTTTTATCATAAAATTTATATTTTAATATATATATCTAATAAAACATTAAAAATTTGAGGGGTCCAGAAACCCCTCACCTTATATGTGGATCCACCACTGCATATAGACGTCATGTTACAGAATAAAATAGTTTTAAAAAATCAGGAAAACAATCAAATAAAATTTGTGTCATTTAAAATTTAAAGACAGCAACTTAAATCTTTATTTTGCAAAAATGAGTAACTTGTAAAGTAACAATTAAAGCCGACTAATAAAAAAAATAATTTTAACCTTAATCAAAAGTAAGAAAAAAATGCTGCATCCACTTTGGAAAAAAATGACCCCACCCTGGAATACAAATTTTTTTTTCGTCCGCCAACAAAAAAAATAGAAAGTGTAAGAGTGAAATAAAAAAAAACCGTACGAGAATCAATTTTGCGATAAAAATATTAAAGATTGTATTTCAATTTTTAAAATTCTAGATTTGATGGGATCTTATTATTTTGCTTTTATTTGAATATTGAATTAGTCAGACTTAAACATGCGTGATTCTTGGACCAAAAAAGCACAATAAAAAACACTTATTTGAATCCTCAACATTTTATTTCTTCTTTTAAACAATACTATATTCAAAATATATATTGAGGTCGTAAAGGTTACACACATACTTGACAAGATTTTGTTCGGTGGGGGCATAAAACGATTGTAATATGGTCATGCCACCTCTCAATGCAGACTTGGCAGTGTTATACAGCTTAACATTTAATAATAGCTAATAATAGTTATACAGATTAACGTTGTCAAGTTCGAAAATTTAAGTAAATTTATTTATGTCATAAAATTGAATAATAAATTATATATCAAATAAGTTTAATTATTTAACTTCATAAACAACTAATATATTTTACTAATATGAAATGGATATAAAAAGTATCAAAATAAGCATTATAATTTACAATTAATAATTGTTAATTACCTATCAATAATTATGTTTGTTAAGATAGAAAATTCATAAAAAAAAAGTAAAATGGTCGCACTAAAATTTCTAATTACGGTATTAATTTCACTTGTAGTCATAAATATATTAATCAAATAAAATACTTAAAATTTTACAAATTTTTTATTGGTATAATCATATAGAATCTTATAAATTCGTATATAATTGTAGACTCTTTAAGAGTTTATAAGTTTTTCTGAAATTTTTTAAATTAATATTTATGTAAAATTTAAGCGTTTAACTTATTTAAAATTTTATGTCAATTTAATTTATTTTACTTATTTAAATTCGTAATAGTATAAGAGTTTGACTCGCGACTTTAACAATATATATTATTAGTGACATACTTTGAAACATAAAAAAAATAATTGGGATAATAACCATAATGCTAAATAAATTTTCAAGTGGGGGATCAGATATTTTCGTTTTTTTCTTTTTATTAGTGAGGTGCTACTAGGATATCCAAAATCTTTCGTAAATTTGAGACACAATTTAAAAAAAAAAGTTATTAATAGTTGTACATTAACTGAGACATGAAAGTATGTTTTTATAATCAATATTTTAATGTATGTATGACATTATTTTTAAGCACGTGCAACTTATTTAACATGAATTAAATTATCATTATGTTTTATTCCCTGCAGAGATCCAAAGTCCAACGGAAATTCTTTAGAAAAACACGCAATTATGAAGACTTTATTAAATAAAACAATTTTAGATTGAATCATACTCAAAATCACTACCAGCCGAGACATGAAAGAGAATGTTAAAATTTTTAACAATTTAAGATTCTAAAAATATCATTCGTATATTAAATTAACATTTAAATTGTTTTCCAAAAAGATTTCAAAATTTATTTTTTTAGATTAATGTATCTCTAAAACATCTTTCACTTTGAAAAAATATTAAGCGCATCTTAATCGTTGATTCATTAATGATTAAAATAATTGATAATTTTAAATGATAAAATTTAATTACTTCTGATGAGATCGTTGAGATGTGCTCAATATTCCGAAAAGTGCTCTAAAGTACCGAAAAGTGCTCTAAAGTACCTTAATCCCTTATTTTTTGCAACATTATTGATAAGTGATGCGGCAACATCCATTGGAGGGACTGCCATTAGGTCAATTGGCGATCTTTCACACATGCTTTAAATTGAACGTGTACTATAGTCCCTATTTGTGGGGACATAAGTCCCTACAAGATGTGTCATAATGACATTTTTTTAATAGTAAAATGAATAAATTAAACTAAAATTATCTCACCACGGTATCTAAAGGTCTACTTGTGGGGAAAAAAAAATACTTTCTGAAAATACGAACTGCACTAGTACTATGATAAAAACCTATAATTGGGGCTCAACTAGAATTGAACGAATCCACTCTGACTAGATTCCTAAATACTGACTTGACATATAGATTTTATATAGTTTTTTTTAAAAAATGGATTTTTTTTTTACGTCTATTTGATCTTTTGTACGTATAAAGTTATAGTTGTGCAAAAAAAAAAACATTTCACAGGTACAAATAAATCTATCTATATATATATATATCTGAATTTGGTAGAGAACAGATGAATTTAAAGAAAAAAATAATTTACATAAGATCTCCTGATTTAGAAGTCTAAAATTATTATAATTTTATGGGTACGAGGAAACGATGTAATGCGAGTATTAAAAATATTTTTTAAAAAACGTATGTTAACATTTTCCTAATTTTTTTTTCTTAAACCTTTTTTTTTTAGGTCTGAGCAACCAGCAGCAGCAGGAGGTGGCTTCTGTTCCTCCACTATATATATATATATATATATATATATATATATATATATATATATATATATATTTGTCTTCTGTCTTAATTATTTCAATTTGATATAAAATAAAAATAAATAATTTTCTTACAAGTGCACATGCAATAAGTAGTTCTACATGCTGTTTCTATTGATTAGGATATATTGTGAATTGTATTCATAAGAAATGTTTACCACAAGGGGCTAGATTGACCGTAATCTTAAATTCATTATAAATTTATTTTAAAAAAAATATTTATCAAGAATATATCAACGGAGGGTCCACTGGACTCATTTTGAATCCATGTATTCTTAAACTCTTATTACAATTTTTTCGATTATAGAAAAGATTCTAGACCTAATAACAAAAGATATTTTAAAAAATAAATGCGAATTCAAAATATGATCATAGATATATTCAAAAAAATAAGCACAGATTCGAATTTAAAACCTAGCGCTCCACATTGCATCATGGCACCTTGTGATCATGGACTCTTTTTAGGACAGCTCTATTAACATTTTTTTTAAGTAAGGATAGATCAGTCATCAAACTCAAATAATAAGACAACTTTATTACATTCCAAGTGAAAAGCCAAATAATCATCTTTCAAATATGTCTCCAAATATCTAATAAATAATTAATAATATGATCTTATTATTTGTTACAAAATATAATAGAAAACTATCATACACAATTTCATGCAGACCTAACAAGATAAATTACTTACAAGATTCAAATGTATGAGAATGAAATTCTCGTGAACAATAATGCATAAAATAATACATATGGATGATATTTTTTATAATAATTTAATTATATTTTTCAAGTGAAAATTTTACCAATCGTCAAATGAAAAATGGTCAAATAAAAGTGAACATTTTTTACTAAATGCAAGTGAACTTTCTTCTTTATCAAGTGCAAATATTTTTTTTCTCATTAAGTATCTTTATCATAGAAATAAACTTTCTTCTCCTTTTCTTCTTTGATGTGTTATGCTATGTCTTTTACTTCACGTACAATTACAAATGTAATAATTTTGTGTCATACTAAGAGAGCTCTTCAATTAGGAGTTTTCTTTAACCCAATAATTTGTTTTGACCCAATAAGTGAACAAATAAAAGATGGCAAACTATACAATCATGACAATATGTGTTTTACAAATGAATAATTCTATTTATCCATCTGTGTACATTTCAAGCATCACATGGTCATATACATGGACAAAAAGGTCAACAAAAACCTCTTTCAAAATATCATAACTCAGCTTTAGTTCTCACAATTCAGATCAGCTTATTCCAAAAATCTAGTAGGGTGTAACGTTGGATTGGTTTGAGTCCTTTCAACACCTTTTTCAAACAATTCGGGTCAAGCTTATCAATTGAGATAGGAACCTAATCCAAATTTTTTGACAATCCGAGTTGAATCTAAGAATATATGTCTTGCACCGGGTTTTTAGGATATGTCCATATTATTTTCTTACTAGCAAAACACGAGCCAATTAATTTCAACAATTCATGACGCACATCTTTCTACTAAATTGTACCAACCAAGACTCAATGTCAATAAAAAAACTATATAATCTGAGTTGGGTTCTTGTTTTTCCCAAGTTCTACAATGTATTTTGACACCCTTTTCTTCTGCCTTTGTTAGTGAATAAAGCCATCTTGGATGTCGTGCAATCACCACAAGAACTTAGAAAACTTATTTAGGAAATTGTAGTGCTTCATTACGATTGCAATTAAACTTCATTGACTCTGCTAAATATTAAAATATATATATATTTAAAATTAATATGAAATTTTATGTACTATTTGTGACAACCACAAAAAAATTAGCTTAAATCAAACAGCCTCGAAGTGGAGATAAAACCACAAAATCTCTACAATGATATAACAACAGGGGAATAGAGATTTTATCATCTATTTATTTGACTTAACCAAGAGAGGAGGATATTAGATAAGAAAAGGGGGAAATTATCCTATTAGAAGATAAAGATCAAATCTGGGTGGGGATGGATTTTATCATATTAAGTTTAACTAAGAGAGGAGTTATAAAAGATAGAAACAAATCAGGCACAAATTCTCTTTTTCTCAAAATCATGAATTCTCCTCTCTGACTTGTCGTTCTGCCACCTGATACGAAATGTTCTGCCACCTGATACGAAATAGGAGGAATTTCTCCCTAATTCCTTCGTTTCTTCCCTGTTGTGCGTGATCAGATAAGAATCCTCCCTGTCGCCCTAGGAAGCAAGGGCAATGGTCGATTGGAGGAAGAACAAGGACAAAAAGAATAGAGAGAGGACTAGGAACACGACCGATAGGTTCGGTTTTCATCGAATCGAAGCAAGGATCAATCCCGATTAGAGGTGAGTGAATCGAAATCACCTTGCATAACTTAGATAGATATAACCTACCCTCTGATTCGACCTGATCAGTTGCAAAGCATGGATAATACGAAGAGAGAGACATGAAGAAAAAGATCTTGATTTCTTGATTTATTGTTTGCATCTATGTATGTTTGATTGCATTTAGGAATCTGATTTCTATTGTGTTCTTTTTTTCATGATTTATGTTGTATGATTGGTAGTTAAACTGCATATTAGTCCTTTTGGTGTTCACTTGGAATCTGTGCTATAGGTTAATACAATTCTATGATTTAATTACTTCTCGACTTTCTGAACATTACAGAACCCGGCCCGGGTTCACTTGAACTTGGTCCGAGTTCATATTGAAATTCACTGCGAGGATTGATCTTCACGGCTACGTGCGCAGAACCCGACCCGGGTCACCTTGAATCCGGCCCGGATTAGCGCACAGCAAACCCACGAACCTCTTGACATTTTTCCTACTCGACCCAAGTTCCACAATACCCAGCCCGGGTTTGCTCTACCTCGACCTGACACCGTGTAACACTGTTCACGATCCCGACTCGAGCATCGATCACACTCGGCCCGGGTCAAGGCTATGAACTTAGCCCGGGTCCACCATTTACCCAGCCCAAGTTATAGCAATCCAAATTGTTTGATTTCATTTCCTACTGATATGTGATTTTAATCAGAGTACTACATGTTTCTGCCTTGATCAATCATGATTATGCCCAGCTTTGCCTCCCCACAGTTCACTTCTGATTTAAGATGATGCCCTTAATTTTTACTCGTTCTCTTGAGATCCATCGCTTTCTATGCCATGATGAATAACAAGTAACAAAGTTTCTAAAGTGGTTAATAAGTTAAGATGGAAGATTAATAGTGGGTCGCCAGTCCAAGTCAAGTGTCTCAAGATAAGGGTCGCTCCCTTAGTCATGGTTTGATCACCCATGACCCGAACAAGACTGTATTCGTTTGCTTAGCATACCCCAAGAACTAAAGGCACCTAAAGTCATCATAATTTCTAAATATGAACCAAGATTAAGAAGTATGATTAAGTCAAGTCAAGTTACCGTTATGATTGCTATGATCCCAAGTTACCAAGCATCATTTGATTTTATTGTTTTATGATATCTCTTATTCATCTCTTATCACGATTTATGATGCTGCCATGTTATCTTTTAAGTACTTTATTCAAGATAAGTATTTTATCTTACCGCTGATTTCTCTATTCAAGTTATGCATTGTATATTATGTTGTTCCCCACTAAACTGTAAAGCTTACAGGAGGACCTTCTCCCCTGTGTCTAATTTCCACATCACCAGGTCAGTGACGATGTTGAGTAGGTGTGTGATGACGAAGCTCTAGAGATAAGACAATATATGAACCATAGCATTTATCAATTTTCTTTTTCCTTCCGCAATTAGTTATACATGATATAGAACTCCATTATATTCCTTAGAGCTGATGTAATCCTTTCCTAGACTTCTGCATATTTATGATATCTTCTTTTATTTTATTATTCTTCCGCTGACGTGTCTCGATTCTTTGATTGAGATATGATCAACATGATTGTCCAAGTTATAGCATTTCGTAGCATCTCCAGATTGTTCTTCGTCACGTGGCGGGGAACGATTCAGGGCGTTACATTTATTTTTGTAACACCCTTGGCCCAATCAAGATATTGTTCATTTTGGGCCTATTGGCCCGCACGAATTTAAAACGCGTCTTGATAGGTGAAGGGGTAACTACATATAAACCCATGATCACCTCTGTGTTTTGCCCATGTGGGACTATTCAATGAGACCATCTTGATCCTTAGACCTCAGGTCGTTACAATCTTCCCCCCATGAAGGGCTCAACATCCTCGTTGAGCGGGATCCGTATTAGCTCGTGGCCCGTGTTGGCTCGTGGTCCGTGTTTCCCACATGGCTCAAGTGAGCATGCGGGTTAGCTCTGATATCATTTTGTAACACCCTGACCCAATCAAGATATTATTCGCTTTGGGCCTATTGTCCTGCATGAATTTAAAATGCGTCTTGATAGGTGAATGGGTAACTACATATAAGCTCATGACAACCTCTGTATTTTGCCCATGTGGGACTATTCAAGGAGACCATCTTGATCTTTAGACCTTAGGTCGTTACAATAGGGCGTTACACTATTACTTTGAATCTTTATATTTGTTATATCTTATAATTTTATCATGATTTTGGATCTTGTCTTTTGCAGTGACCATAATGTCTTTTATCTTCAAAAAACTATTGCACCTTGGCTAAGACGGGCTCCATTTGGCAATCTTTTTCTTAATCTTGGATTGTGCAGCTGCTCCTAGGAACAGTTAATCTCATGGGGACAGATGTTTGTGATGGGAGCAAGAACTTCTTGCTCTCACATTTTTTTTATTTTACAATAATTAGTGTGGACTCCATATTTAAAAATCTAGTGTTTGGCAAAAATTACAAGAATAAAGGCTTACTTCTGTTGGAACAAAATTTTTATTCCCTATATAATTATATTTTAATGATACAAATCTCGAAAGATTGGAGTTATATTTAAAATGCCAAGAAAAAGTTTAAATAGAAATGAGTTGCTTCGTGCAATAAATTTTTTATTAATTTGTCTATATTTTTACGAGATTTACAATAAAAGGTGAATATAAAATTTACAGATAATTCTCTTATCTTTGTAGAGAATTAAGAATCAACTCATTCAGACAAACGCATAAAAAGTTATGTTTAAACAAGTGAAGCTTGAAAAGTTCAATTTGAAATTAATATTTTTATGTGCTACACTTACAATTACAAATGTAGTAATTTTGTGCCATACTAAGAGAGCTCTTCAATTAGGAGTTTTCTTTAACCTAATAATTTGTTTTGACCTAATAAGTGAACAAATAAAAGATGGTAAACTATACAATCATGACAATATGTGTTTTACAAATGAATAATTCTATTTATCCATCTTTGTACATTTCAAGCATCACATGGTCATATACATGGACAAAAAGGTCAACAAAAACCTATTTCAAAATATCATAACTCAGCTTTAGTTCTCACAATTCAGATTAGCTTATTCCAAAAATCTAGTAGGGTGTAACGTTGAATTGGTTTGAGTCCTTTCAACACATTTTTCAAACAATTTGGGTCAAGTTTATCTCAATAATTGGGATAGGAACCTAATCCAAATTTTTTGACAATCCGAGTTGAATCTAAGAATATATATGTCTTGCACCGGGTTTTTTAGGATATGTCCATATTATTTTCTTACAAGCAAAATATAGCCAATTAATTTCAACAATTCATGACATGTGTCTTTCTACTAAATTGTACCAACCAAGACTCAATGTCAATAAAAAAACTATATAAACTGAGTTGGGTTCTTGCTCTTCCCAAGTTCTACAATGTATTTTGACACCCTTTTCTTCTGCCTTTGTTAGTGAATAAAGCCATCTTGGATGTCGTGCAATCACGATAAGAACTTTGAAAACTTATCTAGGAAATTGTAGTGCTTCATTGCGATTGCAATTAAACTTCATTGACTCCGCTAAATATTAAAAAATATATATTTAAAAATTAATATGAAATTTTATGTACTATTTGTAACAACCACAAAAAAATAGCTTAAATCAAACAGCCTAGCAGTGGAGATAAAATCATAGATTTATCTCTACAATGATATAACAATAGGGGAATAGAGATTTTATCGTTTATTTATTTGACTTAACCGAGAGAGGAGGATATTAGATAAGAAAAGGGGGAAATTATCCTATTAGAAGATAAAGATCGAATCTGGGTAGGGATGGATTTTATCATATTAAGTTTAACTAAGAGAGGAGTTATAAAAGATAGAAAGAAACCAAGCACAAATTCTCTTTCCTCAAAATCACGAACTCTCCTCTCTGCCCTGTCGTTCTGCCACCTCATACGAAATAGGAGGAATTTCTCCCTGATTCCTTCGTTTCTTCCCTGCTGCGCGTGGTTAGATAAGAATTCTCCCTGTCACCCTAGGAAGCAAGGGCAATGGTCGACTAGAGGAAGAACAGGGACAGAGAGAATAGAGAGAGGACCGGGGACACGACCGATAGGTTCGGTTTTTATCGGATCGAAGCAAAAATCAATCGTGATTAGAGGTGGGTGAATCGAAATCACCTTGCATAATTTAGATAGATATAACCTACCCTCTTATTCGAACTGATCAGTTTCAAAGCATGGATAATACAAAGAGAGAGACATGAAGAAGAAGATCCTGATTTCTCGATTTATTATTTGCATCTGTGTATGTTTGATTGCATTTAGGAATCTGATTTCTATTGTGTTCTTTTTGCCATGATTTCTGTTGTATGATTAGTAGTCAATTTGCATATTAGTCCTTTTGGTGTTCACATGGAATCTGTGCTATAGGTTAATACAATTCTATGATTTAATAACTTCTCGACTTTCTGAACATTACAAAACCTGGCCCAGGTTCACTTGAACTCGGTCAGAGTTCATATTGAAATTCACCGCGAAGATTGATCTTCACGGCTATGCGCGCAGAACCCGACCCAAGTCACCTTGAATCCGGCCCGAATTAGCGCACAGCAAACCCACGAACCTCTTGACATTTTTCCTACCCGACCCGAGTTCCACTGAACCCGGCCCGAGTTTGCTCTACCTCGACCTAATACCGTGTAACACTATTCATGATCCCTACTCGAGCATCGATCACACTCGGCTCAGGTCAAGGCTATGAACTCGGCTCGGGTCCACCCTTTACCCAGCTCGGGTTATAGCAATCCAAATTGTTTGATTTCATTTCCTACTGATCTGTGATTTTAATCGGATTACTACATGTTTCTGCCTTGATCCATCATGATTATGCCCATATTTGCCTCCCCATAGTTCACTTCTAATTTAAGACGATGCCCTTGATTTTTACTCGTTCTCTTATGATCTATTGCTTTCAATGCCATGATGAATAACAAGTAATAAAGTTTCTAAAGCGGTTAATAAGTTAAGATGGAAGATTAATGCTAGGTCGCCAGTCCAAGTCAAGTGTCTTAAGATAAGGGTCGCTCTCTTAGTCATGGTTTGATCATCCATGACCCGCACAAGATTGTATTCGTTTGCTTGGCATACCCTAAGAACTAAAGGCACCTAATGTCATCATGATTTCTAAATATGAATCAAGATTAAGAAGTATAATTAAGTCAAGTCAAGTTACCGTTATGATTCTCAAGTATGCTATGATCCCAAGTTACCAAGCATCATTTGATTTTATTGTTTTATGATATCTCTTATTCATCTCTTATCACAATTTATAATGCTGTCGTGTTATCCTTTAAGTATTTTATTCAAGATAAGTATTTTACTTTACCGCTGATTTCTCTATTCAAGTTATGCATTGTATATTATGTGGTTTTCCATTAGACTGTAAAGCTTACGGGAGAACCTCCTCCCCTGTGTCTGATGTCCACATGACTAGGTTAGTGACGGTGTTGAGTAGGTGCGTGGTGATGAAAACATATGAACTACATGATTTATTAGTTTTCTTCGTAGCGTCTCCAGATTAGTCTTCGCCACGTGGCGAGGATCGATTTGGAGATGTTACATTTATTTTTGTAACACCCCCGGCCCAATCAAGATATTATTCTCTTTGGGCCTATTGGCCCATACGAATTTACAACGCGTATTGATAGGGATAACTACATATAAATTCTTGACCACTTTCGTATTTTTCCCATGTGGGATTATTCAATGAGACCATAATCCTTAGACCTCAAGTCGTTACAATCTTCCCCTCATAAAGGGCTCAATGTCCTCGTTGAGCGGGGTCCGTGTTAGCTCGAGACTCGTGTTGGCTCATGGCCCGTATTTTTCACATGGTTCAAGTGAGCACGCGAGGTTGGCTCTGATACTATTTTGTAACACCCCCGGTCCAATCAAGATATTATTCTCTTTGGGCCTATTGGCCTTTACGAATTTAAAATACGTCTTAATAGGTGAAGAGGTAACTACATATAAGCTCATGAACATCTCTATGTTTTGCCCATGTGAGACTATTCAAGGAGACCATCTTGATCCTTAGACCTTAAGTCGTTACAATAGGGTGTTACACTATTACTTTTAATATTTATATTTGTTATGTCTTCTAATTTTATCATGATTTTGGATATTGTCTTTTGCAATGACCATAATGTCTTTTATCTTCGAAAAACTATTGCACCTTGGCTAAGACGGGCTCCATTTGGCAATCATTTTCTTAATCTTGGATTGAGCAGCTGCTCCTAAGAGCAGTTAATCTCATGGGGACAGATGTTTGTGATGGGAGCAAGAACTTCTTGCTCTCACATTTTTTTTATTTTACAATAATTAGTGTGGACTCCCTATTTAAAAAACTATTGTTTGGCAAAAATTACAAGAATAAAGGCTTACTTTTGTTGGAACAAAGTTTTTATTCCTTATATAATTATATTTTGATGATGCAAATTTTGAAAGATTGGAATTATATTTAAAATGCCGAGAAAAAGTTTAAATAGAAATAAGTTGCTTCGTGCACTAAATTTTTTATTAATATTTGTCTATATTTTTACGAAATTTACATTAAAAGGTGAATATAAAAGTTATAGACAATTCTCTTATCTTTGTAGAGAATTAAGAATTACCTCATTCGGACAAACACATAAAAACTTATATTTAAACAAGTGAAGCTTGAAAAGTTCAATTTGAAATTGATATTTTTATGTGCTAAACTTACACTTAATATTTGAGTATTCTATCTTGAGATTTGGATAAAGTGATTAATATAAAAGTTATAAATAATGTTGTTATATTTTCATAGAATCAAATATCATATTATTTGGATACTCGTATGAAAGGTTATGTATAAAAGAGTAAAGGTCTAAAATATTTTATTCAAAATGAACAACTTTGTGTATTGAACTTTGAATTATTATTTGACTATGATCTCATTATATTTTGGATGAATGATGAATATCACATTTATAGAGAATTCTATTACCTTTCCATGTAATAAAAAATTACCTCATTTGGATAACTGCGCAGAACGTTATGCTCAAAATAGTGTAGAGTGGTCGATTTGACGTCTTGTGATATTGTAATATTTGTTTAGCTCATAAGTGAACAAATATTGTGTCTTATATCTTGAGCGACGAAAAGATGGGTGAAATCCTACAAGGTCTACCTTAGCTCTTAAACTGAGAAAAGATAAAAATTGTAAAGAGTTTCTTCCTTGTCCCATTTGGAATGAAGAAAGGATGGTAATGGAATCTTTGGTGGTCTCGAAGTCTCGAAGTCGAAGCGGAGACGTAGGCCAAGATGTGGTCAAACCTCGTCAATAAACCACTGTACATATTGTGATTATCTTTTTCTCTCCCTCTCCTTCCTACTATATTATGCGTGTGATTTGATTGCTATCGTGTTGGGTTAAATATTAATGAATCAATTTTAAGCTTCGATGATGATTTTCGTAAAATTAATATTTTTTATTTAACAGCAATTCACTCCACTCTTGGTTCTACTCCTATGGTTAACCTCGAGCCAAACAGGGCTAGGAGTGCTTGCACACAAGGTTATTAAACTCGCGAATTAACTGGTAAACTCGTACCAGTTTAAGTGAGTGCCTAAGTTGCGCACAAAATCAGGGTGAACTCGCAATCTAGGTTAAACTCGGTAAACTCGTGAGTAGAATCAGTAAACTCTTTGATTCGGTAGAATCGTATTAATAAATTCGTAGATTCGATGAATTTATTTTCACTTAATATTTTTCTATTATGACCTAGAAAATTGAGAGGACACTCCATATAGAATATTAGGGAGAATCAACATCTTTGTTTTCAAATATATAGTATGTAAGGTAAAATTTGAATTTAAAAAAAGATTTAGCAGCACTTGAAATAAGAAGAATTTGAATGTAATATTAGTTGTTTGTTGATAGTCATCATTATGAGAACAAATAAATATGTTCTTGAAGGTGAGACATTGTTTTAAATCTTTTCTTTTATTTAAATTGTTGAATCATTATTTGGTCTTATTAGTCATCTAATCAAATACTTATTTTGAAAGCAATAACTAGGCTTATAAAAATAGTAATAGTTGTTATTTATAATTTAAAGTTAGTGGAATATAGTTATAATCTATTTTATTTTGTGATATGGTCTATTTTATTTAATTTCTTATATGAATAATATATATTTTACTCGATAGTTGCAATTTGAGATGGTTGGATTATTTTAGTTTGTTTGATTTTTTGGGGTCATGCATAAATTTAATTTGATTTTAGAGAACAGTTTATTGATTAAGTATTAATTTATTTACCCAAAAAAAAGTATTAATTTTTAAAATAGACTTCTAGATAATTGATGTTTCATAGTTCATTATTATAGTTCAATATTTTATGGCTAAAATTGAGTTGTACATTAATTCTACGAATTTACGAGTTAAAACTACGTATCAAATCTACGAATGCAAACTCTCGAACTTAACTGCCTTGCTTGCACATGCACATTGACAAGAATAGAGAGGAGAAATCAGAAGAAAAAAGATGAGAGGATGAGTAAAGAGTGCTATTTATAAGGATGAAGTCCTAAAATACTAATCTAATTATAGATCTTAATTACAACTTAATTAATTTAGAACTAATAGTTTGAATGTCACTAGAACATTTATTTATAATAATCTTCTATGTATCCTTTTTTATTATCTCTCTATTCAAACATTATTACTCCTTTAATTTCCTCAAATTTTGGAATTAAATATATTATTCTTATCTCTTAATTTTTAAATTAATATTTATAAATGTTATTATTTTATTTTCTCAATATTTTGAACTTGAAAATTTTAATTTAAGCATTTTGGAGTTATTTATACTATTGGCCGATTCAAATACAAATTTAGATTTTTAATTTGATGTAATCTCAAATTCTATTTCAATAATATTTACTTTTTCCCTATTTTTATTATCTAAATGCATCATTTCAAACTTTATTAGCCCTTTATAAATCCTTAATTTTCAAATTTATTTAATCAAATAGATAACTATTTTTTCCCTCTTAATTTGTTGGAGTTTGGATTAATTGTTACATTATCACTATGATGAAACTAATGTTCTATCCAACCAATTTTTCTAAAAGTAAGTCGTTAGAAAGACCAACATGAATATTTTTTATATTCTTAATCATGCGGACAATGGAAGAAAATAATTTTTTAATAAAAATTTAACGAAATTTAAACTCTTAACATCTAACTCTGATATCATATTAAAATTGATATGCTAATCAATCTTCATAAAAGTGAACAACATTAATGATTTTATATCTTAACACATTTTTTCAAAGTACCTCATGTTATTTTTTACTTATATCATAAGTATAATAATATTATTTTTATCCTTTTTTTAAAGAAATTGATTAATATATTGCATTTAATATTCTCATTTTACATATATGGAGTATGCAGCACGTGCCTTGAAAGTAGAAAAGATAAGGGCAACGGGCAACAGGCAACGGGTTCTTTGAGGAAGGCATTATTATTCCGGCAGATCCATTAGGAGCGAGAAAATGGCAGCGGCTTTGCAAATTGGAGCAAGTAGCAGTACCTAATCACAATAATTGATCTAAAAGCCATTGGACGATAATGGAAACCGTCCGTTCAAAAAAAAAATAAATAAATAAAAAAGATTTGAATAATAAACATGTTTATTCAAGAAAAGACCTTTAATCATTTTAAGTTGTGAAAATAGCTGGCGGCTGCCTGCAACAAATAAAAAGAAAATTGCATTTAAAATATAGCAAACTTGTACCAGTCATGTTTGATTTGCAGATTAGCTGGGTAGTAGTACAACCGATGTCCACTGAAAGGTCAACTCCTCTTTGGCTCTACTATTTATCGAATAGGGTTTTAAAATTTGAAAGAATTTTTTAAAAAATAAAGTGAGTTAAGTAATTCTAGGTACATAATTTTTTTATCACTTGAAAAATATAATTTCAAATTTGCCCCTATTCATTATGAGGGACGAAAGACGATTGTTTGGTGAGACAAAGTAGAATAAGACTTATTCTCGAGCTTGTTTTAATAATTAATTTTAAAGGGACTTGACGGAAAAGATTTATTCTTGACATTATTCCATAATCAAATGAGCCAATGGATCACTTCATTTTGGTGGGCAAGAACTCATAGAAGTTCTGATAAATTTAGCCAAACACGTGTAATGTCCGAATAAAAAAATATTATTTAAGTTAAATTAAAAGATCAAATCAGATTTGGCTTAAAGAATTAAAAATCAAATCAAAGAAGGATCCCATTGAAAAATTTTAACTTACCTTATCTTTTTTACCTGCACTTATATAAATTTTTCTTCCAATTAAAATCTCCTTTAACCCTAGCCATTGTACATCTCCTCTTTTATTCCTCCACCTGCATGGATTTCTAAGAAACCAAGAGTCAAAAATAGTGCTGGCCGAGAAATAGGGAACCAACCAAGGTGATGTAGCAGTGTTAGAATTTTTGTAGCACTCTAGAGCTATTTTCCTTGACTTTTTTCTCGATTTTTCCCATCCAACACGACCACTAGGTGTAAGGGATTAAGGACAAATAGTGATTGAAGTTGGAGAATCTTCAGAGACAGCTGAAGTGGAGAATGAAGCAGAGAAAGATGATCGAACAATAGAGGATCCACATAGAGGTAGGTGGATCGTTGGATCAACCTCTAAATTAGTTTTATCAATAAATTCGTATGTTGTTAGGATACAATTAGAGTCATAACATCATTTGATTTGTTCAATATGATTACTTTGGTCCTAAGAGGTTTATTTTAACGAAACTACGTCGAAAATTGAGTAGTCAGCGTCATCATTCTTGACAGCAACCCAGAACTCGGCCTGGGTTTATAGAACCCGACCCGAGTTCATAGAACATGGCTCGAGTATGATAGTTATCAGGCAAAATCGGCTCGGATTCAACGCTGCCCAACACACGCTTGACGCCATTGCACGCGCAGATGTCGGAACCCAGCTCGGGTTTCCATCGACCCGGCCCTTATTCCGATAGCCTATATCTAGAGTTTAGACTCGGCCCGAGCTCGAGTCACACTCGGCATGGGTTGCGGCCAGGAGAACCATAGCATAGAACTCGGCTCGGGTTCTGCCAGATTGCATTGTATGTTTTCTACCTTAACATATTATGTTAATTAATTATGATGTGATCTTTATTTTATAATTATTTTAATGTTGATACATGATATCTGTTACGTTTGGCTTCTATTAATGTTATGTTATTGTTATGTGTTTAATGAATTATTATTTGATTCTTGTTTAATGGATTATGATCCATCTAAGTATATTAACATCCTGATAAAATGTATTATATCGTGATTTCTTGTTGTTTGTTCCATGATTTGTTAATCATTTAATTCGATAAAAATACGTCATATTGATATCGTCATTGATCATTGTGTTGTGGATTATTTCTAATTGGTCATTGATCTAACCTCAATAATATTAGGACCTAGAGTATTGTCATAGTAGAGAATGATTATAATTAGTTACTGATTTACAGGTCATGATCTAAATCCGATAGCTATCACGAATTATTATTTGGATCTATTGTCTGATTAACCTTGATTAATTCTATCTCATTGCATATATTATATCCAAGGGTTTATAACTCTATGATCTTATCGATTATACGATTATGCATATCCGGAGCATTGTCACTGTATAGATTAAATCCAAAGTTTAAATCCTGTTTGATTCCATCGATTTCATGACATTGTTATCTTGATGTTGTCATGGCATCGTTATGGCTAAGTCCTAATTCGGGCGTAGATGAGAATCGAATTAATTAAAAATAAAAGCTTGGGTGCTCATGTTACGGATTAACGGGAGCTCATGGTATAGGATTGTAGTCAGTGTTGGGACATAATTTGTCCCCGTTGCACGATTTCTTCCCATCGTATAATGAAAGAGGATACCCTCCCTTTAGAGAGGATAATCAACGTGATGTGTATAATTGACTTCATCAACTACATGGCACCTCATTGCAATGAACATGTTAATGAGTGACATATTGCATAGAAATATCAAAAATAAATAAGCTAATTACAACTTCCAATTAGAGCATTGAAATTACACTGAGAGCATATTATAAATCATTTAAATATGCACATTCCGAGTATATCATATGATATTGAAATGTAGAGTAAAGTAATCCAGAGCATTGAATTGATTCGTTCAATCAGAATCTCATCATTCTTACTCAATGATTTATTGCATTGTTCCTACTCAAGTTGATTTTATCTATAGACACCACATCGCCCTCCATCCATTGACAATCAGAGTTAGTGTTTATCATAGATTATGATTTCTACTCATAGACACTGTACCAATGGACCATTCAGTGTACTGTCCTTTATCAGATATCATATTGATTCACTTAGGGGCTGTTTGGGTAGAAAAAAGATGTTCAGGAACAAAAATTTTTTGACCCCGTGATTGACCTCATTGCTTGATCTACCAAGAACAAGAATGTTCGTGGCCTCCCCAAGAACATAAAAATTCAAGAGTTTGACTATTCTTCGCATCATCACGCATGGGACCCACTTACTATTAAAATTGCCGTTAGGATGAAACCTTGAGAACAAGGTCCTTGTCCTCATTTATTCCGACACCAAACAGGCCCTTAGAGCTTAGCCTTAGTTCCTCCATTGATCTTATTCAGTGCATAGTATTGATTCAATACATTGACAGACGATAGCATTGATTTGTTTCATTGATTCATATTGATGATTATCCATTGATTCATATTGATGATTATGATTATAGTTACTCTAACTCCATGTTTCTTTATTGTTATTATTTATCCATCGATTTATTATCCACTTATTGGGTTGCAAAGCTCATGAGTTATTGTTTCTCTGCATTGATCCTACAGGTAATCAGATTAAAGAAGAATGAGCTCAAACGACTGACAATGTTCATGATGGTGATGTGCACATGGAGTAGTCTTAGGATATTGTCTTTATCTCTTTATTTTAGACTTTATCTTTAGTTATTGACGATTATCGGTACTATGACTTATATTAAAGATCCCATTAGACTTCCACATTATTGACATTTTGCATTGACGCCTTATTAAGTCTTGCAACCATATAATGTTCAAAGTCAATATTTTAGTCAGAGCACTTTGTATCGACCCTCTAGTCAGGTCTTGCTACATGGCAAGGGCGATTTTGGAGCGTTACACAAAATAAAAAAACTGATGAGAGGAACTAAAGTTCCGGTCAACACATCACGCAATGTTAAATTCTCATATTCAAGTTCTTGCTCGACATTTTTTTTCTTTGTTTTTTTTTCTTTCCTCCCCTTTGCTTTTATTGATTATTTAATATATATATATTAATACATTATTATTCATCTTATAAAATAAATTATTTAATTTAATATTTATTATACTTTAATTAGTATTATAGTATAATAAAATATTATTAATTAATATTTATTGTTAATATTATATATTAATATATTTTTATATTATATTAAATGATAAACAATTATAAGATAAATTAAAATAATATTTTCTATATTATAAAAATAAATTTATTTCTTTAGTTCTTACTTTTTATCTAAACACTTACTAAAACTTATCTATCAAATCAAATTTTTAAATTTTCATCATTATATTTTTCATCCAAACACCAAACTTAAACATTTCTATCGATTGGTTCTAGGAAACTAATGAGAACTTAAAAATTCACATCCAAAAATAGCCTTTAGGAAACTTCTTATAACTAAAGGAATAGTAAATTAATAACTATATAATTTTTAAAATTCATATGTGCAATTTTTAATGAAAAAATAATTAACTTCATTATTAAAATAACTTAATTAGAAGTTAAATAATATCTTTTCCTTACAACTTTGTTTGACATGAATAATGATTAATGAAACATCATGAAATCGAACTTTGTTAGATGATACGATTCAACTCGATGGCTTCCACTAATTATGTGTTAATAACGTCTTAAATTCTACCTCAACTGAAAATTCATCTAATTTTCATGACATTTCAAAGTAAAAGACGCTCTCACACTATGGGAGTCAAAATATTAGGTTGAATTTTGTTTGTCATTCAGAATTGATTTATTTTCTTATCACAAGATATGCATCCTATTTTTTATGGATCAATACAAAGACCTAATCGATTTGTAAATCCTATCATCAAGAAATGGAGTGCCTACAAGTAAACTCCCTAAGGGTCCGAAAAGAAAATAATTTGATTTGTAATCCTCTTCTATTTTTCATCTAATAAACCTCCTTAAAATAATTTTTCTCGTACAAAAATTCTAGCATTATGTAATAATCTTACTTAAATATTTGTCTTTGACTAATTTGAACATAATACACTAAATGTGAAAGATTTTAAAATCAAATTGAGATAATCCATAAAGAGAAGAGTCCAATATTGCTCTTGAAAATAGATAGTCTTTTACAAAAGTTTGTTATAACTCAATAATTTGTAGGAGATACATCATTATCACTACCAATATAATTGTTGCTATACTCATCCATGATTTTAGATCAATATAGAAAAAAATAATGTCTAGTGAACTTAGTAGACTAATAGGTGAATAATAAACTAATAAAATAAATGAATCGATTATAGATTAAGCATGAAATCAAATTATAGGATATTGTATCTGCTTAGAGATAATCATAAAAATGAATGATAATTAAATCAATTAACAATGCAAAGAATGATAATCAATGTGATAATTTGATTAATATCAATATAATAAGAGTTTAATCTATGATCAAGTTTTTTAAGGAAGATCAATGGGTGAGTCACTGAATTAATGTTATACTTCAAGTTCCCAGTGAAAAGAGATCAATGCAATGTCTTGGCTTGTGTGTTTTTAGCTATTAAATCAACAAAAAGGAGGAAGCAATTATGGTTGTTCAATACCAATGGGAACAATAGTAATTTAGATACTTTTTGCTAAACCACTGCACGAGAATATTAATCCAATAATGAGTATTAAATTAAGATCTCAATAATACTCTGATTGCTTTATTTTTCAATGATATGAGTTGATTTTTAATGCTTTGACAATGGAAGTTGTGTTTTCCTGCAATGTCACTGTTTAACGAAGTTGTTGTAATAATGTGTTATGTACTTTTATGATTGGCCTATGATTCTACACACCATAGCAAATGCCCCTTCTAAGGGCTGTAACGGCCATGTCTCAATAGCTGTGCCTCACAATGTCATTGTCGTTCTCTCAGCCAAAAAGTCAGAGCTATGTAAAGACTGACCATTATCAGAATAGATCTGCAACACTAGAACGATCGTTCCACCAAGTTCACGACCGTGAGCACTTGTTGAAGCCGAAAATGATAGAAATTAGTCTCTATCAGGACCGTGACGTAACCTGTCATGACCATGACGGTGGGCGGTTAGGCGATTTCATATCAAGTTCTATCTCCTTTTCGGATAGAATTTTGATTTCTTCCCTTGGAAAACAAAAAATCTATAAAAGGGAGAGGCTAACGACCCTGAAGGGCATCCTGAGCATTATTTTGAAGGATAGAAAAAGGAGAAATGCAAGAAAAATAGCGAAGCTCTGCCGAAAACTCGAGAGAGAACGTGCACAACGCTTGCATGAATTCTTCATTTCCTTTTCCTTAACTTCTACATTAGATTTGATGTTATTTGTATTAAATTTATTCTTTTATTAGGGACATCTTATTTCAACCATATTTATGTACTGGAATCTTTCTTAATATTAATTTAGTTTGAATCTTTAATAACATTGCAAGTTTATATTTAATGTTTTCCTTTGATTCTATAATTTATGAGCTAATTTCTATTTGAGAATAACTAATTACCTTCATAATAAGTTTTTAGGATTGATCTTAATTTGCATGCGAAAGAGACCTAATTGTGAAGTCATTAAGGTGACTTGAGACGGCTCTTAATTTGAATTCCGATTTAATGCATCTTTTGATTAATTAGATAAGTTAAAAATCGAGATGATTAATTTACTATAACTATTCATAAAATAGTAGTTAAAGTCTGAAATATTGGTTTACTAATTTTTAGAAATCAACTTTATTATTGATTCAATTAATTTTAAGTTGAGAAAATTCATTCCATTTTAGTGGTAATAATTAGGTGCCTTAATCATCAAATCAGTATTTTCTAGGTGATTAATACTTTATTCTTATTCTTTTATTTTATTCACATTTGAAAATATTTTTTTCATAATTTCTCAATTAACAAGGTCTAAATTATTAATCGTCATCATGGGAATGCTACTCTACTTATTCACTTTATTATTAAAACGACTAGTGCACTTGCTAGCATTTACTATCATTTTGGCCACATCAATAAAGGAGGGGAATCAATTCCCCCTCTTTGTTTGAGTTTAAGTTGGAGGAAAAAGTCCCCTCCATTACCTTCCAATATTTTATTTTTATTTCATCCCCAAATCGAAATGAAAAAAAGAGGAAAGACATATTTAACATGTGTTTTCATCTTTAACCATATACTCTAAACATATAAGTATATATATAAAGGATAAAATTATCACTTAAGATTTATTTTCTTCCCTTTCCTTTAATTATGTCAACCAAACAAAAATAACTATTCACTTTCGTTGTTGTGCGTTCTCTTCACATTCTTTACCTTTCCTTCTCTTACCCTTTGCTTGGATTGAGGTGAAAGGAAGATAAAGAGCGGGAGGGCAAGGAAAATTTTTTTCTCTTGTTTGGATAAAATCTTAAAAGAGGAGAATCTTCATTTTTCCCCACCATTATAATTTGCTATTTTGTTTCAAATGCAAATTAGGGTGTAAAAGTTACCTTCCCTTTCTTTCCCTTCCTTTTTCTTCCCTCTCATTTTCTTTACTTCACCTTAATGAGTGTTCATCCAACCGTAGTGTTAATGAGTTTTAAACCAAACATACCCTTAGGGAAGGATGCATCATATTCAAGTGAAATCCTTTTTGTTACATGACGGAGAGCAATCATGAAATGTAGGGTGAAAAACTATGCCTCTAACCATGCGATGAATAGTGTTACACAATGAACTCCTATAAGACAATAACATGGACACTCTGATTTTTGTTTTAAATTAATAATGTTCTCATTTTCATCGATCTAGAACTTTGGTCATAATTAAACCTCTTTAAGGTTAGTAGGAATAGTAGAATTTAGAACAAAGTTAATAAATACAATGAGGGAAGGGAAATTGAGTTCAAAGATACTCTGATTAAATTAAAATATAAATTAGTTTGGGATTAGATAGGTTTAATCAATGCAATGTGAGAAAATTAATTGAATTTAATGAAGATCAAATCATAACTACAAAATTAGGGAGAAAACAACGTCAGGTATGCTTTGGACGTCCGTTGAGGAGAGTGAATGTCCGAACTTTATGGTTCAATACTTTGAGTATAACTTGCGGATGTTTGATTTTGATTTTCATCGTACTCACTAGAATCATTTTGATTTTTTTTTATGGAAGGTAATTTTAGACACTCATGCCTAGTTCCGATCATCCACTTTTGATGGCAAGAAGATTAGTACATAGATCTCCAGACATCCGATTAGGGTATTGGTCGTCCGTTCTTTTGTTTGACCCTTTATATAAAATTAGCAGTATTGGTTTGCTTGCTTATGTCTAGTCGTTCGAACTTGGATCGTATGTCCGGTTCAGAGATAATCCTTGTAATAGAAAAACACATCACAAAAAAGATTGCAGACGCGATCGAATATTAACTTTGAGTCACATAACATTACTTAAAAATGAATCATGCACATAACGACTTCACTTATAATCAGAGTTAACACAATACTGTCACATATCAACACTTTTAAGTCAATCCATATATTATCCTTTAAAGGAAGTAATACATTACCCTAGCTATATCATTTATAAATCAACTACGGAAGGGAGCAACTTAATTGATCCTTTACTTTTTGGCATTATAATTTGTGACTACGACATGAATGTTGTTACTTATCACGCAGGCATGAAATAATTCTAATTGATAACTTGGGTCATATAATGTAATCATGGAAGTAGTAGGGTCATAAAATAAACCGCTTGTGCACAAGTTAATACATGCACAATTGCTATCATCATTAATCCTTCATTTTCACAACATCAATTAGGACATAACAGCCAAGAAGAGGCAAAAATCTAAACCAAAAGTAATCTAGTATTATCTTAATAATAGATATACAATCGCCCAAGTCAACAAGGGCAACGCTCAAATCATATAAAAATCTTGATTTAGTTACATCAGCCTATAATATCACTACCATTAATTTAAGTATGTGATCAGTTCTAATGCATGAATTATTCCCAACAACCATGAGCAGAATGTACATTTAATAATAAACCTCTAAAAATATCCCTATTACCTCCTTCATCATTGTCCTAAAACAATGTACAAAGGACAGATTATAATCATCCTATTTGTTTACTTTATGACATGCAACCGTGACATACAAACAGAACCTGACCTATTAGGATCCCATTAGATCCCATTAATCTCATCATGAATCACTATATCCAGATGCAAGGCAAGCATCTCTAGAGAGAGAGGGGTCGCCGGCCACGGGCGAGAGAGAGAGAGGTCGTCAGGAGGGTCCTTCTGTCGTCGTCCGGGAGAGAGAGAGAAGGAGGTAAAGAGGTAGAGAGAGAAGGAGGTAGGTAAAGAGGTAATAAATAGATGGAAAAAGAGAGTGGGGAGCGGGAAAAGAAAAAAAACGGGAAGTGTGGCGGAATTATTTTTCATTATCGACGATTTCGACCGTCGCAAAATGTAATAATAAAATAATATTTTTACGTTACTGACAGTTCGGACCGTCATAACTTTCGACGGTCTAAACTACCAGTAATATAATAATAAAATATTAATTATATTATATAGTTTAATTATTTTTGTGATTATCGACGGTCCACCCCGGCAAAACTTTTGAGAAATTATAATAATAAAATATTAATTATATTATATATATAATATTATAATATTTAATTATTTTTACGATTATCGACGGTCCAGTCCGTCGGAACTTTCGACGATCCGAACTGTCGGTAATTATAATAATAAAATACTAGTTATATTATATATTATGATATATAAGATTATAATATTTAATTATTTTTACGATTATCGACGGTCCAAACTGTCAGAACTTTGGACGGTCAGAACGGTCGGTAATTATAATAATAAAATACTAATTATATTATATATTATGATATATAAGATTATAATATTTAATTACTTTTTCAGTTACCGACGATTCCAACCGTCAGAACTTTCGACGGTCTTGACCGTGGGAACTAACAATAAAATACCAATAACATTATATATTTACATAATATTATATATTATATAATATTTAATCATTTTTTTGGTTACTGACGGGTTAGACCGTCGGAACTTGCGACGGATAGGGAGCCGTCGGAAATTCCGATGTTCCAAACCATCAGAAAATAAAATCATAATATAATAAATTTCATAATTTATTATTTATATTTCTGACGGTCAGAACCATCGGAAATTTCGATGGAAAGTTATCCGTCTCAAAATTCGTCGCAAGTTGCGACGGATTTTCGTCTGTCGAAAATTATCCGTCGAAAAATTCAATTTTCTTGTAGTGTCTTCATTCAAGAATTTGAGTGTTTGGCAGCAAGATGATGATATGACCATTATTGATTTAAGGCCTAGAGTATATCATTAATTTCAAGCTGTGGAGGGATAAATTCGTTCCATGCTTCTTGTTGTGCCTGCTGGTACTTACAAACAAGGAGAGAAGAAGAACAAAAATTCTTCAACGTGATGGAGAGGAGTCGACAAATTGAGGAATTCGTACACACTCAAGCTGATTCAAAAAAACAAAAAAAAAAAAGGAAGGACATGAGGAAGTCGTATAAAATTCTTCAACGTGCATAAAGGGGGAATTGGTTTGAGAGGTTGATCGTCCATTGATTCTATACATGAATATTATGCCCCAAACTTATTCAAAATAAAATATTTGTTTCTTAAATAAATCCAAAATAAAGGATCGAAGGAGATGATTAGAGTTTGAAAGAAAACAAAGACATAATTAGAAAAGGAAAGGAAAAGAATAAGCAGATCAAGAAAATAAATTGGGAAAAAAAATAAAAGAATAAGATTATTTATTTAATTTTTAATTTAAATTCAACTAAAATTTGATGTTATAAATTACTCCCAATCAGACTTTAGATATTCAAGAATTAAAATAATATTATTTTCTTCTATAAATTAAGAGATAAGAATAGAAGATAATTATTTAATTTCGAAAATTCTGAAAAAGAAATAAGTAGAGTGTTGAGAGAAAGAGAAAGAGAAAGATTAAAGTCAGAGTAGGAGTTCTTTAGATTATAATTCGGTTTCTATGAATCTTAATGCCTACACCAATGTTATTAAAATCAGATTAGATCGGTTGGTTCAATCGTTTCTATCGTGAACCGCATTGGTCTAGTTTGATATCAAACTCTTTTTCAGCTTTAAATAGGTCAAAAACCGGTTGAATCGAAAAAATAGGCGAACCAGTTCAATCGATTCAACCTGTTTGAGTTAAATTAAAAAAAACAAAAAAAGGAAAGTTAAAAAAGGGAAAAAATAGTGTTAAAAGGAAAGTTAAGGAGGAGGGAAAGAATGAGATGTAAAAAAACAATAAAAGTAGAAAATTGAATAATAATGAAAAGGAAACCATCAAATGACATAAGGAAATAAAAAATGAAAATAAGAGAATTTAAGATAAAATATATTAATGTAATCTCTATCATCATTAAATAATAAATGAAAATAATTTAATACAACATATTAGTTGGCCATTTCTATTTATCATTACTATAATTTTAAATAATTATTATATTATAATAATATTTTTATTATTAATAAGTAAATTGTACAATATTCATATATTCCATCATATAAATTATACCATATATTTAAAATTATTATAAATAATATTATTTTTAAAAAACTTATTCAACTCGATCGGATCAGCATAATCACGCCTCGATAGTTGGTCCAATTTTAAAAAATCCGTTGTCCATGAGATAAGATTCTCCCCAAGAAATATTACATATCCACCACCACTTGCAACCGAGAGGGCAACCTGTCCAATCAGTATGGGAAAAGGCATGGAGCTGACAAAGCTTGGAGCTATTAGTATTAAGACCAATATCTTTTGTGTCGTTGAGATATTGTAGTATGTGTTTTACCAACACCCAGTTGGCGTCTGTCGAATCATGCATGAATTGGCAGGTATGGTTGACAACGAAATCAATATTCGGGTGTGTGATCTATAGGTATTGCAGCAATTCAACGGTTTGGTGATACAATATAGGGTTGTGGAAAGCGCATGTACAAATGGCGACTTGGTGATTGACATTGGGGTGGAGACAGATTTTGAGTCCAGCATGCCTGTTCCTTGAAGAAGGTCTTAGATATACTATTGTTGGGAGAGCACAAGATCATTACTTGTGGAGATAACTTCAACACCAAGAAACAAGTGTAATGGTCCCAAATCACGCAGAGTGAAGCGATTGCGAAAATGAAAGAATACAACAGTAATAATGGAGTTAGATGATCTAGATGCCAAATGGCATTTTCTCTTAGGTCACCTATTACTTCTAATTATTTTTTTAAAAAAAACATAAATTTTATTAGTCATGAGAGTTGATAATACGTAAAATAAATTAATTTTATGACTAAAATATATCTTAACAAGTATAATTAACGATATATTATTTTGTTATCTTCTTTTGTGCATTTGATTGAACTATATGTTCATAGAAAGTTGTGACAAAGTGTTGACAGATCCGTCATTGATGTATATATTGGTCGTTGTATGTAGCATTCCTCTATTTTCATGTTACACAAGGCAGTTATTTTAAGTTATTTTTGTACACGTCTTGTATGAGACTAACCTATAAAAGGAGAAGCCCACGCTCCTCAATTTAAATTTGATCCGAGGATTTTTTGCCCAACTCGATCGTCCTACTAAAATTGACATGGTATCAGAGCAGGTGAGAGATCTATGGTTCGTCCTCTAATCGTCTGATCCGTCATCGCCGATCACTTTTTCTTTATCGTCGCTCGCTGCATCTTCGTCTTCCATCGTTTGTGGTGAAGCCGCTTTTTGGATTCACATCCTTCTTTTGCGATCCTCAAGAATTACTCAAGATTGCATCTCCAACTCCTAGTGATCGCCCCGGCAGGTTCTACATATGAAATCATCTCTTCACCTTTATAGATCGGGTTTCGTGTTCCTTTTCGTTCGTGCTAAATTTCTGCAATTATATTGCTATGGCGGATTCTTCAACTTCTGGAAATTTTTCAGCAATGATTTCTTTGGATCATATGCATCCACTTTATCTGCACCATTCAGATACTCCAGGGCTTATTTTAGTCCAATTTGATTGGTTGGAGCTAATGATTACTCCATGTGGAGTCGTGCATTTACAAATGCACTTTTGGCCAAACATAAGTAAGGGTCTCTTGCATTTCCAGTGGAAGAGATGCTTTCCATTGTATCACATGGACTTGTGGGCAGCCTTGCATATATTTCAAATGCTTTGACAGTTTGGAGAGACCTGAAAGAGAGATTTGATTCCATTAGTGCATCAAGAACGTATCACTTATTGCTCATGAGACTTAATGAATCTTATGCTACTGTGAGGTCTCAAATCATTCTGATGAGACCCTTTCATTCTATAACTGAAGTCAATGCTGCTTATCAGAACATAGGACACAAAGGCAAGAAGAATAGAAATATTATTTGTGATCATTGTCACAAAGTTGGACATATTAAGGTGCAATGCTATCGAATTATTAGTTTTCCTCCAAACTTCAAATTTAACAAGGCTAGGAATCAGGCAAATGCTAATGTTCTTCAGGCTAATAGTGAAATAACTTCAGATGTTCAGAAAATTCATGATGACAGTCTTTTGACTACACAACACAATAGTACACCTTCTACTAGCAATTCAGTTCCACATATATCTCCTCAAATTACTACAGAGCAATATCAGTAGATTTTAAAAATATTGAACAAAGACAACTATGCTTTTGCAAATATGGCAGGTAATAGTTTTTTTTTTAACTTTAGCCTTTGTAGGAAAGAATGGATTATTGACTTTGGAGACCATATGGTCTCATATATCAATTGTTAATATGATATTCAAGTAATAGAACCAGCCAAACAAGTTAAGTTGCCAAATGGGAATGTAGCACAGATTACACATGTTGGAAGTTGTCGAGTCAATTCTAATGAACATATACAAGATGTGTTATATGTCCCAGCCTTTCAATACAATTTGTTGTCAATCTCAAAGCTCACCAAGGAGTTATTGTGTTCTGTCCAATTTTTCCTAGACTTCTATATATCTCAAGATTTTTACAATGGATTGGTGAAGGGGATTGGCAGAAGGGTGAATGGACTATACCTTCTTGTTCAAGGAGGTTCAAAAGTTCCCATTGGTTGGTCGAAAGCAAGAGTTCAAGAAGGTTCAAAAGTTCCCACAGGTTGGTTCCAAACAAAATCAGCAGCTGCAACTTAAATGGACATTGATGCGTTGTTATGGCATAATCGATTAGGCCATGTTCCTTTTTCAAAACTTAAGACTATCAAGTCTTTTTCTAGTGCTAGTTCGAGTGATAATTGTCATTGTAAGATTTGCCATATGTCTAGACAAACTAAATTGCCTTTTCATCTTAGTACTGCTTCTACTAATGCATATTTTAATAGGGGTGTTCACGGGTCGGGTTTGACCCGACCCGACCCCGAACCCGACCCGCCTGATTTTGATCAAGTCAGGTCGGGTCAGCCCTTCTTGGATGGATGGATCCGATCCAACCCGACCCGATTCAGGTCAGGTGGTCGGGTTACCTGATGCCAATTTTTCTTTTATTTTAAATTTTCTTACCTTTTCTATTATTTAATATAAAAAATAAGATATAATATTTATTTTAAAAGCATAAAATAATCTGGTAAACATTTATATATTATTTTACAAATTTAATATATTTTATTTTAATATTTTTAAATTTTTAGTATAAAATATTGGCTGAAAACTAAAAAAATAATAAAAAAATCGAGTCAAGTCAACTCGGGTCGAAAAATTTCGACCCGTACCTGACTTGTCCCAAGGTGCGGGTTGGGTTGCGTCAGACCCGACCATAGAGTCGACCCGACTCATATGTTTTGATTTGGTTCACATGGATGTTTGGGGTCCATATCAATATAAACATATGATGGTTTTCATTTTTTTCAATCCATTGTGGATGACTATTCACAGATGACCTGGGTTTATCTTCTCAGATTTAAAAATGAGGATGCTATGTATTTGAAACAATTTGTTACTTTGGTTGAAAATCAGATTGATAAGAACATCAAAATTATTCACACTGGGTCTGAATTTGTCAATTCAAGTTGTCAGCATTTTTTCTCCTCTAAAGGAATTTCGCATCAGACGTCGTGTGTATACCTCACGACAAAATGATGTGGTCGAACGTCGTGTGCATTAGATATTCTTTGGTGTTGTTCCTTCTTTGGATTATTTGCGGGTCTTTGGTTGTCTTTGTTATGCCACCATCTTAACACTTGTGGATAAGTCTTTAGCTAGATCTTCTGCATCTGTGATACTAAAAAGGGATACAAGTTGTTAGAATTAACGACGAAGAAAATTTTATTCGCATGTTCAATTTCATGAGCATGTTTTTCCCTTTCTTGATTCAACTTATATACTAGATAGCACATTGTTATTACACTCGACATTATACATGATGATTTTGCTCCTTTGGTATTACCTTCTATTACACCTTTGTTGCTCCCTGTCTTGGATAATACTCTACAGTCTTCAGATTCTCCATTGCAGCCTACTTATGATAATTTGGATCCGACTCCAGTGGACAGCTCAGGCTCTTCTTCTTTTGTTATGTCTCGGTTTTTATTTCCTTCTGAGATTTTAAATCAGGCTCCATCTGGGTTGGCATCTCATCCACGTAGACATGTTAAACCTCCAAACTGGCTCAATGATTATATTACTTATAATTCATTAGTGATTGCCACTCCTCTATTTCTCAACACATCTCTTATGATCATTTACCTTCATGTTTTCAGGCCTTTATGGCCTCCCTGGATGCTATAATTGAACCATCTTCTTATCAAAAGGCTACTAAACATCTAGTCTGCATTCAAGTTATGAAATTAGAAATGGAGGCTTTACAATCCAATCAAACTTGGGAGGTCGTTGATCTTCCTCCGGGTAAGAAGCCATCAGTTGTAAGTGGGTCTACAAAATCAAACTGAATTCTTCTGGAGAAGTCGGGTGCGCTTAGTAGAAAAGGGCTTCACTCAATTAGAAGGTATTGATTATGTGGAAACCTTCTCTCCTGTTGCGAAGATTATCATAATTCGTTGTCTTTTGGTTGTGGCTGCTCAACAAGGATGGTCCTTGTTTCATCTTGATGTCAATAATGCATTCATCAATGGAGAACTTTTTGGGGAAGTTTATATGAAACTTCTCTATGGTTTTTGTTGTCCGGGGGAGTCCAAAGTGTGTCGGTTACAAAAATCATTATATGGTTTGAAGCAAGCCTCACGACAATGGAATCTTAAGCCGACACATGTGCTTCTTCATGTTGGTTTTGTACAAACTCATCTTGATTACTCTTTGTTTACATCCAGTATTGTTGTGTTTCTTGTTTACGTGGATGACATCATTCTTGTTGACAATTCAGTTGAGCTGATAGCATAGGTGAAGGATGTTTTACATAGGAGTTTCAAGATCAAAGATCTTGGGGAGTTGAAGTCCTTTTTTGGATCGGAAGTTTTGAGATTTGACAAAGGAATCATTCTGAATCAGAGGAAATATTCTCTAAATATCATTGCCGATGTTGGACTCTCTACTGCTAAAACCGTTGATGCTCCCCTTGAGCAAAATTTGAAACTCACATCTGTTACTTATGATCGAATGTTCGATCCTTCTTCCTCTGATCCGATTCTGCATGATCTAGTTCGTTATCAATGGCTCCTTGGTAAGCTAATTTATTTGACAATTACTTGACTGGACATTTCTTTTTCAGTGCAACATCTTAGTCAATACATGCAGAATTTAAAATAGTTCTCATATGGATGCGGCTTTACGAGTGGTCAGATACTTAAAGCAAAATCCTAGTAATGGGATTTTCTTTCCTACTGGTAATGACAACATTCTACATGGCTTTTGTGATGCGGATTAGGCGGCTTGCCTTCTTACTCGGTGTTCCATCATGAGTTTCTGTGTCAAGTTTGATGGTGCCCTTATTTCCTAGAAGTCGAAGAAGCAGAAATAGTTTCTCGTTCTTCTGTTGAATCCAAATATCACAGCATGGCTAGCCTTGTGGCTGATATTATTTGGCTCGAGCGTCTTTTCTTGGAACTAGGTGTTTGTATTCCGCGACCGATTAAAATTACTTGTGACAACAATGCAGCTTTGCACATTGCAAAGAACCCCATCTTTCGTGAGAGAACTGAACATATCGACGTAGATTGTCACGGCTCATTTTGTTCAGCCTTGTTATGCTGCTGACATTTTTACAAAGGCTCTTAGTGGTAGAATACGCTTTGAGGACGCTACGGGTCATCCTTATGTGTACATAATATCGACCAAAAATACAACTTTGACTGGTCAACTTGACATTAATAAAAGCAGAAGACCATCATCATTTAGATAATAAAATAGTACATCAAATGAAAGCTAGTACATCAAATAAAATAGTACATTAATAAAATAGTAGATCTTATGTGAGTCCAAAGGAAAGCTAGTACATCAAACTAAGAGACTCAAGATACCCACGTGCAACCACTTACGAATTCGATTTGTCACCGTTGGTCACCTTCGTCATTAAGATCTGGTCTTGCATTTATGAACATGCAGGGGAGAAACATTCCTATGAGTTTTGCAACTCAGTATGAAAATAAGGTAAAAACAATCAAAACATCATGATACTAGACATGAATCACAAGAAATACATCATCATATAGAAAGAAAATGAGCATCATCATGATTTGAATAAAAAGATTCTTACAATGTATCATATGACTAGGGGATCTCTAAGATCATAAGAAATTCATAGATCATGTCATCTTCTTGAGATCATAAGATCAAGGATCAGGATGGATCATAATAGCATCATCATAAAATGGTAAATGCCAATCGTCATAAATATGAGGTCATTATCATATAGAGAATTATGAGAAATGGTTGTACGAACATAGATAATCATGAATTGAATCATCTTCGTTAAGTTATATTAATAATAGATCAAGAGATCATGAAAAGATCATCATAAGAGTGACCAAAGCCACTAATCATCATAAAGGTATTTCATTATTAATATGCTTCATCTTCTTCTTCATCATCTTATTATTCATCTTTAACTTATAGTGGAGTATATTTCAACCTACGGGGAGGCCTGCCTCAACCCGTCCATTATTGTCATCATAACTGACAAAGTCAGCCCATAACTGACCATAGTCACTACATAACTAACGAAACTAGTCCATAACTGACCGGAGTCAGTCCATAACTGACCGGAGTCAGTCCATACCTGGTCATCACTAGTCCATCATAAAAAAAGCTCTTCATTTAACATTTTTCATCTTTTATCTTGCAACTTTTAATTTATCCTCATTAGGACATAAGGATCATGATTAAAAATTGATCATCATAAGAAATGATCAATGAGTCAAACTGATCAAGTGTCCTAACCATCATCGTCATTATATAAGACTTAATCAGAGCTACAAGATAAGATCATAGAGAGAAATCAGAAATAGATGAACATCGTAATCACCATCGTCATAAAGTGGACCAAAATCGATGGATATAGATCAATGTCGTCATAGATATGATAGGATCTAAACTAAGTCATCATAAGGTCATAATAGACATCATCATTATTAAAAACATAAATAACATAATCATATCATGACTTAGATCAGGATTAAGCACATAAATTAGGGGTTTAAATATCATAAAATCATCATAATTCGTATCAAAACTCAGGCCGAATCAGGTAGAACCCGGACCGAATTCATCAGACATCGTTCTCGAAAAAAATAGAGTTAAACCCGAGCCGAATTTGGGTTACACCCGAGCCAGTTTAGGTCGTCATCGAGTTGGGACGACCGTCGCGCCCGACATCCACTACAAGAAAATACAATATTAGTGAGGAAAAATCTGGTAGTTAATATTTAAATTCCGATCGTTGTTGGTCATTAGCGACCAGCATTTCCCATCGTTATAGATGCCGCCGTTAAAAGTCAATAACGATGGCTTAAAGGTTTCGGCCGTTAAAAGTCATTAACGATCATAAATAATTCGATCATTAAAACTATATAAGGACCATTTTAGTTGGTCATCGAATACATCAATGGCTAGAAATATCTTTGTCGTTGATAATCTTTAATGACTAGTAATCCCGTCGTTAAATGTCATCAACGATCAGAAATAATTCGGTCGTTAAAACTACATAAGGACTATTTAGTTGATCATCGAATACATTAATGACTAGAAATATCTTTGTCATTGATAATCATCAACGGCTAGTAATATGTCCTTATTAGTCATCAACGACCAGAAATAATCCGATCATTAAAACCAATGTTGTCACGACCGGACCGACCAGTCCGATCGGACCATCGACGAGTCACTAAAATGGTCATGAATCGCCCCTAAAATCATAGTGAAGATTTGACCATTTTGAACCATTTCAAATTGGTCAAGAATCAATCAAAACCATATAGAACCGGCCAAAACTAGATACAACCGGCCAAAATCGATCTGACTGAACCGGTTAAATTAAATTTTTATTTTTAAATCAAAATTTGTGTTGGCCCATTGTCTACTTCTGAGGCCCATTTTATAGAGGATGTATTGCTTTCACTTTCTTAGTGTCTTCAATGTGGGACTATTCACTTGTACATATGTTTTTTTTGTTCTACTTATTTAATAAATAAATTTTGTTTTTACTTTTTTATATTATAGTGTAACGTTCTATTGTAATTTTTTTAATAATTCATTTTTTCTATTTATTTTATTTATGAATGTTAAACTATTTTATATACATATATTTTTTATTTTTTTCCCTTAATTTTATGGCATTTAAATTTATTAAACACTAATAATTTGTATTTTTTCTATTTAATTTTATAAAAATTTGGAAGAAATTCTATTAGATTTTATAACAATTTTTTTTCTTTCTATTGGATTTTATCACATGTAATTAAGTTAACTAAATGCATAAACTAATTTATTTTTTAAAATTGATGTTGCTTGAGAAATTAGTGGACGGAAATGTTTAATTTCCGCCAAATAAAATATTAATTGCATGCCTACTTGATCTTAATTTATAAATAACTAATGACGACAAATTTAATGGTCATTAATAATCACCTTTAACGATCGGAATTTATTTTTTTTGAGATGAATAATTTTTTCTTTCGCTAATATTATATTTAATAATGTCCATATTTGTTTTTGCCACTATTGGCTATTTTTAATGACCATTTTTTTATCTCGACATTAATAGTTGGTCGTTAAAGATCCTTTTTCTTATAGTGATCTTCGTCGTGTGTGTAACTCGGGTCGAGTCATCATCAATCCGGACCGGGTTCGTCCTGTTGCAGAGCTCGAAGAGTGCGGCAATGGCAGATCCGGGCCGAGTTCACAGAACTCGATCCGATCACGTCCTAATCCGGGCCGGGTATGGGGAAACTCGGGCCGTGTTCATCTTGCGGAGAAAGACTGCGTCGCACAGTACATTTTTCGATCAACTTTCCAGCGATGGCTGGCATCAATAATCATCATAATTCATAGTACTATAACTAGGGATCAACTAGAGCATGCTTCAAGCCTAAAATCAAGATTCTACATATGATACTAAGGATCTTTATTTGTTTATAAACTCCCTCGTCGGATGGGTAATAAAAATGCTTTCTTTATACAAGAAGAGGGATTCTGATTTGATTGATATAATGAAATCAAATAAATTCTTCATTCATTCATTGAATGATAAATGACTACAAGCGAGGGAGATCCATGAATCGGGATCCTGATGTATATAGATACAAATGGTCCAATGGGAGCAAGAATTTCCAGGAACATTTGGAACATTTTGTTGGATTTTTTCGGAGATTGGATGCAGTTACTAATTCATGATCTGGCATTCTCCTACCAGTATCGAATAGAACATGCTGAACAAAATCTTCTTCATGTAAAACCTGCTCGATTTAGATAGGGAAAATCGTGAAGTAAATCATCTCACCTACGATCCAACCAATTGGGATCATCGTACATCGTAAATAACCAAATTCCAATTGAAATAAAATCTTTGGAGTTCGCTCCCAGCAATATAGCTATCCTTACCCTATCACGTCAATCCCACAGGCATCTTATCCATTCTCGTTCGATCACGGCGGGGGGCAAGTCAAAAATGCCGTCGCCCATTGTCACTAAGAAACTGAAAGAAACCTTGAATCTACCCTAGTTCCATATCTTATTAGTTTCTGTCCAGAAACCAATCTGCAGTCTTCTTTTTCGTATTCTTCCTCTTCCTCTTCTTCTTTATTCCGGCCGTTTCCTTCTGTCCAGGCTCGTCGTCCACGTTCGTTAGTGTCCTAATCCCCCAACTGTCTCCTATTGGGCGGTAGCAGCCCGGCGTGAGAGAGGAGAGAGACGCACGAAAATTAGGGCCGACTTATGGAGAAAAATATAATGATAATTTGTTTAGTTTGTCCTCATATTTATAGAGGAGGAATTTGAGAACAATGAAAAGTTTAGGATTTGATTTAATCCCCTCATATTTTAAAACTCTTTCCTATTTATCTTTTCCTCTATTTGATTTTTATCCTCTTATTTATTTTAATTCTTTCCATCCTCTTCTTTTCCTTTTTCTATTTTAAGTTTATCTTTTTTTTTTAAGTTGCCCGTCGGGTTCTAGTCGTTGGTGTATATATCGGTCATTGTATGTAGCGTTCCTCTGTTTTAATATTACGCAAGACTTTTTTTTTAATTATTTTTGTACATGTCTTGTACGAGACTTACCTATAAAAAGGAGAAGCCTGCGCTCCTCGATTTTAATTTGATCGAAGGATTTTTTTGCCCAACTCGATCGTCCTACTGAAATTGACACAAAGAGGCAAGGATTCTTTAGGGTTGGCGTAGTTTGCCTCGACGGGAGTCCGCTGCATACCACTTTGTGTAGGAGAATCAGAGCCTTAGATGTTACGATCCAGCCAAGAGAAGAAAGAGAAGAAAATGCAGCAAAGAATATTGATGCTATCCAGCAAGAGGGCACTCCAGCTAGCGAGTCGGATCTGATGTTGGAGTGAACATTCCGAGCTATAGCTAGGTGCTCCCCAGCGAACACCGACCCGGTGTCCACGCTAGTTGACAAAGAAGAAAGGCGGCTAAGGATCATTCCATCAACGATTAATTCTAATTGTGTTTCATGTGGGTGCTTCTCATATTCGATTTTTTATTCATCATTTTAGTTAGATTACAGAAATATATATTTTTCGCTCTTTCATTCCGACTTTAGATTAATCAAATTCTAATAATCTTGAACACCAGAATCGCTCTGTAGGGATATGTCCTTTTTATTATGATGTATGGACATTTTCCCTTTAACTTAAATAAAATTATTAAAATATAATTTTTAAAAAGTGTTACCAATATTAGATACTCTTAAACATTAGTAATTAAAGAAGGCACCAAACTTTACAAATAATATATTCAAGAGAAATTATATTTTTCCCATCTAAATTATTATTATTTAATTATGTCTTTAATAGAATATTAGTAAAAATCGAGTATAATTTTTAATAATGCATTAACCATTATCTTTTAGAGTAGATAGAAATGTGGATAAATTAATGTGACAATAATTACTTATGATATCTACAATTTTTATTAATAATTAACTAGTTTGATTCTTGGAAGAAAAATATATTTCTGGGTACCTATGTTTTATGAATATTATTATTTATTAATATAATAATATATATTAAGTTAATACTATTTATTATCCTATGTTTTTCTAAGCTTTTTTATTAAAATTTTTAATATATTTTCTTATAAAAAATTTATCATAAATTTTTTTTAATTCAAACTTAACATGTATCTTTTTTTAAGAATTATACTATCTTTATTATTCTGATATTTTCACCGAACATCTACTCAAAATTATTCTATCAAATTAAGTTGTTATTTTCATCAGTATACTTAATTCCATTGAAACTTATCCTTTGTCACTTCAATTATTTATCGAGAACACAGAAATCAGAATAACAAGGCTCCGAACACACATTTCTCAAGACTAACTTTTCTTCTATTGGAAAAACACATATCTTATATATTTGAATTGATCAATGGATTTTTTGGAAGTTGGCTGATTGATTAATAAATTATTTAAGTGACATTGTGAATCCAGAAAGTATATTACTCTAAACCCAAGGAATCCAACACGGCCCATTTGGGGAAACGCTTTTTGGGATAACAAGTTTGTTTGGATGCTCATGTGATTTAGAAACATTTCGACGTACTAATATTTTTTTTATCGACAAGATTTTGAAAATACTTTTTATCGATCCCTTCTAGCTCTCTCAGAAAGAAGCCGTTTAAGATATAACTATAAAGTTATCCATTAAGAGACAACCAAACATTTATTATAATAACTGTTAATTATTATCTCTAGTGATATAGTTACAAGTATGTCAAGATATAACCAAACTTTCTAAAGAATAACAGCATAATAACTTTTATGCTGTAAACAAAACGTAGTTAGACGGCCTCTACCAAAAAAGAAAAAAAAGTAGTAAGACAGTTTATATCTTAAACCTCAATCTGGGTTTCTGGGCGAGACATAACTTTTACTTTTAGTATGTGGATCACTACTCTTTCGAGATATCGATATTTAATTATATCACTTGGTAAAAATAATATTTAATTTAGTCACATGCTAAACGCATCACGAATCATATTAACAAAAATATACATATACATATACATATATATATATATATATATATATATACATATACATATATATATACACACATATATTGCACCAATTGATATTAACTTATAATATATATAATTTTAAGGAAATATCTTTATACTTCTTACTCAATTTTTAATATTATGATGAAGTCATTATTATTATTATTATTATTATTATTATTATTATTATTATTATTATTATTATTATTATTATCATCATCATCATCATCATCATCATCATCATCATCATCTTTTTCAATTTAAAAAAGATTAACGCAAGAAAAGAATGAATTAAGACTTGAAATAAAATGTGTATGTAAGTTTCACTAGCAGGAATGTAACTCAAGACCTCTTGTCCAGTAGTCAGTGAACTCCTGCCTCATTTTGATAGTGTCACAATGACATGACATTGTCATGTTGATAATTTTTTTATCAGTAAAGTGATTTGAATATTTATTTTTCAGTAAATGAGTGGTAGGAAACAGAAGCTGAATATACGAGTTTGTATAACAAAAGTGGAAGAAGTTGAGCACTACATTTATGGGATCAAATTATGTTTCCCAACTACTACATCCCTAGAATCAGTTGGGTCTACTAGAGAGCTGGCATTGTTTACTCAGGGGGTTTTGGTCAAATTTGTCACATCTCTTAATTACGAGCTATCGATGATGCCATTCGCCTTCACCGCCATCTGAATTGAAAGAAAAAAAAAATCGTCAACAAAGAGACCATGCACCTTCTTCTACAAAAAAATCATGATCTGTTCGAGTAATTGATCGTGAACTACACGATCCTTCATCAATCAATGCAGCCGTATGCGTTATACCATAATACTTCCAAGCTTCCCTTGAACCTTAACATGGTCTGCTAACAGTTGTGCCATTAATGTAGCTCGGATCACCTCCGCGATGATAGAAAGTAGGAACCTGCGACACTTGTCACACTGGTTAATTAATTTTCTCATCAGAGCTCTATGCATGCATGCATGCATGATCTTGTTATAAATAGATATATGGTTCTCATATGATTCTCACCAGCCCATCCGAGTATCTTATCAACTTTAATTTCACCAGGTTTTGTTATAGCTTCCATGGAACACTCCATGCCTTTGCTGTTCTTGCTCTTAGTAAGTGAAGCTTGGTTTTGCAGCGATTCTTGTTTCTTGCTTTGTCCTTGTAAAGATACATAGCAAGACTACTAGTAGTAATTTTGTTTTCTCTTTTATTTCCAGATTGCTGCAGGAGCAAATGCGGCGGTATCTCCGCAATTGAATTATTGGCAATCTGTTCTCCCCAACACTCCCATGCCGAGGGCCATCAGTGACCTCATTATTCCTGGTCTCTTTTCATCTACATCTATATAAGATTTCTATATTATTTATATCTTAGTACACGTGCGGCATCGTTCATTTGTTTTTTGTTTCATCTTATTTATTATTAGTTTCTTGACTTTATATTTACTTCTATTTGTATATTATTAATAACTCCATTTCTATTAATATTTTTCTTGCTAAGGTAATATATATACATATAAACTGAACTTATATTTTACTTCCAACTTCGGCAACAAAAGGAGGACCAAGATTTCTTCAGGGAAACACAGACGATTAGTTATTGATTTGACGTTAATTGGATGCTGATCGGTACGAGTTTTGCAGTTGCTGCTGAGGAAAAGCATCCTGCTTCTGCCGGCGTTGGCGTTGGGGTTGGCGTTGGCCTTCGTCATGGAGTGGGAGTAGGGGTCGGCGTCGGCGTCGGTCGTGGCGTCGGCGTCGGAGTTGGTGTGAGACACTGGCATCCACCAGGCTTCGTGTACCATTACGCGGCAACGGAAACCCAACTCCACGAAGACCCGAATGTGGCCCTCTTCTTCCAGGAGAAGGACCTCAAGCCCGGCACCAAATTCAACCTTCTATTCGCCAGGTCTACCGCCGGATCTCCTTTCCTCCCCCGCGAAGCCGCGGATTCGATCCCCTTCTCATCGTCAAAGCTCCATGACGTCTTTCTCCGCTTCAACGTGGATCCAAAGTCTGACGGAGCCATGGCCATGAAGAGGACGATCCGAGACTGCGAGACGCCGTCGGTGCGCGGCGAGAAGAAACAGTGCGCTACCTCACTCGAGTCTATGGTGGATTTCAGCATGAGGACGCTGGGAACGCGGCATGTTAAAGCGGTGTCCACTGCCGTAAGCCAGGAAGTCACGGCAACGTCGACGAAGCCGCAGCAGTACGTCATCACGGCCTCCGGGATCGACAAGCTCGGTGAACGCGACATCGTGACGTGCCACGCCGAGGACTACATATACGCCGTGTTCTACTGCCATGCGACGCCGAAGAGCAAGGCTTACTCAGTCGAGATGGTCGGCGAGGACGGCACAAAGGTGGAGGCCGTGGCGGTGTGCCACACGGACACGATGGCGTGGAACCCTAATCACGTGGCGTTCAAGGTGCTCAACGTGAAACCAGGAACGGTGCCCGTATGCCACTTCCTGCCACAGGACCATGTCGTTTGGACCCGCGGCAATTAGTACATGCTCTAACTAACCACATACAAACAAGTGCGTTTATGTATAACTGGCGACGTCCAAGATGTGTTTTAATGCATGAGATAGGTCACTCGCCATAGCATGTATGCATGTCATACACGGTCTTTTATATATACCCTATAATAAGAGTTGTTTGAGACGGTATGTTCTTTCTTTTAATTTGCTGAATGAATTGCTATTGCTAATATGAACAAGATATGCATAGTGTTAAAGGGATCGGATTCAATAATCGGGTTTTGACCATATATAGGATGGGTCTGACGTACCTGTTAATTTAACGAATTATTATCGAACTAATATGCATAATAATTATCCCGACCTAAATTTTAAGAGACCATCGTATGGATCGAGCAAACTCGTTGATATTTTCGAAAAAAAGAGTAATTTATCCTTTCCATTTTTTTCCTAATTTCATATTATTCTTTGGAAAATTTTCTTATTTCTACATTACTTTTACTTTATGCATTATCAAATGAATACAATAACTAAAGCATCGTTTTTTTCTTCTTAGTTCTCTCAACTTTTTCTAATATTTTGTATTTTTTTGTTGTTTGTTCACTTTAGCGTTTACATTAAACAAATCAAATTAATAATGAATAAACTACTCATATTTTATTATTAAGCATATTAGTAATAAAATCTTACAACTTTATACTAGTGACATACACAATAAAGTAAAAATTCATTCTATTTAAATACTTAATGTTGTTAACAGATTAATAGTCGGACTATTACACGACTCGTTAATTAATGAATGAATATCAGAATGCTAAATATGGGGCAAATCAATGGATGAGCGTGCTTGGGTATTAGACTATTGAATATCAGTCATCTATTTGAGCTTTGATAATTTATCGAATGAATTTGGAATAGGCCCGGATGGACTTGCTTGTAATAATATCTGATGGGAAAACGAACGAACCAGGTTATATAATCTAATAAACACTAATACTATCCTCATGGATTAATCTTTCTTAATTTCATAGCTAGATTCGCATGTTTGGATATAGATATTTTGGTTCACAATGATTCTCTATCTTTTATAACAATCATCAATGAAAATATATCTAAAACATTGTATTAAGATAAGAGTCACAATCACATAACAAATAAATGTTGTTATATAACGATAATGATAAAGGCTTACCCTCCATGAACTACTTTACTAACGTTCATCGTCCACGCATGGCTTATCTAGTCTAATAAGCATCAAATCTCTCTCAAATGTTAATGAATATTTATTTGTTATATAACTCTTGTCCTTAATATAATGTTTTAAACATATTTTTCTTCATTGATGATTGAAATTGAGAGAACCTCGTTGCATACTTTTAATCTGTGTTATCAGATCCTTGTCCTAAGAGAGGGTTAATCTATTAGGATTTATATTGAGAGGTCATGTCCTTTGATAGAATCTATAGATTGAGTTTCCTAGAACCATATTGAAAAACACACCATCCGAGATGTGTTTGTAGATTTAGTTATTGAAAGGGATTACTTCATTTCGTGTGAATTTAAATTGCTAAACTAGTTAGGTTAATTCCTTAGTAATATTTTCGCAATGGAATGAGTGTGGGAATGCTAATGTATAAATCGGTGATGAATAAGTAGATCGAATGCATGTGAGTGTAATGAACTAGTCTGTGTTAAATAAGTGACCATAACGATCACGGGCATGATAACTTGTTGTCATGGCAGTGACTCCACGACCACGCACAAGCATAACCAGTTGTGCGCGTGATCACCGGCGTCGACATGAACAGCTGGCGGAATCCATCATTAAGAGCCAGTCGCGAATCGTGGAGGAATAATGATGATGGACACATCGCCAGACATTACGAGGCGCGGATTATGAAGGATCGCGCAACCTTCGGGCACTGTCGACGAGCATTACGGGCGCAAAACTTTGGGGACGAACGATCGTGGGCGAACGCTATAAATCAAGGTCGAGAACGACCGTCATCGGCACCTGTCGGAAGTCCCCAATCACCTTCATCTCTTTCTTCGCCCTGCTTCATTGGTATCAAAGCGCCACATCGGTGACTTCCAGTGAACTCTCTCGATCCTCTTCTTCCCAGTGCCGGTGTTCTTCCCGAAGCCCTTCCGCATCTCTACAGAAGCGCCCGTGATAAGAAAGGCATTCTCTGTCAGGAGATTCGTGAACCAACAGAGAATTCCGACAAACACTTCATTTTTTTTATGTCTTCAATCCACTGTCGGCGTCAACGACTCCCCGCTGTGAACAACTCACGATTGACTCTGCCGAAACATTTCCACACTTTTGGCAAGTCCTCTCCGACCATTGATTGCGCCTCTGACGAGTCCCTGCGGTTTTCCTCCTCCCCTGATCGCCCATATGACACTATACGAATAGTGGGAGTATTGAAAATAATGATCGCTACGGTCAAGTGAGAGATGTTAAATAAGTGACCACAACGATCACGGGCATGATAACTTGTTGTCACGACCGTGACTCCACGACCACACACAAGCGTGACCAGTTGT
Source organism: Pontederia crassipes (assembly GCA_030549335.1). Lineage (NCBI taxonomy): Eukaryota > Viridiplantae > Streptophyta > Magnoliopsida > Commelinales > Pontederiaceae > Pontederia > Pontederia crassipes. Next base: position 27,524,387 of record CM060191.1, read on the forward strand.
GCGTGTGATCATCGGCGTCGACGATGAACAACATTAAGAGCCATCTACGGATCGTGGAGGAATAATGACGACAGACACGTCGCCGGACATTACGAGGCGCGGATCATGAAGGATCACGCGACCTTCAGGCATTGTCGACGAGCGTTACGGGAGCAAAACTTTGGGGACGAACGATCGTGGGCGAGCGCTATAAATCAAGGTCGAGAACGACCATCATCGGCACCTGTCGGAAGTCCCCAATCACCTTCATCTCTTTCTGCACCCTGCTTCAGTCTGGAGACTATCTCTCTTATTGATTTCTATGTATCCACACTATTACCTGCCTTAATTAGTTTCCTAATTTACATAGTTTTTAAAAACTCAAAAATATAATAGCATAGAACTTTTTTACTACCAATTATTTTACTATTAATTTCTTTAGTTAGGATACTTGGTTCTAACCTACTGACATTGTTCATGCCCATGGATTTGATAACTTAAATACTACAATAAATAACTCACGCACTTACAGAAATCTTGGTTAGTGTAAGATTTTAAAGTTGCAGTGCGTTATTCTAGTTGTGATAGACTTGATATTCACACTCGTGTACGTGGATTTCCACACCCTTGATATAGGAATATGCTTTTAGAAAAATATAGGAATATGCACAAAAGTGAAAAATATTGTCTCATATTAATTCCACACATCTAAATTGAACCAAACATATTGGGAATCAACTAAGTGGACCTAGTAATTTGATTACATAACAAAAAAGAGAAACATGCAATTTAATACATAATAATTAATTAAGAAATGAAAAGGGGTATCAAGAATTGATAAAGGGGCCTGAGGATGGATTTCACAAAACACTGCTAAACTGGGGTGCCTCCTGCATACTATCATCCATGAGAAATAAAATCATGTTTAAGATGATTTACCAATCATTAATAATCAAGTACATGTTCTACTACTTTTCCACTTCCTTAGAACTTCGTGATGGGTAGACTAAAAGTTTAGTTTTAATTTAGGAATTATGTATTTTGATATATATGTGTGTGTGTGTTTCAAAAATATATGGTTAGATCTCTGGATCCAAATATATGTATGTATGTACGCTAGTTTTCCTTTCTTTATTGGGTAAAGATCTCCTCAGCAGTTTTGCTAAGGAGGCTGTGTAGCAACAAAGTTCAACATTATTTATTTTCTTTTCTCCTTTATTTGAGATTTTAAATCTCAACCATTCATTTTATTTAAGGGCCAGGATCTTTTTTCATAACAATAAAACTACAACTCCTCTCAATTTCAACCCTAATCTTCTCTCTCCTCAACCATTCAGTTGTGTCGTCTTCAACCAAATAGCCATGGCTGCTGGTTCTCTCTTCCTCTCTTTTCGTCAATGACATAGTTGCCACCATCGTCGGGCCACTTGCAGATCCGCCATCTTTCCACTTGCAAATCGTCATAGTTCGAAATGTTTCTCACGCACTATTATCGTCAGTCGTTGATCTAAATGTCATCTATCACTGGTCGCGTTCTCTCGCATCACCAACCTTGTCATCATGCTCGTTGCAGCCACTAGTTGATTTGAACTACTCCTCCTCCAGGTTTGTTGGACACAAAATGCCTCCTGTTGACATTTTCTCTCATCACCATACTCTAAGTCTAATCGAAAGCAATTCTCCAACAGATTCCTCTTGAGAATTTTCTCAATATTTAGATTTTGTTGCACATTATAAATTCAATGAATGACATTGAATGTTGAAATAGTTAAATCCTAATCTAATTTTATTTTTGTACAATTCTCAAGGGAGGCTGGACTTTGATGTTACGAAATGTAACAAGCTTAATTACCATCAATTTAACAAGTTTTTATTATATTTAAGCATGGTCATAGTCATTGTGCTCAATTTGGATTTAGTTTCTCATTGTAAAACTTTCAAATATGATAGATCTCCCTTTGCAGTTTATTCAATGAATGAACTAGATTTTGATTTGTTATTGGGTGAGATATTTTCTACCCTCTTTTCCTCACTCTTGTCCCATCTCATATGGTCCATATTTTTCTGTGACAAAAGTTATTTTAAAATGACCTTGAAAAATAAAAATACAATAAACATTCGTTGGAGCAAGAAGTGGAATGGCAATGAAAAGAGGACGAGCAGTTGCAATGACAAAATGAAAAGCAGTGGTAAAAAGAGGAGTAGCAGCTGTCGGGGACAAGAGCAATATGCAAAAATAGGAGCAGCGACGACATGAACAAGAATCGTTGTCCACCGTGGGTAAAAAGAGCACCAACAACAAAGCAACATGATCAAGAGCTACCGTCCTCCATCGATGGAAAGAAAAGGAGCAATGATCATTTGATTGACAGTCGAATGGTTGAGAAGAGAGAAGATTAAGGGTTGATTGTAACTTCTAAGATTAAACTAATAATTGAATTGAATCGAATTAAATTATAAATTAAATTTCACCCTAGTGGTTGATGGATAATTAATTTCTCCCTTGTAGTTGATAGATTATTGATTTCGCCCTCGTGGCTGATGGATAATGGAATTGCGAATAATAAATTGTGGCCTTTGTGCCTGATAGATGAATTGAAAAACCATTAATAGAATTGAATTGATAATTATTATTGTGACCTTCATTGATCTTCAGTCAATTAAAAATTGATCAATTGTAAAATGATAATTGTTAATTGTCGAATTGTGGTCTTCGCTACTCTATAGCCAATTGGTGATTGATTAAAGATAATTGATATTGAATTGAATTGAGATATTATTGATTATCGATAATCGAATTGCGCCATAGTGGTGGATAGATAATTGATTTCATCATAGTGGTTTATTGATAATTGAATTACTCCATAATGGATGATGATAATTGAATCGATAAATTGTTCATAGAATTAATAATTGATAATTTTTTATTGTGGCCTTCCTTGACCTAAGACCAATTGATAATTGATTTAAGATAGCTAAATTAAATTGAATGGATATTGTTCATCTATAATTAATGATATAGATATTTGTTATGATAGATCCATTTATTATTGTTAATTGATATGTCGTTGTCCTAATCAATCATAAATTATTTATATATAATTGTTTATTGATAGAATAGATACTAATGTTGATATTGTTTCGTGGTTCATATTGATAATTATTATGGGTGACCCTACGTACTGAGTTATCTTATTGGGTTTTGCCCACGTACTTGGATCCGTACAAGTGATTATCATCGCGATAGTAAGACGGTTGGTGGCTCATCTGGCGAATAATTTGCACATTAAATATGAACATTAATGAGGTCTCCTATTGGATAGTAATAGACCCATAACCCACAGGTCCATATATATGATATACGATGCTTCTGCATATTGTAAAGTTATTGTAAATTGGTATGTTGACTGGTCATAGTTAAGTCATAAAATTGAGTGGCGTCGCCGAGATAGCCTTCTGAGTATGCAAAGGAAAAAAAATCTCGGGATGTTACATAATATTCATATATATTTTTCAAATGAGAAGGGCGTACATCAGGGAAGTCACTAATTCTTCCTGTATAGCGCACATTTTATTTCGAGACTCAAGTTAAAGAGGTACAAAGCTTATTTCTGATGTGAACAACACACTATAAAACATCAAGTATATATAACACCAAATCAAAGGGGTAAATTATATAAATCGTCCCCCAATTTTAAATCAATATTTCAACGGTCTTCAACTTTAATTTGTAATTGGAATGTGCCCCAATTTTGATTTTCTTGCACGCTTCGTCCACTTGATCGCCTATAATGGATTTCCCGATTTCTTCGCTTATGTGGGCGCCACCTGCACCATTTCACTTTCATCGACATCATTTAAAAAAGTAATAAAATAATATAAATAAAATAAAATAATATAATATTAAAATAAAATAAAAAGGAGGCAATCTCATCACTGCCACTGCTCGCCAGAGCCGGCGAGCTCGATCAGAGCTGGGGGGCCATTGTCTCTCTCGCGTGCGTCCGCCGGCACACGAGAAAGAGCCGACAGGGGGCGCGACGCCCCCTCTCTCTCTCGCACGTGTGCTTGTCGGTGCACGCGATAGAGAAAGGGGGCATCGGCCTGTTGGAGCAAAATTTTTATTCGCTATATAATTATATTTTGATAATACAAATCTCAAAAGATTGAAGTTATATTTAAAATTTCGAAAAAAATGTTAAATAGAAATTAGTTGCTCCACGCACTAAATTTTCAATTAATATTTGTCTATGTTCACATAGATGTACATTAAGAGGTGAATATAAAAGCTATATATAACTCTCTTATGTTTGTAGAGAATCAAGAATCACCTCATTTGAACAATCACATAAAAAGTTATGTTTAAAGAAGTGAAGCTCGAAAAGTTCAATTTGAAGTTGATAGTTTTATATGCTAAACTTAAACTTAATATTTGAGTATTATGTCATGTTATTTGGATCAAGAAATTAGTATAAAGTTATATATAATGTTGTTAGATTTTCATAGAATCAAACATCATCCCATTTGGATAACGATATGAAAAGTTATGTATAAAATAGTAAAGGTATAAAATGTTTCATTTGAAATGGACAACTTTATGTACTAAACTTTGAATTAATATTTTATTATTATCTCATTAGATTTGGATGAATGATGAATATCAAACTTATCAAGAATTCTGTTAGTTTCCATAGAATAAAAAAATCATCTTATTTGTATACTCATATGAAACATTGTGTATAAAAAAGTAAAGATCTAAAAAGCTTATTTTGAAATGGACAGCTTTGTGCACTGAACTTTAAATTAATATTTGACTATGATCTCATTAGATTTTAAATGAATGATGAGTATCAAAGTTATAGATAATTCTATTATCTTTCCATATAATAAAAAATTACCTCATTTGGATATTTGTATGAAAAGTTATGAATAAAAAAGCAAAGATCTAAAAAGTTTAATTTGAAATAGACAATGTTATGTACTGAACTTTAAATTAATATTAAACTATGATCTTATCGGAATTTGGATGAATGATGAATATCAAAGTTGTAGAGAATTATATTACATTAAATCCAAAATCGTCTCATTTGAATAATTATGTAAAAAGTTATGTATAAACGCGTGCAGGTTTGTCAGACTGTCCATAACAAAATGGACGACCTAAAATCTTTCGGTCGACCTTTGGAGAAAAAATGGATGCCCAAAAACATTACCGCAGCGACCGTAGATGTAGAAAGGTCGCCCGAAACTCAAAACGGACGCTCAAAAGTTATCTGTAACGGCTATATTCCAACGACTAGTTCTAAAATGGACGTCCGAAACTCAAACGAATGCCCATTTCAGTGCAGAGAAGTACATAATTGCTATTTTTGAATACCAATATATATGGGGAAGATTGGAGGGCTATAAAAGTGGTCCAAAACACATCAAGAAAACTAAGACGTCCAAGGAAAAGTGATTTGAGAAGTTTATTTGAGCTCTAAGTTGCAAATCTTTCATTTCTTTCTCTTTTATTCTTGTGTGAGATTCCAAATTGTAAAAGAGATATTGGGGAGTATTCTTGTGATATTTTAATAGTTGTTTAGCTATTGAGTGAAAAGAGATTGTGTCTTACCTCTTGAGCGAAGAAAAGATGAGTGAAAGCTTATGGGTGAAAGAGGTGTATCTTACCTCTTGAAATGGAAAAAAGGTAAGAGTTGTAAAAGATTTGTTCCTTTCTCCATTTGGAACGAAGAAAGAGTCTTAGTGGAATCTCTGACGGTTTCGAATTCGAGAAGTTGGTGAGGAGATGTAGGCCAAGGTGTGGCCGAACCTCATCAACAAACCACCGTGCATCTTGTGTTTATCTTTCTCTCTTCCTCTCCTTTCTACTCTATTATGCATGTGGTTTAATTTGCTATTGTGTTGGTTTAAATATTAACGAATTGATTTTAGGCTTCTGCCATAATTTTTGTAAAATCGATATTTTCAATTTAACACAAATTAACCCCCCCCCCCCCCCCTCCCTCCCCTCCTCCTCTTGGTGCCTTGTGATCCTACATAGCCCCTCCTCTACAACTAGTCGGACAAGCGCATGAGAGAGGAAAAGGGGGGTGCTGGCCCCTCTCATAGAAGGGGGTCGGCGCCCCCCTTTCCTCCCTCACATCTAGGGTCACGATGTCACCCTTTACCCGAAGGGGCGCACCCAGCACGTGCGTGGCCGTCCCAAACGTGCATGCGAGTTGGCAAGTGCACGGCGGGCATAGTCCGACTTCAACTCAGACTGGGCATTGGATGGTTGGACAACAAGCCCTAGAGAGGAGGCTGACTAGTTGCTGGAAGACTTGGACTCCTAGCATGAGTAGGAGGATCAAGATCGAAGACAAGAGGAGTCCTGCTTCAAGTAGGAATATGATCGGCAAGCTCCTAATGTGCATAGCTGGTCAGGACTTCTTCCTAGACCGAGGAGCACTTGGGGATGGCATGGCTGAGATGAAGATCAGGGAAGGAAGACAGGCTGGCGCGGCGGTGTGGCGGCCATAGTCTGATATGCACTTGGACTAGGCGGGCGCGGTGTAGGCGTGGCCATTTCTAGTGCGACTAGGAGTGCAGCCAGGCTGAACATTTAGAGACCTTCAGAGTGGCCAAATTCTTCTCCTACTAGTAGAAGTTTTTCTAGAGAAAGGCTTTGTAGGCCGAGTAAGATTATGTGCCTAGTTAGAAGAGGAGTTGGTCTTCTTCGACACTATATAAAGACATGTAATCCAGGGCTTGTAACCCATCTGACTTTTGCTCAATAATATCTCTAGTTTTCCTCTCAACTCAGAGACTCTCTCTTATCTCCTTTTGTGGGTGTTTCATTGTGCATCCAGGGGCATGTCCAGCAGTGTCCAGGGCGCATCCAGGAGGTTGATCGGTGATCATGTAGGATCTGGCCGAACCGAACGCAATGTGGTTTCTGGAGCAGAGCCTTAAGGCATGACAACGTGGTATCAGAGCTTGTGTTTCGACAATGTTTGGAGAAGAAGAAGGCGCGCCTACAAGAGGTTGTACACTGCAGACCGAGGACGACTCGCGAGGTGGCAGCCAAGGTGCGGACAATGGGGAAAAGAAGAAGATGGTGCGAGCAAAGTCGAAGAATCTTATCGGCCACATGGAGAAGTATGTGGAAACCTTATGGTAGAACCTTCAAAAGATGGACGAGGCGGTTCGTAGCTTGGAGGCTATGGCGGGCGAACATAGCCCTGCCCTGGAGCAAGGCGCAGCCATGCACCAGGACCTGGCCGCCCGAGTCGTAGCCATAGAAGAATCTATGGAGGCCCAATTGAAGGCCATGGAGATCGACATGCTGCTGCTCAAAGGGCTGCTCTTCGACATCGGACGGCTACTGACGAGGATCTCGGTTCCCAAGTTCTTGGGGCCGGAATCGAAGAAATACGACGGCGCGCGCGAGGTGACAGCTATCGATGATTTTCTTTGGTGTCTTGGAAAGGCGTTCAAGACAAGCAAGATTGTGGTCGAGCATGCGAATGGTGAACTCTTGTGGTGGCATCGGATGGAAGAAGACAACGGGGCTGTGATAGAGTCATGGGCCAACTTTAAGATAGAACTGAAGCAATTCTACCCTGGCAACGCGCAAGAAGTGGTTATGAACAAGTTGACCTCTCTCAAGTAAATGGATTTCGTACAGGAATATATCAAAAAGTTTCAGCCGCTCATGTTGGAGATGCCCGGGATCATGGAGGAGTCGACGTGGTTATTCTTTTTCCTTCAGGGACTAAAAACATGGGCTACTAAGGAGCTAAGACGTCAAAAGATAATGATCCCGAAGGATAGCTTTAGTGGAGTTAACGAAGGATGAAGCCTGATCAGGTGGCAAGAAGAACGTCTACTCCAGACAACGAGGAGGATGCTGCACACATAGGGTCTATATAAATTTGAAGATTGCTGCCACAACACTTCCGACGAAGGACGTGAAGAAGGCCATGAAGGGCCTAATGTTCGTGGAGGTCGTAATGAATGGCCACACTTCGATCACTCTAGTAGATACTGGAGCCACGCACAACTTCATGGCACCAGAGAAGAGGCATGACTTGGCATAGAGTATATCAAGGAGCTAGGCTTGATAAAGATCGTGAACGTTGCCTCTCAACCGATCCTTGGTACGGCCATGGATGTCCACGTGAAGGTGAGAGATTGGGAAGGAGCAATCATCATGACTATCATCAATATGGACGACCATAACTTCATCCTCAGCATAGAGTTCTTGGATGCACTCAACAAGGTAAGACTGACCCAAGAGGGGTTACGTTTTCTATCTCATGAAGCATCGAACGAAGTAGCCATGACGAGAGCCACCATAAAGTCCAGGATGCTTTCGACGATGCAACTTAATTAGGGCATGCGTCGAAATGAAGTCACCTACCTAGCGGTCTTGAAGCTTAACAAGGCCAGCCTTGCTCCATGGCATTCCGGATGAAATGAAAATGTTTCTGAAGCAATACAAGGAAGTAATGCCACCAGATCTACCAAGCAAACTTCCTTTCGTCGAGATATCGATCATACTATCGAATTGGTACCAGTGTTGGAGCAAAGCTTTAGTACCTTATAAAATTATATTTTAATAATGCAAACCTCGAAAAACTAGAGTTATATGAAAAGGATTAAATAGAAATGGATAACTTTATGCACTAAACTTTGATTGAATAATTGACTATAATATCATTATATTTTGAATGAATAATGAATATCAAAGTTGTAAAGAATTCTTTTAGCTATCCATAGAATACAAGATTATCTAATTTGGATAACCATGTAGAAAGTTGTGCTCAAAATAGTATAGGGCGGTCAACCTATCGATCGAAATAATGAAGACCGGTCGAGGCATTGGTCGACATACCGGTCGACCGATCAATACACAAGTTGCCCAATTCAATGTCGAGACTATACTGGTCGATAAACCGATCGATACACTGGCTGATCGAATAGCTCAACGGACGAAATCCAAAATAACAAGACTGTACCGGTCGACAGACCGGTCGATAGTCCGATCGACCAACCAACTGCAGTCACTGAGAAAATCGTGCAACAGTCATATAGACCGATCGACCGATCCTCGGCTGAGATGAATAGTAACGACTATTTTTTAAGAAAAATGTGAAAATTTTTTTGGACGAAATTTTCACATGTAGAAGCGTATAAAAAGAGTGTTAAAGCTTGAAGCAAAGGCATTAATTCAAGCATTCAAAACAAACTTCAAGTTATCAAAATAATATCATTCTCTTGAAGTTATTATTCTAGTTTCTCTCATTTCTCTCTTCTCTTCTTATGAGCATAATATTGTAAAAGAGAGAAATCATTTTTTAGAAAAATTGAGTGAGCTCCTGTGTAAAAGAGGTTACATATCTTACCTCTTGAGCAAGAGAAAAGATAAGTTTATTAGGAGGAGAGGTGTGCCTTACCTCTCGAAGCTGAGAAAAGGTGGTTTGATGTAAAGGGTTCTTCATTGCCCCATTTGCAACGAAGGAAGAGTTTAATAAAATCTCTGACGGTCTCGAGATCGAGAAGTCAAAACGAGAACGTAGGCAAATGTATAACCGAACCTTGAGAACAAATCACCGTGCACTTGATGTTTGAATTCTTTCTCCCTCTCCATCTCATTTTATTATGCTTGTGATTTAGTTTGCATTAATTTAGAGTTTAATGAATCGATTTTAAGTTTTCGCAACATATTTTGTGAAATCGATATTTTTGAGTTTCAACACCAATTCACCCCCCCCCCCTCCCCCCCACCACCACTTGGTGCTTTGGGATTCTACAATTGGTATCAGGGTGATGTTGCTCTTGTTTTAATATTTAATCATCTTGAGAGAAATGGCATCAAATGAATTTAGTTTTTCCGAATGTTAATCAATTAGTTGTCCTCCGATTTTTAATGCTTCAAATTTTGCATATTGAAAAATTGGGATTCAAGCATACATATGTTCCATTGATATTGATATGTGGGATATTATTGGAAAAAGTTATTATTTATATGATAAATTACCTTTAGAATATACCGAAAGAGAGAAAATATTTGCAAAACTTGATTGGAAAGTCAAAAATATTTTTATTGTGCTTTGGATTCAACGGAGTTTAATCGGATTTCTAGTTGTGAGAGTGCAAATGAGATTTGGAAGAAACTAATTACTACTTATGAAGGAACGAATAAAGTTAAAGAATTTAGATGAAATATTTTAAATCACCAATATGATTCCTTCAAGATGCATAAAAATGAATCAATTAATGATATGGTTGTACGGTTTTAATGATATTGTGAATGGTTTAGCCTCTTTGGGCGAGCCAAGAACTAATCTCCAAAAAGTGAAAAAGTTTTCGAGAAAGAAACTCAAGTCTCACAAAGAATGACAAAGAAGAAATATTTCAGAAAGGGAAGAAGCAAAAGTATGAAGAATCAACTGAAGATGAATCAAATGCCTCATCAAGCTTTTCTAGTGATGATGCATATCTATAATTAATGGTACACAATGATGAAGTAACTTCTAACTCTTCAAATTCAAATAATGACTCATCAAGCTTCTCTAAAGAAGATATTTCATTTAATGTGCACAAATAATTTTCCTGTCTCATAAAAGTATATCTTACACTTAAAGAGGAAAATAAAAAAATTATTACATGAGTTTGAAAAATTAAAAGAAGAAAAGGATGCATATTTTGTGGAAAATGAAAATTTGAAAAATAAAATTGACTATTTAGAAATTACACATGCATGTAAAATTGTAAAGCTAGCATACTCTTTAGAAAAATTAAAAAAGGAAAATACTATTTTGAAAATTCACAAAATAATAAGGCTAGTTCTTACGCAAAGAAAAGTAATTCTAAGAAATACTTTGGACATGGAAATTCTTATTGGAAATCTAATCATTCTTATGACAAATCCTTAAAAAAATCAACATTACTTGTTTTGCATGTGGATTTCATGGCCATGCAAAGCTGGAAAACCATGTCAACATGAAATGATATGGGTTCCAAAAGAAACATTGACTAACAAAATTGGACCCAAAAAAGTTTGGATACCAAAGTTCAAATAATTGTTTTTCAAGTGTGCCTCACATGTAAAGCAAAGACAAGCATGAAGGCACAAAAGCCATGATAAAAATATCATTTACTTTGAAATTTTGAGCATTGATTATACTCTTACATTTTTTGTAAATTTATTTTACTATCATGATTCTTAAGTGTTAAGCCTACTTTTTTATTTCTCACTCAAAATTTTAAAATTATTATTTCTTTGAAAGAAAAGAGGAGCATGATAAAAAAAAATTATGTCTTAAATATGATCTAGTAATCTTTATTGTTAAATCTTGATTATTTGATATAATCCAACTTAATTTTGACATATCATTGTTGTCTCAAAGTTTTATGCAATGTCTTGATCCTTTATCATATGAGACATGTAATACATTTGATTTCATTTTTCCATTACAAAATAGTCATAAATTTAGGGGGAGTTATTTTTTCTTATCGCATATTTTACAACTCTTTATGATGTAATACTTTACATGTTTCTTATATAAGGGGAAAATAAATTTTTCAAAGATGACATGATTAAGAAGTTACATATTGTTTCTTACGTGCTTCATATGCAAATTCATTTTTTATGAAACAAAATGGAAAGAAATATAGGAGAAATATGATATGAATATAAGAGAAGTTATATAGGAGACATATGTGAATATAACTTTATATTAATAGTACGTTATAAATACTACTTATGTGCATATCTATTATTGTAAGGAAAGCTTAAGGGAAAGTAAAATTGATTTTACAATTTTTTCGCATTTTTTGCAACTTATATAATTTTCATATTTCTTGGTTTGTCTTCATAAAAAAAGAGAGACATTGTTGGAGTAAAATTTTAATGCCCTATAAAATTATATTTTGATGATACAAACCTCAAAAAACTAGAGTTATATGAAAAAGATTAAATAATGGACAATTTTATGCACTACATTTTGATTGAATAATTGACTACAATATCATTAGATTTTGAATGAATGATGAATATCAAAGTTGTAGAGAATTATATTATCCATCCATAGAATTCAAGATTATCTAATTTGTATAACTAAGATTTTGAATGACTGATGAATATCAAAATAGTGCAGGACGGTCAACTTGTCGGTCGAAGCAGTGAAGGCCGATCGAGGCACCGGTCAGACATACCAGTCAATGCACAAGTTGCCCAATTCAATGTCAAGACTATACCGGTCGATGCACTGGCCGACCGATCAACTCAATGGACGAAATCCAAAATGATGAGACTATGTCGGTCGATAGATCGATCGATAGGCCGATCGACCGACCAACTGCGATCACTAAGAAAAGCGCGCAATGGTCATATAGACCGGTCGACCGGTCCATTAGTGTGGTCGATCGGTCCTCGGTTGAGATGAACAGTAATGACTATATTTCAAGGAGAAAATGTGAAAAAAATTTTGAACGAAATTTTTTCATGTAGAAGTCTATAAAATGAGTGTCAAATCTTAAAGCAAAGGCATTTATTCAAGCGTTCAAGAAAAACTTCAAGTTATCAAAAAAATATCATTCTCTTGAAGTTAATATTCTAGTTTCTCTTCTTTTTCTCTTCTCTTCTTGTGAGCATGATATTGTAAAAGAGAGAAACCATTGTTTAGAAAATTAAGTGAGCTCCTGTGTAAAAGATCTTCCATATCTTACTTCTTGAGTGAGAGAAAAGATAAGCTTCATAGGAGGAGAGGTGTGCCTTACTTTTCGAAGCGGAGAAAAGGTGATTTGATGTAAAGGGTTCTTTCTTGCCCCATTTGGAATGAAGGAAGAGTTTAGTGGAATATCCGATGATCTCGAGGTCAAGAAGTTAGAGGGGGACGTAGGCCAAGGTGTGGTTGAACTTCGACAACAAACCATTGTGCACTTTGTGTTTGTTTTCTTTCTCCCTCTCCCTCTCATTTGATTATTCTCGTGGTTTGATTTGAATTAATTTAGAGTTTAACGAATTGATTTTAAGTTTCCACGACGTATTTTGTGAAATCGATATTTTTGAGTTTCAACACCAATTCACTCCCCCCCCCCTCTCTTGGTGCATTGGGATCCTACAATCAAGTGGTAAGCCTCCGACTATGGGGCCATATCGCATGGCACCTCCGAAGTTGGAGGAACTTAGGAAACAACTGAGTGAGTTGTTGAAAGCTGAGTTCATCAGACCCTCGAAGATGCCATATGGGGCGCCAGTCCTATTTCAGAGGAAGCAAGACAAGTCGTTGCGGATGTGCATCGACTATCAAGCTCTTCGAAGACCTAGTGAATCAAAGATCGATCCTGATTCCAATGATCGAATAAGTACCCGATCTTGATGATCGAACAACATTATTGTACGAAATAAGTACCCGATCCCGATGATCGAAGACCTCTTCGATCGACTCAAAAAAGTGCACTCCTCCAAGTTGGATCTGAGGTCTATTTACTAGCATGTGAGGATTGCAGAAGGCGACAAGACCAAGACGACGTGTGTGATGAGATATTGAGCATATGAGTTCTTGGTGATGCCATTCGGCCTTGCGAATGCACCAACAACCTTCTGTAGAATGATGAACAAGTTCTTTCATCCACTGTTGGACAAGTGCATGGTGGTTTACTTGAACGACATCATGGTCTACTCGGAGGCCTTCGCAGAACATGTGAAGCATCTCGAAGAAGTGTTCAGGTTGCTACAAGAAAATGAGCTATTTATCAAGCTGGAGAAGTGCTCGTTCGCCCAACTGGAAGTAATGTTCCTTGGGAACCATATCCAAGTAGGGAAGATTAGCATGGAAAAGGTGAAGGTTCAGGCTATTCCCGATTGGGAGCCTCCTAGAAGTGTACATGAGATGCGATCATTTATGGGACCAGCCAACTACTACAGGACATTCATTGAAGGGTACTGGCGATGGGTCGCGCCCCTCACCAACCTCCTAAAGAAAAATGTGAAGTGGGTCTGGTCAGAGAAGTGTCAGCGGACTATCGACGACTTAAAGAACGCAGTGGCACAGGAGTCGTGCTTGCAACTACCCGTCTATGGACAGCCATTTGAGGCGCAAACGGAGGCATCCGACTTTGCATTGGGTGGCGTCTTCATGCAGGAGGGACATCCGGTGGCCTTCGAGAGCCAAAAGTTCAATGAGACCGAACAATGATACCAAATCCACGACAAGGAGATGATAGTCGTGGTGCACTGTCTACGCACATGGAGATATTATCTCCTCAGGAGAGTGTTCGTTGTGGAAACAGACAACGTGGCGACATCTTACTTTCAGAACCAGAAGAAGCTAAGTCTGAAGCAAGCATGATGGCAAAACTTCCTAGCGGAGTTCGAGTACATCTTGGAGTATAAGATAGGGCGGACCAACGTTGTGGCTGATGTCTTGAGCCGCAAGGCGCAGCTTGCAACAATCAGTGCAATTCGCATGGACTTCAAGGACAAAATCCAAGAGAGATTGAGCTAGGATCCCCAGGCAACGGAATTGCTTTGACTTGTCGAGGAGGGCAAGTCACGATGATTCTGGACAGAGGATGGATTGTCGTTCACAGTGGGACATCGGCTATACATTCCATGATGGGAAGGTCTACAACAGTCGATCTTTAAAAACTGTCATGACTCGAAGTGGGCGGACCACCCCGGTGCAGCACGAACATTGGCATTGGTCGACGACTCCTACTTCTGGCCTCAGATGACGGAAGACGTCGAGACATATGTGCGCACATGTCTCAAGTGTCAATAGAACAAACTTGAGTTCTTGGAACCCTTGCCCGTTTTGGAGCGTCCGTGGCAGATGGTGGCCATGGATTTCATTTCGCCCTTACCAAAATTTAGAGGAGTTGGATTGGTGGTGATCGACAAGTTTTCGAAGTATGGAACCTTCATCCCAGTCTCAAAACATTGCTCAACGGAAGAGGTGGCCCGCTTCTTTGTCAAGCATGTAGTGAAGTACTGGGGAGTAGCTGAGATTATCGCCAACGACCATTATTCGAGGTTTACGTGACACTTTTGAAGGGAGCTCTTCAGGCTCCTAGGGATAGAGCTGCGTTTTGCCACACCTTTTATCCTCAAATGGATGGCCAAACGGAGAGAGCCAACCACCTTTTGGAGATATACCTGAGGCACTTTATGGTGGCCAATCAAGAGGATTGGACCAAACTCTTGGACGTTGCACAATTTTCATACAACATACAGAGGAGCAAGGCAACGCAACAAAGCGCGTTCAAGATAGTCACAAGGCGACAGCCTGTGACCCCAGCTGGACTCGCGGCTAGGTATGAGAGGAAGTGCCTGGCGGCGTACCATGTGGCTCGAGAATGGCAAGAAAACCTCGAGGCATCGAGAACTATCTTGGACAAGTCGGTGCACAAGATGAAGAAGTTCGTTGATCATAAACGGAGACATGTCGAGTTTCAAGTGGGAGACAAGGTTCTTATGAAGTTACAAACTCGTCAGTTCAAAGCACTTAGAAGCCTACACCAGGGATGGCTAAGAAGGTACGAGGGTCCCTTCGTCATCATCAAATGAGTAGGCAAGGTGGCCTATAAGGTAGATCTTCCCAAAGAACTATGACAAATTCATTCGTTGTTTCATGTAAGCATGTTGAAGAGATTCTATGAGGATGCGAAAGATTCTTCATGGGAGGTTGAGACACGAGGACTAGCGGCAGTGGCGGAGCCATATGGGTGTACCCATTTGTTCAAACGTTGTTGTTCGTCTCAGTGGGTGAGCCGTCAAAAGCTTATATCCAGGCGCAGGTTCGAATCCTCCAGCCGTCTATTAAATGGTGTAATATTTTTGCTCTTGCATTTGATTTTATAATAAATATAATTTATTTTATTATAATATGAAGTATATTAGATTAATTAAATATTATTTCTCTCTTAAATTATATATTTCTCCTTATTTTACTTTTTTTATAGAGTATTATAGTATTGCATAATAAAGTAACATATTCTATAATTATTTTTTATCTCAATCAGTTTAAATTATATAATTTCATATATAAAAAATATCATTAATATATAATTAGGATAATATATTTCATGGTCCAATTAATTGAAATGCTAACACATCATTTTTGTTACTTTTCATTTGATAATAAATATAAATTATTTTTATTATCATCATAAATATTTGGAGCACATTATACCAATTATCATGAAAAATATATGTCTCTTTTAAATTATATATTTCTCCATATTATATTTTTATATAATACTATTATATTACGTAACAAAATATAATAATATTTGTGATAATTTTGTCCTAATTAACTTAAATTGTATAATTACATGATAAATGCAATATATATATTATTTATATCATTAATAATTTTGCAATTATGCACTTAATCTTGATTTTATAGCATCATTTCATGCTTAAAATGTGTATACTTTCTATATTTTTTTCTTTAAATATAAAGATGATATGGTTTTGGTGATTAAAATTAATACTTTTATGCATTATAATGGAAAAAATTATGAAAATTTCATCATTTATTTCAATAATAATTTAAAAAATATTAGAATTATGTGTTAACCCAGTGCAAGTTTTGTCTGGCTCCGCCATTGACCGGTGGACGACATGAGCATGCTGACGACATCCGAAGATGCACAGGTGTTGTCGCGGATGGCAACAACTTCGGTAGGGAGGATTGTCACCCCTGACCCGAAGGGGCGCGCCCAGCACGGGCGTGGCCATCACAAACATGCACGTGAGCAGTTGGGCGCACGGCGGGCATAGTCCGACTTCAACTCAAACTGGGCGTTGGGTGATTGGATGGAAAGCTTGCGAGGAGGCTGGCGGATTGTTGGAAGACTTGGACTCCTAGCGTGAGTAGGAGGATCAAGATCAAAGACAAACAGTGCATGGCGAGAGGAGTCCTACTTCAAGTAGGAATACGACCGATAGGCTCCTAATGCGCATAGGAGTTGGGGAGGACCTCCAGCTGGCCAGGACTTCCTAGACCGAGGAGCACTTGGGGATGGCATGGCTGAGATGAAGATCAGTGGAGGACAACAGGCTGGCACAGTGGTGTGGCAGCCATAGTCCGAGACATCACTCGAACTAGGCGGGCGTGGCCACTCCTAGTGCAACTAGGAGTGCAGATTGGCTGAACCTTCAGAGGATTTTAGAGTGGCCGAATTCTTCTCCTACTAGCAGGAGGTTTTCTAGAGAAAAGGCCTTGCAGGCCGAATAAGATTAGGTTCCTAGTTAGAAGAGGAGTTGGTGTTCTTCGACACTATATAAAGACATCTGACTTTTGCTCAATAAGATCTCTAGTTTTCCTCTAAACTTAGAGCCTCTCTCTTATCTCCTTGTGTGGATGTTTGGTTGTGCATCCAGAGGTGTGTCCGGCCGTCTCCATGGGCATTCAGGAGGCTGATCGGTGACCGTGTAGGATTTGATCGAGCCACACGCAGAGGTTTCTGGAGCAGAGCCTTAAGGCGTGATAGCGGGGCTTATAGAAGAATATGGGGATCTTGGAGGCAGCAGCGCCGTGGGGCTTATAGAGGCAGAGGTGAAGATCGTGTGAGAAGAGAGTCCTTCTAGAAGACGGAGCCATCGTCGGCGAGGAGGCCCAACTCTGAGGCACGGACGACGGAGCTATCGCTGTAGATGTGGAGGACGCCGGTGCAATCCTCGACGAGGACAAGGGAGGGGTCGAAAGAAGAGGAAGACATGGATGAAACAGAGATGGCAGACGTAGCAGAGAGCTCATCGGCTCCGACGAGCAGCTGTCACCGCCGACTTTTTTATTTTTTATTTTTAATATTATTTTATTGTATATTTATATTTTTATTACTTTCTTAAATGACGTGGATGAAAGATAAATGGTGCATGTAATGGACACATGAGTGAGAAAATCGAAAAACCTATTCTGGATGAAGCATGCAAGAAAATTAAAGTTGGGTGACATTCCAATTACAAATTAAAGTTTGGAGATGGTTGAAATATTGACTCAAAGTTTGAAGATGATCCATGTAATTTACCCCAAATCAAAGCTAAGTAAAATCATTATGTAAATATTACTTCCTCACAACTATTTCTTGAAACCTTGAATGTAGTCAAGTTGGAAAAGAAAAAGTTGGGCATAATTAAGAAAAATACTAAAAAGGACAAAGTGCAATTATAATGCAAGTCCTCGGTTGTCTGATATCTCTTTGTCATTAAAAATTTAAAATCGTCATTCAGAAATAGCTCAGTTGATATGTCCTATTGGAATGCCAGTTCACTCATCTCCAATGGATGCTGGAATATTTCCTCTTTATCCTACGATTCGGGTACATCTTTGATCAATTGTATTATGTCAAATCATCTCCTTGCTTGCCCAAAGGAGGTTTATTAGGGGTAGCCCACGACAAACCACTACGCGAAATTTTAAGCCAGAAATATTTGTGAAGGAAGGAAATAACTTCGGAATCTACTTAATTATACCAACAAGATCTAAAATTTTATTTGGAAAATGCTTTAAGAAGAAAAAAAACTTTCAACAAGTGGAAAAACTATTTCCTTGGTTCCCATCATTAATCCTTAGAGTGCTCTATGTGGAAATGATATGGAAACTATATCCCACCTATATTTTGTCAATGCACTTTCTCAACTCAAATATGGAATCATCTTCATCCATACCTCCCTTAGTTATACCTTCAAATTTTGTTCTGATCAGCCTTGTGGTGCTGAATGAGGGTCAAACATTAACATTTAGATCTAGACAATCCCTTATCTTTTGACAGGACACTCATTTTGTTCAATCTGCGAGGCCACAAACGATTCCCAAGTTTGGCAAAGAACTCACATTACATGTGGTGGGTACTTCAACATTAATTGACATGAAATTTGAGGGGCTTCTATACGCCCATAATAATAGGGTCAAAAATCAACATAGACGATCCTTCTTTGGATCAGGGGAAGTTGGTGGTGTAAGATACATATCATGTTTATAAATAGAGGTTTCTATGCTGTGGGGACATTAACGAGTATCTTGCACTCTTTGTTGGCCCGCAAAGCCTTCAAACCAGTCCAAATGGAGTCAGATTCAGAACTACTAATATAAAAATATCAAAGGTGAAATGCATTGTTCTTGGAGGTGAGAAATTTCTTTTGCTTTCTTTTCTTTTTATAATTTCCTTCCATCATTCAACTTAGTGGTACGATTTAATTGTAATAATTATAGTATAAGGTGAATATGTTGGAGAAATGTTGAAATGGTAGTGTCAAATCCAATTACTTTATGCTTTGTTTGAGAAGGAAGAAAAAGAGGAGGGAGGAAGAAATTTTTTACATTTCAATTTGACGTTGAAACAAAATAATACAAAGAAAGAAGAAGGGAGGAAAAAATTCTGATTCCCCTTGATTTTCCTTTTTTTTAATTTTATCTTAACAATGAAAAAAAATTCTCTTTTCCTTCCCTTCCCTTGGTTAGTGGACTGTTAGGATTTTTTTTATCAAACTCACTTCAACCTGGTATTTGAGAAGCTAATCAAGTAGCAGATTTATTGGGGGTCATTAATTTGAATTCTCAGTCCACCCGACTCATTTAATTTTGGGTTGATGCTCAATGAGAAGTCTAAACTCAAAACTAATGTTCAAATTTAAAATAATCAATTAATTATAAAATATTAATTTTATTAATAATTTAAATATTTCATTTGTTTTAATTAATCTTATTTTAAATATATTATTACTATAAAAGTCAAATATATAAAAATTCTAAGTTAAAAAATGCTGGCTTTCATGGTCCAGCACAACCATGCAATATGCTCACTTTTTTTTTGAAAGAAAAGGATATTCCTATTCAACACAATTTAGTTCAATATTATTATTTTATAAGTGATTTTTTTCATTTCTTACGATTAATAAATGCTTTTAAAAATCAGCAACAAATAATTTCACTTGTTCTTATTAATTGTTTTCATATATATATATATGAAGAATATCAAAAGCCTAAATTATTGAATTAAGATTAGTTCGCACAACTAGCAAGCGGATTGTATTAGTAACCTCATATTTAATTCTTAAAATCATCACTTAGACACTGAAATGCATATTTATTCATCTTGATCCTGAGTTAGTCAAATGTTAATAGCTCTAAAATATATCATAGGCATCTCAAAATGTATAAATTACTTCAAACACATAGAACAAATATATTATAGACATATATATAATTAGTGAAATAAGATAAAATTCCTTAAAGCAAAAGAAGATAAGAATAAGATATAATAATAATAATAATAATAATAATAATAATTTTGTTGTTGACCAGAACCTATGTTGTTCAGTTCCTGATCGTTAAAATTTTAGACGGGGCAGGATCTTTTTTTTTTTCTTGTGGTGGGAAGAATATTCCAATGCTTTTTTGTTGGCTCCACAATTAATAAGTTTGATCTTTTTACCTGCCGTGAGGCGTTGCTGGTGCTACGCACTGCAGAGGCAGAAATAGTATAGTGATCATTCTGGGGCGACAAACACAAGAGGGCTGTGTGATGTAATGTCGCTTCAAGAGATCGAGAGAAAAATAATATTACACACAGAGGAGGATAAGATTTTTCTTGTCGGTCTATCATCTATGTTCATAATTGTAACTTGGGATATTGTTTTCTTTAATTTTTACTTGGACGTAAAGAGAAAAATTCTTCGACAAAGCATCTTTATGTAGGAATATAAAAGTGTGAATAATTTCTGACTTAATTACTGTCACAATCCCTTGAAGAAAGAATTTGAATTGAATCTTCTTTTATCTATTCTTAAGAACAAAAAATATCATTTTGCATTGGAGAACAAAAAAATTGAGCATGCATGCGACGACAAAAAAGAAAACTCGGAGTGAGAAAGAGAAAAAAAAAAAGTGGGTGCATGGAAATCACAGGCGTGTCAGGGATCTGGGGGGGGGGGGGGGGGGGGGTGAGGGAGTGGATACTCCGGGCATTTGAGAATTTTTGTTACGACATCTCTCTTTCGTGTCCTTTGACCACTTCAAACCTCAGCTTTTCCACCACTTGCACACACCCCGTTTCATCCCCCATGAAAAGATGCCCCCCACCCCCCCACCGTGCACGCTGTGCAAATAAATATTTCTCAACAATCCATACAAAATAAATGGAAATAAGATCGTAATAATACAACGAAGAAAAAAATGATGCAATCGTCCTGGTCCTGACCAAGATTGTCAGGAATCTTTTGCTCCTCTTGTAAGATTCTATGATTTAGATCTGACCTAAAGAATCGTATATATGTTTAAATTTCGATATCTTAGTGTAAGATCATAAATTCTACCAATATGTGGTATGTTTTCTTACTCAAGTAAAAAAAATTAAATAGACATAAAAATTAAATCTGATTTGACTGTTTCATCTTATTCCCAATCATATTAACTTCAATATTATTCAATGGCTCAATATTATTTTGTCACGTTTACATCCATCAAAGTTATCAATTTTGTACATGAATTAACGTTATATCTTATTTTTAACAAAATATTTTACGTCTATAGGGCACAATGTTTTATAATTGTTACTTAGTAATTATATTTAAAAAATGTCATATTGTGCCTCACAATATATATTGGATTTGAAAATTTTATGAATAAATATCAATAGTAGATTATTAACTAATTTATATTCATAAAATTCTTGAATATATATATATATAAGTATTTTACATACAATGAGTAATTATGTATTCATAGTGTAGAAATGACTTTCGTTCTTCCTACAGTCATTGATCCTCGGAATATCTTGAAATATTTGAAAAGTAATTCCCCTTGCTCCTCTTAAAGTCCTCTTAATTTTCACATTCTTTTTGAAGCATGAATGCAAATCCCAATATCTGTTTACAAAGACAGACATGAAATCCCTTTCAGCTTTGATCTGATTTCATGAAAAATTGTTGAACTTTTTTACATGAAACAGAAACAGTAAGAAAGAAGCATGTAAATTCGAGTGCGCCTACGTACTCATGAATTAGGCCATTCAAATTATACAATTAAAAGGTCTGTCTAATCATTAATCATTTTCACAGTAAGATATGCAGGAAAATTACTTACAAAATAATCTAATATATATAATTGTATTTTTATTAAGGGGACCATAAGAATAAAGAAGCCTCTAGCACACCTTATGTGTAGTCACCGCAAAGAATGGGTCACAAGTTGAACAATAAAGTCTCAAATATATGCACACATACATATATTCTCAAACGAATTAAAAAGAAGATTCGACATTTGCTTTTCATTAGATTGAATCAAGTAATAGTGTTAGCCCTGTTAGGCTCGAAGCAAACCAAACTCAAATTTTTCGTCATCGATCATATGTGCTCCAATAGTAATACATCGATCACTAATTTCCCTCACTGATTAATTAAGCTTAGGGAAATTTCTAGGTCTACTGATCATAACTAGCCATGCATGCAGGGCTAAAAACTAGCTAACTTATATACACACATATTTCATTTGGACAACAAAAGAAGATTCAGGTCACTTTTTTTGTTGTAGCAATATAATATAATATATATATGTATATGATGTTAACTTATATATCCATATCCAGTTCGACCAGCGTTCATTTAGCTTTGTCGTGGTTTAAGCTTTTTGAATTGTTGTTCGATGTCATGCGCAATCCTCACAGCATCCATTGAGGTCCCCATCAGGCCTCGTCGCGTGAATCCAGCTGCGTAGAGACCACTCTCGCCTTTCCAACTGTTGGGGAATGGCTTTCTTGGCAAACCATCCCTTTCCGAGAACAGCTCCTCCTCCTCCTGCACCACCCGCTTCGATCGAAATCAGCATAAAAATTTACGTCGTGATGCTTGATATGTATGTAATATACATCATCTTTATGTATATATGTAATCAATTAATACCTTCAGCCAAGTAGGCACATTGCTTTTGTAGCCAGTGGCAAAGATGACTGCATCAAATTCCTCCAATCTCCCATCCACGAATTCTGCGCCATTTGAAGTTAGCCGCTTTATCGCAGGGCGTACCTGTTACGAGCATGTACATTCGATTATCAGTGATGAAGTTCCAATAGTTTCTTTTTTCACTAGATCTCATCGTGTTAACAGACCAGACCTTAATATCGCCGGATTTGATCTTGGCAAGGGTTCCGACATCGAGGATGGGGGTCTTGCCGGAGAGCGACTTGTGCTGTAGCGGCCCCAGCTCCGGTCGTCGGAGGCCGTACCTCTCGGTGTCGCCGAGCATGGCCCTCGATAGGAGCAAAAGGAAGCGGTCCACGGTTGGCACGGACAGCCATTTGAGGAGCCACATGAAGAGCCCGAAAGTTGACCATCCGAGAATTTCCCTGGGCAGGATGTGCACCTGCAAGTCATGATTAAAAATTTCCCTAATAAGAAGGATGCACAAGTCGGAAACAAAATGCAGGCTTGGAACAGTGTGGCTATTGGTCGTCGTGATTGTTCCATGAAGTTATTCTTTTCGAACATCCCCCTTTGGACGATCCATGTTTAGTGCTCCGAGCTGGCTCTTCTAATTTTTTTTTTCATTTCAAGATATTTTTTTACTGTGAATACTGATATTTCGAGTGCAACCCTGAGTGGTTTCATTTTATTTGTGCCGTGGCTATATCCAGAAATATATCCCTCATGATCAGTTGAGGCATATATATAATGCTAACTTTCACTTGGGTATGCACTTGTTTTTTCTTGGGTCTGAACAAAATGAGCTCATGACTAAGGAGAGTATTATCAGTAAGAGTACACTTTATTCTCAATGGAGAGGCTTCCAATTTTACAAAGTTGGCCGATAACGTAACCTTTTGATTTCAGTCGTTGAATCTAACTACTGACTAATCTATATGTTTTCTTTTCGCTAATGCAGTTTGTTCTTGAGCCGCACCTTTTATTGAAGTGCAGTATTTATTCCCTTATCCCTTAGTTTGTTTAGTCTTCTTTCTGTTCGAAGTTAGCAAATTAGCTTCATAGAAAATGGCAGCAATGCTAGATTCTGAAACAAAATTTTACATGTGTGCATGTAACTATTTGAAGTCGTAAAGTATATCTTGCATAATAAAGCAGGAAGCAGGAACTATACCTACATAAAATTATTTCATTATATGCCAAGTACAACTTTCTGCTCTGTCTTTGGAGAAAACATATCATGGAAGAGGAAAGGAAGCCTAGAAGCAAACCAACAGAAGCTATAGAAGAATTGCAGACCTCAGCCACCTAGCTGAGCAAGGACTGTTATAACTGTAATTAATGAATCCTTGAAGGACATCACGAGCTACCAGAGAAAAGTCATTCTTGATCGTATGCAAAAGATTCCTATATATCTGATTTTTGAGCGAGAAGAAATTTGAATCCAAGGAATGTAGTGCAGGATGATATCAAATATTGCTCTTCAGTTAATGTATACTGCAAAATCTGTATACATATCTGTTTAAGAGTACGTTTTCCATGCATTCTAATTGCGTACGTGCAAAGAAGTACACTGGTAAGGTGTAATCTCTACCTCAAATTTTGAAGATACATATGTGATGATCAAGCTTAGGGTTTTCTAGCCATATGCTTAATACAATTATGAGATGCAAGAAAACAAAGAACGAATGGATGGCAAAGAATGAACGTGAATCAAAATATGCACGAGTTTTGAAAATGTTCTACATATATGGCATGACAGATAGACAAAGCATCTATAGGCAACAAACCGCATCTCTGACGACGATGGTGGGGCGTGCATTGTGGTTGCACAGATCCAAGGACACTTCCATGCCCGAGTTGCCACAGCCAACAACAAGAACCCTTCTCCCTTCGAATGCATGGCCGTTCCTGTAGGAACTTGTATGAATACTTTGCCCCTGGAACTCGCGCATGCCGTCGATGGCCGGCACGACCTCCTCGGCATTCTCCCCCGTCGCGACCACCAGCCAACGGCTCACGTACTCGATGATCGCGTCCTTTTCTTCTCTCCCCGCCGTCGTCACCCTCCACAATCTAGTGCGGCTGTCAAACTCGGCCGAGACGACTGTTTGATCGAACGTCGGCCGGATGTCGAACCGGACAGCGTACTCCTCGAGGTAGGCCACGAACTGCTGCTTCGTAGGGTATTGAGGAAACCATGCCGGGAACGGCATGAGCGGAAGCTCGCAGAAGCGCTTGGGCAAGTGCAACCGGAGGCGTTCGTAGCTCTTATGCTGCCATAGGGAGGCGATGCGATCAGACCTCTCGATGACCATGCTCGGCAACCCCTTGTCCTTGAGGCACGCCGCCACAGCGAGCCCCGACGGTCCAGCGCCAACTATGATCGGTCCTGAGACCCAGATGCAACGTGAGGGCTTACGAACGGCGGTGGAGGTGTCAGTGACCAAGTAGTGATCACTGTTACTTTGTTGCTGTGAACGTTTCTGATCACAGTGCAAGAGATGGTGCGCAGAATCATTAACTCTTTTGCACTCTATCTCCTTCTGGTAGCGCTCCATTCCGAGGGCTTGCGACGATTATATAAAGCTGGTTGGCTGGCAGCTTCAGAACTTTACAGGTACTGCATGCACTGATCATATATTGGAGGGGAGAGTGAATAATTGATCCTGAGCATATGTGAAGTGCTACAGATCCAATATCAGAAATCTGACAAGGTTCAAGTATATATGCGTGTGTGATATCTCTTCTATGTTGATACCGGGAAGGAGAAAGGTAAGATAAGAACAGTCTGTGGTGAAGAATTGTTATTTATAGGGGATAAATCCACATTGTGTGTATATATAAGATTGCTATCACTTAATTAATTACACGTTCGGACCAGTCCTTTATGCTTTATTTGGCTAATTATATCTTTTCTTTTTTGGTCTCTGATGTCTCGATAACTTGGGAGTCTATAGTCTGTACAGTGCATCTCGGAGTTGGAAGTCATGAAATTATGTTTATCACGTAATTAAGGAAACCAGCAACTTATATGTGGATTTTACGTGACCATGCATGATATCCAGACATATATTCCAAGAATCTTCATTAATTAGCTAGGAAAAGTCTACGCAGAATGATGAAAATGTGCTAAGAAATACTCTGTCAAGTGACCTTCTAAATCGAATGAAGAGTCAAATTTCTATTACGTATGTATATTACACTTTTCATGATTGATGATGATACATGGAATAATTGAGACTGCTTTGTGAAAACATTAAGATCTTAGAAACTTTAATCAAATCTTGAGTCGTTTAGAAGAAGATTCTGTTTTCACTAGCTACTTCGATCACATTAAAAGATAATCCCTGCTGGATTCATAATAAAATTTGAGTGAAGACAAGAGCACTAGGTAGGCTTTTGCACTACTACCAGGATGAGCATGCAGTCTTGATATGGCGGGGGCAGGGGGCTCATGGCCATGGATGAGTGAGTGGACAGGGATGGAACCTGAAATGAAGATGCCAACCCTGTCGCCATCTGCGACCCAGACAAGGACCAACCAACCGGACGCTGACACTGATGATTCCACAAGATCTCAAGTAAC
This sequence comes from Pontederia crassipes, assembly GCA_030549335.1. Classification (NCBI taxonomy): domain Eukaryota; kingdom Viridiplantae; phylum Streptophyta; class Magnoliopsida; order Commelinales; family Pontederiaceae; genus Pontederia; species Pontederia crassipes. The sequence goes on from CM060191.1 coordinate 27,550,870, forward strand.
AGCCGCGTGCAACCTCTTTCCCTCCATATACATCCTGCCTCGGTTGCCAATTCCATCTTATGCCATCCATAAATGAACCTGCCACTTTGTTTGCTTATCACCTTTTACTCTCCTTATTACAATATATATATATATATATATATATATATATATATATATATATATATATATATGTATATATATATATATGAATAAATTAAAGGTGTCCCTCATTTATGAGAAATTTCTTATCACTTGAATAAAAAATTATGCATCAGCTAATTTTTTTCTCATTATTCATTTTTTTTATCAGATGGATAAAAAGACACAATTCCAAAAGTTCCCAAAGATCAATGGAAATGATTAAAATTGTCACGATTTTAATCTAAATCTTAAGCAATTTTAATCTAAATCTTAAGATTTCTGATTTTATAATATTATTATTCATAAATCATAATTAATTTCGATCTTAGATCTTAATTATGATCACAAGATTCTTTACAATCTCATATGATTAATTATAATTATTTAAATATTTTTAAAATATCATTATGATTATAATAATTAATTTAATATGTTTTTTTTGTTTTAAATATATTTTGATATACGAAAGAATGACTAGTAACGTGTAATTTAAAATTTAAGTACATAAATTTATCAAAAAATATTTATTATTTAAAATATATTATTTTATTAATAAGTACAATTTTATGATTTTCAATCAAGTCATAAAACCTTCCATTTTATAAGCCCTTTCCATCTATGTAAATTTTATCAACCTTAGAAATGACCAATGTCTTCTAAATCCTTGGAGTTTGTGAAAATAATCAATAACTGATTAAAACATCTCTTCTTTTAGGGGTAAGCAAACCCGGGTCCGGGACCGAGTCTCGGTCGACTCGGTCACGACCTAATTTGCTTCAGGTTTCTAAAAAAGAAGATCTGATCCCAGACCCCTCTCGGTCAAATCGAAAAAAAATTCGAGAATTTCCTATTATCCCGACTTGACCATAAAACAATAAAAATAATAAAAAAATTTAATATTACTATATAAATATGATAACTATTAATTAAATTATATATATGATAATATAATGTATATTTAAGATATATACCAAATAAAATATATTTTTTTATTTAAAACAAGCATTAGTATAATATTTAAAAATAATTTAATATTAATATAATATATTTAACAGTGTCCGAGTTATAATAATCCAAACCTGATCCCAACTCGATCTAGCCGAATCTCAAAGAAATGAGATCCGGTCCCGACTTGATTACCAACCAGGTTGAAAAAAAATCTCAAAAAACTCGGGAAGGGGCGACCGAATCGATCCGAGCCGTCGTCCCAGCCCGTGCTCACCACTATCTTCTTTTAGTACAAAAGACGTATATATATTACAACTAAAATTAGCACCATAATTTAAATTACTAAAGCTATAACAATTAAGATGTGCATTAGGCCTATAGGCACAGAGAACTCCGGCTCGTATTGTCACTATACCAAGCTGTGCGGCTCTAAATTTATAGGCACAACTACTCGGGACTAGGAATAATTACGTTCATGAACGGAATGACTACTTTTCGCTTTCTGCGATGAGCATTCTTGGAGGAATCCATTGGCACTTATAGTCAAGTTCCATAGTTAACAAAGTCTAAAGTCACACTGGATTGACTACCAAAAGGCTAAGATAAGCACACAGCCAACCAAAGGAAACCATTTATGCTCAAGGTAGGTAAAGCAAAACACTTGTACAAGAAGATAGTAAAAGGTGAGGGAATTAAATGTAACCATGATTTTAAACTAAGGATCAGCGCTGCTCTCCTTCCCACGCCTGGAATCTTTGGCATCAACATTCTTTAAACTTGACTTCCTTTATGTGCAACATGGCACCCACATGACAGCAGAAAAAGCTAAAGGAAAAAGTAGAAGTGCCATGGACAGAGGCAGGCCACGAAATAACATGAGTTGGACCTGCATCAAAATCGAACAGGCAGGAGGTTGACAGGAGGGAACTTTCAAAAGTAATTGGGATTGCCAGAACACATCATTGAATCAGAATTAGCAAGTAGCAGATTCAACCTTCCCCAAGTCACAAGCTTGGAGGAATAAGCATCATGTTATTTTTTTTCATCTCCTTCTCTTACTCCCTGGAAAGTCAAAGATCAAAAATTTATCAGAGCACCATCCTGAGCTTGTAAGTGCACTTAATTGGGAAATATTCCATAAAATCATAGCACTTCACACAGCAAAAACCACTAAGTAAGCCGAAGAATAGTTTTGACATAGTATTTGGTAACATTTTATGAGTAGCATACTAGAAAGAACAAGAAGATTGTACAAAATGGAAGTTTATTTGAGAGCAACCACTAGGACAGTATACATCAAGCCAGTGTGCTAGAGGTTTCAGGTGAAAATAAATCATAATAGTTGCAAAGCATGTAGGGCGTCAATCAGAAGAAAGATCACATAACCTAACATAAAAGGATGCCCCCTTTGAGAGGCCGAGAATCTGTTCAGTGATCAGGAGCACCTTAAAGTAAATAGTTTAACTACGAACTCAGGAACAGTCAAACTCTTATGGTATTTTATCATAAATAAAGCAAATTCCAAAGTAGAAGTATGATAAAGAAGTACAGGGATAATGGATAGTCTCAATCAGGGGAGGTTATCATGTTTGACTTGGAATCGTAATTTTAAAAAAAAAAACATGGTACAAGTGTGATAACAATAACCAATATGAAAAGCAGAAACCTTTATAAAAATATGAAAAAGTAGAAGGTTACTGAAGGCCCACATTCATTTGTAAGCATATAGATATGTACAAAAGTATATTTTCTGGGAGTGGAAAGCACAACACAGAAGATATATTCATTTAAGCATTTCTTTTTATTATTCTTTTAGAGCAACAAGAGAGAGAGAGAGGGGGGGGGGGGGGGGGGGATAATCAATCAAACAAGGTTAATCCAAAACAATTCATTTAATTCAATACACTTGAGCATTCTCATCTAGCACGTAGTAACCCTACAAGGTTAATTGGGATAATAATTTTCAGACAGTACAATAAATGCCTGAAATTGATGTTCCACATTCCCCCTTCACAACAAGTACAAGTGATCAAACATCAGAAAAAAAAAAAGAAAAGAAAAGATGGCACATCAAATAATCTTGGTCGACTCTGGCTGCAATTAAAGCAAATTAACATCTGATAAAACCTAATTCCCCTTTCATGAATTGTGTTTGCAGGCCACAGTTCATGACACAATTTTTTTGAAAGGATTATCTTATTCATTGATGTGTACAGCTTATGATTTTTTTGACAGCATACTGACCAATCTCCCCTAGGATGAATGGAACAGTTCATACAAAAGCATAGAATTTTTAATTTTTGATATGAAAAGAACAATTGAATCTTTCTAGACCCCATAATTTTGCATCTTCTGCTTTGTAGCTTCCTAGCAACCTCACATATCTTCTTATTTATTAACATAGTAAGAGACTTTTAGACCTCTTACAGAAAGAAAAAGATGATTGCCGGCCGGCATAGACATGCTTTCTTGAATTCCCTTATTGTCACCACTAAAATCTTAATGTCACTCCTTTTTCAATCAGGTTGCCCTTATGCTAAAGAATATTTTATATAGCATCAAAACATTGATAACCACAATAAAAGATAATTGTTCTACAAGGAGTGATAATAAGATTTTAGGGGTGGCAACAAGGTTTATGTTGGAGAATTGAGTGCTCATTAAAATGAACACGGTTTATATTGAATATTCATACATTAAAGCTCTTAATACGTTAAAGCTCTTACTAGGACAAAAAACATTTACTGCATTTTTTATGTTGAATATTCAGATAATTCTTGACTACCAAAACAGTTTTAGTGGTTTAAGATGTTGTATACATCTTTGAAGAGAATAGTTTCGTTACAATGGGATTGTCTCCAATCTCACACTACCTCTGTAAAAGCCCATCTAAGATTATTTTCATCGAAGTTGTATATAACTTGAGTTTGCGTAATAAGAAGAATTGTTTCAAGGCGATACACTTGGACAATTGTTCTGACAATTGGGAAAAGTAACGTTTGACGAAAAAGGAGGCTAAGAAGGCAGTTAGTGATGCTCGTGCTAAAGCATATGAGGGATTTTATAAGGAATTAGGGTCAAAGGCTGGTGAACAAAGGATTTACAAGATTGCAAAGAATAAAAAGAAGGAGTCGAGAGATTTGGATCAAGTAAGATGCATAAAAAATGAAGTTGGCAAGGTTTTAGTTACTGAAGAAGATATTAAGAGCAGATGAGAAGAGTATTTCTATAAGTTATTTAATGATGGATGTGAAGGTTCCCGTTGTGATTTGGAGGACTTGACAGTTAGCGAATGTGAGCTTAATAGATCATTTTATCGTAGAATTAGAGTCTCGAAGGTTAGCGAAGCTCTTAAGAAAATGAAGAATGATAAAGCCGTTGGACCGGATGATATACCGATTGAAGTTTGGAAATGTTTAGGAGAAAAAGGTGTGTTGTGGTTATGTAAACTATTTAATGAGATTTTACCATCGAAAAAATGCCTGATGATTGGAGATTAAGTACATTAGTTCCTATTTACAAAAATAAAGGAAATATTCAGAATTGTGCAAATTATAGAGGGATTAAACTTATGAGTCACACAATGAAATTATGGGAAAAAGTGATTGAGTATAGATTGAGAATGAATACTAGTATTTTTTAGAGACAATTTGGGTTCATGCCAGGAAGATTCACTACAGAGGCGATTTATTTACTAAGGAGGATGATGGAGAAGTATCGAAGTAGGAGAAGAGACTTACATATGGCTTTCATTGACTTAGAGAAGGCGTATGATCGGGTACCAAGGGATGTACTTTGGAAAGCCTTGCAAAAGAAGAGGGTGAATGTTGCCTACATTAAGGTAATACAAGATATGTACAATGGGGCATTGACTAGGGTTAGGACATCCGGAGGTGAGACAAATGAATTTCCTATAGGAATTGACATACATCAAGGATCAGCTTTAAGTCTGTATCTATTTAACTTAGTTATTGATGCTATAATCGAGAGTATCACAGAGGAGGTACCTAAGTGCATGCTATTTGCGAATGATATAGTACTTTTAGCGGATTCAAGATAAGAGATTAATACAAAATTGAAAATATGAAGAAATACGTTGGAGTCAAAGGGTTTTCGTTTAACTAGGAATAAAACAGAATATATGCATAGCAATTTCACAAATAAACAACTTAGAGACGATTTGAAAGTTAGGCTAGGGGAAGATATAATTTCTCAAGTGACAAAGTTTAAATATTTAGGATCAATTGTAAGACAAGATGGTGAGATTGATGACGATGTTAATTATAGAATTCAAGCTGGTTGGTGTAAGTGGAGGAAAGCCACTGGAGTTTTTTGTGATAGAAAAGTACCCAATAAAGTTAAAGGAAAATTCTATCGTATTGCTATAAGACCGGCAGTGTTATATGGTAGTGAATGTTGGGCTATGAAGGGACAACATGAACATAAAGTGAGGGTAGCCGAAATGAGGATGTTGAGATGAATGTGTGGTCATACAAGATTAGATAAGATTAGGAATGATCATATACGTGAACGAGTCGGAGTGGCTCCTATTAGTGAGAAAATGGTAGAGAATCGTTTGAGATGATTTGGTCATGTTCAGAGAAGATCATTAGATGCGCCAGTAAGAAGAGTAGATCAAATAATCTAGAGTCCGATTAAAAAAGGGAGAGGGAGGCCAAGGCGGACACTTGGCGAACTAATAGAGCAAGATCTATTGGTGAATAATGTATCGAAAGATTTGGTTACTAATAGAGCGAAATGACGTCGTATGATCCATGTAGTCGACCCCACCTAGTGGGATAAGGCTTTGTTGTTGTTGTTGATTACTCAAACCAAGGATAAAAACTTATTTTCCTGAAAATAATTTGCTCAAACAACCTAAACCATTGAATGTTTATGATTATACAACAGTCCTAATTGCATCATAGATTACAAAATATCTCACTCTTCATTAAACTTGGCCAAGACCAGATTCACCGCACCATGCACAGAAACAAGAAAATAAATATAAGCAAATAAAATGCAGCACCCTCAAATTTAGGACAATGTGATGTAGAACACTATTCCAGAAGACAGTAAGCACAAGCAAGTCCTATGCGTACAACAAGCTCTATCCTAGCAAGATGTTCAGTACTAGTGAAAGGAGGTTCTTCTCATGCATCCAGTGAGTGGGCATACACCATAGACAAGTGGCAAACCTAAATCTATACGTATTTCTTCCTTTCTTTCATTTTACAGTGTGATTTGGAATAGAACAGCAGAAATTCATTCTTCTTTTTTTTCATCCCATATCCTCGATATCAGTCATGTGAATTTATGCACTCTTAGAATTTTACAGTTGATATTCAGAAGATAGTAAACTAAGAGTAGATAAGATAGAAATCAATATACAACAACAACAAAGCCTTATCCCACTAGGTGGGGTCGGCTACATGAATCATACAACGTCATTCCGCTCTATTAGTAACCAAACATTTTGGTATATTATTCACCAATAAATCTTGCTCTATTAGTTCGCCAAGTGTCCGTCTTGGCCTCCCTCTCTCTCTTTTAATCGAACTCCAAATTATTTGATCTACTCCTCTTACTAGCGCATCTAATGGTCTTCCCTGAACATGACCAAACCATCTCAAATGATTCTCTACCATTTTCTCACTAATATGAGTCACTCCGACTCGTTCACGTATATGATCATTCCTAATCTTATCTAATCTTGTATGACCACACATCCATCTCAACATCCTCATTTCGGCTACCTCTACTTTATGTTCATGTTGTCCCTTCATAGCCCAACATTCACTACCATATAACACTGCTGGCCTTATAGCAGTACGATAGAATTTTTCTTTACCTTTATTGGGTACTTTTCTATCACAAAGAACTCCAGTGGCTTTCCTCCACTTACACCAACCAGGTTGAATTCTATGATTAACATCGTCATCAATCTCACCATCTTGTCTTACAATTGATCCTAAATATTTAAACTTTGTCACTTGAGAAATTATATCCTCCCCTAGCCTAACTTTCAAATCGTCTCTAAGTTGTTTATTTGTGAAATTGCTATGCATATATTCTGTTTTATTCCTAGTTAAACGAAAACCCTTTGACTCCAACGTATTTTTTCATATTTCCAATTTTGTATTAATCTCTTATCTTGAATCCGCTAAAAGTACTATATCATCCGCAAATAGCATGCACTTAGGTACCTCCTCTGTGATACTCTCGGTTATAGCATCGATAACTAAGTTAAATGGATACGGAATTAAAGCTGATCTTTGATGTAGGCCAATTCCTATAGGAAATTCATTTGTCTCACCTCCGGGTGTCCTAACCCTAGTCAATGCCCCATCGTACATATCTTGTATTACCTTAATGTAGGCAACACTCATCCTCTTCTTTTGCAAGGCTTTCTAAAGTACATCCCTTGGTACCCGATCATACGCCTTCTCTAAGTCAATGAAAGCCATATGTAAGTCTCTTCTCCTACTTCGATACTTCTCCATCATCCCCCTTAGCAAAAAAATCGTCTCTGTAGTGGATCTTCCTGGCATGAACCCAAATTGTCTCTCAGAAATACTAGTCTCCATTCTCAATCTATGCTCAAACACTTTTTCCCATAATTTTATTGTGTGACTCATAAGTTTAATCCCTCTATAATTTGCACAATTCTGAATATCCCCTTTATTTTTGTAAATATGAATTAATGTACTTAATCTCCAATCATCAGGCATCTTTTTCGACCGTAAAATCTCATTAAATAGTTTACATAACTACAACACACATTTTTCTCCTAAACATTTTCAAACTTCAATCGGTATATCATCCGGTCCAACGGCTTTACCATTCTCCATTTTCTTAAGAGCTTCGCTAACCTCCGAGACTTAATTCTACGATAAAATGATCTATTAAGCTCACATTCGCTAATTGTCAAGTCCTCCAAATCACAACGGGAACCTTCACATCCATCATTAAATAGCTTATAGAAATACTCTTCCCATCTGTTCTTAATATCTCCTTCAGTAACTAAAACCTTGTCAACTTCATTTTTTATGCATCTTACTTAATCCAAATCTCTCGACTCCTTCTCTTTATTCCTTGCAATCTTGTAAATCCTTTGTTCACCAGCCTTTGTCCCTAACTCCTTATAAAACTCCTCATATGCTTTAGCACGAGCATCACTAACTGCCTTTTTAGCCTCCCTTTTCGTCAAACGATACTTTTCTCAATTGTCAGAGCTATTGTCCAAGTGTATCGCCTTGAAACAATTCTTCTTATTACGCACCTTTTCTTGAACCTCCTCATTCCACCACCAAGTCTCCTTATCTCGTGGTCCAAAACCTTTTGATTCTCCTAAAATGGCTTTAGCAATCATTTCAACCTTTTTTGTCACATTCTTCCACATGATACTAGCATCTCCTTCTAACTCCCACACACTTTCCTCTAATAACTTACTTCTAAAAGTCTCTCGCTTCTCCCCCTTTAACTGCCACTACTTGATCTTTCGATCAAAAATTATTCGGGATTTTGGTTTTATACATTTCATTTGCATATCAAGAACTAACAATCTATGTTGTGTAGTCACCCAATGCCCAGGAATTACTTTGCAATTAGTACAGCATCTTTTATCAGTATTTCTTGTAAAAAAAATCAATTTGAGACCTATGAGTTCCACTTTTGTATATGATTAAATGTTCCTCTCTCTTCCTAAAACAAGTGTTGATAATCTTAAGGTCGTATGCTAAAGAAAAATCAATAATAGTTTGTCCTTCCTCATTCAACTCTCCAAAATCAAAACCACCATGAACCCTTGCACGTGGTCCTGCCTCTTTACCAACATGTCCATTAAGGTCTCCCCCAATATAAACTTTCTCGGTTGTTGATATACTTTCAATCAAACCCTCCATATCTGCCCAAAACTTCTCCTTGAGATGTGATTCTGCTCCTACTTGGGTGCATATGCACTAATAATGTTCATAGTCTCATTTCCAACAATTACTTTCACGGATATGATTCGATCCTCAATCCTTTTAACTTCCATAACATTCTTCCTCCATTTTTCATCCGCGATAATACCAACACTATTCCTTCCATTTACCTTACCTGTGTACCAAAATTTGGAACCATTTAACCTAATCTCTTTACTTCCCTCTCCTACCCATCTAGTTTCTTGCAAGTATAAGATACTAATCTTACGCTGGTCCATTACTTGTGCCATCTCGAGGCGCTTCCCATTCAACGTCCCAATGTTCCAAGAACCTAATCTGACCTTAGTCTCATGAACTAGCTTCTTTAACCGCCTCCGTCCATTAGAGTGCGGTAGCCCTTGCTCATTTAACACTGCATTCAGGCGAGGATGCAGCGGCTCTTGCTCTCTTATCACTATACCCGAGCTGTACAGTGCGTTACTTACGGATAACGACCTAGCATTAACACAATATATTCGTTGATCCATGTTCATAAGATTCGACATGATTTTATGCTGACTGTCGGGGCCTAACACAACCCTCCTCCTTTATCCGGGCTTGAAAAAATTAACCTGAACTAAAGCAGATATGTTGAACTCTAGAAAAAAAAACTCAATTGAGTGTTAGTTGTAGTATACGAAAGTTGATGCATGTAATGAAAAAAAATAGATAATGCTTCACATGACGAATGATAAAAATCACCTTTCACAACATGAAAGTCTAGGGCATGAGAGTTTGCTTGTTAAAAATACAATGTAAGCAATTTCTCACAAACAAAAGAAAACTAAATATCAAAATTCAGAAGTCTCGTGTGCCAAAGAACTTTTGGCACACAACTAATTTTAAAAATTGCAGAACTTCATCTTACATGTAGAGGATTCTTGTTATCCCTATGCTTCTGTATATAAGGTACATGCCAAAGGAGCCAAGTCTACTCAATTGGTCATATTATGTAAACTTTTATCTCATTTGTTATGCTCCATGAGGAGGAAACTGAGTTACATAATGCCATGAGTCCACTTCCCTTTTTAGCCCTCGGGCAAACACACCATTATCATGATCACGACTTCAGTGATTGAGAATGTGGTAGCACAGATCACTTATATTAAGAGCTTTTATGCGAAGGGATGAAGACCTATATATCTCAGAACAAAAGCTCAGTGTCGTTTGTGTCTGTGTGCTATACGGCCTCAACAAAATGAATGTATTTTTGGTGGAGAGAGATGCTATTTTGATACTTTTTTAGGGAATTGACAATATTTCATTAAATGGTCATGCTCTTATGATGTTGACTAAGTTAGTTGCTGGGAGACATTACTTTAGTCATCACTCATCATTAAGCACAAATTCCATGAACAACAATGTTGTGCTTCAACGATGCACACTTTTAACTTATGGTGAAGAAATATGGATGACTACGCCAAATTATATTAAGCTAGGTAGAAATCAAATATTTCCTATAATTTGACTGCATGGGCTGCATAATGGTAGTTGTAACAAAGTGGACATGCAAAGGCTAAAATTGTATCAATATGATTTTTCGAGTGGAAAATACTACAACTATTTAGAAGAATGGGTAAATCATCTATCACGAAATGGATGAATCATGAAACAATTACAAGAGCGAACTTTAGCTGGACCCACAAGCATACAATCCCCAGGGCAATAACTAAGCAACAATCACACTGATTTCATAACTTGAAGAATGAATAAAAGAATTAGTAAGAAGTTCGAAAATCCATAAGAGATGAAGTGAGTGAATAAAAGAATTAGTAAGAAGTTCGAAAATCCATAAGAGATGAAGTGAGGTCAATAGATAACAGCACTATAGATACCATTATAATATACACATTGTGTGAAAAAATTAAGAAAATGGGGGACAATAAAAGATAGCAAACATAGATAAAATAAGTATTTTGCGTTCTCCACACGTACCTCCTCGGCCCTGAAAACAACCTTCTCAGTTTGGTCACTTATACTCAAAAGTTGGGATGGGAGGGACATCGAATCTCTGCAAGATCTCCATCTTGGTGCCTCCGTCCTTAGCTTCTTTTTTCTTCCCAAAAGCCTTCCAAACCAGGAGGATGATTTCTCATCAGCTAAACCATCTGGCCCCTGAGGCACTGTAGGCCCAGCGTGAGATACCACGGGGGACACGTTGGATGGCCCCGTAGCGAGGTCGACGATCGGCATCGGGAGATCCTGCGGAGCGGCGAGGACGCGGTTGAGCATGATTCCAGCTCCCTCAATGAGTGCCAGGAGAACGTCGCCGAATAAAACGGAGCGGGCGGCGGGGCCAGCGCCTTGACGCATCTGGAGGAAACCCCCCGTGGAAGCTCCGTCTATAATAGAGTTCCATGGGTCCTCCTTCTGCCGGAGGTCTGCAGCCGAAGGCAGAGAAGAGCCCTCCCCCACCACCCCCTTCTCCCCCACCACCACCACCACCACACGAACCAAACGGCGAAGCTGCCGGCCCCCGAGGTGCATTCATACGGACGGCCTGGGCGCCGCCGGAGATGCGAGCACCGTGGGACAGGGTTCCCGTGAGGTCTCCGGCGTCCCCATGGATTGATCGCTTCCTTGAACTATCCAAGGGATAGCAAAGCTGACAAACCCTTTAAAGGTGGTCAGCGGATTGGAGGGCGGCGTGGGAAGGTGGCGAAGCGAAGAAGCGGCGGCAGCACGCAGATTTTGAAGCGCGGGAGAAATACTTCGAAAACAAGGCAAGACGCCAAGATGGGAATAAAAAAGGCAATAACAAATAATTTAGAGGACTGCACTAGTGGGCTGCCGTATGGCACATTACATTATTATTGGGCCACAAGGCCCTGAGTTTTGAATATAAGCTTGAGAAAATTTTAGGGGAGGGTCACATTGATTTTCAAAAATTTTGGAAATCCAAATTATTCTTCAGAAATATTTGATTTTCTGCTATCAAAAAATTTTACATTTTAATTTTAACTTAACGTGCATGAACTATACAAACAACAAGCAATATACATGAAAGCTCCCTGATAAATGTGGTGTAATATTCCAAATTTAATTCGCATATATCATATAAGTTAATATTATCTCATATGATTGATAAGTAAAATAATAGATGTGTTAAGGCATGAGTCCTAACTCAGTTTTTGACCGCACAAATTATCAAAAAGTCATCTAAGGCATGAAAATATAATTTCTTCATGCAAAAATTTTAAAAAATAAAGTTCTGGTAATTGTTTCTTTATGTGAAGACTTGCTAAAAGTGATTTTAAATAAATTTTAAGTGATGTTTTAGTTAGGTAAAATGAATTCAAAATTTAAAAAATTTGTAAAATCATGAATTTTATTTTTTGGACAAAAATTTAGATATTGATACATTTGTTATTATTTTTATAAATATTTTATTTGAATCCAAATGAGGAGTAACTTTTTTATTTACATGTAATATCTTAAGTAAATAAATAAATAAAAAGAAAAAGTACTAAACCATTTACTTAAGTGGCAATTACATGTAAATTTTTCCAACTACAAGGGTAATTTGATATCTCCAAGTTGGCCGAGCTTAAGGCGATTCTCCCCAATCTTATCCCTTACCATATAGGGGTTTTTAACACTCCCTGTCATCCCTCTAGTTGTCTCATCTGACCTCCAAAAGAAATAAGGGGATATTCTAGTACTTGGAGGAAATTGGAGAGAAAAGAAGGAACCAGGGTTTCTAATTTGTGATAAGTGTGTATTTGATTCTTTTACTGCATTTAACTACATAATTTTTTTATATTACAGTCCTCTCAACCTTTTATACCTTGCCTATTCTCTTATTTTTGTTAACTATGGGTCAAACTCAAGTTTTCATGAAGAAGAATAAATTCTAGGGATAGCTAAATTTTTATCGAAACTTCACTTGATGATTTTTGCAACTTTGGGTTATACAAAAATTACAAAATTTACTTAGAGGGATCCTCTTTGAGTCTACTTTTATTAAGGTGTGCAATCAAGTCATTTGGAGGTATGTAGAAAAGTTATGATCTCATTTTTAAGATGTTATTCTTCTGTCAAACAAAATGGTTACCTAATTTTTATAAATTATGTATTAAATTCAATATGTTATAGAATTATTTGCTAATTTAGGGTTGGAAATATAAGATGTTAGGTTTCATCTACAATTGTAATTGCTCAAAAAGTAAACGTCTAGTGAAAGATATAAACGGTTAATCAAACCTCACTCAGCTTGTCAAAATAAAATTCAGGGCAAATTCTGTTAGTATTTGTTAAATTTATTATGGTTGATCCAAAATGATATAAATCTTAAAAATTATATAGGAAAATCCTAGTAAGTCTACTTTTAGCAAAACTTGAAAGTACTAGAATAGGAGATGTACTAATTGATATAAATAATAAAAGTAAGATCACTTAGTTTACACTCACCAACATGAAATTTAAATTGTTGATTTTTCTGAGAACCAAACATAATGAAATGGCATCTAAAACTTTTACAGATTAAGATTTCTGTAATATAAAGTTAAGTAAAATTGGGATCATTTGATTTTATTATTTGTATTAAGATATATGAATTTTATTTCACAAGGTATGCAATGTGTCAGGATACAAGATGATCTTATGATTGACCAATTAACTAAGTTATTGGGCTAAAGTCATGATGAGTATATAGCATTGATCATTGTTATGTCCTATAGGACATGTTGGCATGCACACCATAGTATAGTACTGATAAGAATGTTATACGATTTGAAGAATAATAAGGGAAAGAAAAAAGTAAAAGTCTTTTGATATCAATCATGTCAGGTAAGTTGGTTTCTCCTACTCTATGTATTCCCTCTTATGAATTTGGTGTAACATTGATTGTTATATGTTTTTTATCCCATGAAAAGTATTTTTGAATGATTATTTGGTTGTGAATTTGAAAAGCACGTATGATATGTCATGGATGGATTTTATAAAACGCAATCCTATTCTGTTTGAATGAGTATTCGATTTTACTCATCTTCTGATATGTGAGGTAGAATTGATATATGATGAATCATTCATTTGTATCTGTTTGTATCATGCATTATGATAGATGAAGCTACGTGCTACATCACTAATCACGATGTGAGTCACCTCTATAATTCAGTCCATCATTATATTCCTTAAAAATGAGATGCGATAAGATGGAGTTAAATGGCGTGCGGAGCTAAGTGATACATCATGAGAAATTACAGTGAGAGACACCTCTAGAATTCGTATGAACCACCTTTGTAAGTCATTTATCACTTTCCGATGTGTTCCTCAGAACTGAGATGAGAAAATATGGAGCTAAGTGTCATGCGGAGCTAAGTGCTAAATCTGTATGGGCCACCTCTAGAAGTTATTCTCTATAAATGGGATGAGATAAGATGGAGTTAAGTGTCATATTGAACTAAATGTTATATCGTGAAAAATCATGGAGCAAACTTTAGAATTTGTATGGGCCACCTTTGGAAGGCATCTATCGACTATACAAACTAATCAGTTGGTGATCCGTGCATTCATATGAGAGTATTGCATATGCATACATATATATTTGAATGTTTAAATGATAGTGATTGCAAATTAAGTGAGTGTGATGCTTTTCATTAGAATATTTTATATGTAATTATCAAATGTATGAAAATACTTATTTTGATATTATGATCATTACATGTCCTTTTTTATAAGATGGTAACACATATGCTATAATAACCGAGCTATTTTAGCTCATTCTATTATTTCTAATATTTTTCATATTAATATAGTTGTTTGGTGATCATGGAAGGTGATAGTCTTAGAAAGGTTCTATAACAATTTTGGTGGTAAAACATTGAGAAGAAGTATGTCTCTTGTGTTCTTTTATTCGGATGTTGAGAGTTTGGTTATGTGTAATGCATATATATTACTTTGTATTTTGTAAGAAGACAAAATCATTTTATGAAATGTAAAATTTAAAAAGTATTGGTCTGCTCTAAGTGATCATAAATTATATAATTTGTTTAATGATATTTTTATCCTTATGTTATAAAAAATTTTACATCACATTTTTTGCAATCTTTCTTAATTTTATTTGATCGTTCGTAATGAGTGGTGAATTCTAATTTAAATCATAATTTAAATTGGGGTCATGACGGCTCCATAAATGAATTGTCTATTATTTAAATTGGCTACATATATTATGGAATGTTAATATATGACATCAGAAAAAAACTACCATATATGTATTCCATCATACAAAATTCTAAGAAATGTTTTTAAAATAGGACCGGACCGGCCGGTCCGATTGGTTCAACCGCGAACTGGCCATAGGTCCGGTCCGGATTGACATTAAAAATCGTTTTGACAAAAAAAATGGATTGAACCATGTCAACCGGCCAAAATCGGTTCAATCCGATTTTTTGCCTAAGAATAAAAATATTGGATATAAAAGGAAAAACAAAAATCTGGAAAGTATATTAATAGGAAGAAGAGTGAAAAAAGGATGATTGATTTGAATAGGAAGAAGAGTGAAACACGGATGATTGATTTTTTAATAGTATATTATAATATATTAGATTTATAGTATGAAGATAAAAATGGATATTATTAATAAGGAAAATAACTTTGAATTTGAAAATAAAAGGACGAAAATAGTAACAAAAATAAATTTTAAACAAAAGATATAATTACAATGATATTACATAACAAAAATGATAAAATTTAAAATAATAGATATCAAGAATATAAAAATAGAAATATAATATAAAATTTATAAGATGAATTTTTTTATAAAAGAAACATATATATGGAAAGACAATTTGAATTTGGAAAATAAAATATGACAAGATAGTAATAAAAAATCCAAACAAAAAAGGAAATTATTCATGAAATTATTAAATAAGAAAATTTTAAAACTAAATTATTATAAATGATATATATTACATATATGTAAAAAAATTATTAACATTTTATTAATTTAAATTGATGGTTAAAATACTTTTATTTCATTTTTTTACTTTTAATGCTTTTATTTATATTTTTAAGTAATAAAAGTAATATTATTTTAATAAAAATTGGGTTCAACTCGATGGAATCTGCTTAAATCGATCCAACCATGATCCAGTTGGTTGACTGATTTGATTACTGGTCTGGTTCTAAAAATATTGATATAAGGCATCGTTTGGCGAGGAATAATTATGCAAGGGATAAAGGTAATTATTTTAGCATATTAATAATTTTCTAAGTTTGATTTAAGACTAGCACTATTCCACATTTTTAAAAGAATAACTTATCTTTCAAAAAGGTACTCTTCGTCAAATTTCTTTTTTTAAATGACAACTCTACCCTTTTGCTTTTTAGACAGAACAGCTCACTTGTTTGACTGGAAGAGCTTATTCTGCCTTTTATCTATGAATCAAATAGCACTTAAATTGTTTGTCTCACTTTGCATCATTTAATGAGTATGCTACCTTATCTTCCCTATTATTCATGTAGGCAGGGTTTTTATCTATGAATCAAATAGCACTTAAATTGTTTGTCTCACTTTGCATCATTTATGCTACCTTATCTTCCCTATTATTCATGTAGGCAGGGTTTTCAAACTCCTGATAGAACATAAGCTCCTTCTTAATATAAAGTGTAAATTGGCCAACACATAATTAATATATCTTGGCTTCATTGTTGAATGTGGAAAGATAAAAATTGATTTTGAGAAAATCAAGGCCATCATAAGTGGCCTAAATCATTTAATGAGTATGCTACCTTATCTTCCCTATTATTCACGTAGGCAGGGTTTTCAAACTCTTGATCATAAGCTTCATTTTAATAAAGTGTAAATTGGCCTACACATAATTAATATATCTTGGCTTCATTGTTGAATGTGGAAAGATAAAAATTGATTTTGAGAAAATCAAGGCCATCATAAGTGGCCTAAGCCCAAAACAATGATTGAACTTCATTAGAGCTTGACAATCTTGAGAAACTTTATATGAGACTTCTCCTCACTGTCCTCACATTTATATCTCAAAGACAAGGCCAAGATTTTGATGAAGACTAAAGTAAAATTTAGTTTTCGAAGACCACTGAAATACGAGCACTCTACTTGCCTAACTTTAGAAAATCTTTTGAGTTAGAAGTGAATGCATTTGGGTATGCAATGGTTGTTAATCTTCACTTGAAGGAAGAAGGCACATAACTTGCCACTCAGAGATTTTTCAATGAGCACAATTGAATTCTCCAACATATGCAAGGGGTTTTATGCCTTGCACCAAATAGTCAAACATTGACGACATTATCTGCAGAAAGATATCAACCTTTGTTGTATTTGTAGACCTAATCCAAGTTGTAGTAATCAAGACATATGACATAAATATCATACTTGCAGTAATTCAACTGATGCAAGAAAGGAGCCACCAACAAGTTAGTTGTTACGCTATCAAGACCTCTCCAAGCTGAGACAAAAGTTATATGCAATGTGGTGCTTAATTACAATCATTAGTTCACATGGAGTTTGTGGAATTGCATCTTAAAGATAACTTCTGTTAACACATTGTGAAGTAAGAATTAGAATCTAGCAAGTCAATAAGTTGGAAGTTAAAGAATGAATTACTCTACAAAAAAGAAATAAGTATATGCTCCCAAGAAGGCTGAGAGGATATACACAATTTGACAAACTCATTCTTTAAAAGTTGTTGAACATTTTAACAAGAAAAAGACTTGGAAATCTAAATTGTTATGTCTACTAGTGGAAGATGCGAGAATATGTAGCACATTACATCTGAGGATGTGATGTATGTTGTACATCAAAGCCTTCAAATCGAAAGGAAAGATTGTACCTCTCATTGCATGTGCCAAGTCATCCTTGGTAAAGCATCTCCATGGATTTTCTAGGGGGACTGCCAAGGACAAAAGGGGGTCATGACTACTTATTTATAATGATATACAGATTCTTCAAGATGATGTGTTTGTTCTCATTCCAAAAGACTGACATAGAAGAAAAAGTTGCAAAGTTATTTTTTGTTAATATGTGAAAACATTTTAGGTTGCCTACGTCAATTACTTCTCACAGAGATTCAAGATTTCTTAGTCAAATTTGTAGATATTTATAGAGTATGTTATACTCTAAAATGAACTGAAGTACTACTTTCAATCCTTAAAAATATGGTTGTCAGAATTGCTTTTTGGATCGTAAAATCCTACAATCCAAGAGCTAACCAGCGAACTCAATCTCAAACTCAATCTAAAATTAAAAAAATATAGGATTGTGCACGGATCTATCGTTGGATCGTAAGATCGTAGGATCCATTGATCCTATAATTTTATTTTTTTAAATTTTTAATAGAAAAAACTAAAAGAAATAATATTTAAAATAAAAAATGTCAATAAAGAGGTATGATTATTCTTTATCATTCGGATCCTATGATTTTATTTTTAAAAGTTTTTAATTAATTTCAAAATTGAGAAAACTAAATATTAAAATATTAAAACTAAATAAAATGACAAGGAAGTAGATAAGATTCCTGTCATTTTCTTTATTCATTTTTTATGTATGATCTAATTATAATTAATAAACTTATGTGAAAAAAATATCTAAAAGAATGGTTATTTCTTCAAACCACCCCTCAACTATCAGAATTTTCCAGATCTAACTCTTAACTATGAACTTTATTTTTTGGCTCCTTAAATTATCACGATTTTTTCAATTTGATCCTTCCGTCAAATTTCGTCAATTTCTCGATTATTTTTTACTTTTCATTTCTATTTTTCTTGAAATAATATCTAATAAAAATATAAAAATATAATTTTAAAAAAAAGACGATGGCTTGGGGTTAGACAGAATGATGAAATTAGACAGAATGATCAAATCAAAAAAATCATGATAGTTTAAGGACCCAAAAAATGAAGTTTGTAGTTTGGGGTTAGATCTGAAAAATATAATATTTTAGGGGTGGTTTGAGGAAATAATCCTTAAAAGAAAAATAATCTAAACTTTTATAATTCAGATGAGGAAATTAATTTACTGTTGTTATTGTCATTGTTTTTATTGTTAAAATATTTTTTTATTCATAAGATAGGATCTTACGATTCTAGGTAGGATTTTAGAATCTATGATTATAATGCCCCCAAATCGCACTCTGCCACCTGGTAGAATACGCTTCGAGAATGCTACGGATCATCCTTACGTGTGCATCATATTGACCAAAAATAAGACTTTGACTGGTCAACTCGACATCGATAAAAGCGGAAGACTAATCATCATTAAATTATAAAAGAGTGTGACATCATAATATTCGGAAAACTAATAAGAACTTCATGTGAGTTCAAAGGAAAGCTGGTACATCAAACTCAAGATACCCATGTGCAGCCACCTACGAGGTCGATCTGTCATCGTTGGCCACCTTCATCATTAAGATCTGGTCCTGCATTTAAGAACATGCAGGGGAGAAACCTCCCTATGAGTTTTGCAACTCAGTATGAAAGTAAGATAAATATCATCATAACATCATGATACTAGATAAGAATCATACAAATATTATCATCATATAGATAGAAAATAGACATCATCATCATCATATGATAAAAGAAACCCTATAGCTTAGCATATGGATAGGGAATTCATATATCATCATCTTCTTGAGATCGTAAGTTCGAAAATCATGATAGATCATAATAAATCATCATAAAGGAGGCAAAAGCCGATCATCATGATTATGAAATCAGCATCATAATAAGAATCGTGAGGAATCATCGTATGAACATGGATAATCATGGAATGAATCATCTTTATTGGATCATATTGATAACTGATCAAGAGATCATGAAAAGATCATCATATAAGTGGCAAGAGCCAATAATCATCATAATGAGATTTCGTTATTATTATGCTTCATCTTCTTCATCATCTTATTATTCATTTTTTACTTATAGTGGGGTATGTTTCAACTCACGGGGAGGCCTGCCTCAACCCGTCCATCATCATCATCATAAATGGCAAAGTCAACCCATAACTAACCGTAGTCAGCCCATAACTAATCGAAGCCAGCCCATAACTGATCGTAGTCAGTTCATAACTGATCGAAGTCAACCCATAACTGATCGTCACCGGTCCATCATAAAAAGAGCTCTCTATTTAACGTTTTACGTATTCTATCTTGCATCTTTTAATTAAACAAATCATATTTTGATAAGAACTTTAAATTAGGATAAATGACATAATTATGGAGAGTAAATCAGGATAAAATCGACATCATCATCATCATACATAGATTAGAATTAATCATGTGGAATATAGATTAAAAGATCATAAACATGTTCTTAATCTGGTCGGAACCCGAGCCGAGTTGTTCGGTCATCATCTTCGGAAAAATCAAGGTAGAGTCTGGGCCGAGTTCGGGGGCCAGGTCGGATCATCATCGAATCATACAAATCAAGAGTCCTAATCATCATCATCGTTATATAAGACTTAGTTAGAGCTACAAGATCGGATCATGGAGAGGAATCATATGTGCATAACATCTTAATCATCATTATGACTTAGATCAGGATTAAGCACATGAATCAGAGGCCTAAACATCATAGAATTATCATAATTGGCATCGGAACCCAGGCCGAGTCAGGCAGAACTCGGGCCGAGTTCATCAGAAATCGTTCTCGGAAAAACAAGGTTAAACTCGGGCCGGGCTCGGGTCACACCCGGGTCGAGTCGGGTCATCGTTGAGTCGGGGCAGCCATCGCGCCCGACTTCTTCATCATGGGTGGAACTCGGGCCGGGTTCATCTAATTGCAGAGCTCGAAGGCGTTGGCATTGGCAAAACTGGGCCGGGTTCCTACGAACTCGGTCCGGCGAAGGCCCTGCCCGGGCCGAATTCCAATAAACCCGGGCCGGGTTCGTCTTGCTCAAACGCGCAGTTCGCAATCCGATCATCGCATTCCGACGATGGCCAGCACAATCATCATCATACAATATTCTACTATAATCAGGCATCAAGTAGGACATGCTTCAAGTCTAAAATCATGATTATAGGAAGAATCTACCCTAGTTCCATACTTTGCAAGTTTCTGTCCAAGAAACTGTTTACTCTATTCTTCTTCTTCCTCCTCTTCTTCTTCCTCTTTCTCTGGACGTTCCTCTCTGTCCAGGTACGTTGTCGTCGGTGTTCCTGTCTCCCAATTGTCCTCCTATTGGCAGCAGCAGCCCGGCGCGAGAGAGGGGGAGAGAGACGCACAAAAAAAACAAGAGGAAATTAGGACCGTCTTGTGGGAAAGATAGAAGGGCTGATTTGTTTGATTTGGCCCCATATTTATAGGAGAAGATTGAAACGAATTGGAACTTTAAAAAGATCTGATTTGTTTCTCTATAGATGATTTTAAATCTTTGATTCCATCTTTATCTTTTCCTAATTAGTTTTAAATCTTTTCCTTCTTCATCTCCTCCTATTCAAATTTTATCCTTTCCTCTTTTATCTTTTATTTATCTTCTTTTATTTTGTAGAATTCTCGGGCGTTACAATGATCCTCTGGATCTCTTTTGATTCTACCTTGGAAAGCGGTCTTAAAAACCTTACTAAAAAAGATGATCAAATAGAAGTTGTCAACTGGACTCTAGTGTATTTCTTGATATTACAACTCAAAACATCCAAGCTCGTAGAATGAGAGTATCCCATATCCTCTATTTAACTATGATAGAGTCAATCACGATTCAACATTGAAGTCTCCAATTGAGATATGTTTAGAATATTTATTTCAAAGTCCATTCTATTTAGAATTCTCATTTGTTAAGGGAGATGGGAAGGAACAAAATGAGTATGAAATATCTTTCAAATTTTTTTAAATGCATATGAAAGATACAAACCAAGGTGGAGAAAAATTTGAAGAAGACACAACTCAAGTACAAAAAGAAGCATGTCAAACATTGGGTATCTGCTTCTTTCTAAATATATGATATCGTGTAGTTACATTTTGAAAAGGAAAGGATCAAAGATGACACTCACAAACTAAACTCATACTATGTTTATCATTTAAGATCATCAAACAATATTTTTCTCAATTAGATTTGTCATCTTACATGCAAACAGTAATCACTGCTAAAAATCTTGAACTCTTTGATCCATCATTGTTGGATGAACATGAAGAAGCACCCAGCCTTGTCCCACCCCTGCATGAGTTGGAGTTATGCACGGAAGAATCACTAGAAGTTGTTGTTATAGTGAAGAAAAAAGAAGTGAAGACAAAGAAGGCACAAACGGACCCTATCGCATTAATTTTGCGGGTCAAGTTGCTTCCAATGTCACAATGATATACCAAGAAGATGCAAAGTAAAATCTCCCTGAACTTTTTTAATGATACATTAGGAAGCAAGGTGCTTAAAGAAGGGATGTTTGATCAAGAGGATATATGCATCTTGCTTTATGTCATTTATGTTTGTTTTAAACATATACTTTTGGGTGTGATTAGATGCTAAAATAAAATACAATTATACTTGTAATACTTAGTCATATCTTATAGGGTTTGAATTAATACCACAGATTTGATATATGTACAAACACACAAAAATCTCCTTCTTCATCACTCTCTTCTCTCTCAATTTCTCCTACTTTATATCATCCACACCAAAGAATACACAAAAAATATCCACCGAACATCTAGCAATAGTGCTTTAGACACTCTAAAGAGTTGTCATAATCTCATAGAAGGCAGGGGTCATCTTCCATTTAAATCAGAGTCTAGGTCCAATTGAAGCTCAAATTTTGTGACCCTAAGCAATATTTGACATGTTTAATCAAGAAAAAAGTAAAGTACATTAAAACAAAAATAATATACGACTAAAATAATTAGAATAACAAAATTTACCAGATGAAAGAAGAAAGTATGACTTGTTTATAAAAAAAATATGAGTGTAGACGACTTCCAAGTTGGGTTACTTTTACAAAATAATCTTCTCAGTCACTAGTAAACCTACTAACAGGGCATGGGAGTTCACTTGATTCCGTCTTTGCTTCAACGAATTTCCTACTATTCCCATTTGATATTTTTTTAGTTAAAATAGGAAAGTAATAGAGTTTCTATTCAAAATTTTTGGTCCAAATGTACTCATATTTTTATTGAGTTTAATGAAGTTTTTTTTATTGAAGTTATCATCTAACTTATATGTGATTTCCATTTCACTATGAGAAGATCAGTGTTGCGGCCACGATTTTTCCATGGCGGTCCGTGACCATAAATTCCTTCGATATTAGCTTGAGTTATCATGGTCAAGTCATGTGTTCACATCACACTCGCTGTCCATTTTTGAAATCTTAACATCGGGATGGTGCCATGATCGTCGTTCGCCGTGATAACATAATATTTAGTGGCAATTTGTCAGCATTGATTATTTAATAGTTTTTGTGATATTGAGTCAGAGTAAGAATAATTACACCATGATCCACATCAAAATAACTCCATTAAGCTTTTTGTCTCTAATAGTTTGGTCCCGTCGTTTTGTTTCTGTCAAAAGGTATGTAATCTCAAAAACATGAAAACTAGGATCGATTGATGACTCAAATAAATAAGGAAAAAATGGGGTTCCCCCATCTAAAATGGGGGAACATTTCCCTCATTTTACGGCGCCCGTCCGATCGAGATCGGACGGGCGCCGTTTTACATCTAAAGAAATGGCATTTTAACTCCAAAAATCGTGTGAACCGGCCGTGAGTCAAACCAGCCGTGCGTGAACCGGTTGCGTCAACCGCCGTGACCCCCCGCCACGACCCCGCACCGTCACCCCACGCGCAGTGACCGGCCGCCCTTTCTCCCCACATTTTCTCTCTCCCTCTTTCTCCCCTCCTCACGCGACGACGACCGGACGGGCTTCCACCACTTGCACGATGACGACGACATCCGCGCGACCACGACCGGACGTGACACGATCCGCGCAACCACGATCGCCGCCGATCTTCCGATCCGCGCCACCACCGCCGCCGCCGATCAGATCCGCGCCCACCATGACCAGATCCACTCTTATTCGACCACCGGCCGACTAGATCCGCTGCGACGATGACCACGAGGTACTCTCCGACAGATCCGCTCTTCTTTGTCCTCTGTACCTTTGCCGATTTTAATCTCGGGCCAACCTGTCTTTGCCGACAGATCCGCCGCCGGCCGCCCTCCCCGCTCGCACACCGCCGCCCTTCGTCGCACGCCCCGCTGTCGCCCTTCATCGCACGCACGCCGCCGCCCTTCGTCGCACGCACGGCCCCGCCGCCACCCTACGACGCATGCACGGCCCCGCCGCTGACCTTCGTCGCATGCACGCACCCGCCGCCGCCCACACACATTTGTAATTTTTGGTTAATCCAAACATTGCAGATCGAACATCGAAATGTCTCTTGTAATTTTTTTGTTAATTCATCTTGTAAATTAATTTAAAACGTACATTGTGTTTGGTCAATTGTTCCCCATGTAACATTGTGATACGCTGACGAAGTGAGGGATTAAGTGATTAAAACGTAACCAAAAGAGGAGTTTGGATCAATTGTTCCATGTAACATTGCGATACGCGGACGAAGTGAGGGATTAAGTGATTAAAACGTAACCAAAAGAGGAGTTTGGATCAATTGTTCCATGTAACATTGCGATACGCGGACGAAGTGATGGATTAATGATTAAAACGTAACCAAAAGGGTGGATCAATTGTTCCATGTAACATTGTGATACGCGGACGAAGTGCGATAATGATTTACAAGAGATCCATTAAGAAACATACATTACATTTCAAATTAACGAGAATTCAACAAGCAAAATCTATAGTATACTATTTTCAATCGCCGGCACCAATATTCATGAGCTATCACAACTTCATCACAATTTTACATTATCACAACTTCCTCACAGTTTTACATCTATCAAGGAAGAACATAGAAACTGCTAAAACGGAACTAGTAGATTTACATGCTCAATCCTAACCAATACAACAAATTACCACTAATTACACAATGATAACACATCAAGGAATAGAACGTTCAAACTGCTAAAATGGAACTTGTAGATTTACATGCTTAATCCTAACCAATACAACAAATTACAACTAATTACATAATGATAACACCTAATTACCATGTCGATTAACAACTAATTACAACGTTAGGGTCGGCAGCATCGCGGCGGCGTGGCCGCGATAGCGTGATCGCGACGGGTGTGGGTGATGGTGCGGGGTCGTGGCGGGGGGTCACAGCGGTGGTCGGCATGGCGGGGGGTCGCGGCGGGGGTCGACAAGCGGTGGTGCGGGCTCACGGCGGGGATCGACGAGCGGTGGTGCGGGGTCGCGGCAGGGGTCGGCGAGCAGCGGTGGTGTGGGGTCGCGGCAGGGGTCGGCGAGCGGCGGTGGTGCGGGGTCGCAGCAGGGGTCGGCGAGCGGCGGTGGTGCGAGGTTAGCAGGGGTCGGCGAGCGGCGATGGTGCGGGGGTTAGCATGGTCGGAAGCGGCGCGGGGTCTTTGCGAGGTCGGCGGCGCTCGGCGTGCTCGAGGTCCGCGAGGGGAGTCGCTGTTGCGCGAGGTCGGCGGCGCTCGGCGTGCTCGAGGTCCATGAGGGGGTCGCCGCTGCCCGCAGATTTGGTCGGAAGTCGACGCTGCATGCAGATCTGGCCGGGGTGAGGCGGATCTGGGTGCGGGGAGGTCGGCGGCGAGTCTGGTCAGCAGGGGACGTGGTCGGGCTCGTCAGCAGCGGGAAGATCTGGTCGTCAATGTCGAGATCTCGCCGACAGTCGCAATTGCGCAGATCTGGAAGCGGAGATCTCTTACTGCGGTCGTGGATGCGCCGATCTAGCCGGCGGCGACAGATCTGGACGAACATAGCGGATCTCGACGGCCGGCCGGCCGAGTTCGCCGTACGGAGAGGTGAGAGAGAGAGAGGTGAGAGCGATAGAGATGAGAGAGAGAGAACACGAGTAAAAAGGAGTAAATCGGGATCCGCCGTCTTTTGTACTCGCCCTGCTGAACTGGATCGACGAACCGGCCGATTTTTTCACCGTGAATCGAGTTTGATCCCCGGCTCATCTTAAAAAAATTCATTTTTATCTGCGCCTGTCCGCGCCGTAAAATGGGGGAAATGTTCCCCCATTTTAGATGGGGAACCCCCATTTTTTCCAATAAATAAAAGTAAAAAAGTGAAAAAATTGATGACTATAAAAATAACATAAATGTAATAATAAAATATGTTAGACTATATATATATATTAAAAATACATAAGATGATTAAAAAAAAAGAATACTCCATTTTATCCTAAAATGTAATGCCTACTTTCACATATTCAATTCCTCTACAGCTTGAATTACTAAAAGTTTTGAGCCCTCATGCAAACTTTTCAGCTATCTTTCTTAGTTAATTACAACTAGTTCTTCGAGTAATATCCCCCGACAGAACTAGATCGGTCTTGCTGAATTGAAGGAAGGTCCGCTTTTGTCTGATCCATTGTCTTTTGCTCCTATCAGCACATGTTGTATGTGCTGATAAACAGACACTGTGACTCTTGTGCCATAAACAGAGGCACCGTTCTTTTTCAGTTCAGCAATGCTGTTCACAGGAAAAGAGATAAAAAAAGAATTTGAAAACAGAGTGACTACATTGCATGGCTACTATAACTTGTCTCCTTGTCCTCCTCCTCGTGTTGGTGCTGCTGAAGCATGTGAGCACAACACTCACCTTGTCCACAAGCTCAAGTCAATAGTTGCAGACTTGCAGGGTTGGGCGGATCAGGAATCCAACCTCTAACGAACCTCTGGTCTGAACACCAAAGGCTTCTGCTCGCCCCCACCGCCCCCCACTGTTGCCACGCACATCCTCCTCGACTCAGACGCCCATCACTTCTAGGCAGCATTCGCAGCCAAGAACGATTCGACCCATGGTAACATTCGTTTGCACTTTTGCTTTCTGGTTATAATTACGTTCATTGAGCTCATGTCGCAGTTAAAGAATAAAAAAAATCATTTGATGTTAACCGGCATGGCACTGGAATTGATACTGCTCGCAACAGTGGAAGGAACGAGTCTGCCATGGGTTTCGAGCGTGAGATGAAAATTTAGAGCAATTTGGATTCCTTGGAGAAAGAGAACAGGGTGGCTAATTCCCTGACTCCAAGTAGGTTCCATGGTCTGTCAATTATATAGTCCCGGGTCCTTCTTCTAACAGGATTACTATAACCAGAATCTATAGCTTGCTTTTGATGTGCAGACGAGGAGGTTGGCGTATTATGCTCGTTTCATGCTTGATAACGAAAGCCTTCTGCATTTGTCTAAAAAAATATGAGGAACTGTGCCTGGGAAACGAGACTGCTACAGGTTTCTCGTATATCCAATCACCATAATAACCATTATTCTCATTAGTGGCTAAAGTGCCTCTTTGTGGTTGTGATAATTGATTTAATTGTTGTGCTGAAAATAACATGTGTAGGGATATATTTTTCTCCACCTCCATCATTCAAGAACAGATGACGGAGGACAGAAAGGAAGAGGACATGGTCGGTGCTGAAATATTACTTACTGTACAACACGAAGGAAGAGGACGTAGAAGGACATAACGATTACAGAAGTAGAACACCATTTATTGAAAACCTATCAACTAAAAACCAAATTGGAACTCGGAACAATTTACAACCAAACTGCTAGAAAGTTAAATTTAACACCACTGTGAAACTACTCTAATCCACGCAGCAAAACATGGCTTCCCATATGTCTCCGAAGGCCTCCACGATGACCGGGTGATGACGAGCTGAGTTCAAGCACAGGAAGGAATGGAGGAGGCCCTCCAAATCCTTACTGCTGCTTATGCCCCTCTCCACGATCATCTCCACCATGGAGCTGCGGAAATCCATGTAGGGATCGCGCGACCTCTTCACCACCGCGAAGCCCTCGAGGCCCCTTGTCTTCGCTGCCTCGGATGTCCTCCTTTGGGTCACCATCTTCGTGTCAGCCTCCGCCAAGTAGCTACCCTTCTGAGGCATCAGGACTCCCTTCGTGGTCTGCGGCCGCGGTGTACACTTGGCGCTCGCGCGTCCGCCCTTCCTGTAGTTGCTGGTGTTGTTCTTCCATTTGCTCCGGTAGAATTCTGAGGAGTCCGATGAGAAACTTCTGCTGGAGAACAGGGTGCCTTCGTCTTCGTCGTCTTCATAGTCTTCACTGCTGTAGTAAACGCCGGGTTCGCAGGAAGACGTGGTGTTAGCACCCGGTAGCAGCCTCATTGTCTCCTTTCGTTTATCCTTGGCTTTGTTCTGATATAACGTCTTCTTCTTGGTTTCTCCTCCTCCTCCTCCTCCTCCTCCTCCTCCTCTGTAACAATAGGAAGATGAGGAGGTGTTCTTGGCGCAGGAGGACAACAATGTCGGGGGCAACCTCCTCTGCTCCTTCTTGATGGCTTCATAAAGCTCCGTCGATCTCTTTTCCCTGTGACGGGCGCCGCAATCGGCGGAGACTTGGACCACCGGAGCGACGCGCGGAGCGGAGCGCTCCACGGACAACGGCCTATCAGCATTGCCCCGGAGTTTGTTGTTGTTGTTGGTGGGGGTGGTGGTGGTGGTGACGGCGGCGGCGGTGGTGGTGGTGATGCAAGAGGAGGAGCCAAGGAGCACCTGAACGAAGCGATGCGTGAAGCTGTTCTTTTTCTTGGCGGCCTTGCTCTCCATGGTGGTGGAGGTCTGTGAAATGTGAATGTGGCAAAAGTTAATTTATCTCGTATCGTGGCCGTGACTCTGTTTGGTTTGGAAATGGGAATCCAAGGGAGAGCAAAAATAACGAACGGGAAGGACGTTATTTATAGGCAGGCCGCAGGACGGCCATTGGCCCTTCTTTTTTTTTCTCTCTTTTTTTTTAGTGTGTGTTCACTGTTCAGGATTACTACCCATAGGGGTCATTTGGTATCAAATAATTTAAATAAATTATCAGTTATTTTATTTAAAATTTTCAAGGCTCATCGTATTATTTTATTTAGTTACGATTGATTATTTATAATTTTAGTTATTTTAATAATCTTGATTACCACCTTAATCTAAATAATAGATATGGGAAGTGTCTTTCCAAATTAACATATGAAAATAAATGAAAATATCTCTTCAATTAATCTTTTATTTCAAATATTTTATTAATAAATAAATATCATTTAACTTCATTTTTTTATTATTTGAAATATTTTACAAATAACTCTTAATTTTGTCTCATCTTTTTCATATATATATATATATTCGTTTTTTATTTTTTTTCTTTATTTATTTATAATAATATGTTATTAAAATCTGAAATAATTTTTAGGGAACATTTTGATAATTTTTTCACTGTTTTGATGATTATTTATATTATAAAAAATTATAATGTAATATTACCGATAATTTAAATAATGGTAAACTACATAAGTAGTGATCTAAATTACCGATTATTTAAATCGGTAATTCATCAAAGGGCCCTTAATTAATTATATGCTAATAATTATGTTCGTTTGTTTACGAATAATTTCTTACTCAAAAACGATATTTTATTAGTCAAACTCTTCCCAAGAAATGAGTTATTAGCGTCATTTTCTTTTCTTTAAATGCTATGGTGGCAATAAAAATAAAAATGAACTAGAACAAAATTAATAAATTCGTTCATCCGAACCAAGTATTTTCCTCCACGCATTTTTTTTATTTTAGTTATCATCTAATAATCATAACGGGTCGCACTTTAAATTTATTTCGTTTTTCTATCACGGTTTCTCGAAATTTTGTCTACTTCCCCCTCTCTTTTTTTTTCCCTCTTCATGTCCAAATTCCTTTTATAGTCTCTCCCCTCTTTTGCGTATACGAGTATGTCCAAAATAGAAAATACATGTACAGGACGCTTCATAAACGTACATGCGTCGTGTGGAGTCCACATACGGTATAATAGCATATTTTAGACATATATGACATAATTATTACTTATTTAATAACTGCATATAAATTCCACACTTTCATTAATATAGAAGCGAAATATCTCATAATCGTTAAACTTCTGAGATTGTTTGGTTGAAAATAAACGCTGGAATATTATGTTATTCATGGAATATAATAAATGCGTGGTGGAATAAAATTAAGATGATCAAATTTTGAAAAATGGAAAACTACTTAGAAGTTGATAAAACCATCATTTTTAATCTCACGACGAGAATATAAATATTCTTCTAAAATAGAAAAATATTTATATTTTCATTATTTTTAACTTTTTAATTCATATTTTATTTTTAAAATTTTAATAAAATATTATATTTTAATATTTTTGCTATTATTATAATATTAAATGTCAACTCTATATGATAAAATATTTTAATTATATAATATTATATGTTTAAAAAATTATTCTCCTCGAATTAAACGGGAGATAGAATAGGAATTTTTATTTTTTAAAAAATTTGTTATTCTATTAATTTTATCTTTTAACCAAACGCCCCGTAATATAATGCTTCAAAGGGTTAAGAGTTTTAAACAATTTTATTGGGACAAAAAGTCGATCCCACTTCAAGCCACATCTCCCATTTGTTTTTCAATCGTTTTTCCTTTTTTTTCTCTTTTCAAAAAAAAAACAAACACTATCTCATCTAAAAAAAATCAACCGCTATTTTTCGGATCGATTTTAAAATTAAAAAAATTTTCTAAAATTATTTTGAAAAAATAAAAATCACCCTTTAACGGGTCAATATTTTCGTGTAAATTTTTTCGGACCCTACTTTTGTATAATTATATTTTAAAAATATATATAATAAATTAAAATTAATATAAAAATATTTAATTTTATATTAAATAAAAAATATATTATTAAAATTTTAAAGATATTAAATTAGTGTTTGATAATGCGATAAAAAAAGTATAAAATTTTATACAAAAAATATTATATCTATAACAAATAATTGATAGCATATGTATTAATTATATAAATAAAAAAATTATAAATAAGAACGGGCTCCATGGACCTTACGATTTTTTCGGGTGAGATTCTAATTTTAGCGGATGAATTTTAATTTTTTTTAAAAACACCCTAAATTATATTTTGGCCTCTAATTTTCAAATTTTTTCGATTCAATTTTTTTCGGGTCGACTAAGGTTTTTGAGTTTGTCGGATTTTTCTTATTGTTAAACAACTTTTCGAACATTTGTCGTATCCATCGACAAATGTATGTAAGTTGATCCAAAATATTATCGAGTAAATTACCTTCTAAAATGAAAATGTCGTCATTATATTTTAAAGTCATCATTATTGGCGAGTAAAGCTTTCGTGCTCGCCTTGAATTTAATTGGGCAACTCCTGAATCAACTGGATACCAATTTTGACATCGAAAAATGACAACAAATCATATGTATAATCATTCGTTGTTGGATACATTATAATGTTTTTTTTTTTAGGGGCGTGTGGGTGGGTGCGGTAATTTTCAGGGTTCGATTATTTCTCCCTCATCAAAATTCAATTTGTACGACGCATTACAAATTTTGCCTCGTAAGAAATATTACCTACTCAATTTATAACTTCAATAGCGCATGTCAAAATGAGAGAAAGAGAGAGCAAAATTTTATTAAATTGGGATCTCGTGTGACAAGCATGAAACATTTGTTGATAGACAATTAATGATAACTATTGGGGTGTCCAGTCTTCCGTTGTCCAGACGTCTTTGAAGGTTTAGAGACTAGAGAGAGAGAGAGAGAGAGAGAGAGAGAGAGAGAGAGAGAGAGAGGGAGGGAGGACAAGCGACTATAGAGTGTGTGTGTGAGAGAGAGAAAGAGAGAGGAGGAGGAGAAAGAGGACAAGTGACGCTGTGTGTGAGAGATAAAGAGAGTCTCGAGAGACAACTTTGTGGGTGCGTGTGTGTGCGTGTGTGAGAGAGAGAGAGAGAGGGAGAGGGAGAGGGAGGGGGAGAGAGAGAGAGGGGGGACAAGTGAAGCTTGGAATGGAACCATTGAATTGGGTGGATGTTGTTGTGTTGCGGCAGCTTGGATGGTTATGTCACAGGCGAAGGTATCAAGTGGTGATGAGCCGCTCCGCCGGCCCTCCCCGTACTTGGATTGTGTTACACGTGAGAGTGAGATGCCCCCCCCCCCCCCCCCCCCCCCACCACCCCCCATGCAATTTTTCTACGTCCCCCTCCGCCGACGTGTTGCCGACGCCCACATGGTCATTTTTTTTCTTCTTTTATCGAACGCCATTATTTTTTTTTACAAAGATTGTTATTGCAGATATGAAAAGGAAAAAAAACCTTCGATGAGTAATTCGTCTAAGCTACGTATCAGTTTTGTGCCATTCAAAATTTATGCAAAAAAATAAATCATAATTTCAATCATTCGCTTCTAGATTTTAATGCACACGTTATCAAGTGTTTTTTTTTACTGTATCAATATTTAAATAACTGATCAAGTTAAAATTGTCGAGCGGGTCGGATGGCATACGTCACATCACCAGCTTAAAAAACCATATTTTATTTTGATTTATTTTTTGGAAATAGTTATGTGCGATAGATTTTGTAAGCTTATTTTCTTTTGGGTAGTTTTAACAAAAAAAAAATTAACTTCAAAACTATTTTTTCAAGGTGGATAAGTTGGCCTAAGTTTGAAGGAAATAAGAGAGGAGTGATTCAAATATGAAGTATGAAGATAAGTGACTAAAATTTAGTCTTTTAAAAGAAAAAAAGTGAGTGACTCGTATTAAATTCAAGTTTATCTTGTAATTAAATCTATTTTTACAAAAATATGAATGTCCATGACGATTTTAATCTGCCTGCGGACTCCGGTGCAACTGTGCCCAACGTGAGCCAACGGCCCCCAGCACTACCAAGAGTTCAAGGTGCAAAAGAACGGATTAATCCTTGATTTAAAGTCTGTCTTCTCTTTTCTTTTTCTTTTTTAATTGCGAGAGGGGATGCATTCGACTAATAAAAAGAAGATAAATAACAACAGTGCAAAAAGTTTTACTAGTCTTGTTTATCAGAGTTAGTTTGTTTTTTTATTAATGCACTGATTCTGTTTTGCCTTGGATGATTGGTTTAATTCCATCAAGTATTGTAGAAAGATGAAATGGAGAATTTAAATATTATGATAACAAAATAGCAAAGCTTGTCACATGAGCTTTTGTCTATGTTTCTTGTTCTTCTATTATTTGCTTTATGTCACATGAAAACCCGTCTTGCATCTTTGGTATGACTCGCGCTCTCATGGTCTCGGGAGTTCAAATCGATATACAGGAGGAATTGAGGATTGATATGAGATAGCTTCGAATTAGGCACAATTCATGTCACACGCTCAATTTTAAAATGTGAACTCTAAATTTATTATGTGAATATGCACAATAATTACATTAGTTCCTTAAAAACGTAATTCCTGAATGAAATTAAATATAATGATAAAATTTGATGAAAAATAATTTAATATATTAATTATATTTTTAAATTTCACTTTTTGTCACGTGATTATCGAGTCAGAATTAATTGGAAGTTCCAACATGTTCCGGTGTAAGCCTTGATGATTAATGTGATTTGTTGTCCATATAACAACATGCCTTTTTACCTAGCCTGAGAGCATCTTGTGCTTAGGAGTAATGAATAGTTAACATTTGGTCTTAGAATTACATTGTCTTGTAAAGGATACATTACATAAATGTCCTACTTTATTTTTCAATGTTACCTTCTAACTTTATTTTGTAATTAGATTATTCTCTAACTTCTCTGTACTCCACACGTGCAAGTATCCGACATGACAAGTCCTCTCCCTCCCCCTTCCAAGTACAAATAATTCATTGGTAAACTTTTTAACCTAAGTTTACGGGTCGACGATTTCCCTTTCCCCTTCGCCATTCGCTCTTGTCGATTGTCGTCTTCCATCAACCGTCATCATCTGACTAAAATCATTGGCTACACGTCGGTGGCCACTGCTAGTGGTCATTGGAAGGAACATCAAATCGCTCATAGGAGGGAGGAATCGAATCACGTGAGGGAGAACTCCAACGCAGCGAGTGAGAAGCCACGTCGAACTTCCTCGATTAGTTGACCTTGCTTTCAGATATGTCATTATCGTTATGTAACTTGGTTTGGACATTGATACCTTGAACCTAACCTCATGGTCCCATAAATCCTAGTTTTGTGATCCCCGCAACCCTAATTTTAAAATGTTGACTTCATGTGTCCCTATCCGACAAGATTTCATGTTATTTGTTTTATGTTAGTCTTATGTACTATTATTTGACAAGAATTTGAGATCTTTTTTTTACTAATGTGGTCCCTAAGAAATTCTAATTTTAAAATGTCCACTTTATATAGTTGTAGTAAAGTGTACAAAAATGACAAGAGATCGAGGGAGGAGCAGAAGTGATTGTTTACCTTCCAATGATGACCTATGTTTCAATCTATGCATTATTCTCTTTATACTTATATGTATTGTATGAATTGTTAATTTCCATTATCCTAATTGAATTGTTTACTTACTTCAATTTTTGGGTTATTTAATTTGTACATCCATTATAATGGAGACAAAGGAGAACGGGGTTGCCATGGAGAGATTGACACATTGTGATTGTAACCTTGACCTCATGTCCTTAATTGAGATTGATAATATGGTTAAAATCAATTGCGTGGAAGGTCTAGTATTCTATCACTAGGTGGAGCCGAGGAAAATTGGACCACAGGACTGAGAAACATAGAAATAATCGAAGGGTGTTAAAAATATGCAATGCAGCAGCTGAAGCTGGGCATGTTGATTTGTATGTATGACATCTAAAAAAGAAGGATTTATAAGTCATGTTCAGGCCACCGCCTCTTACAACTAGGAACGTGGTTATTGAAGAGATAGATCTTGAACCTCAAACTAAAGCGGAAAGTAATGTCCCAGCTATGCAAGGTTGGATGATCTAGAGGAGACATGTCAGCAACGAAGAAATTGCAGATGACATTGATGTCGAGGATGACGATGACCTATATGATGAAGATTATAATATTGAAAAATATAATGATGATTTGCAAGAGAACATTCAAAAGGTCAAAGAGAGCAAGGCATGGGCTGAGACATATGTGGCATCTAAAGTTGCCAGTGAACAATATGATGATGGCAATGAGAAAGGTGTTGCAGGTGACAATGGTGAAAGTGTTGTAGATGGCAATGATGAAGGTGTTGAAGGTGTTCAATCCATAGGTGATGAAGATGTTCAAGGTTTTGAAACTAAAGATGTTGAAGTTGAACGTGATGAAGGTGTTGAAGCCAGCGATGAGAAAAAGGGAAAGAATAAGTGTTCATGGGATGACACATATGTCATATCTCAGTCTATCAGTGTTGAAGATTCAGATTATGCATCTTTAGATTGTCTTCTAACATAATTTGACTCCGATTTCGAGGGAGGTGTACTCAGATATAGAGACCCCATCTTTGATGCATAAAGGAGTATGGAAGATCATTTTTTCTTAAAATTGGCATGCAATTCACAAGCAAATGAGAGTATTGAGCCCTGAAAGGGCCACGAGATTAAAAACAAATTCCAAGTCTTCTTCCCAAAGAGTGACAACACAAGGGTAGTTGCAGCATGTTATAAAAAGTGTGGATGGATGGTTATGTGCTCTCCAAAAAATTTGAAGGACCTGAAGATACCACGCGAAAATCAAAAGGCTACAGCCAACACATTCATGTCCAAAGATCATAAAAAAAATTCATATATTCCCAAGAGGCTTGCTAGAAAATAAGAGCCTTACTTTCGTGGTGATCCAAAATGGGAAGGGCTTACTTGACCAAGTGAAGAGGATATGTCTTATGTCATAAGTAGAATGTGTGCATGAAGACTTGGCTTTGAAGGCCATTCATGATTATGGTGTTGAATAGTATAGATTTCTATACAGATATCGAATTGAAATGTTGAGATCAAACTCACGTAGCACAATGACATAACTTTTTTAAGATCTCCGATTGAAGGGTTTGTACATTTGCATCAAAACACCTTTAGATGGATTCAAAGCTGCTTGCAGACCACTTGTCTATTTAGAAGATTGTTTCTTGAAGGGGTTTATGGAGGAAAACTTCTAACAACGGTAGGAATTGATTCAAATGACTGCATGTTTCCATATAGCACATGCATACGTCGAGAATGAGTCCATAACCACATGGACATGATTCCTAGAACTTCTACGAGGGGATCTTGATATGAACAATGGTAGAGGTTGGAAAATGATGAGTGATCGACAAAATGTAATTCTTATACACTTTAGTAATTTGTTTTATCACCTTACACAAGTCCTAAATGGTTTCGATTTTAATGTGCAGGGACTTGTTAATAGTGTTCATAATGTGTTACCGTAAATGAGCACTGAATGTGTGTAAGACACTTGTGGACCAATTTCATATCAAAGGGATTCAAGAGTAAGGAGTACAAATATTTATTATGGGCTAGAGCAATGTTTCTCGAGAGAATACATTTTTCTGGATGAGCTAGAAAAAAAATCACCAAAGGAAAGACAACGAATTCGAGAGTGATCTACTACTTCATGGAGCAAGGCTTGTTTCTCGGAGGTCCTGAGATGCGATATGTTGCTTAATACTCTATCTGAGCGCTTCAACAAGTATCTTCTTGATGCTAGGGACAAACTGATAATAATGATGTTGAAAATCATTCGTACCAAATTGATGATAAAATTGTTTAAAATAAGAGAGCCAATGTACATGCATATTCGCCTCATATGTCTCAAAATCTGTGAGAAGTTAGAAGCCATAAAGGATCATGGGAGCCTACTTATCTAGGTATTCACCTCTTTCTACTTATATGTATTGTAGAGATTATAATGTCCCAACTATCCTAATTGCTTTTTCTTTACTTATTTAGGTGATCTGAAGGTACATGTGAACTCCGAGGGGGCTCAATACGTATTTGATATGGATTTGAGGACTTGTAGCTGGAGAAGATGGCTACTAACAGTGATCCCATGTGTACACGCAACTGCATGTATATTTTAAAACAATGAGAACCCATATGCATATGTAAATAAGTGTTACTCAACATAAATCTTTTTAAAGTTATATGACCACATTATAGAACCTTTGAATGGACGTGATCAATGGTGGATCGTGCAGAAACCCGCACCTATCAATCCACCCTCACCCTCATTGGTTAATACTAGAAGAGGGTGAAAGTAGAAAACCAAGAGGAAGGAGACTGAGGAGTTGGAAAACTCTAAGAAAATTGTAGCTGAGAAAGGAAAACTCTCTAAGAAAGGAAGGGTTCAAATGAAATATACCTAGTGCGAAGACATTGGACACACTAAAAGATCTCATGCAAGTTCTGAACTTTATTACGCATATCTTTACTGTTTGCATGTTGAATGATAATGTATGTTTTCTGGTTTGCAGCAAAAAGGAAGGGAAAGCTCACAAAAGATTCAAAGTTCTCAACAATCAAATGTTACTCAAGTAGTACTAATATAAAGTTTAACATAATTATTCAACTCTGACTCACAATTAACTGATCTTAATGCTATGTATTTTTTTATAGGCTCCAACTAAATGTAATGATTAATAGGCTTTTGAGGAAAGCATTACAAAAAAAGTGAAATATTGAAAAAAATGTGTCATACTTGATGTAGAACTATTTTTTATTTCAAACAAACAGTTAGCTTTTGGTGTATATGTGAGATATTGACAAACAATTAACAATTTTTGGTCTTGGTGAACTTGTGAGATATTGATAAATAATTGTTTATTAATTTTTGTACATCCATGTGATGTTTTCACTTAATGCTTATGTGTATGTTTCTATGATGAATTGATTTATGTGTATTTTTATCAGTAATCGTGATATGGAATATGTGTTTCTCCATGTTGTTCAATTGTCTATTTAATTATCTGTGTTTGTTCTATGTGAAAACTCCGCTATAGCACCGCGTTTGATTGCTTGTAATGGATCATTTGTGCCCACAAACAAGCAAAGGATATCACCGCAAAATCATAAGTTCAAGGGCAGCCACATAAATATTATAAGTTGGAGAGCATTTTAACTCTTTGGCCAAAGTTGGAGGACAATATGGTTCTAACTCTTAAAGATTGAGGGCGGTCTAACTTTTATTCAAAAAGTTTGAGGGTTGATTCTAAAAGTTGGAGGGTAGGCCACATTTTAAGCCTAAAAGTTGGAAGGCATCCTTAAGGTCCTAATTTTCCTTTTACTACTATCAAACTAGACCACAATCGCATTCACATATATGTCATAAACATATACAAGGAACACATTACCAAGATAATTTCATAAGAAATGTCACACACAACAAGATTTTTCATTGAATCCAAGATGCCACTAATACAAAGTGTCACACGAAGGAAAGGAGTGATTTGCCATGTTCGATGTCACGTCACATAGGAGAGAGAAATTAGACACATGGACGGATCCCACGTCGACCACGCAATCGAGAAATGAACGATTATAGGTATAAGTTTATAATTGGAGGGCATTCTCATTATAAAATGAAGTTAAAGAATATAATTAAAAAATTATCAAAGTTTGAAGACATTTCTTACTTGTCTAGTAAAACATATTGGTAAAAATATTTTTTGTATTTGTTGCTCTACACAAACTTGAACTCCAAGTGACTCCATATATGAGTTCCTTTTTTTATCAATGTCAACAAAAAGAAAAGGATTTAATGAGAGTGCTCCCTACCTAAGTTGAAAGCACTTTGCTACCTAATCTCACAGACGCATGATTGGCGATCAACGAACCAGCGCGGCCAATGGGTGGTTCGCACTGGTTTGGGCGGTTCCAAGGCCGTAAGAGAAGCACTTGCACGCTGATGAGCTTGACCGCGAGTGCGCCATCAGTCTAAGGCTCATCACGCTATCTTCGATGAGGGGTTGAACCCACACGGATCTCGCCGTCGTCTACGAGATCCATCTCATCCTCAAGCTCTACGACGACAAGGACCTTGTCGACCACATCATCGCCCAAGAGGATGTCCCTGCCCGAGACGGCTACCATCGTTGCAGTGGTCGCTAAGGCCAGGTCGGCGAGGAGATCGAGCGCGGCTGCTTCTGGATTGTCCAATGCCAACAACCGGGAGCAGTTCATCGTGAAATCCATAGAGAAACACATGCTCGTCAATGAGCTCCAATCACGAGACCAAGGCCCATCACACCGTCACATGGTGGAGCTCGCCATCGTCTATAGGGACGAGGATTCGATCCACCTTGTCCTCAAGCTTTGCGACGACGGGGACCTCGGCGACCACATCACCACCCAGGAGGACGTCCCCGTGCCTGAGCCCGAGATGGCCGTCGTCGTAGCAGTGATCGTTGAGGCCAAATCGATGAGGAGATCAGGCCCGGCTGCTTTGCGATTGTCCAACACCAGCAACCGAGGAGAAGTTCGCCATGAAATCCATGGAGAAGCACCTGCTCGCTAACAAGCTTGACGTGAGAGCACCGATCGTGAGTCCAAAGCTCACCATGCCGTCTTAGGCGAGGGGGCGAACCCATGCATGGTGGAGCTCATCGTCGTCTACGAGGACGAGGACTAGATCCACCTCATCCTCAAGCACTACGATGACGGGGATCTCGACGACCAGATCGGACAGGAGACTGGGCGCAACAAGATGAACCGCAGGATGATGACAATGATCTGCTCTGTGACAAGGGACGAACCGTTAAATTGGGATAGCGTCATTGCGGCTGAGAAGCTAGGTAACATAGTGCTCCCAATTTAAGTAGGGAGCACCCTCTTAAATCCAAAAGAAAAACAGTAGGCAATGACAGTTATACCCTGTTAATCTCCCTCCAACCCATCTCTCTAACTGCTGGTCGCCATCCCCAACTCGTGTGGAGGACTAGCAGCTGACAATTTTCGCGACTTAATAGCGGAAGATAATTTCATCGACGAATGAATTAACTAACAGATATAATAGTCAGGATTAATGAACATGTAATTAATAAATTTATCCGTTGAATGAGTTGGTCCATACAAAATGATATAAATGGATACAAAAATTAATAAATTATC
Source organism: Pontederia crassipes (assembly GCA_030549335.1). Lineage (NCBI taxonomy): Eukaryota > Viridiplantae > Streptophyta > Magnoliopsida > Commelinales > Pontederiaceae > Pontederia > Pontederia crassipes. The sequence continues at coordinate 27,590,844 of CM060191.1, forward strand.
TAAGTATGAATATTATATGAATTTTTTTATCTGTGATGTAATAAATATCTAACAATCAGACAAAACCAAATATATTATGCAATCAATAATTTCAATGCTAAAGGTAAGACGAATAATAATTATAAGGTATAAAATACATAATGCATGTAGTTTAAAAGCACAAATTTGAAATAAAAGATTTTTAGAAGTAATTTGGAATAAAAGTTTACCCTCTATCCTATTGAAATCCGTTGGTTGATCATCAAAAGATTTATTTGCCAAATATAATTTGGTAGAAAAGTAGCCTTTGGAGGCAAGTCCGCATCAGCGTCGCCATATATGTTGGTGGGGGGAGGGGCCTCACCTTTCTCCTTTTCCTTCTTTAGTCAATTAAAATACTAAACATTAACATAAAAAAAAATTACATCAAGTTATCAGGGATGATTAGCGCCAAGTGATTAGATTACACCTCACACTGACAAAATCCATATAAGGGACTGTCCACGTGTCTACCAGCTATTTTCACTACATGGAAACAACAAGGGACTCCTGGACATTGGTTCAAATCAGAGAAACAAAAAGTTATAGATAGAGCCCTCAAAGTAAATCTCTCTTGCAAGTGATGACTTCAAAATTCAAATCATCATCTCAACTGGTATTGTGATCCGAAGATTCTGAACTGTCTTATTTCAATAAAGATATATGTTTCATATCTATGTCGAGTACTTTAGACACATAACGGTAGTAAACAATATCACTCGGTTACAATATCCTCTTAAACTGAATAAGCATTAGAACAAGAAACAAGAACGAATGACCTTGGACAAGTAAATTTCAACTACATCTTATTTAGCCAGCGCCTGGGCGAAGCCGGATAATGCCATAAGAAAGACGGCACAATCACCATTAATGTTACTTAGGGGAGCAGCGGAAAGTAACAGAGTTATCTTACAAACAAAAACAACATGCAGAACTGTGAATTGCAAACATCAATGATATGTCATTGTCCTTACCAGCAAAGATACTTTGAAACTTGACAGAGTTCGATTGATGACTACAGAGGGCTCTATGCTGAAGCAAACGATGTAAATGATTGAACAGATGCATAAACATATTCTAAACGCATCACAATTAGCCACGACTCTAGTAAAGATTTGGCAGAATCTTTGAGCTCCGACGATATGAAACAAGATACTTTGCTTACAAAATTCTAATAGTTATTTAGCAACAATGTTTGCACTTTGCAGACAATGGGCACAAAAGCAAAAGCAGAAGTATGAACCACTAATGTAAGAACCTACTCGAAAACAATCCCCCGTGCCAACATTTGAAATTTTGTGAAAGAACAGAAAAAGAACTCGTATGTTTCTAGTTGATCACTAGTTTGGCATGCCCAGAAATTTAAACTTTTCTTTTTCCTTCTCAAATCAAACACTGGGAACGATAAATGTGAATCCGATGTCTACAATCCAACACACAAACATAAAGAATTTTTTCAATCCCAAACCAAAATTACCAGAGTTCTCCTGACAACTCAGGATCAAATAAGAACACCAACGATTCCCGGAAAAAAAAATTATATATCAAAGAAACTAAAACAAGTCATTGCTTATAAAAAGCTACCTTAATAAAAATAACTAGGGAAGGGTCCATGAATAAACATCCGTTCATGGAGAGATCACAGGAAACGAACACAAAAGCTGGGGTTTACCAAAAGATGATGGTTAGATCATAGATGACAAACGAGAGAAGGGTCTCTCATACGGGGCTGAGGAGCTGAAAGATATGAGGTTTGGGATCGGTGTTCATGCCGATGACGATGATGAGGGGGATGAAGCCGTAGTGGGCTACTACCTTCGCCTTCTTCATCGTCCAAGTGCTCCACTCCTTCACGCACTTCGTCGCCGACCGTTCATCGGTCCCCTTCGACCTCCTGCCGCCGGCCTTTCCCTTCCCCTTGCCGGAAAACTTCGACGCCATCGATCGCCTCCTTAAACCCTAGCGGCGCCTCCTTAAACCCCTCGATTCGCCACTCGTGGACCACCGCTAAGGAAAAAGGGGGAAATAAAATAAAATAAAATGTACTTGCGTGCGTGTCAGTGTGTCACCGTCGCCCACAAACTTTGTCAGGCTTCCACCGTCGGATTTTAGGGGTGAGCACGGGTCGATCCGGACCGCACCAATCTTATTTCTTAAAAATTATTTTCGTCTCAATTATAAATTAAGTCGTCTGAATCAAAGAAATAAAAAAACGGCGATTTTTTTTTTATGGAAATCGAGCCAACATATAAAATTTTCACCTGATTATAATAATAAATAAAAATATTAATAATATTGATATTAATATAGTTTTAACTATTTGACAATTATTTGTTCATTTTAAAAATTTATTATCATATTATATGATATATTGACATAATATTTTGATAAGTCAATAATTATTTGGTTAAATTATTATTTAATTTTGTTAATTATCTTATTTTTATATTTCTTTTATTTTTTTAATACTTTGCTTACTCGATTATATTCTCAATTTTTTTGGATCGATTCGAACTCAATATTGATCGGGATGTGAACCGATACTAGGTCCAAAATTTTTGAATCAATCATGACCGGATCAAGATGAATCCGAATCCGATTTTATTTTCTCCTACTCAAATTTGGCATGATTAGATATTTTTATAAAAATACCATATTAAAGTTTTTAAAATAAATGTGATGTATATTTCAAAAGAAATTAAACATTCAAATACTACATATTCTAAAAATTATAATGTTATATAAATATACTACTTTTCTTTTGTAATGTAATTTGTAATATTTTAAGGATTAATTTTTATGGTCTAATAAAAAGTTATAATAATAGTTTAAGTTATAATAAGATCTGACTCGAGAAGAGGAGAGGAGAGAGAATTGCCGCGATTTGGAAGATGATCCGAGAAGGGATCATGACCTCTCTCCAATCATCGAAGAAAGAGTGCCTCTTCCTTTCATTTCCTTCAAAAAGAGATGACAGAGTTAGTCTCGTGAGTCATAAGTAAAACACCTTAAAATATTATATTATTTTAATATTAATTAAATTTGAATCTAGCTTTATTGACCGATTGGAAATACCAGTATTTAGAATCTTTGGCATGATTAAATTCGACAAATACAAATATAAAATATTTCTAAATCGGCGAAAATAGCGTCATTACGTTAAATAATATTTTAGAATCAACTCATAATATCTGAAGCAAATGGAGATATGCATAATCATAGTAATTTGTTTTAATTTTGTCGAATAAACAATCGTGTTTAGTTTTCTACCCTTTGTAATATTTTATTTGTTTGTCTAAATTTTATTCCATAAATCAACATTAAATTTTTGGCAACATCTACTTGGAAATTATCAATTGCCAATAATCGCATAACCTTTTTTTCGCGTTGCCACTTAAATATTTAGGAAGTGGCTTGAAATCACTTAACACTGACAATTGTAAGTACAATTCCAAATCTGTATAAATGACGAAGAGGAAAGAAATGTGAACGGATAATGGCTGAGGATGGGTCTACCCGGACGGGCCGGACCACACCGATTTAAGTTTTGAAAATGTATTCTCGGTCCTATGTATATTAGGTCTGCGACTGATTTTGATTTTTAAAAAACTCCGTAGATTTAGAGTCGGGATAGGATTAAAAGTAAAAAAACGACCCGATTTTCGATCTAATTGAAAAGAAAATATAATTAAAATATTATAATAATATATTATTATATTGGTTTCGATTCAAGTTAAAAAATTTGGCCTAACTTAATTTCGATCTTTATTTCATTCTTGTTTCATAATTAAAAATATAATTGTAATAATATTTTTTATTAATTTGTTTGTGTCATTTTCGAAGTCTGACTCCGACACCAATAAATTTGTCTTTTTTCTTATAGAAAAATATGTTCTAAGAAATGAGTGGAATCTGGTTCAAGCATCGGTCATCCTCAATCCGGTCCCAACTCAGTTTTTGTTGGATATAGTATCGGGTTCAAAAAAGTTTTATTCAATAGAAATTGGATCAGGACTAGGTCGAGGATGATCCCGACTTGAACCTAGGTCTACTCGGCCTTAGAACAGATCTTAAATCGATAAAATGTGGATATAAATGTATAATAAATGTTGAAGTTAGTTAGGTGGAGTCTAATTTTGAGCCTAACTAATTTGTTGTTAGTTATGATAAGAAGAATCTATGAGATTGTAATTTCCAGATTTTAATTTTTTTATAAAGGGAGATTGAGTGATTATCATGACTATCTTATTTGTTAGATATGGAATTATGAAGAATTAAGACAATATATGTGGTTATGATGGGTTGTTATTCAAGGCACATATCTGGTAACGATTATGCATCATATATTGTGGGGATCTGGATAATGTTTGTAACTGAGAAAAAGTTGAGACATCTGAAGAGAGTGAAATTCTAACGACCGTGGACATAAGAGAGAATATCTGAACTACGTAAAATCTATGTGTCTTTCTTTATGTGTGATTTCTTGTTACTCTTCCATTATCTGTTTATCAATTTCTCCTAAATCATCGGTATCAACAGTAAGTTGATATCGAGGATATTCTGCAACAACTGATATCAGAACTTCGGTGAAGGAGTTCGTGGGCAGTGGGAGCGATGGCAACAGATGACGGGAAGGTCAAGATCGAGAAAATCGATAGTAGAGACTTCGACTTCTAGAAGATGCAGATCGAGAACTATGTATATAAAAAAATTGCACGGGCCTCTCTCTGAGGAAAAGTCGGAGGCGATGAGCGACGCGGACTGGGCGCCTCTCGACTGGCAGGCGCTTGGTGTTATCAGTCTGACGTTGGCATGGAACATAGCCTTTAACATCGTGAATGAGAAGACCACGAAGGGTTTGATGAAGGCGTTATCAAACATGTACGAGAAGTCATCTGCATCAAATAAGATGTATTTGATGAGAAAGTTATTTGAAGATGTCTGAGGGAGCTTCGGATGCGGATCACATTAACGAATTCAACATTATCATTACACAATTGAATTCGGTAAGTATCACTTTCGATGATGAAGTGAGGGCTTTGATCTTATTGTCCTCTTTGCCAAAAAGTTGGAATGCAATTGTGACGACGGTTAGCAATTCTTCCGGTTTAACAAAGTTGAAACTCGATGATATTCGATATCTGATTTTGAGCAAAGACGTTCGCAGGAGAGAATCAGGAGAAGCCTCATGCTCGGCGTTGAGTGCAGAGGACAGAGGAAGAACGCAACAACGAGGACAAAATCAAGGAAGATCAAATGCAAGGCAACGAAGTCCTCGAGATCTGATGAATTCACCAAAGAAGCTATGGTGATCGGACGGGGCAGCAAGCTCGGTACTTTGTACAGGTCGTCGAACACGAAGATTATTGTAGCAGTTAATTCGAATGATATGTTTGAAGTCTGGCATTGTAGACTTTGACATATGAGTAAAAAGGGGATGAATGTTCTGCATAAGATTGATCGACCACCAGGTCTGAAGTCAATCGATGGTGAACTTTGTGAAAGCTGTGTACTGGGAAACTAGAAGAAAGTCACCCTTCAGCAAAGTGTCAAGAATGTCGAAGAGTAGCAAATTGGAGCTTGTGCACACGGATGTGTGGGGCCATATCTAGTTCCAACCCTTGGCGGGTCATTGTATTATGTGACATTTATCGACGATTATTTCAGGAATATATGAATTTATGTTCTACATTTATCGACGATTATTTTAGGAAGATATGAATTTATTTTCTAAAAAATAAATCTGATGTGTTCTGTAATTTTAAGAAATGGAAGGCGCAGATAGAGATCTGACAATGGCCGTGAGTATGTGAACCATGAGTTCAATGAGTTTTACGGGTAACATGGCATTAGGATGGAGATAACAATTCCAAGGATGTCACAATAGAATCGAGTTGCTGAACGGATGAATATGATGCTGAATGAGCGTGCCAGGAGCATAATGATTCATGCAGGTCTACTAAAGTCATTTTGGGCAGATACACAACTGCATACTTGTTCAACCGCAGGTCATGTGTACCATTGGAGAACAAACTGGAGTGGTAAGGAGATAAATCTTTCTCATATGAGAATTTTTTATTGCCTAACATATGTGCATATTGATTTTGCATGTAGAGATAAGCTAGATGCTAAATCTTAGAGATATTTCTTTATTGGTTATGATTCTGATGAGTTTGGATATCGTTTCTGGGATAATGAAAATAGAAAAATTATCCGAGAAAGAAACATCGTGTTCCATTGAAAGATCATGTATAAAGAAAAGTGTGTTGTAGAATCTGATAATACAAGGGTAGAAGGCAATTCTCAAGTTGAACTTAAGGATATGTCAAATGAAGATATAACTGTGTCACAAAAGATTGTTCAACAGGAGCCTGAGGTGATACAGACTGGACCGAGTACTCCACTACACATCAAGAGATCTACTTAGGAGATAAGACCACATGTGAAGTACTCTCTTTCTCATAATTTGATATTGCTAACTGATGTTGGTAAACTAAAGTGTTTCAGAAAATTCTTGACGATGGATGATTCAGTCAAATGGAAGTTAGTAAGGAAGAATGAAATGAATTCGTTGTACAAGGATAAAATTTGTGTACTGACAGAATTGTCTAAAATTGAAAAGACGTTGCACAAAAATGGTTGTACAAGATAAAGGAAGAGTCAAGTGACGGTCACATAAAATCGAGGTTCGGTGCAACCTCGGGTTCCCTCCAAAATTAGTTGCAAGGAGGAGCCGTCAAGAGTTCTGGCACATGCAGGTGTAACTCAATCTCAAGAGAATTAGTCTTCAAATGGGAGATTGTTGGAGTTAGTTAGGTGGAGCCTGATTCTGGGCCTAACTAATTTGTTATTAGTTATGGTAGGAAGAATATATGAGATTGTAACTTCCTTGTAACCATAATCTGGGAAAATTGAGTAATTATCATAATTACTTTATTTGTTAAATATGGAGTTATGGAAAATCAGAATAAGATATGTGGTTATCCTGAGTTGTTAATCAAGTCACATATATGATAGCGTTTATGTATCATATATTGTGGGGATCTGGGTAATATTTGTAACTAAGAAAAAGTTGAGACATCTGAATAGAGTGAAACTTTATGATGGCCGTGGACGTAGGAGATAATCTTCAAATCACGTAAAATCTATGTCTTTGTCTGTGTGTGATTTCTTATTACTCTTCCACTATTTGTTCATCGATTTCTTCCGGACATCGGTATCAATAGTAAGTTGATATCGAAAATATTCCGCAACAAGAAAAAAAAGACAAATTCTATATCAATATGAGAAGCACAGCCTTGTACTTCATGTTTTATAATGAATGGGAGGTGATGTCCATAAAGTATGGGTATAAAAAGCCCTCCTCCCTGTTGACATTCGAAGGTGCACATTTTTTAATTGACTATTATGATAATAATTATCTTATTACATTTTTATTAATTAATGATAATTAGAATAAATTTTAGCAAATACTCTGGAATGGTGTCCGGCAATAAAACGGTCCATGGGTCACTTAAAATCTAGTCAATGATTGACTCACTTTGACTCGATCAAAACAGGTTAAATCTAGTCAAAACTCGAGTCCAACCAGCCGACCCAACCCGACGGGTTTTAATGACCAACCATTCGGGTTAACTTATAGAGTAAAAATTTGAAATATAAAAAATAATTTTTAAAAACATATTATACACATATGGTTGAAATTTATGCTTCATCAATATTTGTTTTATTTATAACTACTTCATAAGTTTTTTTTAACTACTATTGGGTCGATGACTTAATTTATTATGTTTTTTTATTCAATTATTTTCTTCTAATTTATTATATTATATTAATTTATTAATTATTTATTATACAAGATGTTATATATGGATAATATTATACAAGATGTTACATTTATTGATTTGTATTATCCGATCCGACCTATCCCACTGATCAATCCATAGTCGGGTTGGGTCTTACAACATTGTTCACATTCCCTATAATCCCACGTCTCCACAAGAAGCACTCTATCAATTGGCTTACCATACACACCTCTTTTGGTCGGCGGACGTTCGGCAATCGTCGAGCTGACTATGATATTTATGTTCAATTCCACCTTATGTTTATTGTTGTTGCTTCCACTGTAGGATCACAAAGGGCACTAAGAGGAGGGTGAATTGGTGTTTATTCGAAATTATCGATTTCACGAAATTCATCGCGGAAGCATAAAAACCGATTCTTAAAATCTTTACAATTCGAATTGTAAACACAATATTAGAGGGAGAGAGACTGAGAGAAATCAAACACAAATAAACGTGGCAGTTATTGACGAGGTTCGGCCACACCTTGGCCTACGTCCCCGCTCCGACTTCTCGACCTCGAAACCGCTGGAGATTCCACTAATCCATTCCTTTGTTCCAAATGGGGCAAGGAAGAAAGCCCTTTACACAGCCACATTTTTCTCCTAGGAAGCTAATCTTTTCTCTCGCTTAAGAGGTAAGATTCGGAATCTCTTTTACACAGGAGCTCTCACAATCTTTCTGAAGAATAATTTCTCTCTTTTATAATAAAACCCTCACAAGAATTGAAGAGAGAAAGAAAGAAGGCTCTAAAATGATAACTTCAAGAGAAATGATCTTCTTTTGATTTCTTGAAGTTTTGCTTTGATGCTTGGATAGATACTTTTGCTTCTGGCCTTGGCACTCATTTTATAAGCTCTAGTATATGAAAAATTCGTCCAGAATTAATTTCACATTTTTCTCCTCAAAATATAGTCATTACTGTTCATTTCAATAATGGACTGGTCGACCGCATTTATTGATTGATCGATCGTACTATATGATCGTTGCGCTGATTTTTCCAGTTGTCGCAGCTGGTCGGTCGATGGGACTATCGGTCGGTGTCTCGACCGGTATAGTCTCACAGTTTTGATTTGTAGCCGTTGAGCCGATCGGTCTGTCGACCGATACAGTATCGCAATTTTCATTTGAATAGCTTATGCCTTGATCGGTCGACCGGTATCTCCGATCGATCGATCGGACTGTCTTGATCGGCCTTCATAGCTTAACTTTCTGCACGGTTATCCAAATTAGATGATTTTGGAGTCTATGAAAAGCTAACAGAATTCTCTATAATTTTGATATTCCACATTCATCCAAAACTTATAAGATCAGTGTCAATTATTTAATCAAAGTGTAGTGCATAAAGTTATCTCTTTTTCTTTAAATTTTTTAGCATTTTATCTTTAATCATTCGAGGTTTGTATCATCGAAATATAATTTAATATGTCATTAAAACTTAGATCCAACAATTTCCCCCTTTTTATGAAAACAAACTGAGAAATATGAAATATATATATATATATATATATATATAAATTGCAAAAAAGTTGTAAAAAATAATTTTACTCCCCCTAATACATAGCTTTCCTTACAATGTAGATATTCACATAAATATTAATTGTAAGATACTCTTCGTATAAAATGATATTCAAATCATATTTCTCCTATACTTCTCCTCCTTTCGTTTCATCAAAACGAATAATATATATATATATATATATATATGAAGCATATAAGAAATCATATGTAACTCCCCCTTAATCAATATTTTCTTTTTTTTAAAATAAATTATTTTTCCCCCTTTTGTCATATAATAGTCATGTAGAGAGTATTTCAACATAAGAATTTGAAAATATGACTCCCCCTAAATTTATGACTACTTTATAATGGTAAAATGAAGATAATTTGATGGAATCCAAAAAGATATTTATGGATATGGCATAAAATTTTGATGCAACAATGATATCTATGATATATGTAAAAATAAAGTTTTGAAGTTTTAACATACTCTCTCTATCGTTATGATCAATTTTCTTTTGTTCCTTTCTTCTCATTCAAAGAAATAGTCATTTTAAAATTTTTGAATGAAATTAAAAGAATAGGCTTAATCACTTAAGAAATATAAGAATGCAACCAATAATACTTTTACCATAACTTTTGTGCCTTCACATTTTTAATTTCACTTGTCATTTGCATGTGAGACACACCTGCAGAAATGATTATGTAACCTTTGGTACCCAAATTTCTTTGGGTCCTATTTTGTTAGATGTTATTCCTTTCTAACCCAAATCATGTCATTTTGTGAAGATTTTCTTGCTTTGCATTGATACGCAAAATGACCATTAAATCCACATATAAAATATATAATATGTGATTTTCTATATGTATGATTAGATTTCCAATAAGAGTTTTCATGTCTAAAGTGTTTTCTAGAGTTATTTTTTATTACATGAGAAATAGTTATATTTTTCAAAGAGATATTTTTCTTCTTTTCTTTTTCTAAAGAGCATGCTAGTTTTACAATTTCACATGCATGTGTAATCTCCAAAGTTTCAATTTCATTTTTGAGATTTTCATTTTCCATTTTTAATTTTTCAAACTCATTTTTCATAATGTGAAGATCATTCATCAAGGTTTCATTAGGAATTAGACATACATCCCTTTCCTTTTTCAAAATATCAAAGTCATCTTTTATAATATGAAAGTCATTCATCAATTTTTTATTCTTCTTTTTAAGAATAAGATATTTTTCAATTACAACAACAATAACAAAGCCTTATTTTTTAATTAAGAAAGAGAATTCCTTATGTACGTTAAAATTGATATTATCATCCTTATTATCATTATCACTATTAGAACTAGAGCAATAAGAAGAGTTGGATGATACCTCATCATTATGTGCCATTAAGCATAGATATGCATCCTCGCTGGACGAATTTGATGATTCACTTGATTCACCTTCACTTGACTCATCATGTCTTTTCTTCTTTCTTCTATGAGATGTCTCTTCTTTGTGATTTTTGTATGATCTTCAGGTAGGCTTCACATTTTTTTCTTTCTCTTTCACCAATTTGAGATACTTATCGAGTTTTCTTGAGTAGAGAGCGAGTATCTTTTCGTCTACTTCTTTTTCACTCGAGTCATCTTCACTTTTGCTTGATTTTGAAGTCAATGTCTTCTTTTTAGGAGCATTTGATTCTTCTTCTTCTTCTTGGATTCCGATCTCATAGGTTAGAAGTGAACCAATTAGATCGTCAAAATTTAATTTGTTCAAATTTTTTTCTTTAATCACCGTCCTTTTTGTATGCCAACGGGAGGAGAGAGAACTGAGAATCTTTTTCACTTTTTGGAGGTTAGTTCTTGGCTCGCCCAAAGAGACTAAGCCATTCACAATATCATAAAATCGAGCAACCATATCATTTATAAATTCATTATCATACATTTTGAAAGAATCATATTGATGATTTAGAATATTCACTCTAAATTCTTTGACTTTATCCGTTCTTTCATAAGTGGTAATAAGTTTCTTCCAAATTTCGGTTGCACTTTCACAACTAGAGATCCGATTAAAATCCATTGAATCCAATGTTCTTTGCTTTCCACTCCAATTTCAAAAAAACTTTCTGTCTTTCGTCATGTTCGGAAGACAATTTTTCATGTAAGTAATAGTCTTTTTCGACAATATCCCACATGTTTATATCAATAGAACATATGTAGGCTTGGATCCGAATTTTCCAATATCCAAAATTTGATGCATTTAAAAGGGGAGGATGATTAATTGATTGTCCTTCGGCAAAAAACAAATGCACTTGATGCCATAACTCTTAAGATTGTTAAATCTTAAAACAAACGATTGAATCTTAAAAATGATTAGATCCGAAAATGAGAAGATTCAAAAGATCAAAACAAGAGCAGTCTGCTCTGATACCAATTGTAGGATCCCAAAGGGCACCAAGAGGGGGGTGAATAAGTATTTATCTGAAATTATCGATTTCACGAAATTCATCGCGGAAGCATAAAAACCGATTCTTAAAACTTTTGCAATTCAGATTGTAAACACAATATTAGTGGGAGAGAGAGTGAGAGAAATCAAATACAAATAGATGCGATGGTTGTTGACGAGGTTCGGCCACACCTTGGCCTACGTTCTCGCTCCGACTTTTTGACTTCGAGATCGTCGGAGATTTCACTAATCCCTTCCTTTGTTTCAAATGGGGCAAGGAAGACAGTCCTTTACACAACCACCTTTTTTCCGCTTTAAGAGGTAAGGCAACCTCTCCTCCTAGGAAGCTAATCTTTCCTCTCGCTCAAGAGTTAAGATTCAGAACATCTTTTACACAAGAGCTCTCACAATCTTTCTGAAGAATATTTTCTGTCTTTTACAATAGAACACTCACAAGAAGAGAAGAGAGAAAGAAAGAATGCTCTAAAATGATAACTTCAAGAGAAATTATCTCCTTTTGATTTCTTGAAGTTTTGCTTCAATGCTTGGATAGATACTTTTGCTTCTGGCCTTGATACTCCTTTTATAGGCTCTGGTATGTGAAAAATTCGTCCAGAATTAATTCCATATTTTTCTCCTCAAAATATAGTCGTTACTGTTCATTTCAGTAATGGACCGGTCGATTGCATTTATTGACCGGTCGACCGGACTATATGACCGTTGCGCTGATTTCTCCAATTGCCACAGCTGGTCGGTCGATCGGACTACCGGCCGGTGTCTCGACCGGTACAGTCTCGCAGTTTTGATTTGTAGCCATTGAGCTGATCGATCGACCGTTGCATCGGCCGATCGACCGGTACAGTCTCGCAGTTTTCATTTGAGCAGCTTATGCCTTGATCGGTCGATCGGTATCTTCGATCGGTCGATCGGACTGTCTCGACCGGCCTTCGTAGCTTCGACCGGCAGGTTGACTTCCTGCACTATTTTGAGCATAACTTTCTGCACGGTTATCCAAATTAGATGATCTTGGAGTCTATGGAAAGCTAACAGAATTCTCTACAACTTCCACATTCATCCAAAACTAATAAGATCAGTGCCAATTATTTAATCAAAGTGTAGTGCATAAAGTTATCTCTTTTTCTTTAAACTTTTCAGCATTTTATCTTTAATCATTCGAGGTTTGTATTATCAAAATATAATTTAATATGTCATTAAAACTTAGATCCAACATCCACATGCAACCTCGACAAGCGCAACTGGCTGCCGAAGGGGAAGAGTGGAAGGGGGACGACTGACAATTTTTAAGTTCTTATTTTTTAAAATTTATTTATTATTTCTGTTTATTAATATTATTTGTTTATTATGAGTTATTATTTTATTAGTTTTTATTAATTTTTCATACTTAATGTGTACCCATGTCGTCAATCTTATGGAGAAATCACTTATAGCAAGTCAAAAGGTCATAGATGAAATAAATTAATAGTTGAGAGACATTCTAATTACAAAGTAAAGTTTGAAATTTAAGTTGTAAAATATGATAAAGTTCGAGGGTATTTGCTACATGATAATTTATAATTTAAATTAAAATATGACATTTGATGAGAATCGATTATGAATTATTAGTTTATTGTTAAACTAATTATTGTGTCCCAAATTGATAATAAAAATAGATGCCCTAGGTAAATCAAATTAAAATTGAAATTTGCTGAGCCCATGATCTAGTGATTAGTATAGATGATTGAATTGAATTGAATGAGATAAATAACATAATTAGAACTGTTAACTTTTAGCAAAAACTATGACTATATTATGTATAATCACTCGTCCCCCCACTGTACTTGAATTGAATTAAATTTGCCTACCATGGTATTCATCATTCTTTGTCCTACATGAAAGTGGCTTGGCATGATACTGATACCTTTTAATGAATTGTTAATTATTAATCAATTGATGCCTTCTCTTACGTAAGATAAATGATTAAAGATAATTGATAACTAAGTTATTGATATTAGTTATAACAAAATTTAATATATGGATAATAACTATGATTGATCAATTACTTATTATTTGTTATTTAATATTAATTGTTATGATCAATTATTAATTTGGGATAAAATGGGTATCCCCCATTTGAAATGGGGGACAGTCCACCTATTTAAAGGCGCCCGTCCGATGCGCATTGGACGGGCGCCAATGAAAATAGGATTTTTTATGATGAACCGGCCGGTTGAATGTTGATCCGTGCGACGGCATCCGGTTAAGACGGGGTGAAAATTTTTTTACCCTTTTTACTCTCGCTCTCTCTCTCCTCTCTCTCGCTCTCGCGCTTGACTTCTCCACCTTCACCTCTCTCTCTTGATCCGCCGCGAGCTCCGAGATCCACCGCGTCCGTCGAGCTCTCCGCCTCCACTGCTCTCCAGATCTGATGGCCCCGGCAAGATCTGTGCCTCGACGACCTCGTCAACTCCGCTGCCGACCACCGCGCAACGACATCCGATGCTTCGAATCTCCGATCGACACCGCCTCGTTCGATGGAACTGGTCGTTAGCAGTCTCCTTCGACCAGATCTGGTCGGCGGCGGCTCCGTTCGACCAGATCCGACCAGATCTGGTCGGCGACGGCCTCACTCGACTAGATCCGACCGCCCTGCTGCGCTCGCACGTCCCCGCCCGCACGCCGCCGGCCCCCCTACTGCGCTCGCACGACCCCGCCCGCACACCGTCGGCCACCCGCCCGGAGGTCATGCCAATCTCGCAAGGCGCCGCCCGTCCGCCCGCCATGCCGCTCCGTCCCGTCAAGGACAGCGCCGACGCCCGCCCGCCCTGCCGCTCCTGCCGAGGACCGCGCCGCCGCCCGCCCGCCCTGCCATCGCTTACCTCCAACCGCCCGCTTCCGTCAGATCTGCGTAGATCCGCGACGTCGTCGACAGATCTGCGCAATTCCGCGATGCCGTCGACCTCCTCTCTCTTGGCCATTCGCAGACCGTTCAACTGTTCGACCTCTTCGCTCCTCGCCACCGACCTCCTCGCTCCTCGCCACCGATCTCGTGCCCTCCGTAGCCAAGCTTGGACCCTTCCATCGCTGCTGACCTCGCCCTCCGTCGCCACTTACCTCGCCTCGGCCGCTCTCGCCCCCCTCCGCCGCTCTCGCCCCCTCCGCCGCTCTCGTTGAGGCCGCCGCCGCTCTTGCCCCCCTCCGCTGCCTCCGCCGCTCCGACCCACGATCCTCGACCTCGCCCGCCGACCTCGCCCTCCGCCGCCGACCTCGCCCGCCCCATCGCCCACGATACGACTCCGCCGCTGATGTCGTCGCTGACTGATCTCAATGTCGCACATCGACGATTTCGTCTATAATTGATAATTGTGTAATATGTAATTGTGTAATCTTGGAGTTATTTTCAACTTGTAATGTTTTTCAATTTGAGTTTGTAATATTACTTACGATATGATTGCCACAAGTCTAACGGTAATGTTTGCAGAAATTTGTAAAGTCTATTCCAACCTCAAAGTGTTGAGTCGATCAGATGAATTTTTGAGGTAGAATGAAATTGGATTTCAATGAATTTTGTTGTGAATTGTGAATGAAGAATGTTAGTGAAATTGAGATGTTAATTGTGCATTAGAAATGAAATTGGGAAATGCGGTATGAAGTTAAAATGTTATCGTCTTCGGAATGAGCATCAGAATATCAATCCAATTCAATATCGTTTTATAATTCAATCTCAACAGAAAGAGCGTTCGGCGCTACGACTCAAAAGAGGACGCTACTCACGGATGATAAAAATCAATGACTTTTGAAACATGCTCTCCACTCTAGATTGCAACACAAACATCTCTCAACTCTAGATTGCAACACAAACATCCTTGCATTACAACTCAAAATTAACAATTACAACATTACAATTCCAAATTGCAATTGACACTCTTATGATTACACAAATTAGACAAAAAAATTAAGGCATCGATGGGTGCTGAGGGTTTCCGACGGCAGGGATGGCGAGCCGGCGACGACGAGGGGTAGCGGCGGCGGACAGAGGCGATGTGTGCGAGGGTCGGCGGCGCTCAGCGGGGCGTGCGAGGGATAGAGGCAGGGCGCATGAGCTCGGGAGCGGCGGGCGAGCTCTGTCGGCGGGCGGGGACGACATCGAGAGGGATGAGATCGGCGGCGGAGCTCGGCGGCGGAGGGCGAGGTCAGCCGCGGCGGCGGGTGAGCTCAGTCAGCGGGCGGGAGGGACAACATCGCGAGGGACGAGATCGGCGGCGGAGGGCGAGGCCAGAGGAGGGCGAGGTCAGCGGCGGCGGAGGGCGAGGTCATCGGTGGCGGCGGGGCGCGAGCTCGGCTGCGGAGGGCATGAGATCAGCGGCGAGGAGCGAGGAGGTCGGCGGCAAGTAGCGAGGAGGTCGAATGGTCTACGGATCTGTCGGCGGCCAGGAGCGAGGAGGCCGGCGGCATCGCGGATCTGTGCAGATCTATCGACGGCGTCGTGGATCTGCACAGATTTGACGAAAGCGACGGAGGTCGGATCGGCGTGGGTGACCGGATCGTGTGTCGGCTCGGCGAGAGGTCGAACGTTCAGCGGCAGTGCGCGAGATCGAGAGCATCCCGAGGGCTGCAGAGTCATGGACGAAGAAGAGGCAAATGTCATCCGGGACCGTTCAGCCTTGAGCAGATCTGGTCGGCCGGCGTGGATCTGGTCGACCGACGGTCGAAGTCGCGTAGATCTGCTTGAGGCCGGTCGTGGTCGCGGATTTGTCATGGTCGAAGTCGACGGCAGTCGGTCGCGCAGATCTACTCACGGCCGGCCGGTCGGGCGGACGTCGTCGGGGTTTTCGCCGGCGCGCGTCTTCGAGCGAGAGAGGAGAGAAGGAGAGAAATGAGAGGTAGAGAGGAGAGCGGTGAAAAAATTAGAGTAAAGGACGCGATTTTTCATTGCAATGCTCCTTTTATTCTTGGCAAAAAACCGGTTCACGTCCGCTCTGATTCACGCGTCGATGTTCGGACCGAAGGAAGCGGATCCCGATTTTTGACCTTAAACCGAGATCTTCATCTGCGCCCGTCCGATCGGGATCGGACGGGCGCAGTAAAATAGGGGGACGCCCATTTTTCCCATTAATTTGATGGGTGACATTATAGTCATTAAAATTTTCCTTATACTTAAATTTGTGCTAGATGAATATGATGGTGATGGCTAGAAAATTGATCACTCGTCCGATGATTTAACCTATATGTGATATTATATAAATTACTTTGTAAAGTTTATTATATTTAAATTTTTTACTGATTTAACTCATTATGTTGACTAATTAAAGTAATAAAAATAAAGTTATATAATTGGATAGTAGCGCTATATTTCTAAGTAAGATATATTTAACTGACGTAAGATTTATAATATAAAAATGAAATAAAAATAAATTTCGATGAGCAACTAATTATCTTTTTTCTTCCTATGAAAATTTGTTCCAAACAGGGCGAAACGAGGAATAAAAAAATAAAAAGGGTCAGGCTCAAACCTTGAACTCAACTAACCCCCAAGTAAAGCCACCACTATTTCTATTTTTTTGTCCAAATGGCATACCAAAATTATTCAGAAGGGCCAAATATAACTTTTAATCTTAAAATTTATATTTTAACATATAAAACTTATAAAGTATTTTAAAAATTAGGGGCCTCTCCCTACCGTCTAGTTGGTCTGCCCTGGTTCTAAAATCTTGATCGGATCGAATTGAATTTGTTCATAGGTCAAATTAAATTTGACTCGTGAACACCCTTTGATATTGGTGTCGCTATTAAGTTAGATCTACAAATGATGGCGCGTTGCATCTGTCTGATTCGAGCCTTGAAAGAGTGGATAAATATGATCCACAGAAGCATTAATTAATTGTGCAGCTAGCATTGTTTTCCCTTTCGTCTTCTGCTAATTAGAATTTAATGCAATTAATGAGAAAATCAAAACGTGAAATCAATGAATTTAATGGAGGAATAATTGAAATCAATTCTTAAAGAAGGAAATGAATTAAAAAAATAAGGAATTAAATGACATTAATGAGAGGAAATCAAGAATCAAATGGCAATTAATGCAAGAAATTCAAATTTAATTCAAAATCAAAAGATAGAATAATACAAAAGATGAAAGGATTTGAACACAAATCGTGTAACGTCTGGTAAGCATAGATATAGAAAGGAATTGAATGCAAATTAAATTCAGAACAAGGAAAGACCAAAAGAGGAAGGGAATTCAAAATTTAATTTAAAATCAAATAAATAGAATTAAAGCGCGGAGGGATCCAAATAGAAAAGGGATTTGATCGAACATGCATTGTGTAACGTCTGTCAAGGATCAACACAAACATAGAAATAATTTAAATGAAAAATCAGATTCAGAACATGGGAGAAGTAAGAAAGGAAAGAGATTTGAAATCAAATAATAATGATGAACAATAAATCGGAGGAGAGATTTCCTCCCTGATTTCGCCCTTCGATTTACGCCTCGAATCAGGCCGACTTGCAATTATAAAAGGGCGTGAAGAGAAACCCTTGGACTCCTGTTGACTCTCCCCTAATGGTCGTCATTAACAATCATCACCTCCTCCGTTCCTCTTCCCCTGCTCCGATGAGATGCGCGCACTGAGTGACAGGAGCGGCGAACAGGGACGATCCAACGGAGATCCGACGCACAGCGGCCCTTCCTCGACGTGCTCGAAGATCAGCCGCACCCCATTGCCGGTCCGGAGCAATCGAAATCAGAGAAGACAACGCAGGGATCGCCGACGAACGGAAAACAATCAAAAGAGGTACCTTAGATGTTTAATCCCCATAAGCGATAAATCTTTGATCATATAATGCATGTGATGATGCCATAGTAATCTAGAGACCATAAGTTACAACTTTTGTATTGTAACCATCGTGATCCAACGGCCGGAAGTCAGCCGGAAAAGGAGAAATCGACGGGCGACTCTATTTTCAATTGCAAGATCGGTCGACCGACTGCAAGATCGGTTGACCGGCCCCATGAGAACAATTGACCGACCAGAAAAACGGTCGATCGGCTCAACAAGAACGGTCAACCGGATTTGTAAGGCACAAGCGTGCCGTCAGGAACGGTCGACCGATTCAAGGAGATCGGTCGACCGATCCGGCATCGCACATCATCAGGAGAGCGGTCGACCAATCGACCGAAAAGATGATGGTCGATCAGTCCATTATGGACTGTCGACCGATCAGTGCAAGAAAATGATCGACCGGTCCAAGGACAGAGAGAATTACAAATCGATTTCAAAGTACGAACACTGATCCGGCCCGAGTTGAACCCCAACTCAGCCCGAGTCACATACATGGATCCTAAAACAAAAGACTCGAACTGGATTTCCCTTACCCAGTCCGGGTTCTATTACAAAAGACGTAAATGACCTTTTTGAATTCGAAAATCATAATTGGGTCCCACTTTTTGTTAGACCCACTTGAGGCCATGTCCAATATAATACAGAATGTAATGGGCCTTTCTCACTGAGGAAAAGGGGTTTGATTTTACCCTTTTTCTCTGATCCATGATTTCTAAATTCTACAGATGATTAATAATGTAAGTAAAGCAAAGATGAAATTACGAGATTGCCATGTGCCGCCCCAAAGTACAGATTACAGAGGTCAACGGGTGGATATTAATAGCCCCACCACGGCCAACGTTATGAAGTGTGTATTAATAGTCCTATTATGACGGTATCATAGAAGAGGGGTAGGTAGTTAGCTGAGGAGACAGCGACCTACTGGTCTTCAATGATCACTATTCCTGAGATTTCAGGTCTTCTCCCACCTGTATCTCGAATGAAGGGTGATGCATTGGTCACACTCCTTCCCCCAGAGATTATAGTATTGAGCTAGAGGGACATGTAGCTAACTAAGGAGACAGTGAATCTACAGGTTTTTTAATTGACCACTGTTCCTGGGGTGTAGGTTCTCTTCCACTTACATTTCGAATTGGGTGATGCATTAACACCCACCCCTTTTTTCCTTTTTGGGCTTACTGACTTCAGAGATTCAGAGAGGCACCTTTGGGCCTCTGGCATCCTAACCTAATAAAGTCGAGCTCGCATAGGACAACGAAATTCAAGGACTGCATAGTAATGTAAAAGATTTAGTATAACTCATGGTAAAGTATGTAAAGTAAAGCACGGTAAAGCATGTTAAAGTAAAGTATAGTACAGTAAAGTATAGTATGGTAAAGTATAGTAATGCATAGCAAAGAATTGTATGGTAAAGTATAGCAAAGTATGGCAAAGTAATATATGACAAAATACAGAGTATGATATAGTAAAGACAAAGCAAAGTTACAAAAAAGAATAGAGTATGGATATAGTACAGAATAAGATATGGACATAATGATTCATTGCCTTATGTAAAAATATAGCAAAACATGACAAAGTAAAAGCATAGTAAAGTAAAGCATGATACAGTATGGCAGGGTACTATAGAGCATAGTAAAGTAAAGTACAGTAAGCATGATAAAGTAAAGCATAGCAAAGTATAGCAAAGCATGAAAAATAATGTATTGAAAAGTATAACAAAGTATGTCAAAGTAATGTATAGCAAAGTACATAGATTGACATAGTAAAGTCAAAGCAAAGTTACAAAAGAGAGTAGAGCATAGACATAGTAAAGAATGAAATATAGTTATGATGATTCATTGCTTTGTGTAATCAAAGTATTGATTATAATGAGAAAAGAAGAGATTATCTGTTCATGACAAAGTATTTCATTGCTTATCTGTTATTGATTCAAGCATGTTTTGATTATTAATTTATAGCATATAATTCTATTGTACTGGGCGTTTTCGCTCACGGGTATTCAATGCCCCTGCAGTTGGAATTTTACATGTGAGAATCGTGTCTAGAGAGGAGTGATGGAGAACGCAGTGCTCAAAGGTTGCTGCACATGACTCATTGCACTCAATAATGTCTTTCGTTTGCAATTGCATTATTTGAATAATTCATCTCTACATCAGAAGATTATTATGGTCTTTTCCGCTTTTATTGGACATGTAGTCATTTTCCTAGAGTTATTAGATATTGTTGTAATTTTCCACCTCATTATGGACTTTCTCAAATGTTGGTGTCCTTTGATATTCTGACCTCCCAGCTTCCGCAATAAAGTTCCTGAGTATTTGATTATTATATTCGATGCTACATATACAAATTATTAAATAGTCAAGGTCATATCATGGTCAATAGTGTAGCAGGCAGTGTAGCATTCCCGGGATCAACCTGATTGCCTACGTGGCAGGAGGGGCGATTTTAGGGCGTTACACTTCTAATCTTTACCTTCATCATTAATATAAAAAAAGATCCCATCAAAAAAATCATATATATATATATATATATATACACGCGGAATTAATTGGATGTAACACCCTATATATATACACTTTGTTGCCCTGCTCGTCACCGAGATTTACCTCGACGATGATAGGAGGATCGAAACATCGCATTCGATGGCATCGAGATTTCCGTCGATGGATCAATGGTGACAGCCTGCAAAGAGAGTGGTTTTATTTTTTACCTAAGTTTCAATCCAAGTCATAAAATGTAAAATTTGGACGTTTCACCGTGTTACATAAGAATATACATTATACAACCTCATTATGAAGCAAGATAAAAAAAACTTACAAAGGATGAACCCCATCGTATAAAACGTATAAGAATCTATATGTTTTCTTCACCAAGAAAACTAAGGAGAAAAAGGCTTAAGAATTTTATCGCTTTAAACTTTGTACATACTATCCTTTCCATCTACGCATCAGTTGTGGCCACACTTTATCTCATGTAAAATGGAAAAGGAAGTTCTATAATAATAATAATAATAATAATAATAATAATAATAATAATTATTATTATTATTATTATTATTATTATCATCATCATCATCATGAAAATTTTTTTCATGATTTCATAATAAATTTTCCACTTTCATTTAAATAAATATATATATAATACATGGAATTAATGTACATACAAAGCACCTTCCGCTTTGTAAGGATGCTGAGCGCATCTCAATCGTTGATCCACTCATTAATGGATCTGATAAAAAATGATTAAATCCCATGATTTAAAAACAACATCCCTACAAAACGAAAGGTACTTTGTAGGTACATTAATCCCTATATACATCCATATATATATGCCCTTCCTTAGAACAAACAAAAATTCTACTTGCAAACTTTCTCCTTTCATCAATCTTTAGATATAATGACTCTCTTATAGAAAAATCAATTCTCCTAGCATAAGAAGTATAAAAATTATAGGTTGCATCATCCGTATCAAATGTCATCCCAACGAGCGGTTTTCCATCTATACTATGCGAATGCTCATGATCCTCATTTATACTTTTAATGCAAATATTAGTAAATTCCTCGGTGGCATGCACACTGTGTGAAATTGCAATAATGAGGGTTACATTTCATTTTAGAGTCAACAAATAAGCAACAATTTATTACCTTTCTTCGAGATCCATCGTTGAGCCAATTTGAGTGTGGGATGACATTATTGTTACTCTTCAAGATGACATGCGATATGAACAAAGGTGCATTATCGTCTAATCACTCGGGTATATTATGCAGTTAAAACTAATGGAAATCATAATACACATCACTTGGTAATAAACAGAGACACTTCATTCTATGTTGTTTTGTAAGTGAAGCTAAAATATTGTTCTTATTTCTTCAAATATGAACTAAACTTAAAGAGTGAAGCAGAATGTACCCGGGATCCTTCACTGAATGTACGGAGGAGCCTTCGCTGAATTCGCGGGGAGGTACTTCATGCTCTAGGCACGTTGAAGAGGTCGCAGGCGCAGAGCGAGAGAGAGCGCTGGAGAGCAACCTAGGTCAATCGAGAGAGAGAGAGCGTCAGAGGTCAAGCGAGAGAGGGCGTCAGAGATCAAGCGAGAGAGGGCTATCGGAGAGCGTACCTCTACAGAAATCGTTAGGGGCAGCGCGTTGGAGGTCCACTGGAGCGAGATCTCCTTTCGCGAGCGAACGAAGCTTGAAGAGGCCGTGCAAATCCTAGGGCACCAATTCTCAGCTCCTCCGCCTTCGTTGAGATCTCCTTTCGCGAGCGAACGCCAGAGGTGAAGCTTGAAGAGGCCGCGGTACCTTTGTGCCCTAGGTCGCGCGCAGATAGTGAAGGAGATCGCGGTTCATAACGCACGGCGGTTCTCAACTCTCGCAGATCGCGATCATCGCCTCCGGTTCATCGCGCACGCCCTCCGATCAAAAGATCGCGGATCGGATGGATGACAGTGCGTGAATGCACCCAAATGTGAATGCACCCTAATATATATATATATATATATATATATATATATATCCTCATGCATATTCCACAGGAACAAGCGTACGATTGGCCCTATTCGCGCACCTTCACTTCGTCTCGTCGTCCTGCACAAAAAGGCGACCATCGCCTCCGGCTCTCTTTCGTCACCTTTGTCCAGGGAGGGCCAAACGAGAGCTCCCTTTCACGGTCTAAGGTAGAGGAACGGTCTCCTCTTGATAACGATATACATATCAATTTATAAATAGCGATTCAATTGCCGAATGATAGATTAATTACAGGCCGCAGTAAATATTAAATATCTGTAAATTTAATTAGGAGATTAATAAAACAAGTCTTTTAACACTTTTAATAGTTAAATACATTGATATATACAAAATAAATATAGAATTTTAAATTGTTTAATTATGAGTGTTGTATAACAAACAATCTTTAATTTTCAACCTAATATTTTCTTAAAATAGTTTGTTATCCTAATAATTGTAATCTAATATCTTAAAATCACACTATCTATCTTACATCTATTTAGTGATTATTCAAATAATAAGTAAAATAAATTTAACGTTACGAACGAATAACTGCGGTACTAAAATTAATACAATTAACTATTATAAACTTGTAAACTTATTTATAGAATAAATTTGAAATAAAGTTTACCCTCTACCTTTATCCTCTAAACCCTAATTAAATCAGTATATTAAAAACTTCTAATAAATCATCAAATGCTATTATTAAAGTTAGTTTATCAAATATATTGTTTAGCGGTTTGACCAATTTAAACCATTATTTTTTTAGAGCTGGGACTATTGTCAATATTCTGCTGCCTTGAACGGACAGTGCTGGTAACTTTTTTAATGGATAATCTACTTTTATTTTAAAAAAAAACGAGAGAAAAAAGGTTACATGGAAATTAGATCACTCATATTTTTTTTAAATGGCCTTCTTGAATAAGAAATTAATAATATTAGAAAATATAATTTGGAGAATTAATCGGATAAGAAGTAAAATAAGAAATGACACACGATTTCATTTTATATTAACTAATTCTTATTGATATCATATTGACTTTATTTTTTTCTAAAAAATATTAAATTTATCATCGCAATTTATTATAAATTGTTTATATAATAAAATATAATTATCTTTCTAACATGATGTAATAAAATATAATAAATGTATTTTTTTTACGCCACATCATAGTTATGTAATACAATGCTTCAAAGTTCAGAAGCAATAAATTGAAGTTGAGAAACTATTTGACAAACTAAGTTCAGAAGCAAACTAATCTAATTGAAGTTTAGAAGCAAACTAAGTAGTGGTTTTGTTTGGCAACTGGAATCAGACGTAATCCGACTAGTTTCAGTCATAGTTTCAATCGGTTTCGCTAAATGACGTGACATTTGACGAAACTCGAAACAGAATTTGATTCCAAAAAAGGATCGCGTGACCCCTTTTTAAATAGTGGAATCAAGCACTATAGCGTCGTTTTTTTTATTTCACGTGTTACGTTTTTTTCAATTTTCTTTTTTTATTTTCTCTCTCACTTATCTTATAAAATAATTTATTTATTAAATATAAGTTATTTATTATAACATATTAATATAATATTATTTCTTAGTTATTATTTCATTAAAATTTTTAATATTTTACTTCATATAATTATTAAAAACAATTTTTTAATATAAATAAATTATTTTCTATCGATTTTTTTAAAAACAAAATTATTAATTATTACTTTTATTTTTATTTACTAGCAATAATATTTTATATTTATATCTAGAACTCTAGAAACTTAATGGAACTTCAGTTCTTGTTGCCAAACGACCCATAAAGTTGGAGGATGATTAATGAAATTTACCTCATCATTTAGCAAAGGTATCTCATTCGAGTTTTGTAAATATAAAAAAATTAATTGAAAATCTCATCTCTCATTATTAAGCATGCAACTTTGGACGACTTATCGAATTAATTAAACTCGATGTAGACTGACATTTAATTTATGAATAATACATATAATTATTAAGTATCAACGACATCTCTTCCTAATAATCGAGAGGCTAACAACAAAAAAAAATGTTATTTATATAGAAAAGTATGGTACAAATCAAGTGACAACAAACAACTAATCGAGGTGAATATTTAATTCATACTTGTTTACTTTCCGATATATTTTATTTGTTTGTATTAAATAATAAAAAGATAACTAAGAATTAAAAATCAAATTAAAAATGAGAAACCAAAAAATATATTAAAATATTTAGTAATCCCCCGGTTAGAAAGCCACTGCGTCCTCCCCCCATTTCTTTTCCTCTCCCAAAAAACCTTCGTCGGCTTCGATCCAATCGCGTGACCGTTACTCTTCCGGCAGGAGTCGGTGGCCTCCTCCCCCATGCCCTGATGGCAGAGCCGGAGCCGGAGCCGGGACCGGAGCCGCGCAAGTTGGACCCCGACGAATCCGGAGGCGGCGGAGATCCGCATCCGCCGGGCGCCGCCGCCGCCGTCGTCGCCTTGAGCCCCGGGGAGAGGACTCCCTCGCCGGAGAAAGGCGCTGCTTACGTGGCCATCGATGTGAACTCAGAGGAGGGGCTTCCGGTGTCGGAGAAGGAGGCGACGGAAGGAATAGGAGGCGATTGGCGGGAGGCCGTGTGCCGGATCTGCCATTTGAGCCCAGAGCCCGAGGAGGGCGGCTCGGAGTTGATCCAACTCGGGTGCGCGTGCAAGGGCGAGCTAGCCGTTGCGCACCAGCACTGCGCCGTGGCGTGGTTCCGGGTGAAGGGCAACAGGTATCCAGTTTATTTCACTTTTTAATAGTTGCGTTGCCTTCTCTATCCGATTTCGTTATTCGCAGGGAGTTCTTGTGCAATGTGTTGTTCCGGATGGTATCTTATGTTCAGTGAATCGGATGTTTCTTCGACATCTGAATAGACGCAGTGCTTAGCATAATGGAAATAATGAATTATCTCTTCATATTTGGTCTCGTGATTCCTCTATTTATGTCCATAGTTCCTTGCTGTGGTTCTTTCTCTTCTCTTATAATTTAGCATCATACAACGTCGTATTGAAATTTCTTTTCCTTGATTATTGGCTTCTGAATTCTTTAGCTAATCATTGTGGCAGACAATGAGTAGTTAATGTTATATCTTAAATCATGCCAGTAGATCAGTGAGGAGAGATTTCTTGCGCCAAAGTACCTTCAATCAGCACCTTATTAAAGACAATAGACCTACTTAGGCACTCAAGTTGAAACTTGAAAGGAATCTTCAGTCGTAAGTGGCTCCAATTTGCAACATATGGTATTCTATATTGGGTTTGATTAAATTCTAGGGCTGAGGAAGAAAAGATATACAGAGTATCGAATAATGCAGTGATTTTAATCAATTTTCTAATTCTTTTCCTTGCCATCCATTTGTGTGTGCGATTGCAGGATTGCAATTTCTTTGTTAGGTGTAATTTCAGTGAACTACTGCTGAGCGCGCAAGGGGGTGTTCAACTATTCCGACACATCCAGCAAATTAACTGACCATTTGTTGAATTCGGTCAATAGTTACTTATGTATATGTCATGTTGTTTGTTGATATGTTCTGGATCATAACCCGGCTATCACTCATATGTTTCCAAATTCAGTTAAAACACTATGCAGTTAAAGATGTCAAAATTTTAGAGGTTATTATGTTCTTAAATTCAAAGTTTTTTAGTTTCATAAAATATTTATGATAGATGTTCAAATTTCTCATATTCCTGTTCCAAAGTAAATTCCTAGTACCTGTTTTATTTTTTCTGAGATGTAAATTCCTATTATCTGTTGACAGAGCAGTTATATAAACTCTTTAAGAGGTAGGGGTAGGAACAATGTGGATTATTGTAATATTTTGTCATTGTCTGAAAACTCAGTTAACAGTAAATTTCATAAATTTACGTGTCTTATCTCTCTTTCTCTATAATTGAGGAAGTTTTATATGGATAAAATTGAGTGAGACAGTAGTGACCTTGCTGAAATTGTATAGATGTTATCAGAAAGCAATAACTTGCACTTTTCAATCTTATGACTTAAAGTATCATATTTGCATTACATCTGATTTCATTTTTAATTTGTGAGAATTTCATTTGCAGGCAGATGTTATGTATTATCAGCTTTAGTTTTGTCCGTCTTATCCAGACTATTTATTATGTATTGCGGCAATTCGTCATTAAATATGTCTCACCCTTCTGTTGTGCTGTTTTTCATAGCATCAAAATGATAAAAAAAGTCTGTTTATCAAATTCATCTTAGATTGATGACTTCATGCACCTCCACTTGAGGGAAGTAAGCTAGGGATGCCATTTTTGGACTTGGCCAGAATGAAAAGTTAAAAAGATTGGCAATGGAAGTTGGATTCAAAAGCAACTTGCTTCCAGTTACCTGTCTCTTCTGCATGTACATCTTTCCGGGACCTTCATGATTTGATGAGAAAGAGCATACATAAACCTCAATTTTTTTAATCAAACTTTAGGCAGCAATTGTTTTACAATCTTGGGTATCATATATAATATGTATAGC
This sequence comes from Pontederia crassipes, assembly GCA_030549335.1. Taxonomy (NCBI): domain Eukaryota; kingdom Viridiplantae; phylum Streptophyta; class Magnoliopsida; order Commelinales; family Pontederiaceae; genus Pontederia; species Pontederia crassipes. Next base: position 27,618,483 of record CM060191.1, read on the forward strand.
AAGTTTAGAACAAGAAGAATGGAGCGTCTCACGAACTCCTATCATCTCATGAATTCATCAATGCAACATCAATGTGCATAAGACTATTTAAAGTTAACCTATGAAGCTCTTATTTCTTTTTTGTTATCGTGCTATTAATACAGAAAGCTATAAACCATCATGAATGTTTCGCTTGGTTGCAGGTGTTGCGAAATTTGTGGCGAGAATGCAAAAAACATTACTGAAGATGATGATTGTAGATTCATGGAGAAATGGCACGAGAGGAGGCAAATGGACGATATAATCATCTCGGAAAGGACTAGTTGTTGCTCGCGTCAGCCATTCTGTCATTTCGTAATGGCGTGCCTAGTAATAGCCTTCATACTTCCATGGTTTTTCCGAGTAAACGTTTTCTGATATTCTTCCTTCGTTTCATCTTGGTGGGGAATGGTATGCTCTGAGTGTATTTTGAATAGATTAATATGAAAGATTTGGAACGAACTTTGAGAGATGCGAGTTATTGCATTGATTTCTATGTATAGTCCTCCAACTCGAACTATTGTTTCGAATTCATTTATAATTATACTGGGCTTCTGATGGCAAATACTATGTCCATTTTTTTTTGTTCTTTTCATATACATTCCTTATGTTCTTCTCAAGCATAGCAATTGAATGCCTCTTCGAGGAGGATTAGTTGTAGCAGAAGGGGCACAAATCACAATTTGGTTACGAGCTCTGGTTAACCACTTGATTTTGATTGGGAGATCGTACATTTTAATGGAATGAATGAAGATCTGCATCCGGCAAGTCTTCAAAACTTGTCCGTGTTTTATTTGCAGAGGCACAATACAACTTATAGAACCATATCCATGCATGCAAGTAAGCTAAAGTACACTAGTGCAGCAAAATAACCCCGTACATAATAAAAATAAAATAAAGTAGTCAATTTAGTCATAGCAGGAAACCATGCTGTTGGCTTCGTCTGGCTTGATTGATCACATCACTCCTTAAAAAAGGGGCAGGCTTCAAGTTTGGAAGCAGTGGCATCATCAGCAGGATCAACAGAGCCCTGTAGGAGGCCGCAGAAAAGCTCAGCCGGATCATAATAAATCTCCACATCTTCAGCTCTCAGCTGTTCGTCCACCTGATCGAAGCCATAATTTTAATCCATCAAATTTTCTATCAAAAGACGATAAAGTAGATTGATTGAGACTTCGATTCATATGACATTTTTCTTCAAAAAAAAAAAAAGAAAAAGAAAAGGCAAAACTAAAGATGCTACCATTTGGATATGTTCCCTAAAACTAATTAACAATCAGCATGTTAGTTCGTTGGACATTACTGCACTGAGCTATACGAAACCTTGAGAACAGCCACCCCGGTGAACTGAACCGGATCTCCGGTGGGAGCATGCCCTTTGAAAGGGCCCTCCATGTGGCCCCAGTGCCGGAACTTGAAAGCGATCACCGGCGGCGGGGAATACACGGCCAGTACTTCCCACGCGAACCCCCGGGGAAAAGCCTCGCGGAATGCGTCGTGCGACGACTCGAACGTCTCGGCCTCCGCCTTGTAGTAACGGAACTCGTCCGGCAGAGAGCTCTGCAGCAGCACGTTGTAGCTGCCCGCCGCCAGCGTCTCTGTCGCCGACAGCCCTTTCCGCCCGTTGACAGAGAGCTTGAACTCGCCGGGGTTGATGGACTTGAAATCCTCCACACGGATCTTGTGCGAGAACTCCATCTCCCACGTCTTGATGGCGTTCTGCACCGTCTCCTCCAATGAGCCCTTCGGCCATGCCTGTAAGAGGAGTCGTAACTTGTGGATCAATCAACATATATAAACAGGCAAAATGAATATGCATGCGTGTGTTGGCAGGTTGCCTTGGTTCTTTCTTCCTCGAAGAGCTTGTTTACGACGTCGAATGTGGGAGGAGCTCCGTGCCTCCATTGAGTGTTCCTCTCGGCATCTCCGCCCAAGTGAGACCTGTACTTGTCTCCGGCCATTGACGATTATTCAGTCGTAGATTGAGTTTGAGTTTGAGAGAGAGAGATGGGGGAGAGAGACTCCCACGACGGTGGCCGGCCTATGTAGATCATAGGCATGGGAGAGGAGAGAGAGAGTGTGTGTCTGTCCCATGCAGATCATGGGCATGGATGCAGTGGTGGCACCGTATGCAAACGCCATGACAACCTGCCACGCACATTTCTTTTTCTGTACTTCGAGATCATATTCTTGAACAATGATTCTAAAATTTCTTTTCATCATCAGCTAGCTAATGATGATATTGTTATTAACTTATTATTATTTCCTTAGAAATGCCTTTTTTTTATAAAATCTAACTCGATAAAGTTAACCAACTATAAAGAAATATTTTCCTTTTTCCGAAGCGGTTGTATTTTTTTTTCGATATAGTCGGTGATCCACTGATGTGACTAATGCGATGCTCGTGCCCGAACAAAATGATACTTCGATCAAGATTAGTGTTTCAAAAACTCGACTGGAGATTACAAACTTTCTTTGATTTTGGGATATAACTCCGTTAATTAATTCTGTCGAGTAATATTAGTTGCGTATATATATGTAATATTCTAAATAATATTATTTTAATAAAATTCGGTTCTATCCGATCGAACCCGGTTGGATCGATCCAACCGCGACCCAATTAAAACGAGAAAAAAAATATTTCTAGCTCTTAATTAAAAAGCATAAATCTAATGGCTTTAATTTTAAGTCTAATCCAACTTTAGTTAAATTATTAAAAATAATATTCAAAATTTCAAATAAGGTGTAAGTTTTTCAAACTCAAGTCATTCCAATTAAATCTAATCCTTCCTTACTAAATCCTCTAACAAATAAAGTCCTAAAATCATACTTCCGAAAAGATGATGGGGGGATCATGTACATACTAGTTTATTTCTGTTCTTTGTACTAATTCTCAAGTAATAATATACTGCTGGTTATATGTTGGATATTATTAGGACTCACCCTAGGGCAAAAGAAGCCTTTTTAAACCATAAGTGATGTTGCCCAAGTTCTTAGATAACTAATACATGCTTTGAACTGATTAAGATTGGTTGACATGTATTGATCTTGAATCTCGCACCTACGTAAATTTCGACGAGTCAAATATGTGCATCCTTAAGAGGTTTATTGTCATGATATCATATATAATTTTAATTGGCCCTATCTTAAAAGAATGAGGTCAATGACTCTGTACAGGATACCTAATTTTAGGTGATCAGATCTGATCATATTTTATTTATATTGATACCTAATTTTGTTGATTAAGATTTTATTATACTGATTTCTCATCATATTATCACATGAATTATTATTATGCCATTGTTATTTGTCTTATTGATATTAATATTTTCTATTGAAGAATTTAGAGTTAAATGTTACTATAGAGTTATCCTTCATGATTATCAATTATTGATCACATTATTTATTAGTTTATTGTTCCTCTATTAGACTGTAAAGTTCATAGAATATCATTTTCCCAGTATTGATCCAGCAGGCAACTAGTGAAATAATGGATGTGCCAAAACGACTGCATTGCTAGTGATGATGATGTGCACACGAGAATATTCCGAATTTTATATTGTCTTTTATCACTGTTATCATTTATTTCAAATGATTGAGTTGTAATAAAATATAGAATGACTAACTTTATAGATGTTGAGGCTCAATTTATCTATTAAGAGAAATACTAGATTTATTAATATTTTAGTTTTTTTTTCTAGAATACTTATTGTTTATTATACACCAATCAAGAAACTAGTCAAAGTCAATTTTTGGTCAAATTTATTTGCATAATCAATAAAGTTTTTTGGTTGGATTCTCACCACACGGTGATGTTTGATTTGAAGGCATTGCATTTTAGACAATGACGAGATTTTCAAATATATAATAAGAATTTCATATTTCTAAAGATTTTTTTTTCAAAAGAGGTCAATTAATAGGTACTTAAAAGTGTGGGATTTGAAAATTTTTAATTAACGTTTGGTAGGAATTTTATTTTGAACATTGAAATGAAACAAAATGTCAAGTCAGTTTTGCTTTGGGGAATTAGAAACAAAAAAAAAAGGAACAAAAGATGGCCGTTACGTCCAAGTCGTTATAAACTCAAAAATCTGGGCCCGCCCTTTTTTTAATTCTCGTCCTCAAATCAATATATGTGTCGCTGAAAGCCTGAAATAAAAGAAAAATAATAAACTGTGGAATTTGGAGCCACTCCCCATTACAAATATCAGAACTCGAAAAAAGAGATTTTTAAGCGTGCACAAGAATTCTTTTGCGTTGGATTTCCCTTCTTTTGCATTTCTTTGGATCGGCCATGGCGCATTTGGTGTCCCCCGTATGCACGGATTTGCTCCTAAAGTTCCGGAACCCCTCGCCGCCCTTGCCCTGTCCTGGAAGCCGCTGGCGGAGGTTGGTGGACGCCGGGCGCTCCACGGCCGATCCCCACTCCTGCAGAGGCCGTAGGAAGAAGGAGTTCAGAGTCGCCGCCTCGACGGGCGGCGCCATCCCCCAGGATGACGTCGCCGACGATTACTACGCAGTTCTTGGACTGGTGAGCACTTTTTGGGTCTCTTATGAGTTCTGCTTTAGCATTACTTGAGTTTCTGTTTATTGTTCGTTTTATTGTTATACTTAATGGGTACTGATTCTGATATAAACTTATTTGCGAATACAATAATATATTTTGAGGGGCAAAAGGATGACCAAGAGTAAAGATTGAGATTACTCAACCTAGTGAACCAAAATGGAAATTACGGTAACATTGGTGGATTGAGATAACTTGATCGCTGGAAGCACATAATAACTTGTTGGTGGATTACTTGTTGGTGCATGAATTGTTTTAAGAACTTCGACGGATTCAACTAGGAATTAGGTCACAAATTTATAAATACATTTTGGAACTCACTGGCAGTTTGCCTGGGTGAGATTTATATGCCTTCATCTGGGCCATCTCACTATGAAATGGTTTGCATTCCTTCTATGCGGTTTAAAATGGAAGTCATCCCTTTGAGGACTCTGAGATTTAATTCTAGGTGCTGGTAAAAAAATTAATGGCTGTACATGACATCAAGTAGTATTCTGATTGGCCATATTGAACTGGGTCTTCCTTCAGGAAACATATAATTGTAGTTGTCAACTAGAGGCATCCTTTTTTTCTCTCAAGTCTATGTAGCACATTACACTATGAACAATGGATTATTTGATATTGACTTTTCAAACATGAAAATGCTAGCTAAGGATTCTACAAAAGTGTGTTTGGAGAAATAATTTGATTTAGCCTCCGATAAGAAAAGTGAAGAACTGGAAAATGATGTACATGCAATATATGTGCGATATATGATAGATTTATAGCATTTGGAAAAAGAAATTGAAAATTTGTCGTTCATTTGTTCAGTATATCTGCAAGTTTCTTTTTTCTGTTGACCAGTTTATTTTCTCACTGAAGTGTTGAAATTTGTGTCACATTCATGATAGTATTCCCCCAAAAGAAAGTGTTGATGACACCCTGTTATATCAGAATCATGGTTATATGCAATAAAAGCTGAGTGTATCACTTTTATGCCTATTATTTTTCACTTTCATGCATATGGACAATGGATGTTTCTACCAGTTGCCAGATGCTACTCCTCAGCAGATAAAGAAAGCCTACTATAATTGTATGAAGGCATGTCATCCAGATCTTAGCGGAAACGATCCAGAAATCACAAACTTTTGTATGTTCATCAATGAGGTTTACACGGTGAGAGCTCTAATCTGAAAATAAAATCAAGATCACTCATCCTACCCCTTAAAACCATTCATAGAAATAGGCTAACATGAATCAGAGAAGAACAGGTGCTCAGTGATCCTGTGCAACGAACAGTTTATGATGAAATTCATGGATATGCAGCAACTGCTATCAACCCTTTCCTTGATGATAGCGCTCCAAAAGATCATGTCTTTGTTGATGAATTCAGCTGCATAGGTATGAAATAATTCTCCACTTCAATTTCTGACACAAGGAGAGAGAGCTACCACTGATGTCATTAGGAATTATCAGAACTAGAAAAAATGCTTAATTGTACTTAGTTCTTCTCAAAGTGAAATGCCCTTTTATTATATTACCATTTTGTCTCGTGTTTCCTTGGTGCAATCAGGCTGCAAAGGATGTGCCAATTTTGTGATAGTTGCTAAAGTTTTTTCTCTACTTCAAGTTCTGACACGAGTAGAAAGAACTATTACTGATGTCATGATGAATGATTAGAACTGGAAATATATTATAAATTATACTTAGTTCTCAAAGTGGAATGTCCCTTATATTCTATTACAATTTTGTCTGATGTTTCCTTTGTGCAATCAGGATGCAAAAATTGTGCCAATTTGGCCCCGTGTGTGTTTAAAATTGAGGAAGAGTTTGGAAGGGCAAGAGTTTACAACCAACTTGGAAATTCCAATGAAGTTGAAGAAGCAATTGAAAGTTGGTAAGTGCCTAAGAAGGTTGAAAAGTTCACTTGTTGTGTTGACATCTGATTTGTTTCATGTGTCATGTGTTTTCCCTTTTTCTTGAATGTGTCTTTACTTCTCTCTTTTATTAAAGATACAATTTTGTCTTATGTGTCTTCCCTTTTTCTTGAATGTGTTTTTACTTCTCTCTTTTATGGGTCAGCTTTCAAAGTCCTTTGTCTATGTCAGTAGGTATTGCATGCACAATGCCTTACCTCAAGTTATATCTGAAAACATGGTTGAGCAAAAGATCATATCATGCAAATGAACTTTTGTTATTTTGTGATAAAAGAACATGTTGCGGTTTGTGATAGATTATTCACTGTGAAGAATACCAATGAAAAAGTTTTCATGCAAATATACATAGGGAGTGATAGATGAACATGCTGCAGATGCTAAAGGAAAGCAATATAATATCTGATGAACATGCTACAGAGTGTTTGTGAATAAAATTATGTTACAGTACTCTATTAATTCATTATGTATTTTCATGCAATAAATCATCAATACAATGTCGCTTTTTTGAATTGATAAACATTAAGTTGTCGCTTAGTTGTTTTTCTGTGGAATAACCATGTTCTTGACTTTTAACTTCATGAGTATCATGAATTCCATTACATTTTCACTCAACTCCTGCTTTACTTGGAATATACAGTCATCATTATGCTCCTTTTTTTTATCTATCATTAATTTTCAAATAGCTTAATATTTGATGTTGGTTCCAATCCTACATGTTACTCTATTATGAAACTATTGTCAAGTTTGTTGTGACATTTTCAACTTGTTACTTCAACGCTGCAAAATTTCATTTACGCTGATCTTTCGGGTAAATATATTTCAGCCCTGTTGATTGCATCCACTGGACTTCTGCTGCACAGGTTTCTCTCCTTGAAGATGAAATGCGTAGGGTGGAGAGAGTGAATGTAAGATGGATTCTTTCTTAATGGTTTAGTGCAGAAATAGATACTGTTGTTCTCATAAACCATTGAAAGTTTGTTATTAGTCCCATCTTGGTCCTTGATTGATGAAACTGATCCGCATTAGTTCCATACTTACTATTGCTGAATTTTTATATTTTAATGGAATCGGATGTTCTTTCAACAGGTGGGTGTTATGCTTGCCGGGATGGGAGGCTCAAATGATGTGTTCAGAATGGTAATTTAATGATGTAGATTTTCATATAAATAGTACAACATATGAACTTAAAAATCTGAAGTTAACTTTTCTGATTTCCTCTTTTACATACTACATTATCTTACTATTATTGGAACCTTCACTTAGAATATTCAAGTAAATGATACCTGTTCTTATAGCCTATTAACATTTCTCATATGTGCATCTATCAGGCCAGCACACGATGGGAGAAGCGCCAAGCAAAAGTCTTGGTGAGTAAATTATTCTCTTTTTTTAACTCTTTCTGATAAATATAAACTTTTTTCAATACAGAACTCAGTCTGATAGCTTGGTCATCCTCATCATGGCCATATATTTTTCCCTCTTTTTTACATTGCTAACGGAATACTTATTTAGTTGATTTTCTTTTCATCTGTTTCATTTGAAACGTGCGAGGAATTGTTTTCTTGTTGTAAGAAATCTGTTATAATAGAAGAAGAGAGTGCTGTTACAGAAATACATGCTAATCAGTCTGCTCATACAGTTTTAATTGAGCATAACACAGATGAAGTTATCTTTATTGATATGACTGTATATAATGTATCATGACAAAAGAGGGTTCTTTTGTTTGTGAACACACTAGTAACTTATTGACATGAAAGCGTAAAGTCATAAACAATTTTGCTTCCTATATTTGGTAAAAAGTTTGAATGCTGACACCAAAAATAGTCTATTTAATACACAGTATTTATATTTTCTTAGGATTATGATTCTAGTATGTCTCAGCATGTCATGAAACATGATAAATAAAGAGAGAATTATGATCTTCATTCTGTTAATCATAAATCTCTCTGTGCATCTGCTAGGAACATTCTTATTATTTCACAAGCAAGGACAGAGATGCTTTATTTACTATTTTGGTCATATATTTTTCTTCATCCTTTTGCTTTGTGAATGAAACCCAAATAATATAGAATAAGCTAACTTCTAAATTATCATCATAACTATATACCTTTTTGTCCCCTAAAAAAACATCTCTTTGCTTGCAGGAAAAGGTTAGAATAAGAATGATGAAACAAAATGGGGGCTCTGACAAAAATGGATCTTGGAGTAATATTTGGGGACAACCAAAGAACTATCAACGTACAGGTACCATTTATAACATAAATTAGAATGATAATGCTGATTATGTTTAAGAAAAGAACATACACAATATTTCACCCTCTCCGAAGAGAAAGAAAAAGAGCCACAACAGAATACTTATATAGTATGAGTACAATTCTGTATAGATGGCACACCCTGCTAGGGTGTTGAGTTTTTCTCCCTTTTAATCAGGATCCATACCTAAAAAAATTAAAATAAACGTAGGGTTAATGGTTGATATCAAACCCTTTTTTTTTAGGAAAAGCGATTATCTATTTTGTGAAAACAGGGAATTATGACATCAAACCTTAGAGACGTGATAATGTGACATTGCACACGAAGATGTATCATGATTTGAAAGATTATGATTGTATGTGTGGCTTTATTGATTAAATATTTTTAACAAATCTAGTCCTATTTGATTATTCTTTAGTAGCATTATTGATTGAGCTGAGTTAGCTTGTCTTGTGTTAACTTTTACACTTGGAAGTTTATCCTGCAGTGGTGGTAACTTTGAATATTATTGAATAAAAGCTTTGATCCTGAAGATGGTAGCGTCATTCCTATCTGCACATCAGTTTTTGGGCACCAGAGGAATTCTACTGAAGATAGCTTTGTGTAGTTGTCCTGTTAACGTAACGATGTGCTTTTGCTATACATATGAGCTAATTAGTTGGCATGGACCTGCTACCCGTTTCATTTCACTAATGTTATTCAGCGACAGAACAGCAAACCTGAACCCATATTTTATCTTCCAAACAGATGACCCGTCACCTTACATCAAAGGGGTGACAAACCCAGAATTGATTTCTCCTATTGTTGCGACTTGTTTCTAACATCCACGTCTGTTTAAGAACTGCAGATATTTTCATGTTTCTCATTGCTTTTGCATGCCATGACATATTAGCTGTTTTTTTTTTTTTTTGGCTGTTCTGCTAAGCTCTGACTAATGGAATATTTGTGGCTGACAGCGGAGGATGCAAAGGAGCGAGCCAAAAGGTCTGCAGCAGCGGCCAGAAGGTGGAGAGAATACTCAAGGAGAGGTGCAGATAGGCCCCCAACGTTTAAACTTCCAGAGACAATTTCTAGCACGGACTAGTTGATTATGGCATCTGAAACTATTCCTCCCTCACCATGTAAGTATTAGTACAAATATATATATACATACAAGAAAGAGAGCTTCTTCTAGATCATGGCTCTCAACATCCAAGTCTGTACATCCTTTATCCATCCAGCAAAAGATTCCTGAGGCCAGTAATTTATTCTGTACCTCATCCTCTTTACAACTGATAAAGTTTAAGGAAAAATAAAGGAAAAGGATAGAATATGTTGCCAAATGAGCATGACCCACATCTTCTGGAGCAGTTCATTGTACTTGTCCTATAATATCTCCTCTCTCTATTGGAGCTTTCATCTTATCTGCTGTCAAATTTAGTACGTCACGTTAAGCTTTTTCACACAGAGCTTTTTGTATGCATCCTGCGCATTGTTGCGTATGCCGGAAGCATCCATTAAAGAAAAAAGAAAGAACGAAGAAGAAGAAGAAGATAAAGACATTTTGCATACGAAATTGAGAAAAGGACGGGCAAGAAACTTAAATAAGAAAAAGTCAATTGGGAGGGGGGTCGTGACGGTGGCACGAGGAGGACCCTGTTGGATTAGGAAATGTTATGTGAAGCAAAATGTGCTCATTTGTCATGAGTAATGCCTTTTCTTTCTCAGAGGAATATGAAACGCGTTCTGGCAACTTGGTCTTTCAGGACCAAAAAAAAAAAAGAAGAGAAACTTATACTTTTCCAATTTAAAGTTCACCAATTCATCATATTAAGGATTTTGCAAAAAAGTTGATATATTTAAACTCGTATGTTAATATGATATGTTTAAAATTGATATATGCTTCAATTGAAGTTACAGTGGTTGCTTTAATTGAAATTAGGGGTGAAAGTAGTTCGAGACGGGCGGATTTTCGATTCAATAGAACCGTTCGCTATTTTTCATATCGATTTTTTAAATTAAGAAAATCACTCTAAAATCGTTTAAGAAAATAAAAATTACCATCTAGTGGGTCAATTTTTTTCAGGTACTTACTTTTATATAATTATATTTTTTAAATTATATGTTAAATTAAAATTAGCATAAAAATATTTAATTTTATATTAAATATAAAATATACTAGTAATATTTTAAATTTACCAAATTAAAGTTTGATAATATGATAGGAAAGTATGAGATTTTATATAAAAAATATATCTATAATAAAAAATAATGAATTAATTATATAAATAAAAAATTATAAATAAAATATACTCTACGGCCCTACGATTTTTTTGAGTGGTTCCTAATTTTAGTAAATAATTTTTAATTTATAAAAAATCACCTTAAATCATATTTAAATCTCTAATTTGTAATTTTTTCAATTCGATTTTTTCGGGCTGATCGGATTTTTCTTACACCCCTAATTGAAATTGCAATGTGTAACTTGATTTATTTTTACAAATTATTCATCCCCCTTTGTTGTGCTTGGGATGAAGAACTGATCATCTCTCTTCGAACCGTTTCCTTAGTTAATAAAATATCATAAGATAAAACTTATATTTTCTACATTGTAACGAGTCCGATAGATCTACGAGAATCGAACTTTTTAGTGTCTGACTACGCCTGCCATTCAATGTGTTCACATGCAAAAGTAGGTTTAATGACACGACTATTTTAAACTTTTTGACTTCGAAATTTTGAACACCATTTAACACTCCACACTATTGGATTAATTAATTGAATGTTAATCATTGAGCAATCGGTAACTTTAAGAGTAAATAATGAAAAAATAATATTTATTTTACTCCAAATTTTCTATTTTATCCTTCATTTTACTTTAATCTTTCTTCTTTTTATCTCTTGTCAGTCTCATACAACTTTTTTTTAATAATTAGTCTTTTAATAACCTTTTGCTTTCTCTAGTATATCACTCTACCGAAGATTAGTTCTTCTATTTTTCATTACAAAAATGTAATAGTAATATTATATGATATGGGATACGAGACATACATATAAATTTAATTAATATGAAAAACTACAGTTAGAATAAACATATAAAATATTTAAAAAATATATATGAAATAAAAGTGTAGTGAAAGAATGTAAGTAAATTAATATAGAGGAAATAAAAATGAAAAGAAGGTGATTTTTTAAAAAAAACAATTGCATATTCTGATTATTTACAAAGACTTTGTGTCCTTTTTTAAACTTTTTGTGTGCTAATTTATTTTATATATTTTAAAATTAATTCATATGTTTAATATATGTTCATCGCATATTACATACAATATATTTGTACGTTAAAGAAGCTGGGTGAAAAATCAATGGAATAAAAGAAAAAAGAAAAAAAATACATAAAATGATAAGATTGGAATGATAAGTAAGCAGTTCTTAATTGAGATTTTGAGTACGATTTTTTTTATAAATATAATTACTATTATTAATTATATTAAAATAATTTAATCGAATTAGTGACACTACCGATTTTGAACTTATGAATAATGTCTTCCTAAATAATTGAGGCCGCTTTCCAAACACGGACTACTTACTACAAGAAAAGTATTTTGAGTGATACTACTAAGCCAACTTTTTATAATACATTACATAGACCACCAATACGAGGTTATGATCCATAGGCAACTGCGTCGCCCCCCCTCGCCATTCAACACCAATGCAATGCAAGTACCGCGTTGCGTGCATCTTTTTCCCATTGATCCGCTCCTCTTTTTTTTTTTTTTTCTAATAGAAACAGCCAGCTATGACCACGTTTTTAGCCATTTCATTTCATTCATACCCACATTACTTACAGATAGCTTTTGCATACATATTTCTCAATACACACATCGCACTCATTATTGACGAGAACAATATTCGCAACTTTTTATATATATATAGTGATGATGAACGACGGCATGCACGAGGCCGAGCAGTTTGACCAAGTTAAAAGGGAATATTTAAGAACTCACCCAATGGGAGCAAGTCAATGATATTATATTATATATATATATATATATGTTAAAAACAAGTAAGATGAAGGGAAGAAAAAAAAAAAGAATACATTAATTACTTTTCCCTCTCACGTCATGCCATGCCATATGCCATATGCCTACTCCCGATGTGGATATGCAAAGCATGATGATGTGAATTCCATGGACCGAGGCCACAACTTAATTTCTCCCTTTCAGATCGCCCAGGCGAAGAACGCGGCGCACCAGTCGGCCGCTTGATTAAGAACTATTTTAAAATTATTCACCACTTTAATTCGTGAACACCATCTACTAAGTACTAGGGTTGAAAGATATTCGAGTCTGATCAAATTTTTGATTCAAAAAAGTTGTTCGCTATTTTCTGAAACGACTTTTTAAATTAAAAAAAATATCCTTCATTGAAAGAAAAAATAAAAATCATCTTCTAACAGATCATTTTTTCGACCTCCTATCCTTATATAATTATATTTTAAAAAATATACATTAAATTAGAGTTAACATAAAAACTATTTAATTTTATATTATATATATAATATACTACTAATATTTAAAAGTTGTCAAATTAAAGTTTGATAATGTAATAGAAAAGTATTAAATTTTATAAAAAACATTATATCTATAATAAAAATGAATACTTATGAATTAATTATATAAATAAAAAATTATAAATAAAAATGGGCTCCACGATCTCTATTATTTTTTTCGAGTGAGACCCTAATTTTAGCGCGTAATTTTTAATTTATAAAAAATCATCATATATGATATTCGGGCTCCGGGCTCCTAAGTTTTAATTTTTATCTAAACGATTTTTTGTTTAGGCCTTAGTTGTTCTTTTTACGCAAGTTTCAGCGTCCTCTTCAGGGAATGCTCACATCTATTTTCAACAATCTCTAGAGAGTTGGGTCTGAATGTTTAATTATAATTTCTAAATTTGCAGTTCGACGTCTAGTCATTGCTAAATAGATATTAGCCTTGTGAACTATACAATTTGATTACCCCTTTAGGTCATATATCTAATTATAATGGATGATACATATATATAGTTATAGTGAAAAATGTTTTGAATTACAAGTAACTTACTGCTCACCGTTTCTTGGACCTACCTACCCTGAATATTTTAATGAATCATATATAGATGCAAATTGAATTTTAATTAACAGACACTTCGAGGATTTTTTTCCATCTAGATCCATCGGTGTTCAAAATTATTATTACTAATTTGATTGTGGATAAACTCTGATTAAAATTGTGACTTTACACAACTTTTATAGCTCCAAAAATGTTCTTTGATATAATAATAATAATAATAATAATAATAATAATAATAATAATAATAATAATAATAATAATAATAATAATAACAATAATAATAATAATAAACTCTTTTTGTTCCTTTTTGTCTTGGTCATGGAAAACCTCCATTGTTCAAGTTGATGCATGATGATGGTGACAAAGAAATTGAGTTGTTTTTCTTTTTTTTTTAAAGAAAAGGTGAGTTTGTTGGGCCCAGTTTGGCTTATCATGAATCTCCCAAATTAATTTTTGAGTTGTGATCTTTTCTTTGGATCCACAAAGGGCCACCAACTCCATCCAAATTTCAGATCCCATGCATTTGCGTACTTGGTAAAGTCAATTACTTTACTTACTTCCTGAATCATCATATGAGGATTTAGATTACGGTCAGCTGGCTACAGTCGATTGTAATCAAACAACAACAACCACAAAGTCTTATTTCACTAGGTGGGATCGGCTACATGGATCATACGACGTCATATATTCGTTAATCCATGTTCACGAGATTCAACAGAATTTTACGCTGGCCGTCGGAGTCTAACACAACTCTCCTCCTTTATCCGAATTTGAGATCGGCTATAAAACATAAACGAAGTTAGTCGATTGTAATCAAACTATCCCGATTAAAAAAATATATATCCCACTCTTATCACTGATAAATCAAATTGCAATCCATATATATATTCATGAATCTCAACAGTATCCAACATCATTTTTTTCTCATACAACTAATTTACTATCGCCAAATTATTTAATATTCCTTTTCACCATACAAAGCATGACTACAAATATGTCCAATATATATACACACTCACATACAACGTTTTTTTTAAATGATAAAATTCTCGAATGAAGCGTGCCATTAATTTAAAAATTAGTTTGGCATCAACCTCAAATTATATATATATATAGCTTCTCCATCACTTAATACAAAAAAAATGTTGGGTATCATAATGAAAAGGTGATATTGATATCGATAAAAAAAATTGGTTTGGAAAGCAAGTGTTTTTGTATTTATATCGTTAACGTCATGATTGCACGTCTTGATGGAAAAGTGGGGAAGGGAAAGAAGAGCGGGGTGGAGGAAGGATCGCTCTCCATGAATAGTTTATTTCAGCTCATTTGCCCCCACCTCTCTCTCTCTCTCTCTCCCCGCCTTGGATGCAGTCATGGAGAGCAACTTGCGTATAGAAACTTGCACAAAGCGACAAGGCCTTCGTTATTTCTTAAATGGCACCCCACTTAATTATGCATAAATATTCTATAATTTCAATTATATTTAAACACACAACTCGTAGGCGTGTGCGATGGCCATTAGAGCTTGGCTAAGCTCTGCTCAGCTACTACCGCGTCCATTTGCTCCTCCTCCCCCACCACCATTAGAACACCCCACAACTTCCTCATCTCCCTCTCTGCCGCCCTGATCAACCATTCCCACGCCTTTTTCTACATCTCTCCCTAAACTACTTTTGTTCAATTATTCTCTCTCTCTCTCTCTCTCTCTCTCTCTCTCTCTCTCTCTCTCTCTCTCTCTCTCTCTCTCTCTCTCTCTCTCTCCTTTTCTTCTAGAAACGGGAAGGCTGCTGGCAGCAATTTTGTGTTATATATTGGCGTACAGATACTTTTTCACGTACGTGTTAGACAAAAAGTGCGCGGGGTGATGAAAAAGAGAGCTCTTTGATTGATCTAAAGCTTTTAAGGGAGGGAACAGATCATATACTGCTGCTGCTGCTGTTAGGTGCCTGTCTTACAACTACCAGTGTGATCCATGGACAGTGGGAACTGCAGCAGCGAGCCAGAGGCCAACAACCCGCCGAGCCCTCCGTCCAGCAGCGGATTCAGCGGCGCCGACGTGCCCAACAAGGCCGCGCATCCTCTGGAGGACTCCGCTGCGTCCTCTCCCTCCCCGAAGAGAAGGTAATTAAGCTTCCCGCGTGCAGTATACGAAGTTAACCTTCTCCTTCAGCACTGTACAAGAAGTTCCTATGTATGTCGCTAACGTATATACTTGTACATGAATGAATGATGCAGCCGCCGGTCGGTTCAGAAGCGGATCGTGTTCATTCCCATATCGGAGACGAAGGGCGGCGCCGGCGAGGGCGCTCCGCCGTCTGATTCGTGGACTTGGAGGAAGTATGGCCAGAAGCCGATCAAAGGCTCTCCTTATCCCAGGTAAGACATAGCTCTCTCTCTCTCTCTCTCTCTCTCCCCCCTCCTTATACACGATTAAACGGTATCGTGTAATTAATTATACTTGGTTTCGGGGGAATCGGCGTGCAGGGGTTACTACAGGTGTAGCAGCTCCAAGGGGTGCCCAGCGAGGAAACAAGTGGAGCGGAACAGCGCCGACCCCTCCATGATCGTCGTCACCTATTCCTTCGACCACAACCACCCCTGGCCGCTGCCCAAGAACAGCCATCACCGCCATAAGGTCCCGGCGGAGGCACCAGAGCACATCGAGGACCAGCCACCGGTGCCCGTACCGGCGGCACAGAGGCAGCAGGAGCAGCTGATATCGACTGCCCAGCATTCTAGCCCTCTGGAGTCCACCGGCCGGGACGAGAAGCTGTTTGATCTGATCGGCGAGGAAGAGCGCTCACTCCTGCTTCCCAACGACCGAGGGTACCACTGGTTCTCCGAGGTCGGCTCCAGTCCCGCGTCGACCTCCCCGGCGGGTTCCGACGAGCTGCTCTACGGATCGGCCTTCATCGGCGGCGCCTCCGCGTGTGAGACGGCGACGAGGCGGCCGGGGGAGGAGGCGTCCGTTGGCGGGGGCGAGGAGGCGTCGGAGGATGACTCGCTGTTCGCGGGGCTGGAGGAGCTGCCGGAGTACTCCTTCGTGTCCCGGCGGTGGCTGTCGACGACGACCGCCTGGGGGTGCATGGGGACCACCTGATGATGTAGGGGGTGGTGCGAAGGCTGGCCGTTGATTGATTGGGCGGGGAGCATCGTGCGGCGTACGATACTCCCATCTGACGTATATATCATTTGTTTACTTCCTTTTTTTGATTTTTTTACGAGGCTTTCACGTTCATACCACGATGATTACTTCAATAAAAAAAAGTTAGTCAGTCTTCTTTTCTCGTTGCTTTTTTTTTTCTTTTGCATTGAGATATGAGAGAGAGAGGAGAGAGAGAGTTGGAGATATGATAGAGAAAGTGGGACAATAATGGTGGGGGTGGTGGGTTTAGTTGGATGTGTTGTGCTTTGGATGCACATGGAAGCAGTGAGGGGGGGGGGGGGGGGGGGGGCTGCTAAGGGCCTTGGTCGCTCTCAGCCGAGCTGTAGCTGTAAGGTTTAGGTGGCGAACGGACTTAAATGTTCTGTTGTGTGTGGAGCATTGCCCTTTTATGCAACTTTGTTTGCTATCTGAGTCCGCCGGCCCTCGGGGTCCCCCTCTTTCTCTCTCTCTCTCTCTCCGTAGTATATTCCGAAACCTGGGTGTTTTTTTCCTCCAGACTTTATTGTACAATTCCACCTATGGCCATGCATTCCAGCCTTCCTTTTGTTCCAGACATCCATCCATCCACAGAGAGATTTTGTTTCACACATCCATCCATGTTCCTGACATCCATCCATCCACAGAGAGATTTTGTTTCACACATCCATCCATCCACAGAGAGATTTTAAATTGGGATAATGATAATATTCATTTTGAGTTTTGACCTGACGTTTCATTCTAGAAGCCTAATTTGATTAATTAACCTTTTAATGTATGTTTTTTAATACCTAAGAAATATCATCTGTGGTCATAATTAAATGAGATAATCCATCTCTCTAAATTTTCTTGAGCAGGAGAGGTGGACGCAAATTTCCAAAGTAGGAAAAAAAGATCAAACGGACAGGACAGGCATGTTACATTTTCTATATGACTGAATGCAATTAGGGGTGTAAATAAAATCTAACCACCCGAAAAATCTAACTAAACTAAAAAAAAATCAACATGAAAAAATCGAAAATTTGGACTCCAACTAAAAAGTAATAAGTAAAATCCATTATTTAACTTTGGGATCCTAACCAAAAAAAGTGGAGGGATTGGCCCGGACCAAATATATTTTAAAAAATATTATAATTAAAATATTATTTTAATTTTCAAATAATATTTCATAGTTTTACATTTTATTTTAGGATTATTTCTATAAACCACCCCTAAATTATTATGATTTTTTATAAATAAAAAACTGAAAATAATAGAAAATTTGATAAAAGTTTATGAAAGAATCAAATTAAAAAAATCACGATAGGTTAGGGATAAAAAAAGTTCATAGTTTGATATTAAATGCGAAAAATCGTCATAATTTTTGGGTGATTTATGAAAATAATTTTTTATTTTACTCATATTTATTAGATTAGATATATTATTGACTTATTATGATCTAGTTAAACTTGAATATTATCAACTTATTAATCTATTTTAATAAAGCTTCTATAAAATTGACTAGAATAATTTAAATTATAATGTGATAATATGATAGTTTAAATTTTTTTAAACACACTTTCTCCTTTCCTTCCATACATGGACGCATCACACGACACATCCTCATTTTTCTTTCTCAATCTCCTCTCCCTCTCTCAATCTTATTTAAGGCCGCAATCTTTTAAATGTTATGTTAAATGAATGTCGACATTCTTATTCTCATCTACCTTAGTTCTATCTAATTTCCTCAACCAAAAAGTTCCAAGCTGATTTCCCCAAGCCTTCAGAATTAGGGTCACCTAACTCTAGTTCTGATTGCCTGCCACTATAGTCAGATTTTTTTATCAATTTTTATTTTGTTGATGTGACAACACTTTGTTATTTTTAATTTTGTTATTTTGTTCTTATTTTCTCTTATTATAATTTTCTCACAAATTTTTTTATTAACTATAATATTTTTATTATATTAAAATGATTAATATCATAAAATTTGTTACTTATTATTTTTATTTAAAAATTATATTTCATCAAATATAATGTATTTTAAACAATTTTTTTAAAACTAATTAAATATTTATTAATTAATAAAATTATATTTTACATTTATAATACTTATTTTTTATTCAAACATCGCTAAAATTAATTTATCATTTCTATTTTTTTATCACATTAATTCAGTGATTCCTTTTCAACCCATCTAAACACATGTGAAAGATTCTATCATCCAAATGCCCATTAGAAAGGGATATCTCCTTAGCTAAGTTAAAGTCCAACAGCCGGCTGCTTTATGTAAATAAAAAACCTTTATCTTAACTCTTCCAGTTGAATTGGATATTATAATTAACTTAGAAAATTATAATAAAATATTTGTTTAAAAGTTGGATTGTCTAGGTTTACTTGGACTGGCCCACTAGTAATAGAACTAAATGGGCTACCTCAATGAGGGAACTCAGAACCCCTTCAGCAGCCCAAGCCCAACCCACAAATAAGAGGAAAAAAAAGAAGAAGAAAAGTTGCAATTCTTCCTGCTTACCAGGGCATCATAAACCAAACTAACATCATCACTCTAGGTCTAAAAGTTTTGTTGTTTCTTCACATTTTTTTTACATGATAAGATTATTTCCTTACATTTTTTTTTCATGAGGTTGATTTTTATTTGTTAAATGAGCTCTTTGCTAATTAAATTATTATATATTTTATTACTTCATTAATGTGACTGACCTCTTCTAACGTTTTCGTGTATTTTGAGATCATTTTGCTAGTCACATTATTATATCTTCATTACTTCATTGATTTGAGTCATTTGACTGACCTCTTTGATAATTCTGCTCATTAGAAATAGAATAAAATATCCAAAGTCATATAATAAGGCGTCACATCTTAACAATAAGATGTGGCCATAGGTCAAAGATGAAGTTTCCTATTTGTACATAAACCATGCATATTTATACCATTTTTCCTATTTGTCCCCAGCTGGCCAGCTTTTTAAGCAGGCACGGAGCAGGGAGTGAACTATGTATTGGGTACTATTATATAATATTATATATGTCGGCCTCCTTTAAAAATAAAATAATTAATGTTAGTTTGGTGGGAGTTGTCATCATTCATGTGTTGAGGTTCAGAGATCAATTCCAATAATAAGAAAAAAAATTTCTTCACACATTTAGATGTTATTTTATCTGTATTTCTTATTTATCTAAAATAAATTAAATTTAAATATATTATTTTATAATTATATATTTTATAATATATGTTGGCCCTCCCTAATTTTTTTTTTGCTCCGTCCCCTGTGTTTACGTACAAAGAAGTCATAACGAGTAGGTAGTTTTTTATTTTTTATTTTTTTGCACATTGTGTGTTTGAACCGTCAGGTTAAAAGCTTGTACATATTCTACATTCATTTGCTTTAAAACTATTAAAACATAAATCTGATAAGGTTCAAGAAGTATGCAATGCAAGACCCTCAGACTCTTTTTTTGGTGACACGAGACTTTGACTCAGGAAAATATTTTAATAATTTAGAGAATATAACCGAACACAGGTACAATAAAAATTACTTAATCAAATTTTATTTTTCTCAAAATCATCTTGAAGAATGTAAAATTATTTTTTTAATCTATTCAACATAATGGAGATATTATGTTAATTTTTCATTATTTAATTATATATTATTTTATTATAAATTTTCTTATTATAATAATAAACGTCAACTATTTATAATAAATTATTTTTATTATAAAATATATTTTTTAACCAAACAAATGATAGAATAAGAATAAAGTGAGAATACTATATTCTTTAAAATAAAATTTGATATTTCCTGAAAAATATTCTCCAATCAAGCATGCCCTAGATGTTCACAAAGGATTTTGATAGATTATGTGTGGTTCACCTTAATAATTAATTATCACAAGAATAACAGAATAATGATGCAAAAAAGTAACAAATAAAATTATTATAAAATGTGCTAATCGTATAGAAATATAAAGACACATAAATAAAATGATAGAAAAAAGATGAAATAATTTGATGTGCGCTTTGGGATTGAGCATGATTAATGTTAAAGATAAATGTGCATGATTTTTTTTTTTTGGTGAAAGATGACTTACAATCAGTGAATAATGGATTCGAATTTCATGAGTACTTATTAAAGTAGTACAATCTCCAAATGAATAAAACAAACTATTAATTAATAATAATATTGGAAATCACAAATAACGAATCATTTTGAATTTAACAACGTATATATTAAGATACATTATTATGCATATCCTAAATTATTTTTCATCCATAGTACTGCACAGAAATAATAGACCTCACAATATTCAACTCAAACACAACGAGTTATCAAACACATAATATATATGATTTGAGTTAAACTTAAAAGATCAATTATTATAACAACATTAAATATTAAAATTAATCACCCCTCATATAGATTTTTAGGTTAACTTTAGAAAATAAAACACTAATAAAAAAGTAATAAACTCAACATGCATATGGAAAAAGAATTGAACACTATAATTAGCTCAAACTAACTAAAGATTTATGCAGTTTCTTTATGATGAATATTAAAATCTCCAATACATGATAGGAAAAGATCATCTAAACCATTTAAGAAAGTGAAGTAAAAGAACATCCTAGGATACTTCGAGATAAAAGGTAGAATTCGTAGATGTCAGAACATTTAGACCGTTCGGATATTTTTTTTTATGTTGTAGCATGACTCAATTTTTTATTAAATCCTATAACTCATATGTGTAGGTTGCATTTAATAATTATTTCAAGAGTAAATTTTAATAATTATTTCATATTTTATCCTCTTTCCTAATTATCTATCTTTTTAAATTTTAGTTTATAAAGAGACTTATGCTAAATCCCCGGTAACCACACTGACAACATCCTCATTGGCGGAACCACATTGACAACATCCTCGTTGGCGGGAAGGACAAAGAAGTCAACTTCGTGGCGGCCTGAATCAATGAGAGTTAGGATTCAAGTCTTTCGCTTAAGCATAAGTCTCGAGTTCAAATTATGTGAATCTAAAAAATTCTCCAGTGCCACTATTAGACATGTGATCTGAAATGATTGATCCGACTTTCAATTTGTGGCCATGGAGAAGGGGAGGGGGGCAACAAGGTGGCTTTGTGTGGACGCCGTGGAAGATTGCAAAGCCAAACCCTCGGAGCTATACATTGGACTCGGGTTCACTAGTGGTGGCGCTCCTAGCAAGTAGGGGTGTTCAGCGGATCGGATTGACACACGAACCCGATGACTCGACCTCGGGTCAGGTCCATAGTCAAGGGGTATGGGTCAAAAATTTTTGACTTGAAGATCCGACTTTTTTTAATTTTTTTACTTTTCAGCTTATATTCTATATAAAAAATTTAAAAATATTTAAAAATATTTTAAATATGTAAAATAGTATTTAAATTTTAAAAAATTATTTTAAGCTTTTTAAATAGATATTATATAATATTTTTTATATTAAATAATAATAAAAAAAGTAGTAAGAAAAAAGTTAAAAAAATAAAAAAAAATGATGGTGGGGTAACCCGACAACCCGACCCGATCCAACCCAATCCGAACCTCGGGTTGGATCCTATCCAAGCCTTCAAAATGGGCTGACCGGACCGAACGCGACCCGATCAAAATCGAACAAGTCGGGTTGGATCAAACTCGACTCGTGAGCAATCCCTACCAGCAAGCTTTACCACAGTGACATGCACAAGGGAGAGGAGTCTCTCGTTGGTGACACTGAAGTGAAGGGGGCTGCTGCTGCATTATTTTCATCACTATTTTATATTTCTTTTATTGTTCATTTAAATTATTGACTATACTAATACGTGTAGATATAACGGGGATTCCCGTTGCTAATTATTTAAGGACATGACTATTGTGACTTCAAAACACATTATTATCATTATGTGAGTGTTGAAAGTGTTGGACGCTTTTATTCTTGTGAGATAAAATAAAGTAACAACAGTATATTTTGAAGTGACAATAGTGAGACCCTTATTTAATTACCATCCATATCATCTATTAATAATAACCAATACGTTGAGAAATTGTTTAACTAAATTCAACACTAATCACTAATAAACATACCAAAAAAAAATCCTCTTCCATATCAGTATATTACAAACAACATATCCCACCACAAATTATTAATTAACTAATTAATTACCAGCTAATAATATAATCTAATTCATTAATTGGATATTTAACATTACAAGCTATAATCCATAAATCCACCAATGAAAATATTACTAATAAATTAATAAGATTTACATTGAAGCATTTTACTACTATGATCTTGTTGACATGCTCACCAACGAGAAGACAGAGCCGATTAATTTCCAATAAATGGTTTATGCAGCCTTAGAAATCTCATTGTAGTAGTAGCACCAACAAACACTCTAATACGGTAATACCTTACGAGTTTTGTACGAAAAATATTATGCACCAAAGAACAAATTAAACATTTTAAATTTTATTAGATAAAAAATAGAAGAAAAATAGTTCAAATTATCTTTTATTCAACGTCCTAAGAAATTTATATATAGGCATTTCATTTATACATAGTAAAAATTTTGAACCGAATTTTATATTGATATTTAAAAATAGGACACCTATCAATAAGACTCGGTAGTGCGATCAAATTAATTTTCAATTAGAATAAAATTCAAAACATTAATAATGGCAACATCGAACATGTAGGAAAGAAAATGACGACGAGGCCCCCTTACCATCTCCAACAACTGGAACTGAAATTTCAATTAAAAATTTTCAAAATAAAATTAATTTCCCAAAGAACAATCCGTGAATCGAGGTTGAATCCATTTCATTTTCCTCGCTCGCGACATGAAGAGGGGCGAATTTACATATAAGTGGAAATTTTTTAGGATTATTTTTATAAATTTCTCATAAACTATTTTTTTCATCTTAACTTCAAACTTTAAATTC
Organism: Pontederia crassipes; assembly: GCA_030549335.1. Classification (NCBI taxonomy): domain Eukaryota; kingdom Viridiplantae; phylum Streptophyta; class Magnoliopsida; order Commelinales; family Pontederiaceae; genus Pontederia; species Pontederia crassipes. The sequence continues at coordinate 27,642,417 of CM060191.1, forward strand.
ATTTTTTTATCCTTAAATTATCACGATTTTTTCACTTTAATTTTTTTATCTACTTTTGTTAAGTTTTCTGTCGCTTTTACCTTTTTTTTTCAATTTTTAAAAAAGAAAACTACTATGCGGATGCCATGCGGAATCCGGAGTAGTGTATTGAAATGTAGGATTAAGTTTTTATAATTTCAATTGGGAGGGACTAAAATGAGATCAAGGCGTTTGGATAACTTTCTCTTTAACTCTCCAGGATCAAGGTTTCAAACTTCATGACTTGCTTTCATTTTTCTAGTCCCGCTCCAGTACGCATTCATGCTGAAAGAAAGAAAAAAAAAAAAAGAAGAACCTAACATTTTGTTCATCTTGCATTTAATACGATAGGACCACATGAATAGTGAAAAATATTAGTTTTGACAAAAAAAGATGAGAACACTTAGGCCCTATTTGGAATATAAGTATAATCGATCAAAAATTGCCAAACATTGATCGGAATAAGAATAAACATCGACATCGCCCGCGCAAGTTTCGATGCATGTTTAATCTTGTCGGGTGCACTATTTTCGGGTTGGGGTATTCGGCCGACGAGGCCGAATAGGGCATTATTCTGTTTTTTGGTTCGTGGGGCAAACGGGCAGCGCACCGTGGTAGGGCTAGGGTTTGGCATGCAACGGCGGACTTCATCAACATCATCGACATTCGACCGCAATTTTTTCCACTCCTAGCTTCGGTGTGCATCGTCAGATTGGCGTGGTAAGTTTTGAACATTTCCGTTGAAGTCATCTCTACTCATTATTCCGTTGCATGCTTCGATCACAATTTTTCTCCCCTTTTCAGCGGTGTGCAGCAAGGCATTAGCGTGAAGGGATCCGGTGAAGAACTTGTGGATCGGCGTCGAAGGACTGGAGCATCGCCGACATCTTGCCGTACTTCGCGTGGTAAGTTTGCATATTTCTTTTTGCCCTTCATGTCCACTACTTCTTTTTGGTTGCCTCCTTTGGCTTAATTGCTTTGCGCGATGTTGTCGTATGTGTGCATCTGGTGTACACGAATGGGGGTGCATCTTCGTAGATCTGTAGACATCTATAGTCGTCTCGATCCCTTGAAGAACTCTGTTCTTGCCTGAGGTACGATCACATCTTTGCTGCGTCGTTACGATGATTCGTTTCACTTTTTCCGCACACCATGGGTAGCCTTAGATGGATTCCATGGTTATTATGAATTTATTTCTCTGCTATAATAGTATTGATTGTTATACTACACTTTCTTTCTTTACAAAAGACCTAGCATTAGTACGATTCCCCGCAGGTTTAGATTGATATCACTGATATTTTTAGTTATTTTGAACATACTTCTATCAATGCGTGAATTATGTAAGCAGCTCGCACACAAATGTCTCAAGAAACTGCGTTTAGAAACAAAGATGGGACGCTAAGAAAGAAGCGACTAGCCAACTGGAATGACGAGCTCGATGAAGTTCTAGTCGGTCTTTTGAAAGTAGAACACCTTGATGGGAATCATAAGAAAACCGGTGTCTTCTCAACGGACAGTTGGAAGCGCATGGTTCTCAGGTTCAATGAAACCACAAAGAAGGGCTACGACATGGAAAATTTGAAGAATAGAATGAAGAATTTGAAGAAGACCTACTAGTTGTACCAAGGCCTGCTTAACAAAAGCGGTTGGGGTTGGGATCACGAGAAAAAAGTTCCCACACCCGGCGAGGACAAAATGTGGGATGAAGTCATATTGGTGAGTAATTACACATTGGTACATCAGCCCAAGGTTTTCATTCTTTACTGATGAAAATCTTTGTCATTGTGTAGGCAAACAAGGAGTATGCGAGGATTAAGGACAAGCCCTTCCCACTCTTGGACGAACTGCAATTTATATTCTCGACTAACACTGCCACGGGGGTCCGAACATTTGCGACTACAATGTCTAATAGGCCCGCTAAGACAATGCCCATTTTGAGGATCTAGACGCGGATGATATTGACATAACTTTTGATGCCTTGTAGTTCTTCCATGGACTGACCAACAACGAGAAAACAGGTGGGGGCACAGGCAACGAAGGCACGTACGATAGTCCATCAAATGCATCTGTGTTCGACGATCCTTTCAGCGGTGTGCCCCCCCTCGGCTGCGGTAAAAAGGGCTAGAATCAGTGGAAAGAAAGCACGTAAGGGTAGGTCTAACAACAATGAAATTGTTGAACTGATGAAGGAACTAACACAACAAGGGAAGAAGCGTCTCGTGTTGTTGGATGAGGCACTGAAACGGGAGAAGGATGCCAACCCATACACAAGGACCGAATGCTAGGCCAAATTGCGTCAGAAGGTTACAGATTGCAGTTTTGAATTCAAGATGGCCATGATGGAAGCATTCAAGGATGAAAGTAATTGTTGGGCCTTCATGACCTGCGAGGATGACATGTTGGAGCCATGGCTTATGGAACAGCTCGAGGCGTACAGAAGGAAGAGGGCTCCAACCGGAAGTCTTCCAACTTCTTTGGGTGCACGAGCTCGACTTTGAGTGTTGGCGCCTCTCACTCAATACCAACTGGCGTGTTTAGAGCACCATCTGCGGCAACCCCACCGAACATATTTGGTTCGCCATTTGCTTCGAACACAACTTTCCCCACTCCCTTTGTCTCATCCCCGTCCTTTTTTTGTACAACTTCCATGGCTTTTTCTGTTCGCAGTTCCTTCATTCTTGCTAGTGTATTGGGACTTGATCTTCCAGCAAGACCTTCTTCCGGCACTACAATGGGATTAAGCTTCCATACATCATCAGCCGGTGGTTCGACTTCAGCGGGAGCTTCGTGTTCCCCCTAAAGGTTTTGTTAGTAGCTGCTTCACTGTGCACTTCTTTATTAGGGGTATGTAGGCACTTTTTAATATTATGTTGTGTTGGTTATGGTCTTGGTACATTGGGTACAACTTGTGGAAGCCTTTTGTGTTGCATTACTACAATGCTACTATTGTGAATAAGTTATTACATGTTTTTATCCATTATATTTGTGTTGCTACATACTTTGCTTTATTTTGCCACTCTCTATAGTTGTGCACTTTATGTCATCATTATAGTTTTTACATGTTACTCATGATGATTATAGATGAGTAAACGCGTGTTCATTCAACTCTTGATCAATGAGGAGAGAATACATGAAGATATTATAAGAATCATGACAACTACCGGTGTGATGGAAGTACGCATTCGGGACACAATTGAGAGGGTCCCGTGCAGGACTCGCCCATTCACTGGACATGAACTCATCTTAGACATACTAAAAGGCCATTCTCAACGGTGTTATGACTTGTACCGGATGTCTCCTAAAATGTTACTTAAGTTAGAGGAACTACTCACATCGAGAGATATCATACACAACACTCACAATGTCAGTTCGTGCGAGCAGCTAGCCTTCTTTTTATATTGTTTGGGACACAACATGACTAATAGGAACCTGGCGGAGGAATTCCAACATTCAGGCGAGACTATATCTCGCTATTTCAATATTGTGCTCGAAGGGATATGCTCTCTTTCTAAGGAGTTCACAGCCCTTCCGAATGGACTTGAAGACGTGCATCCACGAATTCTTCGTAGTGGTCAGTTCTTCCCTTTTTTTTTAAAGTAAGTGATACATTTTTTTGGTTTGTGGTCATTTATTCTCCATTTCACATTTTCATCTAGGCAATTTGACAATTTGACGTGTTTTGTAGAATGCACTTGGAGCGGTGGATGGAACTCATGTACATGCGATGGTTCGTAAAGAGGACCAGGCTCGTTACAGAAATCGCAAGGGATTCATATCTCAAAATGTGATGGCAACAACGTCCTTTGACCATTCTTTTCTCTATGTCTGCACTGGTTGGGAGGGTTCTGCCGCTGATATGAGAGTGCTGCGTTGGTGCGTTGAAAATGCTGCATTCCATGTTCCCGAAGGTATGGTTCCTAGTTAATCGTTGCTTGGTCAATGATGAATATGACATTAATTTTTGAGAAATACTTGTAGGTAAATTCTTCATGGTGGACTCAAGATATGCCAACACGGAGAAGTTCTTAGCTCCTTATAGAGGTGTGAAATATCATTTGTCAGAGTACATTAATCGGCAACGGTATATGAGCATCCGAAGGAGTTATACAATCATAGACATGCGCAACTTCGAAATTGTGTTGAGAAGACATTCAATATTTTGAAATCGCGCTTTAGTATTCTACAGACAACGGCTCATTTTTCGATAGGGACACAAGAACGTAGTTCTTGCCTGTTGCATCCTACACAATTTCATCATGCGTTACCAAGGAAGCGATGAATACTTTACCGGCCCACGGTTACAACCGGACGATGCCAACAATGTCAATCTCAATGAATCCACTGGAAATGCGAATATGGGAACTAAAGAGAGCAGAAGGGGTGAGCAGCTTCGTAGACGGTACAACTTTGGAATGCTCACATGAATCGGCGAGGTAAGAAGACGTAGGAAAAAGTAGATATTCATCCTGTGACGTGTAAGGATATAAATTAAAATTGGAATGCTCACGCTTGCTTAATCTTTGCAGCTCATGATGCGTGACGTGCAATTCTGGATGAGGTGCGGGTGTCGAGTGTACATGTATGCAAGTAATACATTTTGACAAATTCAAGAATTGTTTTAAATTAATTAAACTATCTTTGCAGATTCAACCATTATGCTATCTTGTATAAGTGTCAACCACTATCATACTCACCTCACAATTATTTGTCGTTGTGCAGGAACATGGCGATGGAGTTCGGTGGAACTTGGTTCGCATGCTAGCCTAATTGATATGGAATGCATTTGCACTTTGTTAGGGGATTGCATATCATGTGTGTTTAGGTGCTTGACATTATGAATGTTGTAATGTACGCGGTATTTGCTTTATTGACATTCGTATGCTTTAGCAAGTTTGTAATAAAACATCGCATGGTTAATTGACATTGTGCTCAATTGACGTTCGTTACATATAATATTTTTAGATGTCTTCGAATGTGATCGTGTGCTTAATTACATGCCAAACAATGCACCAGAAGCATATAAGATGCCTTTACACATTGGCTAGCAATCGTGTACTCAATGAACTATGTCTACATTGGCATATGATAATTCATCAATTTAAAAGCAAATTGAAGCATCAGTAAAGAACATTTGCATAACAATGGATTGTGCATAACTTGAAAGAACATTTTATGCAAAGTGCATAACTTGAATGGAATATAGTTCATACAAAAGACAATTCAACAATTTGAAAGAAATTAGAAACAGCAGCGTACGACATTTGCATAACATCTAAAATAGAACGTAGTTCATACAAAAGACAACCCATTCGTTTTCACGTCAACATAACAAAGTCGTTAGAAAGTACCAAAAGACATACTTGACACAAGAATGCCCAACTACACGAACCAACTCAAAAAATGGGCAACAGATTCTACGACTTCAACAATCCTTATACGAACTTAGTTAACACCAAGGTCAACAGCACCCCGACGACGAAGTACACAACTCTCTCTCGCTTCAGCCGACTAACATAGTCTTCCAACTTGTCACACTTCTTTAGCACCTTTGATATCACCACAGCACCACGATGCTCTATAGGCGGATCACACCATTTGAAGAAGCCACAAGCACCATGAGTAAACGCCTTCTGTCGGAGCAAAATATATTAGTACAAGAAAACCTACGACTAACGGATCAATGGAGGATAATGTTACCGACGTCATAATAGGGACATCCCCAAAATTGCCTCCCCGAATTTGTATCAGTCCACGACGTCCTCACGGCGCAGACATCTTCACAATGGCACTCCGGCGCATCCTGTGTCTCACTGGACGGATACATCATCGACGAAGTACCCTGCTTAAAGAAGTATCTCCAGGACATCACTCAGAAAAATGGAGAAATGAAGAGATCATCTTTTGGTTCTTTGCGCAAGTAGTAACACACACGAAACCAGACAAACGAAACGGAGAAATCACAATGACGAAAGGGTAACATGGTAAAGAACCAAACGGGATGAGATGGTTGTCGGCGTCTCACCTGAAAAAGAACAGAAGAACACGTCCTACCGCCACCGCCTCCGCTCTGTCTCGCTTTAATAGACCACCGAGAAATGGAGAGCTAGCTTGGAGATGACACCCGGAACAGTTGCGTGGAAACAACTTAACAAGAGTCTTTTACAATGACTTTTCAACTTCCGATATTCATGACGAACCAAACGGCGAGCTAGAATAGGATACCGCCACTTCGAGGTGTGTGCGACGGAATAGAAGATATTCACCTGGTTAAATGACGCTATTCCTGAAGACATATTTTCGAACCAAACGGGACTTAGTGAATTTGAAGTTACTAGTATATATATAATTAATGAATAAAGTGAAGGTGTTCTCCGTGATTCTAGAATTTGAACAACTCTAAAATTTTTAAGTTGATCGCGGCTGCCTTTGAAATATTTCGAATTTATTTCTTGCACTCTATTTTGATTGATTGATTAGTCCAAAACCAGGCTACTTTTTCTCTTAAGTGATAAAGACTAAGATCTGTAATTTTGGTCAATTATTTTTTTCCCTGGTCGAGTAAGATTCTGAAGGTCATGATCTTTGTTTTCATTTTTCTATTTGCCTTTCCGACAATAGAAACGTCGATATTTATAATTTAAATTTAGAAATTGCTTTCAGAAAATTTCATTGTCCTAAACTAAATAGAGGTGATATGACATAATATCAACCTTTTATTTCTTTTCATTATACTTTCTTTTCATAATATTATATTATGAATTCGAATTCTATCAATGAAACATATATTTTATTTTTAATCTTTAATTTCTTTATATCATATGTAAAGATCTCCTTAGGTAATAACAAAAAAAAATCAGTAGAGCAAAGGAAACATAAAAGTCAGAGCCTTATAAATATCTCTGAGACTGTGCTTCTTACATTTATGATGGAAAATAAAGAACCGATTTTGCTAATTCCGCCGTCACATGGCATCTGAATTTTTTTTTTACATTAAAAACCATCGGGGACCACGTGACAGCATATCCAACCATCCTAATTAAACTTATAAAACTCCATAATCGAAGCAGAAAAATTTAATTTTTTTTTTTACAATTCTGCAAATTGCATGCCAAATCTGACCAGTGTCTCACAGCTATGCTTGCTACTATTACTTGACAGAGAAATCAAAGATGGCAAGGGTCATCCTTTTTTAAGCCATCAGCGATGTCCCCAATTTTCTTTGGTTAGTTCGCTTATACAGTTGCAAGATGCCTCGATTCTGCTGATTCCTCATTCCCCATTAAGGCTGCCGACAGAGAGCGAGCAGAGCAGAAGCGGCATGGCGAAGGAAGAAGAGAGGCGGGGCGCAGGAGGAGCTGCTCCTGGTTCGTCATTTCCGCTTCTCGCCTTCTACCTGCTGCTGTGTCTCAGCTGCTTCCAGTGCGTCAGCTGCCAAGCTCGGCGAGGAACTCAGATGGAACGTAAGGCGTTCTTTCCTTGAACCCTTTTCGTCAGTGGGTTTTGTACTGCTGAAGCTTTCAGACGCTTTTTGGTTATGATTGCCTTTTCGCTTCCAGTGGCCTTTTCTGACATTTCTGTAGGGAAATGTCACAAATGTTTTCCAAGAAAAATAAATAAGATGTTGTAACTGCGCAGACAACACAGTCGATTTGCTCAGGATTTAACTCCCAATATTTTCTCTTTTCTCTTTGTATATTTGGGAAATGGAAACTTAGTAATGAGTTGATGTCCTCAGTCTTTCTTTCAACACTAATGCAATCGGCAGTGTAAGAACTAAAATTGTAGCAGCCTCTGGATCAGAAAACAAACAGAAAATTTATGATGCCCCGGACAGAATAGAAGTTAAAGTGATAGCGTTTGATTTGTGTTTTTTGTATTTTTGAAGCTTATGAGAAGAAAGAGCTTTCACTACTGTTCACAAAAAGCCAAAAAAAAAAAAAAAAGAAAAGAAAAGAAAAGAAAAGAAGGAACCTTCTTTCTCCACCAAAAAGTAAAATTAAAGCTCTGTCCAAGAAAAAAAAGCAAGAACAATGGTCAAATGGTTGTAGATAATTACTGCACGTCTCTTAACACCATGGCATGAAGCAAAGCTGCCACCTTTTCTACTGCCACCGTCATCGTCTTCAACTTGACGCCCATAATATTTTAGACCGTATCTTGTAGTATTAATTAAGAAAACACCATCAAAGTTCACTGTTTTTATGTTTCATGATTTTATCTTTCTACCGCCAGTTCCCTTGTTAAGGATAGTCAGCTTTGCAAATTAAAAACACGCAGTAGTGCAATTAGGTAACAATCAAAATTGTGCAAAATTTTCAACTTGATGATGTCTTCCCTCAAGTCTCAACTGCACTGTAGTTCAATAGGCCTGCTCTATATATGTCAGTTGTTGAATTATATGCCCTTTGAAAATGTATTCACTGATTTTGGTCATTATTTTTATCCAATAGGATATCAACCGGTCTCATCAGCTAGTCAGACATATACTGATAGATTGCTCAATTTAAAATATCTATCTGTGCTAAGCCAATTTGCATGTGCCCATATGCTCTGATGAAGAAGAGTTGACCACTAGAACCGTTTCTTGTTCATTCTTTTATTATAGATAAGAGATTAAATTTCAGACCAAGAGGTTGTTTATATGCTACATATAACATGTGAAGATGACTAATGAAACAGAGGATGTTCCAACAACAACAACAACAACAACAACAAAACCTTATCCCACTAGGTGGGGTCGGCTATATGGATCATACGACGCCATTCGTTGATCCATGTTCATGAGATTCGACAAGGTTTTACGCTGGCTGTCGGGGCCTAACACAACCCTCCTCCTTTATCCGGGCTTGAGACCGGCTATAAAACATAGACGGAGTTCCATTCCTCGGCTATGAAACAGAGGATGTTCCATTCCCTGAATTTTCTACTTAAAATTTGGCCCTACAGAAGAGTAGTCCTTTCATAAAGACTGAGCTTCCAATGATCTTTGTCCACAGTCGACACTCTGAAGGTGATAGGAACCAAGTTGAAAGCAAACTGGAATTACTCGGAGCATCCCTGCAATACAGATGTTGGATGGGGGCAACCTGCTGATGCCCATGACATAATTGCTTTCAGTGTTAACTGCACTTGCACACCGGCCACCAACACCACCGCCTCCGTGTGTCACATAGCCAATGTGTATGGATCATGTATTGGCGTGCATTAATTAGTAAATGCGGATCTCATTTGTCATTGTGGTCCTCAATTCCTAACACGTTTATGTTCATGTCTTGTGAGTGCAGCGTGTTAAAAGGTCAAAACTATAGTGGAGCTCTTCCTGAAGAGTTTGCTAACCTTACCTCCCTAAGCATAATGTGAGTACTTTAATGGACGCCATTCTGATTAATCTGATCATCATATGATATGACTTCCTTAGCTAATGAGTTGAGGAAGAAAAGAGAAGTCCGTGTTGTTATTGCTGATCTGTGAGATTGTGTGATCTTTCTTCTTTTCCCAGAGATCTCTCAAGGAACTATTTCAGCGGATCCATTCCTGCCAAATGGGCAACTCTTCCCCTCACCCAGCTGTATGTTGTAAAATTTAGATCTTGTAATAGCACATAAATATATTAGTATCCATAATACATATAATATTATTCTAATAATGTCTTCTTCTTAGCAACTGATATAGTTTTCATGTGTATAAATATATTATAATTTCATGAAGCTTTTAACATTATTAATGATTCCTTGAAAGGCATGTAAATGGCTTGAATGTGGTAAAGACGATGTTAAATAATACCAAACTATTAATATTTAATTATTTTTTAAAGTAAATATTTTCTGCTCCTTTATGTAGTCCTGTCGTTATTTTTGATATTGTGGATGCTTATATTGAGATTAAGGTATTGTTTGACACAACTTGAGGAGGTGAAAGATAAGTTGTCTTGGATAAAATATATTTGATGTGTTTGATAAACATAGTTATCTAGGTAGAGTTTATATGATAAATTCTCTTGGATTAATCCTACTAATATATAGTGTCATTGAGTACTTGATTCTCTATAAAATATTAGATTGATTTATTTTCTCACCTTTCTTCCTCATTACCACATCTCATCTTTGGTTCATTGCATCTTGCCCTTTCTTTCAATGTAATATTTTCTTATCCACACATATAAGGTTTGCTTTTATTTTAGTTCGATTATATTTTCTATTTTTTTCATAGTAAAATAACATTTAAAATGATTTGTCAAAAGATATTTAAAGTTTTTAAATTAGTAGAAGAATAAATTACTTGTGTTACAACAAAAAAATAATTTATACCAAATGCATAGAAGAAAGGAAATGATATAAGTTATATCATAAAATCTGTTTGTGACATTTTAAAATTATCAGTTAATTCAACCATTATTTGTATCAATCAAACTACTATTTGGTACTAGTTAATCGTTACCTGCTAACTGAATTTCTATCTGTTAATAAAGTAGCTAATCCATTAGATTTAATCATTAGTCAGATCAAACAAAGGCTAAATATCATTTATGGATAATAAATTAGCTAGAACAATACTTGAATTAATAATTATTTATCTATAAAAATAGGATAATTAAATTATTCCTCAAATCTAATGCCATGTTAAGGTGATATTTTAAATTATCTTACAACAGAAAAGCATTTTATATAATCAAATTCAGGAAACTTGTTCTTAGGGACTATGTTTAATGAATTAATTTTCTTACACTTGGAGGTCTTATGATCCGATGCAATTTTAACCAGTTATTTGATTTTCATCAAGGTTATTTCGATAGTTCATTTAAAAGTTTCTCGTTCTGCGAGTAGAAATGAATGAATTTTGGGTTTCAGGCAACTTGTGGGGAACCGAATATCTGGGAGCATCCCTAAGGAGCTGGGAAGCATCAAAAGTCTCCAATACATGTAGAGGCTTCCTTGCCCTGATTCTTAGCAACATGTCAACTCTCTTTTCCTGATGATATTTCTTGCATAACAAATTAATGAAATGGATTTGTGCAGTCAATTGCAAAATAACCTGTTGCAGGGCTCCATACCAGATGAACTCGGGAAACTCACCAACCTTAATCGTTTGTAAGAATTCTTCCTCAACGTATGTAACATCATTATTTACCAATATGAATCCATAAGTCAAAACAAATGAAGGCATAATATGCACAAAAGGTAAAATAAGTTGTCTCATGAATGAATTAAGTATATCATCGTTTATGGAATATCATATGAATCCTTGTAAATGTATGAATGCAACATTGTAGCCTATCTTTTTGTTTAAAAATCACAACTTGATGGATGCTTTTAGTGCAGAACAGTGTATGTGATGGATGAATGAGAACTACAAATGAGATATTGATTAACAACATCAAAACAAGTTTCAATTCTATGATGCTACTTAATTTACATGCAAATGTATAGGAATCTATTTCGGTATCTTAGCGATCCAATCCTTAAGATCTTAACTAAGATCTACCATGAAAGATTTTATGAATATTATGTGAGAGAAGATCCATACAAAGAATAAAACTCGAGATTTTTAGGCTTCGCCCTTAATTTGGGCTGTCTTTGGACAACAAATGAGTTTCATTCAGACTTGGAAAATTACAATAAAATACCCTCAAACCCAACAAAGAGGACTTCTATGGACCCTTTAGACCCTCTCTTGGGTCAATTGACATACGAATGATACGGACAGGGTTTATTAATGGGGATACCTATTTGGGGTTACATCTACGCCTTAATTATAGCCTATTGAATCCTCAACCCCGGAACTCCCACACCAAGAAATCCAAAATCCCATATGAATTAAGATATAAAAAAAATCTTAATAAATAAAAAATAGAATTCAAACCAGATAAGAAGATCTAACCAATTATAAAAACATAGATCTAGCCAGATATACTACATATCAAACTTCAAATATAAAACATCCGCAACTCTACTATGAATTCTAGTTGAACTCTAACAATACCAGTGACCGAAATTTCTGCAAATGAGAAGTAGAACTATCGGATTCTCTAACAAGTTTAGATGACAATGACCCTCCCAGCTTGCGCATCCACTCACAGATGAATTGGTATAATCCTGGACCCTCCCTGTGAATTCAAATTCGAATTGGTACAATCCTGACCCACTCGCCTGCAAATTCAGGTGATCAGACCTGCCAGCCTAGAAATTTGGATTTATTGGTCCATATGCAAATTCAGATTGATGTGTTCAATTTGATGCATCCACATACTTAGATGGACACCATCATCCCATGCATCCACATGCAAATCTGGACGAGCATGATTTGCTCGCAGATTCGAATGGGCATAGCCCACCTGCATAGTCATACAGATGCGATTCAGATTAACACAATCTTTGTTTTCAAATGGCATGCCTCACGTAGCCTGCTCAACTCCAGATTCGAATGAGCACAACCTGCTTAATGTTGTAACGGGGACTAGTTCATAGATTCAGATGGTCATGGCTTGCTTGATCCAGGAATTTAGGATGAGCAGGACATGGCTGGCCCATACGTTTGCATATTCAAGCTTGCCCACATATTCAGATGGATGCGTCTCATCTTCTTCTTGGGTATGGTCCATGACACCTGAAGTTGCATCCGCTCGGACAACACCTTATTTCCCCCTTGCTTCAATCTATCCTAGTCGTTGTTGTCATCTCTCTATCATTCTCGCTTCCTCATATATCAGACGGTAGAAAAGATCATATGTACAAAAGAACACATGATATTTATGAGCTTCATCCTCAATTGAGCTACGCCACTGAACAACAAGAGAATTTTATTTAAATTTGAAGAATTAGAGATAGAATACTCAAATGGGGGTAAAGATGGAGCAGTTATTCGGGCCTACATCTATATCTTATTTATAACCTCTCAAACCTTTCACTCTACAGCTAAGAAAACCTAAATCTTATATAAGTGAGAGATAAATAAAATCATAATCAAATAGAAAAAAGATATAATTTTAACTAAATAAGAAAAACATAATCCTAGATATATAGATTACAAAATACAAATGAAACCCCACATTAAAGATACACAAATCTAATAAGAACTATAGCCAACTTCCAACATAAGATATTCTCTAAGCAGACAGAAAAAAATAAGAAAACAAATTGAGGTAAACTGCTAGACTAATAAAATCAGCTGAAATTAAGTAGAAACAAGGAGTCACAAAGAAAACAAAGGTTGAAATAGAAAATGTCTTTGTATTTTTAATCGATGAGAAAAAAAATTAATGATCACCTAAAATGGTCAAGAATGATGATAAATAATGACAAGGTTTTCCAAGGAGTAGGTTTCATAGAGATTTTTTTTCTTCTTCATTTAATCCAATAGGTTATCCCATGGGTTTCTTTCTTCTAATGGATAAATGAATTGAAAAATTGTCTAAGCACAAATTACTGAGGATATTTGTCGCTGGTTCCTAGTGTACAAGATAAACTAAGACCTGTGAGTTATCCTCCATCTAGATAATAGATCAGAATCTCAGGGTTCATCTCAACTTAACATAATCCCGTTGTTCATGCTCCAAGTTCTTGGACATAAACCAGCATCATAACCTTTCCGTTTATAATGCAGAATATTTGTATAAGCCTTTTATCTCTAGAAACGCTTGACATATTTCTGTGATAAATTTGTCTATTAAAACCATGCAAGACCAAATGACAAAATCATTTGAGATGAAGATAACAATACAAAATCCTGCTCAGGAACCAACTGTAAATTTTCATTTAGGTGCACTGCAGTAAAGTGAGCATCTCAGCTCTGAACATGAACTCAACCACAGTAAAACGTCTCATTTATTTCTTGAAATCAAAAGATAAACATCATCGCAGGCCAAAACTGTCTGAAGTCTGAACCTGTTACTATTACCTTTCAGTTAATAGTAATGCCTTAATATGAAATATGCAAGTGGACTACTCATTTCTGAGAGACAACATATAAAGAAAAGATGAACTGATTTCATTTCCAAAAATCAGAGAACATGATCTGTTGCTTCAGATAGAAATGTTATGACATTGGAAGGAAAATAAAACCCTATCTGCATCCAACCTTTGAGAATTGGAAACTTATCCAAACATTACCTCAAAAAGAACTACAGAAATCTTAAACTGGTTCTCCGTTACAAATATCCAAAATTATGGGCACAGAATACTTCTCACGAAACAAAAACTAAATCCAGAAAAATGGCAAAAGAAATAGCTTGCATCTTCTCAGATGGATCACCCTCTTTCAATTCTTTTGTTAATTCTATAACTGGTAAAATGGTGGAGACCCAGTTGTTGGTTTTGATTTCCTTCCTTTAATCATTCAGAAGTTTCTGATGTTCTCCAAGTCTTGCCATCTGCCCGACCTTTATGATAGAGATAGCCTGGTATGTCATCTAGTAGGCCCAGTTAGTAAAAGGACAAAGTTATGGGGTTGAAACTAGCAGCCACTTAAAGTCCAAAGTCACCGTTGGGAGAGGGGTTAACCTTTGACTCTACACTTGCTGAATTGATCAAGTGCCAGCAACCATGAAAATTAGTTGACCCTAAGCAACCCAAAAGAAAGAAAAAAAGGCGCTTGTGTCACTTGAGCTCATGCAGTCCCAAATATTTTTTTATCGAGCTTCGAAAATATTTTATATATAGGTCAAACACTTGTTCATTCTGAACAAAGTAGGGGGTAAAATAGCATGCATTTAAGGCATGAAAGTTGTGTAATTGGCAGCATTAAGCCTAAATTCTGTCATGATGGAAAAACTAAAATAAAGGACTCCAAACTAGAAATTAGACCAGTTAAATTCATAATTGTTCAATTAGTCAACTACATTTACATACAAAATTCTCTGCATGAAAACTAGTGATCACATATCAAATTTAAATGTTTATCCTTTCAAATTTTGGTGAATTTGATGACTCTTAATCAACTTAGTAAGTACATCCTTTTAATGCCGATATTTTACAACATCAAAATTGATGGATTAAATCTCAAAAGGCCTTATTCCTTTGTCGTATCTCCTGGATTGTGGATCATCTCATTTGAATATATTTTATTCGCAGAAAGCAACGGACAGATAAAAGTATCAGCTTTTGAATTTTTTATATTCTTGTATTTATAACGTGTAATGTGTCACAACCTGTAAAATACAGAGGAACATATATGTTTGATGAATTTTGAAGGACAAATAATTTTAATTGGACTGGCTATTTTTTCATTGATGGTAACTTCCTATTTAATCTTTGTTTCTACAGACTTCTTGCTGGCAACAATCTGAATGGTACTTTGCCAGAGTCGCTTGGCAATCTCAAGAACTTGACAGATTTGTATGTGCTCGTTTACTTTTCAACAGGAATTTCTTTCTTTTCTTTTTTCACTTTTCCTCTTAATATTTCTGAGAAAAAGTTCTCTAATGCTAAGTTTGTACCTGCTCAGTTTTTTATTCTGACATATCTGTACGAGTTTACTTTCAATGAATTCGAAAATATTTTATATATAGGTCAAACACTTCATATTTCTGAGAAAAAGTTCTCTAATGCTAAGTTTCCACTTAATCTTCAATGGTATTTTGAGTTTGCTATAATTTCACAATTTTTATTGTCAATTACATTTATTCAGGCATCATATGAAATACCTATGGGAATGTAACAAAAGAAGAAGAATATGTATGTGACTAAGTGCAATCCATGACATTCAATCTTGCTTCAATTTTTTGAATTTTTGATTGCAGTAGGATTGATGGGAACCCGATCTCAGGCAAAATCCCCGACTTTATCGGGAACTGGACTAAACTTTCAAGACTGTGAGAATGACTACTCTTCTTGGTGTTTATTTGAATTGTTTCTGTACACATTGATAGATAACATACTACAACGCTGCAGAGACATGCAAGGGACATTGTTGGAGGGACCATTTCCTCCCACGTTCTCCAAATTGACATCAATAACGGAGCTGTAAACATTTCAAAGGATAAAATGATTCAATTCATTTGTTGGACTGCTGATTCAATTAGTTCACATTCTTAACGTTATTGTTGCAGGAGAGTAACTGACTGGAAAGGAGGGGACGGCAAGTTCCCTGCACTAGCCAGCATGACAAACATGGAAGAACTGTAAGTTTTAAGGTCATGAAGAAAGTGTTGTTATTTAGACTAAGAGAACTCTTTGTTTCAGAAAGATAACATTGAAATGATGGTGTCACGCATGCAGGGTCCTGAGAAACTTGTCCATATCTGGTGTGATTCCTGATTTTCTTGTACAGATGACCAATCTTGTAGTCTTGTACGTGTGTCACAATTTTCTTTGTTTCAATTTTATTTGGAACAAAAACTAGTTTGAGGTGAAAAAATTAAGCAAAAAATAAGAAAATGAAATTAAATATCTCTAGTTTCAGAAGGTCCCTGATTCACGTTGCATAATTCATGTACCAGAGATCTAAGCTTTAACGACCTGTCAGGGGGAATACTGGATGGCTTGAGTGGATTGAAAAACTTGAGGTTCATGTAAGATAATTTCCTATTTTGTCGATTTTTTTCATTTTAGATCTAGAT
This sequence comes from Pontederia crassipes, assembly GCA_030549335.1. Lineage (NCBI taxonomy): Eukaryota > Viridiplantae > Streptophyta > Magnoliopsida > Commelinales > Pontederiaceae > Pontederia > Pontederia crassipes. Next base: position 27,658,987 of record CM060191.1, read on the forward strand.
GTCTATAGAATTTATGCATGTACTATCCACATCCTACAGATATCTTACAAGTAACAAGCTCACTGGCAGCATACCAAGCTGGATCTTAGGCAGCACCAACAGACACATGTACGTGAATGTCAGCCTCAAATTCTTACTTTAACTGGCTGCAATTATCAGTTTCAAATAAACAGTATTTTATCGTGCAGCGATATTTCTTACAACTCATTTACAAGCCCTACTACACTATCTACTTGTGTACGAGGAGATATGTAAGGACCCGAGTCATGTATTTCCTCTTCTACTTCTAAAAATGAGTATGTTTTCCATCTTTAAATATTGATTTGTTATTTGCAGAAATGTGGTTTCCAGCTTTTCAACAGCAAACAACAGTAACTCGTGAGTTCCTGTATCCTGGTTTTTTATTGTTTCTATTGAATTTATATCTTAACATTTTGTAATAGTGCAGCTTAGATAATTTAAAGTTTCTTAATTCCTCGTTCATGTATCTCTGTACAGGATACTGTCATGCCTGAGAAGGAATCTACCCTGCTCTGGGAAAGCAAACAGTGCGTATAGAAACTTTGCAAATGATCATTGTTCACTATGATATGAAACTTAAATAGCAACTGAATATTGCATATATACTGTTGCAGACTACAATCTGTTCATAAATTGTGGTGGCGATGAGGTGACAATTGATGGTAATGTTTATGAAGCTGACAGTAATCCACTGGGTCCATCAAACTATTTTGAAGGAAAAAATGGAAAGTGGGCATGCAGCAGCACGGGGGATTTTGTTGGAAATGCGATGGCATCATATATTGCTAATAATATATCATTGTTAAGAATGAATGATTCACAGTTGTACACCAATGCTCGAATCAACCCCCTGTCGATCAAATACTACGGCCTCTGCTTACAGAAAAAAGGAAACTATTCTGTGACGTTGTACTTTGCTGAGATAATGTTCACTGATGATGAAACATTCGCCAGTAATGGAAGACGCTTGTTTGATGTTTCAATCCAGGTGATTTTCTGTTACAATTATTGCAAATTCTTAGATGTTTGAGAATATTTCTATTATTGGTCCTTCTTGATTCCTGTTATTGAACTCTATTCACAGAAATTTCTGAAACAAACATTATACTGAACTCCTGCATCGTGGGCTGGCATTTTTGCATAAATAACTTGTTTATCACAGACATTTTTGCATAAATAACTTTTAACCTTGCAGCTTCGCATAATAAAAAAGCACATTGATTTAACTCCTGCATCAAATTATTGTAATTTCTGCAGGGCCAAAAGGTTCTACGAGATTTTAACATTGCAAAAGAAGCCAATGGAACAGGGAAGGCACTTGTTAAAACATATATTGCCACGGTTGACGCCAATGGCACTTTAGAAATTCATTTTCAGTGGGCTGGCAAAGGGACCAATTCAGTTCCGCAAGGACCTGTATACGGACCTCTTGTGTCGGCAATTTCTGTTACACCAAGTAGGCTTTTCTAATCAATTTTCATTTTCTTCCCTAACTTTAATTAACACTTTTGATTTGTTTTGGTAGATTTCAAGCCTGATTTGGATGAAAATAAGCTATCTACTGGGGGCATCGTAGGCATTGTGGTGGGTGCTTGTGTACTTGTTGTGATTATCTTGGCAGTTATCTTGCTTTGCTTCAAAAGAAAGAATCCTCAGGATGATGGTAAGTTAATAACTCCAATTTTGAACCAGGAAATTCTCATTAATTTGGACTAGGTATTGATGGTACTCATGTTTCCTAGATGATCCTTGTGAAATCCTCTTCCGAGGATCGCGTGGATCCTCAGAGGAATTCTCTTTACTAGTTCATCGAAAAAAGTCATATTAGAATAAGTCAAGACATCATGCGATAATGCGTTCTTTTTCAATGGTAGGTTTGTTCAGGTTACATTACAGTCTCTCATATTTTTCTTTCTTTTTTGCACCTAGTGGGATAAGGCTTTGTTGTTGTTGTTTGCACCTTCAGTTGTCTAACTGCACTGAGGGTTAGTAATCATGCTCCATAATCTAGGTGTAAATTTAGTGGAATATTTCTACTATGCGTAAGGAAAATGAAGGAAATGTGTAAGTAAACAAGAACATTGTAGCTTTGTTTAGGTTTTAACTCAAGTAATTCTCTTAAAAAACTGAATAGTGTCTAATTATACTATATAATAATACATAGCATTGTCAACTTCCAATTTCTCTCACTGTTTTCTAGTGCATCAATATTGAAAAGAAAATGTTCATAAACTATCAAGTGCTACCCCGTTGTTTCACTATTACTAAAGAAACCAAAAATTCTCAGAACTCAGAGGAGTAGAGCTGCATACTGGGACCTTCAGCTTGAGGCAGATAAAAGCTGCAACAAAGAACTTTGATCCTGCTAATAAAATTGGTGAAGGTGGTTTTGGTCCAGTTTACAAGGTACACAAATACATTTATAGAGTAAAATTTATATTACCATATTCCTTTCAATTAGTTCTTCAGCACAATGCGAAATGTTTGTCATTCAAATGATTAGTGAATCATTAGGAGCTAAAGATCTTTTCTTTTTCAGGGTGTACTACCAGATGGTTCTGTAATTGCAGTGAAGCAGCTCTCTTCAAAATCCAAGCAAGGGAACCGTGAGTTCATCAATGAAATAGGCATGATATCAGCCCTCCAACATCCGAATCTCGTAAAGCTTTATGGATGCTGTATCGAAGGAAATCAGCTGCTATTGGTATACGAATACATGGAAAACAACTCTCTTGCCCGCGCATTATTTGGTCCGCTTTTTTCCTTTTGTTTCATTGTTTGTCAGGATTAAATATTTGATATCTATGAGAACATAAGATGAACGACACTTAAATCTAACAGGTCCTGAAAGATATCGCCTTAACCTGGATTGGGTTACAAGGCGCATGATTTGCATAGGAATTGCAAGAGGTTTGGCATATCTCCATGAGGAATCAAGGCTGAAGATTGTACACAGGGACATCAAAGCTACAAATGTTTTGCTGGACAAGGATTTGAATGCAAAGATATCCGATTTTGGTCTGGCTAAACTCGATGACGAAGAAAACACACATATCAGCACCCGAGTAGCTGGAACTATGTGAGCACATTCATCACTACCTTTTAACATAGCATTTATGTGAGCACATTCAATCTTTTCATGCTCATCCCATGCGGTTTTTGCAGTTTGAGCTAAATGGCATACCTTTCAAATCATAAACTTGATTTAGATGATTATGACTACTGACATATATATGATAACAACTTGATCATTGCTGTGTGAACTTTCTCATCATACAGAGGTTACATGGCACCTGAGTATGCATTGAGGGGTTATTTGACTGACAAAGCAGACGTATATAGTTTTGGAGTTGTTACACTGGAAATTGTTAGTGGAATGAGCAACACAAACTACAGACCCAAGGAAGACTTTGTATACCTTCTTGATTGGGTATGAAATTTGTTAGCATCATTTATCTCCTGCAATCAGCATATCAAATATATGGTATCAACAAGGTGTTTACTTTTCCTTCACGCCATGCACAGGCTTATGTGCTGCAAGAGAAGGGGAACTTGCTAGAACTCGTTGACAAAAGCCTCGGTCCACATTACTCGAAAGAAGAAGCACTGCAGATGCTGAACTTGGCCCTTCTGTGCGCCAATCCATCGCCAACATTGAGACCCACAATGTCCACCGTGGTGAGCATGCTGGAAGACAAGACGCCGGTGAAGGTGCCGCCCATGGATCGGGAGGCCTCCAAGGCCACCGAAGTGGAGGAATTAAGGTTCAAGGCTTTCCAAAAGCTGTCCCACGACAGCCAGACGCAGAGCATTTCAACTGAAGGCCCGTGGGTGGACTCTTCCGTGTCGGTCTCAAGCAGTAGGCTTATTTCCGATGCCGCAGGGGAGTAAGTGCAAAAGAGGAATTCTCCATCGAACCATGTGGATATATGATGTGGATAGTTTCATTCTGAATCTTGCCTATGATTATGGCGTTGACATCAAGCAAAAATTATATATCAATTTTGGTGATGTGAAAGAGGGCATAGAGAAATTGTACACAGAAGAAATGAGAGATTTACAACCTTAATCTTAAATTGGGATATTTTTTATGTGGAGAAAAGGTTAATTACAAGGATACTAAATTACTCAAGCATTTATGGAATTTATATAGGGACTCTTAACACAAAATATTATGTACAGATTTTCATATGTGATAGGTAATTTCGTTATTCCAATTGTTTGAACGTTTGTATAGCATAGAAGTTAAAAAAGAAAAGGAATTTACAAATAGGTTACAATTCGATGTATTATTAATAAATTTTCACCTTAACTTCAATCTTCAGCAAATCACGAATATCTTCAATGTTTTTTATAATGTTAGAATTTGTTACGATGAATTTGTTTGGTGAACATATTAGTTAGATTATTTGCAGGTCGATGAAATGATATATGACATTATTTTATAATGTACTTAATATTTGATTAAACATATTGTGCTCTAAGTTGTTGTAATGCACTATAGTGATGTAATCTTTTAATTACTAAATACTTCTTTAGCAATTTTAGTGAGTGTTATGTACTCAACTTAGGGTTGTATCATGGCTTTTCAACTAGTAATAAAAATACGAGAGGAGTGAAATTCAAAATGTGTTTGTTATCAACGATGAATTGTTATTATCAATTGGAAAGCTACAATAAAATCATCAATCATATGGTCCATTGTCATGTATCCTTAAGTAATATGGATTCTAAACATTCATGATCCATATGCGGAAAAAAGTAATATTTGTGCGGTCTAATCCATTATAGGGAGTTAATCTTGTCCTTGTTCCATTATACTTTTTTCGAAGATATAAAATACCGCACAATAATTTGATCTATAGAACATCATTGTGGTAAAGCCTATAATGCTAGAGGAATCAATGGAAAAGATGGAGGTGGAGGTTAGTTGTTAGGTGATAGACAGTGGAAAAAGGCTATAGAATGTATGAGCCTAAGGGGTGTTAAGATTTGTATCATTATGGCTAATAGGATTTGGTACGAGACTTATGAGATTGTTGTTCAAATATTTCTTCTTAGCCTTTATATGTGGTATTTCTTTAGTGATTCTTTTAGGTCCTTGGCTTGACACATGAGTCTAATAATATCACAAGTTGACAAACCGATTCAAATGGATTTACTAATAGAATGTTTGGAACTTGAAATTGAGACAACTAATCGAAGATGTACTCATCCCTTGGGTGTCATTGACATAAAAGATGGAAGAAACATTAAGTTGGGATTTATCAAGATTAATGAGAGTATATAACACTCACTGAAGTTGCTAAGGAAATCTAGTCGAAAGGTAAAAAGATAAGGAACAATTAAATTGGCTGATGATGGAGTATATGGATTAAATGATCATCACCTTATGAGATTTTGGCTAGATAATTTGCGAGGAATATGCAAAACTATAACTTCCCTAGGATTACTTGGCATCTATGTATTGTGGGTACCAAGCTGCAGATTATGTTTGTGACAACAAATTAAAGAAGGCATGAAACACATTCCCTCTTGGCGTGGGGGCACAAGAGTCTTCCATATATCCTTTGTTCTTTTGCAATCTCTAAGTAAATGCAATATGGTTTTTGGTTGGTTTGTGCATTGGTCATGTGCATTAGATGTGGCTAGTCCTTTCCCTCTTCTTTGCTCATTTGTAAGCAATTTTTCATGAGTTATTATCCAAAAAATTAGGATTTTTTTATCCCACTCCACTTCCATATTAACTTCAAGATTTGGTTGATGTTACTCTAATTTTCATCTTCAAGGTGTTGTATGCAGATTTTGCGTTGTAAATTCCATTTTCTTCTAGGGCCAAATGATTTTGTGACAAAGTTCTTCCTTTGGAGTAGGTGTTCTTGTTAGTGTGAGTGCACCATGGTGGTTCAATAGAGGTGAAATGATATGTCATTTCTGATTTCTATCTATGGTCATCATTTTTGTTACCTATAAGGAGAGGATGTCTATGGAAATTGGTCCAACTATACATGATTTCAGAGTGCGTCCATTAGGTAACTAAGCATCGGACTAGAAGTTGATTTGGTTGCCATTCCCCACTTGACATTTGACACTTTGAATTGTCAAGTTCCATCCTTATGCCATAGTGCGCCAAAGTCATGAATCATGTTGATTGATAGTGAAATTTAGGAGTATAGTGATAACTTGCTGATTTTGTGATCAAATTTGAGATTTTTCAATTTTTAATTTAACTCTCTAATTCACTCTCTACTGCAAGTGCACATGTCAATTGTAATGGATCCAAATATTATATCCATAGCGATTTGAAGCCAAAGACTTCCTAAAATAATCTAGACTAGCCCTAACTAAAGTTACAAATTCAAGAAATTAAAGGGAAGTGAAAACATATTTTTAAAAGTGGCAAAAAAGATAACTATTTTTTAAATTTTTGGATATTGCTATAAACTGAAATTAGATGTTGGACTAAGGTCTAAAAAGGATTATCAATCAATGGGGAAGGTTCTCCTATGAACTGTGGTTCATCTGATTTAATTATGGATGGAATGGAACAAGTTATCAATATTTGTCAATTTTAACTCAACTTGAAATGGCCTGTTATCACAGCACAATTGAATCAGGACTAATTATCATATTTTTATATGATTGATTAGCTAAGTTGAATTAGAAAAGGTCCTTACTGATATCAAGTTAACATTAAGCTCAAACTCAAATTCTTTACTGATTTTACAAAAATTCTTTCAAATTTGACAATTCAGTGAAATCTGAAATGATAATCAACCAATTGCACTTATAATAACAGGAGAATTATTTCAATTAACTAAGCAGGAATAAAATCAATCCAATATTAATGCTAATGCTTCTTGGTTTATCTCTAAACTACAAGGGGATTTTAAATCATCTTCTCAGCTGTAATTTAATTGAAATCCACATTAGTACTAATCAATTGGATAAAATCAGCACATTTCACCCATTGAAATTCATCACATGCCATTGCTTCTTGGTCCATCTCTGAACAACAAGATAACACTAAGTTCACTTCTCAGTGGATGATGGAATCAGGGATTTTACAACAGCAAGACAAATTTCACAAATTTCAGGAAATCAGGATTGGGAAATCAGAAACCAGCAATGAAAAGTTTGCAACAATTCGGGGATTGAAACCTTGGAAATACCATTGTCTCTTGATTCATTTTTGAACAAGAATGAAACCATAAGCAACCTCTCAGTTGCATATAAGATTGGGATTCCACAATGACAGAGTAGATTCCATAAAAATCAGAACTCAAAATTCAAAACAGATTTCACTTAACAGCATGTTTTCACAGATTTAACTCAAGGGTGTTATCATTGCCTCTTAATACATTTCTGAATAAGAAGAACTCACTTAATCTACCTCTCAGCAGTTAATGGAATGGGGGGTTTTACAATGATAGAAGATTTCATGAATCAGAAATCAGACAATTAGATATTAGTGCAGATTTAGGAAAAACATATTTCAGAAAATATGAATCAGATTTCTAATTAGGATTGGACCTAGAAACTTGGCATTGGTTCTTGATTCATTTATGAATAAAGAGTAGACAACCTCTCAGTTGTAAATATAAGTAGGACCTCACAATGTCAAGAATAGATCCATAAAAATTAGAATTTCAGAAAATCAAAACTTGATCCAGTGCAGGAAATCAGAAATGTCCATAATCCATCCACGATTAAACTAGATTACTACCCTATCCTAAAAGAGTTAGAATTTAGCTCCTCATAATTACAAAGTTTGATATACAATAGGAGGAAAAACATATACAAAACATCCTGAATTGAAGGCTGTCGACAGGATGTTGCAGTAGCTCTTCAGCTCCCTTTTTCTTGCTTCCTTCCTGCTCAAACCCTTGCAATGGCCAGCCCCCCTTTCCATCTAGATTCTACAGCATATATATGACTCTTGTTCACCCTTGGATGCAGATCAGAATGTTCCATTCCCTCCTGATTATGCCATGTGTCCTGGTCCTGAAAATATCAGCAGGTGCCAACTTTTTGGACAGTAAAAAAGCAAGTGGTCCCCCCTCCTTTTCCACCTTGTGCAGCCTTCTTTTCCCTGCTAGGAGAGCCAAAACAGCAAGCATCAAAGTCCTTCAATAGGATTTAAACAAATAAGGATTAGGACAATAATAATTATCAGCTCTATTATTAAATGGAACTTGATGCAGTGCAGGAATGGAATCCATAATTAAAAATGATAACTTTGAAGTCCGGAATGATAACTTTGCATATATCATGAAAATTGTCCAAATATGAGTGGTTCAGAGTATTGAAGGCATCAAAGGGATTAGGGTGGCAGGTAAATGAGATCAATTATCAAATGTGGATAAGATTTCATAGTAATGATAACTTTGGTGAACCGGAATGAAAACTTGTTGCCATAAAGTGATAACTTGTTGTAAACTTAATTGTGGTTATCCAAATGTGATCAAATCAGAGCAGCAAAGAGTTATGATAGTAATTTAATGATTGCCTAATGCTTTTATGCAGAATTGATAATCTTGCACATCGAAATGACAATTTTGCCCTAAAAATGATAACTTGACTCCAAAAATGATAACTTGTGAAATGGAACGATAACTTTGCACAATTTGAAATATAATTATTCAAATATGATTAATTCATAATGACAAGGGATTTAGGACAAGATAATCACTAGAAATCAACTTAACTAGAAAAATGATAACTTTGCACATTGGAATAATAACTTGTCCAAAAAAAATGATAATTTGGCATAGAATTAATATTTTTATGGATTTTAGCAATTCAGAACCTCTGTGCACATGGAATTAAGTGTAAAATGAGAATGATCAGCTGGTTATCACAATCCATTGTATTCCAAGCATAATTGGCCAAAAATTAGGCAAAATAATGGCTCGATATGGGTTAAATGAATGGAAAATGGAATAAAAATCTAATTTGATCAGCTAGTGATCAAACTCCCCCAAGCTTAGCCTTTTGCTTATCCTCAAGCAAAACATTCAGATATTAAGAACAAACTTGAATTAAACCAAATGAATTAAAATCCAGCTGATTAAGACCAAATGAATTTCCCACTTTGCCAACACTCCATTCTTTCCAAAAACTCAATTTCTAGGTAAGGAATCACAGATGCTAAAGCAAATTTAAGCCATGGAAGAAGTACTAGCAATAACAAGTTTGAATTTCAGGAATTGTCAACTTTACTACAATGTTAAACTACAAATCCCTTCGTGAACAGATTTTCACTGTTTAAACAGGTTTAGCACCTGACTTTTATTCATGAAAATGCAAGTAAACATGTTAAGACCTAATTTTTATTTATGCTGGTCACAGGATAAAAATTCTGACTTTATTCAGGAGAGGTTCCTTTTTAGAATTTCACTCTCTTTATTTATGCATGCATGCAATGCAGAATGCAACTTTTCACTTTTTTCTTTTCTCAATTTTTCTTTTTCTATTCTGTTCATGAAGTGAGCAATAGTTCAAACTCAAGTAAGGTTTAGATCCCTTGGTCCAAAAAGTCAAGTTTTCCTATTTAACATGACAGCAAGAGCCTTGACTCCCTTCTAGACATCTTATATTGTCAATTCAATTCATGAATGTCAGCTAGTGTTATCCACAAAAAGAAAAATTTTCAGCTAAAATTTTGATTCAAATGCACAACGAGTAGGTTAATTAAAGCAAGAAGGCTATGGCCAAATTGACCACTTGGTATTGTAGTGTACTAACTGTCATATTAAAGGATTTCACCCATTTTAGAGTTAAAATGAAGGCAGAAACTGAATTGAACTCAAACAGTGATAACCAGTGATAACTTGTCAAAATTAATGATAATCAAGTGAAATAAGTGATAACTTATTCAAAACAGTGATAACCTGATGATAAATGATGATATGAGCATTAAAATAGATTAAAAACATGGTGAAAGTTTAGAAAAGCACCATGTTTCCTCTCCCAAGCTTATTCTCAACACTGTCCATAGTGGTGAAAAAGATAGGCAAGGGAGAGGGTTGGGAGGGTATTGAATTTTTAGAATTGTGCATTTGATCCATTCTGCATCTCATCCAGGGGCTGTGGGTGATCCATACTTCATGATTTGCAACCAATTCTACAGAGAAGTAAAGGGTATCAATGAAATCTACAATATCAGATTTTTGGGATGCACAATTTGAATAATGCATTGAAATTCACTGAAATTCAGCAATGATAGGTGTGGATAACTGATATGAATGATAATTCAGATGTCAATATGATAATCGTAGCATGAAGTAGAAGATAATGTTAATTATCAGTGGCATTTTAGTGAGGAAAGTTAGAATTGAGAGTAGGAGTACTCCCTAAATGACAATTTATGAATGGATCTGATTCTTCCCTGATTTATTCTTGCAAAACAGAGAAAATTAGATATAAAATGGATTGGATTACCTCTCAAGAAGTGTCATACTTTAGTGTCTTAGGCTAGACATTGTTCCATTGGTGTTCAACTAGGCAATTGTAGGGGATCTTGCAAAATCAGCACATCCTTAGTTGAATCCATGGCTGTGGGGTTGTATAATTTCAATCTTTGTCCATTAACCTTGAATATATCAGCATCGTCATTGACAAGGTCCATAGCCCCAAAAGGATAAACCTTGTGGACTTTGAAAGGTCCACTCCATCTAGACTTCAACTTTCCAGGAAACAACTTGAACCTTTTAATTGAATAGCAATACAAGGTCTCCAACCTTGAAATCTTTCTTCAAAATCCTGCTATCATGCCACCTCTTGATCCTTTACTTGTAGAATTTAGAGTTGTGGTAGGCATTGAGCCTAATATCATCCAATTCATCTAGTTGTAGGAGCCTTTGCTGTCCATAAGATTTCATATCAAAGTTTAGTGCATTGACAATCCAATATGCCTTGTGTTTGAGTTCAATTGGCAAGTGACATATTTTTTCATAAACCAACTTGTATGGGGAGGCACCAATTGGGGATTTGTAGGCTGTCCTATAAGTCCAAAGTGCTTCATTTAACTTCAAACTCCAATCCTTTCTGGTTAATGAAACTATTTTTTTCCAAAATGACCTTAATCTCCCTATTTGAAATTTCATCTTGGCCATTTGTTTGAGGGTAGTAGGCTGTTGAAACCTTGTGTTTAATTTCGTACTTGCTTAGGAGGTTCTCAAAATATCTTTCTATGAAGTGGCTGCCTCCATCACTGATAACCGCCCTTGGAGTTCCAAATCTTGGAAAAATTATATCCTTGAACAACTTGATAACAGCCCTGGAATTAGTAGCTATAGTTGGAATGGCCTCTATCCATTTGGACACATAATGAACAACCAACAATATGAATTTGTATCCAAAGGAGATAGGGAAGGGTCCCATGTAATCAATGCCCCAAACATCAAAAATTTCAACTTCTAAGATCCCATTCTGTGACATTTCATTCCTCTTAAAAATTGAACCTGCTCTTTGGCACACATCACAACTTTTGACATATATGTGGGCATCTTTGAATAAGGAAGGCCAATAGAAGCCAGATTGGAAAACCTTGGCTGCTCTCTTTTGAGTAGCAAAATGTCCACCATATGGAGATGAGTGGCATTCATACAAAATGGATTGGAATTCAGCTTCTGGCACACACCTTCTGAACATGCCATCAGGAGACTTCCTAAACAGAAATGGATCATCCCAATAAAAGTCTTTTATGTCATGAAAGAACTTCTTTTTCTGTTGATAGGAGTATTCAGGTGGAATGATTCCACAAGTCAAGTAATTTACAATGTCATCATACCAAGGAGCTGGGGCAGCTGATATGACCATTAGAAAGTCATCAGGGAATGAGTCATTGATAGGGAGTGATGGAGAATCCTGAATTCCTTCCATCCTTGACAAATGATCTGCAACCAAATTCTCAGTCCCTCTTTTGTCCCTGATTTACACATCAAATTCTTGCAACAATAAAATCCACCTGATAAGCCTTGGTTTGGATTCCTTCTTGCTAATTAGGTGCCTAACAGCTTAATGGTTAGTGTATACAATCACCTTTGCTCCAACTAAATAAGGCCTGAACTTGTCAAATGCAAATACTACAGCCAACAATTCCTTTTCAGTGGTGGCATAGTTGATTTGAGTCTCATCTAATATCTTGCTATCATAACATATGACATAATGTTTCTTGTCTTTCGTTTGCCCCAGCACTGTCCCTACTGCCTAGTCAGATGCATTACACATAACTTCAAAGGGTAGTGACCAATCTGGTGGTTGCACTATAGGAGCTGAAATGAGGGTTTCCTTCAATTAATTAAAGGCCTTCATGCAATCCTCATTAAAATTGAACTCAATATCCTTTGCTAGCAGTCTTGTGAGGGGCCTGGTTATCATTGAAAAGTTTTTGATAAACCTCCTGTAAAAACCAGCATGGCCCAAGAAACTCCTTATAGCCTTCACATTCTTTAGAAGTTGCAACTTCTCAATGACCTCAATTTTTGCTTTGTCCATCTCAATCCCTCTACTGGATATAATGTGGCCTAACACAACCCCTTCTTGAACCATGAAGTGCACTTTTCCCAATTCAGAATTAGATTGGATTCCCTGCACTTTGCAATACTCTTGTTAAATTTTTCAAATAAGCCTCAAAGGAATCTCCGTAAACTGAAAAATCATCCATAAATACTTCCATATTGTCCTCAATAAAATCTGAAAAGATGGACATCATACACCTCTGAAATGTGGCAGGGGCATTGCACAATCCAAATAGCATCCTTCTATATGCAAATGTCCCATATAGACAAGTGAAGGTGGTCTTGTCCTGTCTTGGTGATGGATAGGAATATGCAAGAAACCTGAATAGCCATCCAAATAACAAAAGTGGAAATGCTTAGCCAACCTCTCAAGCATTTGGTCAATAAAGGGAAGTGGAAAGTGATCCTTTCTGGTTGTCTTGTTCAATTTTATGAAATTAATACACATTCTCCAACCAGTGACTGTCCTGATAGATATCAACTCATTTGTATATGATTTTACTACTGTAATCCCTCCTTTCTTTGACACCACCTAGACAGGACTGACCCATTCACTATATGAAATGAAGTAGATAATTCCAACATTCAACAACTTCAGCACCTTCTTCTTTACTACTTACTTCATCACTGGATTGAGTCTTCTTTGGCATTCAATTGAAGGCTTGTAGTTGTCATTCATAGGAATCATGTGCATGCAAATTGAGGGATTAATACCCTTAATATCTTCAATTGAATAGCCTATTACCTTTCTGTATAGTTTCAATCTCTTCAACAGCTCCTGAACTTGCCCTTGAGGCAAATTAGCATTGATAATTACTGAAAATGTGGAATTCTCTCCTAAGAATTCATACTTCAGATTGCTAGAGAGAGACTTGAGCTCCAATTTAGAAGGATTGTCTTGAGCTGAGTTGGATTGGAGTTCAGCAGTGATAACTTCCTGCACTTCATTCTGAAATTCTGAATTTCCCACTGATTTGGATGAATTCAGCTCAGATTGGCATGCCTTGGCCTCTGGATCTTCTAGTTCCTTCAAGTGATCAAACATTAGGCACCTTTGCAAGGGGTCTTCATTGGAAATTATTGCAGAAACTTACTGTACAATCTGATCTAGTTGCCCATCTTCAAAATCATTTTTCTGAAAATTTGGCCTACTGATAACTTGTGTCAAATTGAATTCTATCTTATCCTCTCCAATTTGAAATGTCAATCTGCCCTCCTTAGCATCTATGACAGCTCCTACAGTGACAAACAATGGCCTTCCTAGAAGAATTGGGGTGTTCAGGTTCTCATCCATGTCAAGCACCACAAAGTCTACAGGAATATAAAATTTTCCAACTTTGAGGGGTATGTCTTTAATAATTCCATGTGGGTACTTGATGGATCTGTCAGCTAACTGCAAGGACATGTTGGTAGGCTTCATATCTCCAACTTCTAGCTTCCTACAAAGTGAAAGAGGAATTACACTCACTGATGCACCCAAATCACACATTGCCCTCTGAATTTTTCTATTTCCAATTTCACAAGAAATTGAGAAGCTTCCTGGATCCTTTAGCTTGAGAGGCAACTTGTTTTGGATAATTGCAGAAGTCTCCTCAGTCAAAGTTATGGTCTCATGCTCTATAATTCTCCTTTTCTTGGTCAAGATCTTCTTTAGAAACTTGGCATATGAGGGCATCTCCTGAATTGCTTCCACAAATGGCACATTGATGTACAACTTCTTCAGAATTTTCAAGAATCTTCCATATTGTTGGTCTTGCATTGACTTGACTAATCTTTGAGGGAAAGACACTTTATTAAAAATTCTAGCCTTGACTTCATTTTGAGGGTGGTGATTTCTGTTTTCCACTATAGATTCAGTTGTTTCTTCTGCAGGTTTTAAATCTGTCTTGGTTGAATTGTCCTCAACTTTCTTCATTGGTTTTTCAATAATCCTTCCACTTCTAAGTTGGACAACCTAAACTTGCTCCTTAGGATTCATTTATGGTTGTCCAGGGAGAAATATAGGTGGTCCGATTGAAGTGCTAGCTTGTTGGGCAATTTGGCTCTCAAGCAACTTCTGGTTGGCACTCAAGGCTTCATATCCAGAAGTTAATTTGCATTGCCTCCTCTTGCTTCTCTTGTTTCTTCAGAATTTGTTGCAGCAACTCCTCCATTTTTGAGAATTGAGTGGTTTGAGCTTGTGGTGGCTGTTCATATGGAGGTCTTTGTATTGGGGTAGTTGAGGACTGATTCTGATATAGAGGTAGTTGATTCCTTGATAAAATCTTAAGTTGCCAATTAGAATTCTGCATTGATGGCCCTTGATAGTGATTGGCCTTGTAGGAGAAGTAGAGATGGTTCCTATTTTCTAGAGTATAAAACTCAGCAGGGGGCTTCACTCCATAATTCTCCACATCATTCACTTGGTCTATGGATTGTTCATATTGCTGCATTATCAGGTTGCAACTCTCAGTGACATGGCCTTGGTTTTCACATACATCACACCTACATTCAGAATTGGAAGCCTTTCCCACTTTACTTGACAAATTCAGCTTCTCCAAGGCCTTTTGTAATCCTTCTTCAATCTGGACAGCAATGTTATTGACTTGATTATCATTTGATGGCCTCCTTGTCCTATCATGAGTGAGGAAATAGTGGTTTTTAGCAATGTTCTCAATTAATTGGTAAGCCTCATCAATATTTTTGGATGAAAAATCCCTCCCGCAGCAGTGTCCAATGCCACTTTAAATGGATAGTTCAATCCCTTATGGAAGTAGTTAACCAATTGCCATTTTTCAAAGTCATGGTGTGGACATGCCCTCAGCAAGATATTGAGTCTTTGTCATGCATCACATATGTTCTCTTGATCCAATTGATAAAATCTAATAATCTGATCCCTATAGTTATCAGTTTTGTTAGGTGAAAAAAATTCAGCTAGAAACAATTGAATTATGGACTCCCAAGTGGCAATCTCTTCAGGTTTGATGGTCTTGTACCAAGTCTTGGCCTTGTCTTTGAGTGAGAAAGGGAACAACCTCATGTAGACAGCATCCATAGGAGTATTATTGAAGTGGACAATGCTGCAAATTTCTTTGAAATTGCCAAGTTGTGAAGCTGGATCCTCATTCCCCAATCCAGCAAATTGATATTGCCTTATCATTGTGATTAATGCTGGATTCACTTCAAAGTTGGCAGCAGGTGCTAGGACTTCATTTCCTTGTTGATTTCTGACATTGCTAGGTGAATATAAATCCTTGAGTGTCCTTGGTGCAGCCATGTTGACCTCTTATTCTTCCTCTTAAAAAATTTTTCTTCTTGCCTCTAGCCTTTCCAATCTCCTCCTTCTCAAGAATCTCCTTTCAAGTTCAGGATCTGATTGATAATGGTCCTCTTGATTGTCCAAATCCTGCATAAATGAATTCAGAAATATCAAATTCAGAAAAAAAGAAAAGTAGGCAAATATGAAAAATTCAGAATGATAACTTGCAAAAATTAGAAATTGGGCTAATAAATGGACTGATAACTAGTCTAAAACTAATATAAACTAACTAAGTTAATCTAATTGATCTCAAATTCCCGGCAACGGCGCCAAAAACTTGATAGTGAAATTTATGAGTATAGTGATAACTTGCTGATTTTGTGGTCAAATTTGAGATTTTTCAATTTTTGATTTAACTCCCTAATTCACTCTCTACTGCAAGTGTACATGTCAATTGTAATGGACTCAAATGTCGTATCCACAGTGATTTGAAGTCAAAGACTCCCTAAAATAATCTAAACTAGCCCTAACTAAATTACAAATTCAGGAAATTAAAGGAAAGTGAAAATAGATTTTTAAAAGTGGCAAAAAAGATAACTGTTTTTGGAATTTTTGGATATTGCTATAAACTAAAATTAGATGTTGGACTAAGGGCTAAAATGGATTATCAATCAATGGAGAAGGTTCTCCTAGAAATTGGAGTTCATCTAATTGAATTATGAATGAAATGGAACAAGTTATCAATATGTGTCAATTATAACTCAACTTGAAATGGCCTGTTATCACAACACAATTGAACCAGGACTAATTATTATATTTTCATATGATTGATTAGCTAAGTTGAATTAGAAGAGGTCCTTACTGATATCAAGTTAACATTAAGCTCAAACATAAATTCCTTGCTGATTTTACAAAAATTCTTTCAAATTTGGCAATTCAGTGAAATCTGAAATGATAATCAGTAATTGCACTTATAATAACAGGAGAATTATTTTAATTAACTAAGCAGGAATGAAATCAATCCAATATTAATGCTAATGCTTCTTGGTTTATCTCTAAACTACAAGGGGATTTTAAATCATCTTCTCAGCTGTAATTTAATTGAAATCCACATTAGTACTAATCAATTGGATAAAATCAGCACATTTCACCCATTGAAATTCATCACATGCCATTGCTTCTTGGTCCATCTCTGAACAACAAGATAACACTAAGTTCACTTCTCAGTGGATGATGGAATCAGGGATTTTACAACAGCAAGACAAATTTCACAAATTTCAGGAAATCAGGATTGGGAAATTAGAAACCAGCAATGAAAAGTTTGCAACAATTCGGGGATTGAAACCTTGGAAATACCATTGTCTCTTGATTCATTTTTGAACAAGAATGAAACCATAAGCAACCTCTCAGTTGCATATAAGATTGGGATTCCACAATGACAGAGTAGATTCCATAAAAATCAGAACTCAAAATTCAAAACAGATTTCACTTAACAGCATGTTTTCACAGATTTAACTCAAGGGTGTTATCATTGCCTCTTAATACATTTCTGAATAAGAAGAACTCACTTAATCTACCTCTCAGCAGTTAATGGAATGGGGGATTTTACAATGATAGAAGATTTCATGAATCAGAAATCAGACAATTAGATATTAGTGCAGATTTAGGAAAAACATATTTCAGAAAATATGAATCAGATTTCTAATTAGGATTGGACCTAGAAACTTGGCATTGGTTCTTGATTCATTTATGAATAAAGAGTAGACAACCTCTCAGTTGTAAATATAAGTAGGACCTCACAATGTCAAGAATAGATCCATAAAAATTAGAATTTCAGAAAATCAGAACTTGATCCAGTGCAGGAAATCAGAAATGTCCATAATCCATCCACGATTAAACTAGATTACTACCCTATCCTAAAAGAGTTAGAATTTAGCTCCTCATAATTACAAAGTTTGATATACAATAGGAGGAAAAACATATACAAAACATCCTGAATTGAAGGCTGTCGACAGGATGTTGCAGTAGCTCTTCAGCTCCCTTTTTCTTGCTTCCTTCCTGCTCAAACCCTTGCAATGGCCAGCCCCCCTTTCCATCTAGATTCTACAACATATATATGACTCTTGTTCACCCTTGGATGCAGATCAGAATGTTCCATTCCCTCCTGATTATGCCATGTGTCCTGGTCCTGAAAATATCAGCAGGTGCCAACTTTTTGGACAGTCAAAAAGTAAGTGGTCCCCCCTCCTTTTCCATCTTGTGCAGCCTTCTTTTCCCTGCTAGGAGAGCCAAAACAACAAGCATCAAAGTCCTTCAATAGGATTTAAACAAATAAGGATTAGGACAATAACAATTATCAGTTCTATTATTAAATGGAACTTGGTGTAGTGCATGAATGGAATCCATAATTAAAAATGATAACTTTGAAGTCCGGAATGATAACTTTGCATATATCATGAAAATTGTCCAAATATGAGTGGTTATAAATGAGGTCAATTATCAAATGTGGATAAGATTTCATAGTAATGATAACTTTGGTGATCTGGAATGATAACTTGTTGGCATAAAGTGATAACTTATTGTAAACTTAATTGTGGTTATCCAAATGTGATCAAATCAGAGCAGCAAGGAGTTAGGACAGTAATTTAATGATTGCCTAATGCTTTTATGCAGAATTGATAACCTTGCATATCGAAATGATAATTTTCCCTAAAAACGATAACTTGACACAAAAAATGATAACTTGTGAAATGGAATGATAACCTTGCACAAGTTGAAATATGATTAATTCATAATGGCAAGGGATTTAGAGCAAGATAATCACTAGAAATCAGCTTAATTAGAAAAATGATAACTTTGCACATTGGAATGATAACTTGCCCAAAAAAATGATAACTTGGCATAGAATTGATATCTTTATGGATTTTAGCAATTCGAAACCTCTATGCACATGGAATTAAGTGTAAAATGAGAATGATCATTTGACTATCACAATCCATTGCATTCCAAGCATAATTGGCCAAAAGTTAGGCAAAATAAGGGTTTGATATGGGTGAAATGAATGGAAAATGGAATAAAAACCTAGTATGATCAGCTAGTGATCATTGATCTTAAGTGTGCCCCTTGATTTAGCCTATCCCTATACTTACTATTTAGTGCCATCATCCATAACTTGATTTGCTTTGCATGGACTTCCCAACCCAATTTCCCCAACAAGGAGGTATTTCAGTACAAGATTTTTTAGTTTGAGTCCTCCCTCAACAGCTATTATATTCTAACTCAAGAGATGGATCCTTCTTTTTTCCTTTTTGGTTTGTGTCTCCCCATGTGAAATTTTTGCATTGTGTCAGTGCATATGGACTTAGATGATCACATTTCTTATTGGAATGTCTTTAAATGTCGATTGCACTAAGGTGACCCTCCCTATA
Organism: Pontederia crassipes; assembly: GCA_030549335.1. Lineage (NCBI taxonomy): Eukaryota > Viridiplantae > Streptophyta > Magnoliopsida > Commelinales > Pontederiaceae > Pontederia > Pontederia crassipes. Next base: position 27,678,198 of record CM060191.1, read on the forward strand.
AGAGTAAGAGTGCTTTCTACCATCCACTAATATGTGCTTTTACCTTTTCAATTGTGTTTTTGAAAAAAAAACTATTTAGTACTCTTCCATGAACTATAGGAACACCAAGATGCTTCCTTTTTAATGTTCTTGTTTGAAGGAGCTAAGATAAGAGAGTTCTTCTCGTATGATGCTTCACAGATTTAGAAAAGTATATTGTTATTTTATCTTTTCTTACTCATTGTCCTCAAGATGCACAAAAAGCTATCGAGCACCCCTAGGATCACCTTCATTTGTTCTTTAGATTTTTTTGAAAAGAACACATTATGTCATTGACAAACATAAGGTGTGAGATTTCTGGTCCATACTTGTCTACTTTCATGGGTTTCCGTTGACACTCTTGAACTTGTTGACATATTAGGCGACTTAGCCGGTCAATGCATAGAATGAAAAAAGAATGGCCATTCTTATCTAATGCCTCTTTCTATCTTAAAGTCTTATGTAGGGCATCCATTCCATAAAATGTGAAGGTCAACAATTGTGAGATGATTCATTATTAGATTTATCACCTTTCTTCGTATTATGACATATTCACGAGCTTTCTTAATAAAACACCATCGCAATTTGTTGAGTGCTTTCTCCAAGTCAACCTTGATGGACATAAAGCATTTGCAACCTTTCATGCGAGATGTGTCTTCCAAGGATGAAACTTACTTGGTATGGTGAAATAAAATGTGGCACGTGTTCTTGTAGCTCATTCGCAATTATTTTAATTACCATCTTGTAGGCTGCATTGCAAAGAGAGATTCACCTAGTCTTTTATTGCTTCTAGATTCTCAATTTTTGGTATTAGCATAATGAAAATTTGGTTGAATGGAGCTACGGATTAACCCTCATCTATAATCTATTTCACAAAATTGAAGAATTTGATTGAAGGGAGCTATGGATTAACCCTCGTCTATGATCTATTTCACAAAATTGAACATTGAGTTATGGATTGTTTTCCTATTTGTGTTGATAAACTATGGCTTGGTGTCTTTCTAACCTTAGAGCTTTGTAGGGTTACATTCCAAAGATTGCACTCCCAACCTCCTCCATCGTCATTGGGCGATCAATACGTCTAAGTTGATCAATGGTCAAAGGTGGAAACATGTTTTCCATGTTGCTCAAATTTAGTGGGGTCTCCTTTGTGTAAATTGCCTTGAAGTGTTTGAGTCAAAGCTATCTAAGGTCATCTTGTCAATCCAAGTGCCATCTTGTGACTAGAGGGATTGTATTCTTATGATCCGTATAATATGCCCTTTGTGTGTAAATAAGATGTGTTTCTATTCATGGATTTGATCAATTGTCATCTCAATTTTTTCAAGTAAGGGTGAACTCAAACTATTCTAGAACCTTACTGTGCCTTCTTTGTAAGGAGAATTGAGATCTATCTATTCAGTAGCTTTTATTTCTAGTATGTTATATTGTCAAAGGTTTGCTTAACTTACATTTTCTAAGTTATGTTGGAGTGGAGCATATGGACCCAAATGATCTGCATGAAGCTATGAAATTCTTCATGCATGTGGAAAGAAGCAAGGTATTTAAAGAGTAGATGTCCCTTGTGTTTGTTGTTGGAGAGTAGATGCAATAGTAGAGAGTGATGGTCTTATTTGGTTGTAGGGAGGGTGGTTACGGTAGACGAAATGACATTTTTCAATTGACATTTCATAGTGCTCGATTGAGGCGCTCATATATCCTTTCCCTTGTATTGTAAAATGATCCCCTCCAAGTGTCCCTCAGTCTACTACTACCAAGATTCATGAGGCCGCTTGTACTTATGGTGCTTTGAAAAGACTTCGCATTGCTAAGATTTATAGGTGCTCTACTCATGTTTTATATTTCATTAGGCACTTCATTAAAATCAGTCATGAGAAGCCACAATGATGAGTTGATTGTAGTAGCTCCTATTGGTTGTTGTCTTGAGAACTATTGTAACATGTTGTAATGTGCCAAGAGCTTCTCACTAATGAAATTTGGCATTGTAATGCTTGCATGTGGTGGAAAATGATTGTAATCTTGTAACATTTTTTGCACTTATGTGGATATTATTCGCTTTGAACTTGACCCGCATGATTTTGCTAAGACGCATGCTACCAAGTCAAGGAATATATATCCAACATTTGTTTCATGACTTGTGCACGTGGGTGTAATTTAATCCATGCCTCTTGAATCATTCTCCTCTTAGGGGACTCGACGTTCTCGTCGGGTGATCGCACTCCACTATGCATAGATTTCCACATAGAGTGACTTTAATACCATATGTAACATTCTTATACTTGTGTAGAATATTATTTGCTTTGGACCATGTCCTACTTGATTTTATTAAAATACGTTTTACTAAGCCAAAGACCATGCTACTATATATACGCAACATCTCTCCCATAACTTCTGCATGTGGAACTAAGCAAATGGATGCCTCTTGCATCAAAATTTTAAAAAGGGTAAAGTGAACAATCATGAATTACTTAGTGAGTGGAATAAAAGTACAAATATAGAGAACTAACATGAGTGCATATATCATTTATTTAACCATATCTTGCATATGAAAAAATATTCAAAGCATAATATAACATAAGTTGGCAAGTCATATGAATTTTTATATAAATATAAATAACCCAACATGTCATTATATCTGCAATCATACTCCACATGTGTCTATGCAAGAAGCATGACTTTGATTAGACATATATCAGAACATAGCATTGATTAAGTGTGACGTGTAAGAAAATCGTAAGTTGTAGGGCAAAGCATGAGTATATAGATGAGCCACTGCACTATTTTGATACAAGGTGACACATTAGAAATCGTGAATAAGTGAGGTAAAGCGAATAGTATCACAACGAATATAAAGGTGAGCCACTGTACCCTAATACTAGAGGACGCGTTTAGATAAAATTGTGCAGACCAAAGTTCAAAGCAGATAATATCCGGCGCAAGTGTAAGAATGTTACATATGATATCAGAGTCGCTCTACATAAACTTATGTGTATGGTGGAGTGCAATCATTCAATGAGAACGTTGAGACCCCTAAGTGGGAATGATGGAAGAGGTATACTTTGAATTAGTTCCACATGCGTAAATTACGAGAAATGCTAAGTATATATGAGAACATGACATTGATCATGTGTGATGCATTAAAAAATCATGAGCTGGTGGGGCAAAGTAGATAGTATCATGATGTGTATAGAGATGGGGTGCTACGCTACTCAGACACTGAATGATGCATTAGAAAATTGTGAGTCGGTGGAAAAAAGCGAACAATATCATGGCAAGATAGAGCACAACTGATATTAAGCACACATTTTAGTAAAATTGTATGGGTTACTACACAAGTGCAAGAATTCTACAAACATATAGAATTGTTGCTCTTTGGAATATCTAAATGTCGTTGAAGAAGCCTCGACCCTTGATGCTTTCAAATGGGAATCCTGGAATTCTTCAACTAACTCTATTTGATGTTCTTCCACTTATCCTAGGCTCTATTATGATTATTATGTCTATCTTGTGCTTCCTTTTGTACTCCATCAACGAGCGTAAATATTTTGTTAATACTAATGAATAGTTTAATGCGACTATACCACAAGAGCTCAAGGTGGCCTTATGTTGTAGGCCTTGTGCTTTCAATGACCTTGCTCATGTGAGTTACCTCATTTGAACATATTTCTTCTTGGGTATCCATTGTTGTTCGAGAGGGTGGTTGCTCGCAGGCATCTTCAAAAGTTGTATTAACTTGGTCCGAGGGCACTTGTTGATGTGTGCTTGCAACTCTATCACATGAGTCTTTCTCATCCTTTCTTCATGTGTCCAACATGACATCCTTTGTCTTTGTGGTAATGAAAACTGTGGAAGATGATAATGGGTTCTTGGGGGCTAACATGACAAATGTTGGTTGGTTGATCCTTACTACCTTTGTTTGATCTTCCAATGGATTATCTTGATTGAAAGTTCAAACTTACTCCCATGTTTGGTGACGAATGTGAATTCAAAGATGTTTTTCCTTTCCTGTCTATGTCATTCTAGGTCTCTATTGCCATGTGTGTGAAGGGGTTCTTTTGATAGTTTGGATGCTTGTTGATCCCTTTTAGCCTTGTTTTTGCTTGATTCTTACCCAAGACTTTTTTCTTAGGAGTTATGCAGGAGAATGCTTGTTGATCCCCCTTTTGCCTTATTTTTGCTTGACTCTTGCCCAAGACTTTCTGCTTAGGAATTCTATGGGAGCATTGTAAGTGGAGCCGTGGGCTGTAAGGGCCTTTACTTTTTTTTTCTAAATAAGTATTCATTGGAGAACCTTTTGGGTTTGCTCCTGCATCTCCTTATAATGGTTTGCACCATGGCTAATCTTTCCACAATGGAAGTATATTAAGTCTAATCTTTCATACTCGAGCTTGTATACATGTCCTCGGATCTCAACGTCTCACATTATAGGTTCTTCTCTATCTCTTGCAATATAGAACCTTGCAAAAACTTATCAACGCGAAGCAACCTTCCAAGTCCTACTACTAGTTTGTGAAGAATCATTCAGCTGTGTAATTCTTCTGTAAACTCCAAGAAGTGTACCCACATAATTATGCTGGAGAGTGGATAACTTTGTTTCCCATGACTAAAAATCTTGTGTCCATTCTTGAACTAAAATGAAGCGCCCCAGCATGGAGGTGTTCTAAATATATGAAGATGACTATGAAGAAGTCGTTCCGTAAATCTACTATTGATATTGCACTAGCTCAAGCCCAAGGTCTCTGCATTCTAATGTGGAAGTTTTCTCTTATCCTAAGGCCTACTTGCTTTACTATCAATGAGGACCTTAATTTGGCTCATGGTTGGTGACAATTCATATTCTAGTATTGACAAGGGGATTACCAAAGGCACCATTGGGAGAGTGTTAACCTGAGGCCATTTGTTTCAGCCCCTATTTGGTTTAGAGTAAAAGGGAGTTAAAGCGGGGAAGGGAAGGTAAAAAAATATTTACTTAGTTTGGATAGATTTTTTATGGAGGGAAATGGATGAGAATTGAGAGAAATGTACCCTCCATTCCCCTTGATGGCTTTTGTTCAACCCCAAATAGGAGGGTAATGGAGGATAAACATATATTTAATTATGTTAATAATCAAATTATGTAATTATCCTTGTACATATAACTTATCATTATTAATTTCTATGGGTATAATTGTATTACAAAATTAATACTTAAAATTTACCCCTCCATTTTCCTCTATCCAAACAAAGTAAAACTCTTTCCACCCATTATCTTCCTTTCCCTTCCTCCCTTTTCCCTTCCCTCTCATTCTCCTTCTTTTCCTTTATTGATGACATATCCAAACAAAGCCTCAAGGATAAAAGTAGATGGAATAAAGTAATGTAATGTCGTATTTTTGAATATATAAATATAATCTTATTCTACTTCATATTTGGTCTAAAGAAAAATTAAATATAAAAATATAATATTTTATTATAAGTAATCAATGTTTAGTATTATAATAATAATTAAAATATTAATATAATAATGTATGGTTAAAAGTAAAAAATTATGGTTAAAGAAGTTGAAAAAAATGGGAATACAAATATCAGTGTTTTTAAAGAGTATTGATATTCTTTTGGGGGTTGTTTGGTTGAGAATTATTTGGCTACTTATTCAATCAAATAAAGCCAAATATATAGAGGAATAGGCTTAAGGCACAACATCATCGGCACATAATTCAAAGTATGCTTAATCTTGTCCAATGGAATACAAGTTATTCACTCGTTTGAACTGAGGGTATGGTTGCCATTTTATTGTTCAATAGAGTTTGACAAGAGAAAGTGGCGACACTTTAAACCAATGATATGAGGTTGAATTGGTCATTTTATCCATCTTCTTCCATTCTATCTAAACACAAGTAAGAATACAATTATGAATAGGCGACAATTTCAACCAAACAAGTTTTGCTTCACAAAATTCAAGATAACCCACCTTGAGGTGAATAAAATCATTTATTCCCCTCATCTCTATCTAACAAACAAATGGCCCCTTGGAGAGGAGGAGGCCATTTCACAAATTCTGATGTGGTTTTTCATTTCTCGATGTTTGATTAAAATATTTAGCATAAGTCTATATTCTCATAATATAACAATATTTTGTCATTCAGTCTCTAATCAAACAGCCCTGGTTCAAAGATAAACAACAGAATGAATGCATATTCGGATAATGTAGTCAATGGAACATGGAAGGAGCTTGTTAAAAATTTCACTGCTATTGTTGATGCCGATGGCACTTTTGGATTTACATTTTTATTAGGCTGGCAAAGGGACCAATTCCATTCCTCAAGGTTCTGTATAATGATCTCTTGCATTGGCAATTTATGTTACACCAAGTAAGCTTTATAAATCAATTAACACTTTTTTCTTTAATTCGAATTTAGTCGATCATTTCTTGTGACAACTTTTTTTGTAGATTTGAAGCCTGATTTGAGTGAAAACAATCTATCTACTAGGGACATTGTTAGCATTGTTGTAGTTTCTTGTGTTGTTATTGAGATTATGTTGGCTGCTTTCTTGCTTTGCTTCAAAAGGAAGAATCCTCAAGATGATGGTAAGTGTTCTCATGACATTGAACTAGTTATTAATGGCACTCATGTTTCCTAGATTGATCCTTGTCTTTCCAAACATTATAATGCGACTTTTACTGGTTCATTGAAAAATGTCATCTTAGAATGTAGTAAAGAAAAAAAAACATGATGCCTTCTTTTCCAATGGTAGAATATGAAATTTGTTCGGTTGTGGTTACATGACAATATCTCAGCTACGTTTCTTTGTTTTTTGCACCTTCTGTTGGTGTCAATGCATCGAGGGTGGTGATCATGCTCTATAATCCAAGCTATCACACTTTTAGAATGTGTTTAGTGCACATCAGGAAAAATAAAGGAAAGGATAGTCGAGCAAAACATGCAGATCTTATACATGGTTAGGTTTTAATTCAAGTAGTCAACAATACATAACATGCTTAGCTGCTGATTTTTCTTTGGCAGTTTCACATGTAACAACTTTTCATATGTAACTGGCGGAGGAGATGTCTTATGGAACCATTAGTAATATATTCATAAGCCATTAAGCCAATTATCACAGACCATCTAGTGCTTCTCTGTTATTTCACTATTACTAAAGATGCCTAAAATTACGGCAGAAATAAGAGGACTAGAGCTGCACATTAGGACCTTCAGTTTGAGGCAGATAAAAGCTGCAACCAAAGAACTTTGATCCTGCTAATAAGATTAGCGAAGGTGATTTTGCTCCAGTTTACAAGGTACACTATACATTTATCAAGTAAAATTTGTATTACCATATTCCTTTCAATTAGTTCTTCAGCACCATGCGAGGTGTTCGTCCTTCAGATAATTAGTCAATCATCAGGAGCTGAAGATGTTTTCTTTTTCAGGGTAAACAACTACCAGATGGTTTCCGTAATTGCAGTCAAGCAGCTCTCTTCAAAGTCCAAGGTAGGGAACCGTGAGCTAATCCATGAAATAGGCATGATATCAGCAGCAGTGTTTTTAAAACCGGATCGGACTGGCCGGTCCGACCGGTTCAATCGCGAACAGGTCGTTGGTCTGGTCCGATTTAGTATTAAAAATCATTTTGTCAAAAAACTGGATTGAACCGAAAAACCGGTTTAATTCGATTTTTTTAAAAAAGAGTAAAAAAGGTTGAAATAATGGAAAATAAATAGAAAAAATGAAAGTATATTATAGTATTAATGATGGAAGAATATGAAGAGGAGAAAAATAAGGGATTAGATTTGATAAGAGGAGAAAAATAAGGGATTGTATTTTATACAGTGAATGTAAAAAATGATATTAGTAATAAGGAAGTTACATTTAAATTTAAAAATAAAAGATAAGAAGGTAATAATAAAGTTAAATTTAAATAAAGGAGAAAATTATCGATAAAATTTAATTTATTATAAATAATTTATATTAAAAACTGACACATAAATAATATAATAAATTTGATAGGATGATTGTGAACAAGGAAATAGATAATACTAAAACGTGAAAAAATAGTTTAAAGAAATATTCAAATAAAAAAAATAAAGTTATTCATGAAATTAACTAATATATAATTTAAAAATATAAAAATAATTTTTTACTATTTGATTAATTTAAAATGATGATAACATATTTTTTATTTTATTACTTATTACCTTTTATACTTTAATTTATAATATATTTTTTTAATAATACAAATAATATTATTTTAATAAAAATCTGATCGAATTCGATTGAACCGATCGAATCATGACCGATCGGTTCGATCACTTATCCTATTTTAAAAACATTGATCGGCAGTGCAACATCCAAATCTCGTTCGAGGTCTTCCAGAAGCTGTTTCAGCGGGGATGGACTCTGTCTCGGTTTGGAGCAGTACGTTTCTGTCCGATGTTATCACGGAGTGATGCAAAAGAAGAATTCTCTAACGGAACCATTTTTTATGTATGATGTGGATTGTTTTATTCTGAATGTTATGTTATGATTATTAAAATGGCATCGAGCAACAAATATACATCAACTTTTGGTGACTTCAACTTTTTCTCTGTTCATGGCTGACATAAAGCATAAAATAAAATAAACAAGATTCATTGTATAGTTAAATTAATGTAAACTAACACATTGTGTACAAAAAAAATATAAAAAAATGATCGCCATAACTAAAGGTAGGCTATAAGAGAGCTGTCTTTTAATTTCTCTTCCTTTGGTATATTTGCTGGTATAGATGAGGGAATGATCTACATCCATCATGGAAAACAAAACAACAAATATACGACATTACTTTTTCAGTGAGGATATGCTGGTCATTATGCTTCTGCTAAGAATTGCCATATTTTGGCTGTAATAATAACACGAAGGAATTCAACATTTAATGATCATGCATATCTAATTTTCATTATGGAGAAAACCCAAAACAAGAAACTAATGGTGGGTTCCTTGGGCTCTCTGTATCCCGTCATTACAGAAACCATAACAAATCTTGAGCTCTCCTAAGCATCAGATCTTGTTTTAGATGATCCAAGCGTGAGCTCCAAATCATCGGAGACACACTCCTCGTGAATCCTCTCTCCCTCCCATGGTTTTACCATCCCTTGTGCTGGAAGATCGCTGTTGCTACTGCTTCCGAAAGCAAACTCGTCGGAGACAGCATCGGCCATCTTAGAGTCACCACCGTAGCTGTGCCCTTCAGGAACTGGGGAGCATGTCCCGCTTTGACCTGGAGTCCACATTCTGGAGCAACTTGCGGATGTCTCCTTGGGGAGACCAAAGGGATTTGCCGCGACAAGACTGAATGTAGGTGAAGAAGGACCCGACTGAAGCTGTAAACCAGCAAGCTGAGCAGTATCAGGAATGTTGCAGCGACCGGGACTAGGCGGGGTCGAAGATGGAAGAAATGCATAATTGGCACCGCCAGCCCAAAGATTCTGAGATGCTGAATCATCCCAAAAGATGTTGGAGCGAGGGCTGCGACCAGTCGGGGAGCTAAGAGGAGGAGTTACCGGGGCACTGATGGAGCCACTGTGAATGTAGAGATGTTGATAGCTGGGAACTTTGGAGGAGGAGGCCGAGGATGAGGTTGTAGATAGGCTTTTCAGCCATGGAATCAGGGAATTGGCTTCGTTGGCACTTGTTGGGTTCATGGAGTTGTTGATGAAAGATGAGGATGCAGGGCTTGCCAAGGTTGACGAAGCTGGGCTCGGATTATAAGAAGTACAGGTACTCGGTTGGTACGAAGAGCATGGGCTTGGTGAGACGGAGGGTCCAACATCCATGACCTCTGCTGGTTTGCATCCCTGCATGGGAAAGAACAGAAATAAAAGTGTTATCATCCAAATTGCTGCACATAAAAGATTTAAAATACTCGACCCTGTGTGCCATAATCTTTAACATTCAACGACTCAAATGGAGACGCAGGCAAAGAATCTTCTATAAATAAATCATACATGTTCTTTACTTCATGGTAAATCCACCAGCCACATGTCCACTACGTTCATTATTGTTGTTGATGTGCCTTAAATTATATACCATGTACCCAAAATTATGAAAGAAAAAAAAATGAAAAAGGAGGAAAAATGAAAATATGTGGCAGAAGCGGAGGGCTTGGGCCGTTAGGCCCAAGCCCGTAGCTCGTCACTGATTCTCGTGAGGGTGCGGAGGGCAAAGCCCCCCGCGGTATGGACCTTTATATATGAGGGTTAGGGTTTTATATGATGTACACTCTCTTTTGGCTCATAGTGAAAATTTCTGACGGCGGCCTCCTTTGCCCGTGGATGTTTCTCTCTTGTTCACATTGATCAAGAGAGTTTTACCACGTTAAATCTCTGTGTTCATCTTTTTTTTCTTTCGTTGTTTTGATTATTCATCGATCCTCGGTGTTCTATTCGCAACAATTGTCTGTCAAGGTTTCAACTAGTTCGAGAGAGAGGAGAGATTGATGAGAGAGAAGAGAGAGATAGAGAGAGATAAGAGAAGAGAGATGTAGAGAGCAGGAAGACAAAAGGTTAATTTAGTCTAAAATTAGGAATGAAAATATGATGTTAGGAAGGCTTAGCTACTCCACCCATCCTTCATAACTAATGTAAAATTATTATCAAAACAAAATTTATACTTCCATATACCATCTTACGCCTTCAAAATCCTCAATTCAAACAAGCCCTAAATCTATTGTAATTAACACAATCTCAAGTTTTTTGTGTAATTAACAAGAAATTCCAAGTCCAGTAGTATGACTAAGAATTCCACAAGACAGTCCACGTATAGAGCCAAGTTTAATCATTACTCAAAAGTATATGGTTTTTCAGTGACATGCAAGTGCTGCATGGGTATAATTTATTGATGGAATATTTGAATCACATTGTTAAAGTTTATGCTACCAATCAAAATTCAATGATGGCACAACATTCAAAGGAAAATCCAACTGCTTACACTCCTTTGGGGGGATTTGCCAACTATGTCGATCTGAAACAATACACTTGTAACACAAAACAAGTGAAACCAATCACTAACATGAATATCTAATAAAAAGCAATCACCAAATTTCCTAAGATGAGCAACTTGGCACAGACCAAGTTTCCTTTCTGACAATTTCCAGATAATCATTGTAACACATTGTTCTCCTATTTCCTAAACACCTAGCCTTAATTAGATAATAAACTTCCACTAGCCAAGAAAAAAATGGCCTAATAATAATAATATAAAACAATTAGAAATAACTTAAGGGAAAAAAAAACAATGGTCCAACTAAGATAACATTCTTGTCCGTTTGTCCATGATCACTAATGCATTTGACCTATTCTAAGCCACTTGGGTCCGTTAAAAGCTTAACATTGCGTGTTATTACAACTAATCATAACATGCAGACAAGTAATTTAGTAAGATCTACCTACGGTATATGAGATATGCCTCTCAACGTTAGTAATGAAAATGAACACAGGTTTCAGTAAGGCTCAGATGTTTCGGCGATCAAAGTGAAAGAACAAAACAATGTTCCCCTGATCAAAATTCTATAACTTTCTGGACAGAAAGCTCTATTAACAATTTGAGCTAATCAAACGAGATTTCCTCTTAGAGTTAGTTTGCAATTGACGGCATTATGCTGCGGTCTCTTCCTGCACTGCACGTGTATCGTGCTCAGACAACAAAATGTTTCTTTTCTTTTTTTTTTTTTCTCGCTTTCCCTGTTCCCTTATAACATCCCAGTGCGTTCCCAAATGGCATTCACGTGCCAAGGCCGGAAGGCCATTAGCTTAAACAGTGGAACAGTTGAAGTGAACGAAACAAAAAGAAGAGAAGAGAGAAAAGAATGCAAAGGGAGGCCTAAATAAAGAGCAAAGAGCAGAGTGGGCACTCGAAAGCACACACCTTCATCCTCTATTTGCAGGTACGACAGCAATTTCGCACCCCTTTGCATCTCTCCGCATCGAAACGCGGGAAAAGGGAGGCAGAAGGAATCCAATGCGCGCGCGCGCGAGCTCATGATAAGCTCGATCGACGACTCCGTCCACCCCACACCACCGCCCACCACCCTGTCCGAAACGGCGTGGCAACCGTTACGGAGGATGGGGCGTCTTCGTCAGTGCGTAAAATAAAACTATATGAGATTAAATTACGAATCCGATGGCATCAACTGACCATATTTTTACTTGCTTATGAGGGTAATTTCGTCCATCATGATAAATAAAATAGACGAGATCCGGCGCAATATTTGGGATATACATATGCAAAGCGATAACGTGCACCGACCGACTTGACAACGGAGCGAACAGATCGCGGCCGTCCATTTCGAAATTAAAAAATCCAAAATAAAACAAAAACATCGGACGTGGTTTAGCCACGGTGTGGGACCACCGCCCGACGGCGCATCACAGGAGGACTAAACGAACGAACAATGCGCTAATCTGCGCCGAGGCAGCAAAGGTGCACGCCGCCGACGCCGCCGAGTTCGGACAGCCGGAAGCCGTCAGGCTTTGCCAGCATCGTGTTGACGCCGAAATATCTATCTATCGAGAGAGAGAGAGAGAGAGAGAGAGAGAGAGAGAGAGAGAGAGAGGAGCGGTTCTCACCTTCCGGTAGGTGGTGCCGTCTTCTTCGACGGTCCATCCGGCCTCGTCGCAGAGGGCCTTGAGGACCTCGTTGTTGTCGCAGTGCTTGGGGAGTTTGTAGTTGCCGTACATGCGGAGTCCGGCGTAGATCTTCGCCGCGATCGCCCTCCGGCGCCGCTCCCTCCGCTTGTTGTTCTCCCGCTCCCTCCACGTCGGCACCCTCGTCCCCGACGTCATCGCCGCCCGGCCAGTCCGGCCACACCGATTCCCGGCACCGGACTTCCGCGCACGCCTCGGTTCCGGCTCTCCTTTCCCGATCGCGGCGTAACCGCCGGGAATCGTCGGCAAGCGGCTAAAGAAGAAGAAATTGGAGCTGGTGATCGGGGGAGGATTCCGGGCGCTACTTCTCAGCTCGCGTCCCGGGCGAGAGCAGACGCGCGGGGGGCGCATATAAAAGTAAGCAGCAGAAGTAACGCGCATCGCAGTAGTGATGTGCTCCTGCGGAAATGATCCTCCGATAGGACTATAATTACATAAAGACCAGTTGAAAAACAATAAAGAAAAGAAGGGTAAAAGTGGAAAATAAGAAGACGCAAACGTGGACATCACGTGAGTGCACGTTATTTTTGTAGAGAAGTCGACCTTGGATAGGGCGACACGAAGCGCGCCGGTGCACGCATCGATGCGATAACTTGGTCAAAATTACGGCGTCACCCAGATTACTTCGAAAACTTCGCGCGTGCAATAAGATGCACGGATACGGATTAAAACCTGAATAATAATTATCTATAATAGTCGCACTCATTTTATAATCATAAATTATTTTGGGAAGCAAAAATGAAATTTAAATTAAGATTATTTTCTTAAACCTCTCCAACCATTTGAATATTGGTATAGTTCACTTGAATAATTGAATTGATAATTTAATTGAGACGTGTTTAAATAGAACAGAAAAAAATAAATATGATACATTAATTGTAATGAGTATTTAAATAAAAAAGTAAGTATTGTAAATGTAAAATAAAATTTTTAATTAATAAAAATAGAAATTAAAAAATTATTAATAATATTTTGTAAAGGTATAGAACTTAAATATAATAAATTATTTTTTACTAAATTATATTAACAAAATATTAAACTTTTAATGAAATGATAAATAATAAATAATATTATATTAATACTTTATAATAAATATTTTATATTTAATAAATAAATTATTTCGTATAAGAAAGGTAAAAAATGATAAAAGAAAAAAAAAGATCAAAAAGAAAGAAAAAAGAAATTGTCAAAACAAAAAAAAAATACGGCGTGGAACCAAACTATAGCGATTTTCAGTTGTCAAATGCTTCCTAATGAACTACAGCGATTTTTTACGTTAATTATGAATATAAATTTATTGTATTGCATATTTAAATTTTATCACAAATTTCATTTCAATTCTTCGTCTGATTCTGTTAAATTTTTTATTATTTTATATTTATAAAAAATCTAAAATGTGCTTCCATGGATTATCCTTTATTTTAATATTTAAGAAGAATAATATAATAATATAAAAAGAAAATATTAAAATGGAAGATCATTGGCATTGATGTGTTGTCAAAATATTTTATTTATTTTAAACATCAAAAGAGAGAACAATTTGTGAATGAATTTTTTAATCTTTTCATAGATAAAAAATTTAAAATAAAAAAAATTAACAAAATTAGACAGAATGACTGAAATGGAAATCATGATAAAGTATAGAGACCTCCGATGAGTTCACAGTTTAGAATTAAACATGAAAAATTATACATAAAAAGAGGTTTAAGAAAACAACACTTTAAATTAAGGTTGAACTTGGTAAATACAGTTTGATGGGAATAAATAATTATTTTGGACCTCATATATATAGTTTTGCAGAAATGGCCCTCAAGAAAACCTGCATTAGCTCTTTATCTGGATAGAAAATTAAGTGAAAAAAAGAGAAAGAAACTATAAGAGGTGTGTTCCAAACATTTAACTCGTCCATAACAAATTACCACGCAAATGAGATTAAATTTTATTTCAAAGAATTGAATGCAGGTAGTGTTGATTGCAGTGCTTAAATAAGTAGGGATTAAAGTAACGTGTTCTGGCTTAATTGAGAGTGTTAGTGTTTGCGATCTTAATAACTATTGATCTTATCGCGTAAGTGGAAGGTTGCACTCGCATGTGCATCTCGATCTTATCTGTATAACTAGGGAACACCCTCGCGCTTCGCGCAATATTAATTAATTTACAAATATTTTCATAAAAAAATAATTTATATATTTTTATTTTAAGAATACTAAATTATTTTAAAATATGGATGTTTAATTCTTTTATAATAAAATAGTTTTATATTTTTATGCACTAAATCCTCCCACCTCATACGTCGAAACTTCGCATCCGGTAATGGTCCCAAGCGCGAGGTCATAATCCTTCATATCGTTGGAGCATCGACCATGATCCTACCTTCGCGATATCTCTCAAGTTCGC
The DNA here is from genome assembly GCA_030549335.1 of Pontederia crassipes. Lineage (NCBI taxonomy): Eukaryota > Viridiplantae > Streptophyta > Magnoliopsida > Commelinales > Pontederiaceae > Pontederia > Pontederia crassipes. The sequence goes on from CM060191.1 coordinate 27,693,274, forward strand.
CTTTTGGTGTTGCAATGTCAGCCCCTCGTACGACCACCTCTGCCTGAGCTTTCTCAATCCCAAGCGCAAGGTGTCATCCATTTCATTGTCTATTCCATGAGGACCTCTACGATTTAATCTCTCGAGTCCGACCCTGCACAATTTTGACTTCTCCTCTTCACATGTCCTTGTCGGATCTTCTCGTCTGGCACTAACCCTCGGATCTCGATGCTGCTAGAGGCATCGGCCAACCCCTTGCCCTTCTCAAAGAAGTGATTCCATGATGCAATCATAAGTCATGAATCTTTACTTTGGCATTATTTTGATCCAATGACACATATTATTTATATTTTGGACCATCAAATCAATATAACGTTGATCTAAAGATCCAGAGTAGGTAATTACACTTGGAAAATATATCAATTAAGTCGAATTAGAAAACTTGAAAAATAATATATATATATATCGGCCCAGTATGTAATTACACTTGGAAAATATTGCAATTAAGTCGTATTAGAAACATTAAAAAAATTATATATATTGAAATTATATTAAAAGGGTTTAATTCACCTCTTGAGTACCTTTTTACTTTGGAGGAATGCTAAGCGTATACGATTCATATGAAAAATGATTAAAACTCATCATTTAAATATGTGATTTATCTGGATTGTTGATCCACTAATCAACGATCCAAGTGCGCTTAGGGTCCTTTTAGAGCAAAAGGTACTCTGGAGGTAAATTAAATGCATATTAAAATTCAAGTTTATATTTTTAATATTATTAATTATATTATATATAAATATAGATATAAATTTTTCAATGACGAGAATCATAAAGTAAAAAAAAAAGTACGATACTAAAAATGACATCTCATTTTTAAAAAAAGCAACATATTTTAATTATCAATTTATTTTTATTAAATAAAATTAACTTTGTAATATATAAAATACTATGAAATATGAATAGCCAAATGTTATGTTGACTTTCAACTTTAATATTGATTAATAAATGATTGCATTAACTAATTATTATTTTAAATATTGAGTTACTAATATTTTTTAATTAAAAATTCAGAAAATTAAATAAAAAATTGAAAAATATGCTACTAATAAGCCATCTAATTTTTCAAAAAGTAACATATTTTATTGGCACTTTATTTTTTATTAAATAAAGTTTAGCTTTTGTAATATATAAATGTTATGGAATACGAATAGTCAAATGTTACGATAACTTATAATTTTAATGTTGATTGATAAATTATTGCATTAACTAATTACCATATTTAATAATAATTTACTAATGTTCTCTTGTAATAAAAAATAAAAAATTCTATAAAAAAGAAAGGATGAATGATGAAAGGAGAGAGCTTTTCACTATAACTGCACATTTATCATGAAGCATGACTTTATATTATATATAGACATATATTTTCAAAAAGTAACATATTTTTATTGGCACTTTATTTTTATTAAATAAAGTTTAGCATTTGTAATATATAAATATTATGAAATATGAATAGTCAAATGTTATTATAACTTAGAATTTTAATGTTGACTAATAAATGATTATATTAACTAATATTATCTTTAATATTAATTTGCTAGCATTTTCTTGCAAACAATTTAAAACTTATATAAAAAAAGAAAGTTGAATGATCATTATAATTATAAATTTGTCATGGAACGTGACATTATATTATATATAGATATGATGTCAAACTCATGTAGTCCAACATATATAAGTCAAATGAAACAATGAATTTATATCGACGAAAGCGCTGGATCCCCTACATATCTTAAAGCGAGGTGAAATTTTCATCAATATCCTTGGTGCAACTTCCTTCATGCTGTATTTGGTTAAGAACAAAAGGGTCGAACTTTGTTAAATTTCGTCAAACATATGATCATGTTTCGATGGGCCCAAGGATTTTTATTCTAGTCAACTCATTTTGTTCCGACAAAATAGTTCTGGCCAGAGGTTAGAACTTGTGAGTTCTCCCTCGCCGCACACGCGTTTTGCTTTGAATCCCATACCCAATGCATTTAATGAAGCTCAAAGTTCTGACTCTATTTGACAAATCAAAAAATATTTTGAACTTATTAGAACTCATGTTCATGTATCCAAACACAACCTCACGATACGGCTCGTGTCATCTTAATTTAATTTGATGCTTTGGGGCGCATGTTGTAAGAGAGGAAAAGAGGTTGTATGGAAAGAGAAGGAACTCAAATTTGATGCATCGCAATTTTATTCTAACCAAAAGGTCATAAAAAAAGTATATTTAAAATTAGAATTAGATTAACACTCTATTTTACCGGTCTTTCTATTTAGCCTTTTCCTTTCTTTTCTTAATTATTTTTTAAAAAAAACTCTTATAGTATATATATATATATATATATCTTTTTATTCTTTAATTTAGAAACTAAATTAATAAAATATTATGACTTCATTTTCTAGATACTGAGACGTTACAATATGCATTTTTATTGTTGTGGTTTCGCATATATATAGAAAGAGGGATATTTGTTAAAATTCCATAAAATTCTTAAAGTTAAAGACATTTCACGTGCGCAAAGATATATCCGTGCAAATAGTAAACATCACATAATATATAACAACTTGGTAAGTTTTTTCATAAATGTTACAGTATTCAAGTGTGGCTCTTGCGTTCCAAATGCGATCACAAGCTTACAAATAATTTCTAGCAAGGTTTGCCCACCCTCCAAGAGAGAGTGATTGCGAAGTGGGTGATCATGGGCACCTAACTCCCAGGCTTGAACTTGATGAAGCCATTTCTGTGGGACGTCTCCTATTGCGACCTCCTGGCACACTATGAAGAAGGCTCCCTCGCACATCAGGTCGCCCTCGAAGGTCCATGTCCATTTCCTCCATGTCTCCTCTGTTGTGTAGTCCCTCTTGGTCACCTACAACGAACGACACCGAAGGATTCCTCACAGCGTTAAGCGTTTAGATCATGTACATACGTAGATTATATATGTTGCATGCATGGTTGAGTCGCAACTTAAATTATATGTAATACCTGCTTGGTTGCTTCATTTGGAGGGGCTATGAAGCGGTTCCCATGGCTGATGATGGTCGGATGTTCGCTGCTGCCGACGGCATGCATGGCGGTTGTGTATATATATATATATTTATATATATATATATATCTCTGTAAGGCATCGTCCGAAGTGGTTGAACGCTACGGTGATCTGCATGGTGTCATTTAGATTCGAGTCTCTAACCCCAAAAAGCATCACCTGAAGTCCTGAACGATATAATAGTGCCAGCGGGGTATGCGAGTGGTTTACGATGTTGTGGGCAGCAGTACTGTAATGCTGATTGGAATTGGCGACGCCGGTGGAGGTTTCAATAACGTCGATAATGTTGTCTCCGCAGTTGGACATGGAGAAGTGATTGATCTAAACGTTGCTAGAGCATAAGACGGAAATGCCGACTCCGTCGCTCCGGGTCCTGAAGCGGTGGTGGCTCTCAGAGCTGATGGTCATCCCACCGCCGCTGGGCTGATGTTGTGGATGATGACGTTGTTCACGAACTGGATGGTGAGACCAGCGCCGAAGGCGATGTGGACGTTCGAGCCGCGGCCGTCGATGGTGTTGTCACTGGCACGGCTCAGAACAGTTAAAGAATGATTCAGAGGAGTAGGGGGAGATGCAGAGGTAGTAGAGGATGGTGAGAGGCGCTGGTGCTCGAAGAGGCGGAAGGTGTTGACGACGTGGTTGGTCTCAGAGGTCGGGGCCTTCTGTTGGGGCTTGTACTGCGCGAGGATTGCGTCAGTGCCGCCGACGAGCTGCATGAGTTGGAAGAGTTAGACGCACATGGAGGACTTGCGTGAAAGGTTGGAGACGCGGAGTTTTTCTCGTTGTGGGTGCAGGCCAGAACGCGGAGCTCGTCTGCGCGGCGGGAGTGCTTGAAGGTAACAAAATTTGGTAGCGAGCTCGAAGGACTTGGGGCCGCCTCAGGGGGAAGGTCATCCACCGAGGAGGATCAGCAGGCGGGGCCGACGACGGCGACGGAGGTTCTTCACCTTCTCAACTCGCTTCCCATCCTCCCGACCCCGCATGAGGAGCGGACAACTGCGGGCATGGGCTCTCCTCATAAGGAGGAGGAGGGGGAGCAGTAGCAATAGAAGGGACGTGCATTCCTCCACTTTAAATGTAGGAAGAAAAAGAAACGTGGGACGTTTGGTATCTATTCATTTTTCTCCAATAAGAAAACTCCTCCACTAATTCATTCATTATTATTAATAATTAATATGGAAGATATTTTGGAGATAAAGCAAGGTATTACGGCACCAAGCCTTTTGGAAGGACATAACTGATATATATGTTATGGCACCATTTCATATTCCAAAAAAAATTAAGAAAAAAAGATAAATAGAAAATTTGAGAAAAAAGATAGCTTCCCATGCTCAATGGAGAGCAATTTGAAACTGCCATCTAAACATGAGCTTTATATAAATATAAGATTTTTATAATTAAAATATTACCTCAACTTTTAAATAATATTTCACAGTTTTACAATTTTTACCCATATTTATTATATTAAGTATATTGTTGACCTATTATATTGTAGTTAAACTTTAATATCATCAAGTTATTAATCAATTTTAATAAAGAATGTGTAAAATTGACTATAATATTTTAAATTATAATGTGATAATATGATAGTTTAGATTATTTACATAAAAAATGAGCGTACAGTTTACTATTAATTTTTTTAAACATAGTTTGCGATGTGTTTAATGTCTATTTTTTAAAAAAGTTTTATTATTTTAAATATGTCTGACTAAAAAAAACCGAGATCATTTATATCATTTTTTTCTTCAAAAAAAAATTAGAGTAGTCTTTTACGCTTTAAAAAATCACCCAAAATTTGATGATCAATTTTTTCGGCATAAAAATCGTCGGATCCGAATCACTTTCACCCCTCGGTTGCACAAAAATGTTAAAAACTTTTTGCCTTATATAACGTTTTTATCTCTTTATATTTAATAATTTGATATGACATTTAAGATAGAGAAATAAATGAGAGAGAAAATAAAAAATCGCATAAAAAATAAATGGCAAGATTCAAAAGAGAGGACATTTCTAGAGGTCTATATATATGAAGGAATTTGTGTAGTCGTAAGATAGATGTCATGCTAATAGTAACACATATAATAATTATTAGATGATTAAAATTTGTCATGCTAATAATAATGTCAAATACTAATATCATTAACTGGAAGAATTTATTAAAGAACATAAGAAGTCATCAATAAAAAAATTGAGAATACGCAGAAATTTATATTGGAATTATAACAATGAAAATATAAAAGCACTTCATCTTCCATCAGTATGAATCAGTGAAAATTAATGGGAAACTTAAATGCATACGGAAAAAGGAGAAAAAAGAAAAAAGAAATAGAGAAGGGGAGGACATTTGAAACTAAAATTTGAGCCCAACTTTATATATATATATATATATATATATATATTTATTAAGATAAACAATGAAAATATAAAAACTCTTCATCCTCCATCAATGAAAATTAATGGAAAACTTAAATGGATATGGAGTGGTAATCCAGCTAGTGCAACCATCGCATTACCATCTCCAGTACATGTGTGACTTGAGGTTGCCGAAAAATAAGCTCTACCATAACTCTGAGATGAATGAATAAATACATAAAATCATAAATTTCACAAAAGATAAGAAGGTAATCAATAGATGTCACTTATACCCCAGTGGCTAAAATTGTATTGCCTGCACGAAAGCGATGAAGGGTTCCATCTTCCATATTCAGTGCAATAACACCTTGGCAAGCACCTGAACAGAAGGTTCATAACAAACCAAAGAATCTTGGTCAAGAGCAAATTAGAGACTCATATATATTACTTTATAATCAATATAAATCTACAAAACCTGAGTGTCTCAAAACCTCCAAGTAAAAACTTGCATCACATCCTAAATGAAAGAACCAGATTCTAAAATAAAAAAAGATAACAAAGCATTAAATAAGGAGGCAGATTTTTCCCCAAATTCTAGTTCTTATAGGAAGAAGTTGACCAGAAAATATTAAACTCAACTTTGGCATTCAATGCATCAGAATCAATATATCTTACTTACCATCTTTATCCATAAGTAAATCCAATGCAAAGTATTCTACAAAAAACAAGGTATTGTGCTTCATAGCTTGACCGTAAAGTGTATGAAGCATGGCATGACCAGTTCTATCAGCAGCACATGCACAACGGTATGCCTGCCCACCTGTAGAGGATGAAAAATGTAAGAAAGACATAACACCACCAATACGCCAAAGGAAGGTTAAGTAACAAAATAAAAAGAACTCAGGAAGCATTGCTAAATTCAACCTTTTCCGAAGTTCGAACTCTGGCCCTCAAAAGCTCATTGATATATTTTCCCATCTTTAGTACGAGAGAAAGGCAATCCATAATTTTCTAGCTCAGTGACTGCTTTTGGCGCTTCTCTGCACAGGTACTGGATGGCATCCTGAGCACCTGATGACATTCAAAGTTACGAATGAAAGCATTAGTATATTTTACAAACTCAAGTAAAAAGAAAATACCATAGTATTTTTGAAAATACTTCAAAATTTTGAATAAGCACTGGTGTCCAAATAAACATTTGGAAACAACCTTTTTTACTCGATGCCCTCAAGACATGGTAAAGGAAACCACTTTTTTACTTCAAATTGATATCATCTAAGAGTCTAAAATCATGCATCATATGTAATCAGACCAAATCAACAATGGAGAAAAAAAAACAATGCTATGTTTGAAGATAATAATCACCTAGCCAGTCACTTCCTTTGACCGTATGATACATATGCCATCTCCAGTCATCTTCAGTCATGTTACCTATGCACATATGAACTGTGACTAAGATCCTAATCAAAATAGCAGAATACTTTAAAGGGAAATAAAAATAAATCATAGACAACTCTGTGCTACAACCTGTGAGACCGTGTAGGAAAAAGCAGTACAAGCACCACGTAGTTGGGTGCTCACCTCCTCCTTCCTCGTCTGGAATTCCTCGATGATGACTTCCAAGTCTAACGCCACGTCGCGGAGCTCGCCAAGGCAGTTGGGTACGTCCTCCCGCACGATTTAGGCCGCTACTCGGTGTCCTCCAGCATGGCCTTGATGTGGTTAGCTTGGGCCTTGATGTTGTCGAGCTTGGCCTCCAAAGATGCGGGATCAAAATCCGGAGAAGCATCTCGATGAGCATCCTGAGAATGTGTAACATAGCAGCGGCGCGATGATGTGATGAGGCTTGAGGAAGAAGAAGAGGGGAATGGAATGGGAGGAGGAAGTGACGACTCAATGTTAACTTTGTGTAAATACATGCAGCAAAACAAATTGCTGCAGTAGGCGATAATACAAGGATGACTCGCCAATGATCGGAATTAATGTTTATGAAAATCGTCACTTCAAGGAGGAGGAGCATCAGGGCAGCGGAGGAGGAATGAGCCAAATGTGGTGAGAGCATCAGAAGAAAGGATTCTGCATTCTGTGAAGGCAATAAATAGGAGAAACTATGAAACGTCAGACAACTTTCAATGGAATTGGGCAAAAACGTTTTGAAATGCAAGTTTGTTGCATGCGAAGTTTCCATACGTTGTGGTGACTCTTGGTCTACATTGCAGGATTGTATATTTCATTTATAGCTTTGATTAATTAGTTAACGTTCGATCGTGGCATAAGGACTAAGGAAAATGGCCTTGATGAGTATTATTGCATGCCTTGGTGAATATTATTGCTTGCAACGTAAACTCAACTTCTCAAAATATATTAGAAAACTCAAAAAAACATGAAAAAAGAAAAGGAAGAAAGATGGATGGAGAAGCATCCTAATGCACCAGCTTTATATATATATATATATATATATATGTTAATTAATTAAATTAACACCAAGCTGTGTGTATATATATATACCCTCATCTAATCCTTAGTTAAATAATAATGAACTATTATTTTGTGAATGCATGATCCCGCAATAATTATTATGTATACCATGAATATAATATAGAGTACGTCCTAATTAACCGGCAATTCAATATCATGTACACATGCATCACACGCTACACTCGTCTTTTCAAACAAACTAATTTGGTGTCCCGCGCGATGCGCGGATTACACAAAATTAACCATATCCTATGATTATAAAATGAATAATTCTAGTTTGATAAGTAAAAATATGGTAATTATAAATTAAAAAAATAATTTATTAGTTTATCTAATTCTCTCCCATTTATTTTCCTCTCTTGAGAATATAAAATAAATTATAAGAATGCTTTCAGCATCATTTCAAAAAAGATTTGTCTAATTTCATAAGTATATGTAACGTATAATCATGTATTATATTTATTTAAAGCATTATTCTAATTACCTGAAAGCATGTTAAATTTTAGATACATAAAAATGATGTTCCGAAGTATTTACTTCTTATTTGGACATGAATAAATCATTTGCATGTTCGAGGAGCAAAGTATTTTTAGAAATTTCTATGATACAAATATAAATATAAGAAAGACACCTTGCAAAGAAAATATACATACATATATATATATATATATATATATATATATATATATATATATAAATATATATATAAAGGAAAGACAATATGGCAAAGGGAACAATAAGAATATTGGGAATGGTATGGTATAATAAAGTATTTCTTAATCACATTTGCAATATACATAAAAAAATTTATTTTCTTAAGTAACAGCTATTATGTAAGCATTAGAACTAATAATGATATGTACATGAATGGAATAAAATTCCAACTATTTTGACACCAATATTAAATCAATGCCTCTTGTTCTAACAAATATATGCTTACATCAAATCTTAATTCTTAGATTATCATAAGATTTTGATGGAAATGTAAAAAAAAGGAATATCTGGCTTTAAATCCAGCATCAAAGGATGAAATTTTCACAAAAAATATCACAATATTCAGAAGGTACATCTGAGCATGTGGATTGTTGCAAATTGGCGCTCATCATGTGTTTCAGTTCCTAAAACTTTTTAGGTTACTACACATGAAATTAATCATCATATTTGATAAAAACTAATCCTTACAATAGATTAATTTATTTATTTATATACATTTAATTATCTAATTAATTAGTTAAACGTAGAATGATTCATGGACCATTTATGATATATTGTAATTGTTCATCCATTTTTTTAACTAAATACCATTTAATATAGCACATATTTTAGTATCCTTGTCAAATGATATATATATATATATATATATATATATATATATATACATATGGATTTTCTTAAATAAGTATAAACATTGGGCAGTTAACATCATGATAGTAATATTCAATTTAATTAAAATAGCATAATAACTTTATAAGACATTCCATGCATGCCTTAGGTGTTATTTTTATAATATTGATACAGTTGAATAATTGACAAAATTATATTTGTTATCCACTATTCTAATAAAATTATATAATTATGATATCTTGTAATTAATTTTGATTACTAATATTTTGAATATATATACCATTATCCAATAATTAATTATTCTGAAGACAGAATTTTTAATATTTTCAAAACAAACATATCCACCACATGTTATTGGTTAAGAAATATTTTATATGATAATTAAAATATGATAGTATTTGGTGAGCTAATTATTTGGTGAGTTAATTATTTAAACATAATTTCAACCACTTAACATGACTTTTATGTTTTCATTCTGGAAAGTCTATACTTACCATATATATTGCATTAATATATTATAATATGCATGGACTACAATACTTGTGCACCTATAATTGAAACTTTGGTTTAGAAAAATAATACGAACACTAAAATAATTTAGAAAATTGATAAAAGAACACATGAAAAGACGCTTATACTTTATAAAATTAAAAAATAATTCCTTAAATTATCTTGATCATAAATTAACATGATTAAAATTCTATACATGAAGGTGAATGCCATCATTCATTTTATTAACATATTTCCAACATTTCATAACCACAAATGAAAAGCTTAAAAAATATAAACCGAATATTTTATTTTTCTATAAATAGATCACAATCATATAGATGACCTTTTACTATTTAAGGAAGATTTGCATATGCATTAAAGTACGATATAATTTTGTAAGTAACCACGTAATATGACTCTTATGAATTATAGTATTATTTCTCATAGGTGATCCCACCAGAACCATAACTAAATAAAGGCAGTATAAACCACTCTATTTATTCTTAAATGTTAGCATTTATCTATAGATTAAAGAGAAAAAATACACACTATATATATGTCACCACAATTTATCTATTAAATGTAAAACAAATGGACATATATACTCTTAAAAATTTGATAAGATATTATATTATTATACAATATGACAGAATTGATGTCACGAATATATGATCTTTGCCGATAGAAAAACAAAAGATCAATATCAAGTGAGAAAAGTAATGGTTGTTAGAGATAACTTTCTATGCACCATTTCAAAAGAGACAATGTTGTAGTATCGATATAAAAAAGATACATTATCTATAAGATTATTCAAAAGAGACAACGTCGTTAATAATTTTTTTGTGCTGTAATTTAACACAACCTCACGTCACTGCATCTTAGATTAATCTGTATAGTTGATAAAAGCTATCCTCTAATCATAATGTGTGGTAAGAACAATGCTAAAATAACAAAAGAAATCGTAAAGAAATACTAATTCAAGATACATGCATCTTTATGTAAATAATTATATTTAAATAATTCACGCACAAATTTTACAAAGTATTCAAATATGAATATGAAATGAAGAAAATAATTGATATAAGATTCAAATAAAATTTAAATTGCTACAGTCCGTGTAAGCAACTCCAACATTTTATAAATAATATAATATTTTTTTTGAAGCTCATGTTGTCATTTAAATTTTGTAAAAGCAAAAAGAGGTAAAACAATGTTAAACCCAAATTAATCAGTGTAATCCTTCATCCCTATTTTACTAATAATTGAAAAGTAACCCAATAAAAAAACATCAACAATATAATAACTAAGAAAGTAAAAAGACATATACACACATAATATAAGTGCTATAGAAAAAGATAAGGAATGCAAAGTGAATTCTCAATAAATACTGATATTAAACCAAAATAGTAAGCAAGACAAATATTTAATAATTCATATATATATATAGTAATATAAATAATACACATTTTCTCAAAATGAAAAATTGAATGGAAAAAGAGAGAGAATGTGAGATTTGAATTCACGTTGGTTTGCTCCTTCCTATTTATAGGGTGATTAAATGATAAAGACGGTTGCTAAATTAAATAACTACCCAATGAGTTTTATGGTAATTAACTAATCATTGAAAAATATTTGTTTATTAACAATATAATTAGTTAGGCTAAAGGACAATTCATTTTTTGCCAAATAGCATTTTCTCTGGCACACTAATTTTGTACTAATTCTCACAATTAATCATTAAAAAGTTAATTACAAATTAATATTACATATATTTAGTATTTTAACATGACTTCACGAACATACAATTCTCTTTTTTCTTATTCTAATTTATTTACGAAAAAACCGAAAATAACTTTACTTTTACTACTTGATCCTCGACTCTAATTTATCATTATAATAAATCAATTATCTTCGTCTTAGCTAAGTATGATTATGATATGATTTTTTAATTTTTTTATTCGTTAGTTTATCTATTTTTCTATTTAATTTCTTATATTATGATTTGGAATAGATTGAAAATTATAAAAAAAAATCCCAATTTTTTCTTATATTATTCAATGATTCTTTTATGATTAATATTAGTATATGCATAATTGAAAAGTTTTAATAGACCAATTTATTCATCATGTAATTAGAATCAAAATTTACATCTATTAAAAAAGTGTGCATGATAGTAAAATTATAATAAATATTATTTTTCTATAGATGGTCATGGATAATGGTATCATGATATGGATAATATTTTTTCTATAATAGCATATTATGGTATGTAACAAATTCATTTACATTTAAAAATAGCTCTAATAAATTAGTTACGAATAATTTGTCCATTAATTACTAACTAACTAATCGTTTGAATTACTAATACTCACAAGATTAATAAATTATATAATATTTTAATTAATTATAAATTCTAAGGGACACATGTCATCATAACAAAATTTTAAATGTCATCTTCTCGTCAAAAGTATTTTGCTTTTAATATAGTATAGATAGATTAATCAGATAGATCTCATATAGGAACGCGAATACGTACGTACCCCGACGTAATTGGTACCGTCAGATAGACTCTCTCTCTCTGACGTCACAGCAGCAGCAGTACTAGTAAGTACTTGTGAGATGATCAGCATCAGCTCAAAAATGAAAAAGGTGGGGTGGCAGAGAGAAATTAAGCAAGGACAAGAAGACACTTTGACCGGCTTCTTTGGCCTCTGCCTCTCTGCTCTGCCACTCCTACTTCACAGCATTTCCTAATCTCCAAAGTATTCTGCTGCTAAAATGCTCCAAATGCTCAGCACCAAAACTTTTATGTGGACGTCTCATACTCAATGAGTGGGTTCACATTTCAATATCAAGATAAAGATTAATGTTTGACTAATAAAATAATTAATAAATTTATATATTCTATCTCCTAAATTATACGAACGAATTGTTAAATAAATATGATTCCATTTAAAAAATATGATGTTTCATTTAAAGTATTTTCACTCAATTTTTTTCACTTGTTTCATCATTTCCAAAACTAGGATATCTCTTTTAAAAATATTTTTTCAATGACATAATTAATTGTAAAATGTTTACATTAAGTTAAAATTTTCTTAATAAATTAAAATAATTAACATGATAACTAAGTTAATGTAGAGTAAACATGTAAAATTACTTAATTAATATTTTCATATCCCCATATATAAAATGTACTAAATAATTGAGTAATTTACGTGATACATAATAATAAAGAGATTATTATATAAAAGTTAAGTGAAATAATTGCATAAAATAAATATATTATAATGACACAATCACATAAAAATAAAAAAAATGAAATTTAAATACCTTGCACTTGCACGAAGGGCACGAATGGTTATAATATTATATGACACAATAATAAAATCCAATATATTTGAACATGTGATGAAAAATAAATATAACTAAAATAAGGAAAACATAATATGAAAAAAGAAAATGTCAGCGAAAATTGAACCTACGTCTCATGCAGGCACAACGGCTGTTGAAACCAGTAAGGCAATAGTTGATATGTGATCATATGAGTACTAAATTAATATTATAATTTCAATGCATGTAGGCACGTGGAGGCACCTGCCTCCACCTTTGCTCATACTACATATAATTCCCCCCGCCTACTTGCCAGCATGTACGTTAAACAAACACACACATATATGTTTCCTTCTAACTGTGAAAGAAATAACATCCATCGACATCTTTTACGAGCTATATTGTCAAGACTCGATCGATCGGAACTCAAACTCCTTGGCCAGCCCTGTAAAATTATCTATACAAAGGGATCTATTGCCCCCAAGACAGGTAGCCCATTAGAAATGAAATCTTAATTTAATTACCTAGTTGTTTGCTTGATTTGCATTTTAATTAATCGATAAATTGGAACAACATAAAAATATACTATAACTATTTAGAATATTAATAAGATCGCATTATGCAGTACTGTTTGGGTAAGTACTATCAATGTAAATAAAAATTAAATTTATTAACACATATTAAAATACCTCCAAATTTATTTAAAATTTAATTGGATACTATTATAGATAAACAAAATGGGATCGAAAAAATGAGCATGAGGGTCAAAAGATAATGGGTTATTAGCAAATGATAAAAAAAACTAGAAGATAGAAGTGAATAACATTATTTTCTTATAAAATAGTTTTTTTAGTTTTCATAACCAATTGATTTGATAGAAAAAATTAGTTTAGTGTTTTAATGAAAAATGTAATGATGAGAATTTAAAAAATTGATTTGATATAAAAGTTTCAGTTGATGTTTGAATAAAAATAAGAACTAAAGATATATTTTATTATTTTATGAAAATTCTTTTTATATTATTAATTATATAAAATTTTTATAATTAGAAAATTAGACAGAAGAAATTTTTTTTAAGGTAAACTAATTAATAAATATAAAAATTTAACATCATATTTATATAAAATAATTATATAATTATAACTTATTTATATTACCATAATAAATTAATTATATTATACCAATATTAGTAATAATTATTGTAATATCATACTAGTTATTTTTATTATGATGTATGATAAGCAAAATAAACAAAAATATGTACATCAACATTAAAAAAGAAAAAAATATTTTTCATAATAAATACAACAAACAACAACAACAAAGCCTTATCCCATTAGGTGGGGTCGGCTACATGGATCATACGACGCCATTCCGCTCTATTAGTAACCAAACATTTCGGTATATTATTCACCAATAGATCTTGCTCTATTAGTTCGCCAAGTGTCCGCCTTGGCCTCCCTCTCCCTCTTTTAATCGGACTCCAGATTATTTGATCTACTCTTCTTACTGGCGCATCTAATGGTCTTCTCTGAACATGACCAAACCATCTCAAACGATTCTCTACCATTTTCTGACTAATAGGAGCCACTTCGACTCATTCACGTATATGGTCATTCCTAATATTATCTAATCTTGTATGACCACACATTCATCTCAACATTCTCATTTCGGCTACCCCCACTTTACGTTCATGTTGTCCCTTCATAGTCCAACATTCACTACCATATAACACTGCCGGTCTTATAGCAGTACGATAGAATTTTCCTTTAACTTTATTGTGTACTTTTCTATCACAAAGAACTTATTGGGTAATTTTCCTACACTGCCGATTAGATTTTCATAATAAATAATAATGAAAATTTATATTTTATCATAACACTAAGTAAATTGCAATAAATAATAAATGCACTTTCTTTGTTATTAGACATAAATAAATTATACATTTATGATAATATATACATATATACATATAATAATATTATTAAAATAATAGCTAAGAGGTATAAAAGTAGCTCCATCTACTTTTAGACTTATTAGAAAAAAAATAAAAAATCGGTCTGTTCTTGCTGGTGAGCAAGAACTTGTCAAGTTCTTGCTAACCAGTAAGAACTTCTCGTTCGAACTTTTGGCCAAAACTTAGAACTTCTGGCTGGAACTTTTGGTCATGTGAAACTTTCCATCACATGCTCTATTTGGCAGAACTTGCCCAAGTTCTGCCATCCAAATAGAGCCATAAAGTTCAAAGTTTCATGGGTCATTACATCTAGTAGGGGGTCATGAGTCATGAAAATTAATAGCTACGCATTTATTCGATGTCACCTTAGCCACCATGATCATGATAAATCACCGAAGGGCTTTGACTTGTAAAGGGACTACTAACTTTGAAAGCATTCAAAACACCGATTGGAGCTGCCTGGACGACATCTTCCTCTATTTGTATGCATTGTCCTAGTCTGCCCCTTAAACCGTGCCCTTTTTTGACGAGCGGACAATGCACTGCTTTGTCGGTGGGTATCTCCTCCGGCAACCGTCCATGATCGCAAACGGACACACTGTTTCGCCGGTGGTTGTTCCGACAATCATCCATGACAAAAAATGATCACACTATGACATATCCCACTTGACCGTTTCGGTCACGCAATTTCGACACTCCTACTATTCATGTAGTGCAATTTGTGACTTCGATACTCCCACTATTCGTGGAGTATGGAAATGATACCTCGCAGCTCATTATTCATGAAATTTTAATTTAACTCAAATATTCATGAGTCTCATTAAACCAACATATTTAATGAATATTCCTATTGTAATTTCCTTGATAAGAGAATAAACTAACATCTCACTTGTGGGCATATAAGCAATGTTATAATAACCGGACCGTCGATCGGACCGGACGATCAACTCGGTTGTGGTTGGATCGATTTGATCGAATTCAATCGGGTTCAACTGGATTTTATTAAATTAATATTATTTATAATAACTTTATAGATATACATAATCTATATTATATACCACATAAAAGGATAGTTCTAACTTATAATTCATTAATAAAATTTAATATTCATAAAAAAGATTTTGAATTATTATTGATATATCATATTAATTCTTTTATTTTTTTGTTCAAGAGTATTTTTATTTGACATATATCACTCTCATGTTTATTTGTTTTCTTTACTTTCATTTTAATAATTTTATTTTTTTATTTCCGTTAATTCCTCTCTCCCTATCAATTTTCATATTAATTTCCTTTTTATAATACAAAAATATTTTAAAAATTATATTCATATAAAAAGCTTTAAGTTATTAATTTTATGACTATTTCTCTCTCATACTCATAAAAAGGAAAGAATATTAATTTACATTTTAAAAGTTATTACTATTTCCTTTTTTATTTCCATGAATTCCTCTCTCCAATTAATTTTTCACATTTATTTCTGTTTTAATTTATACCAATTCTCAATTCAAATACTTTCCCATTTCTTACATTCCTTTCTACCTTTTTATTTCCTAGTTTAACTTTTATTTTCTATTTTTTTCACTTTAAATATTGAACCGGGTTTCTCTGCTTTAATGGTTAAACCGGTTTTTACCAATTGAACCAATTTTTATCCGGTTCAACTTCATTTCTGATTTAGCAATAAATCCGGACCGGACCAGCTGCCGGTTCGTGGTTGAACCGGCTAGTCCGGTCCGGTTTTAATGACCATGCATATAAGTTACTTTCACTTCCTTCTTTCTACTATATCTTGTATATAGTGATATTCGATATCAAAATGTTTTAATTTGGAACTATTTGCTCCACTGTGTATCAAGCTTATCGCGACTTAATTATCATAGTACATTGGGAGTTGTCCACTGCATAAATTGAGCCTGAATTTCATAAGAAAATATTTGAATCATACTGAATGAGTGGTTTCCATACTACATGCTATGTATTTAACTTTTTTTTTGTGTGTCTCATCACACGTCCTTGTTTTTTGTTGCCCCAAGAAATAATTGCATCGCCCAACATAAATAAGCGAGTCGATGTGAATTTTTTATCATTAGTATCTTCACCAAAATTTACATCTAAATAACCTATAGCCTCAAGTATATAAGCTTGATATGTTAGTTTCAATTGTATAGTGCCTTTAAGATATCGCATAATCATGTTTGTCTTTCCAACGTGTTATTCCGAAATTACTTTAAAATCTACTAACCAGGCTTACCGGATAAGTGAAATAAGGCCTTGTACACAACATAGCATACATCAAGCTTCCCACAGCTTGTGCATGTGGGACCTCTAAAAGTTTTTGTCTTGAATTAGAACACTGTCTTTTGCTGAGTTTTTTTCCCAACAACAAGAGATGTTGGTGTTGGATTGTTATTCTACATTTCAAATCTCTTCAGTATTTTGTTCAGATACTGTTTCAAGCTTAATGTTTTTGAGCTTCTATCTCGAGTTATTGGATTACAAGGAAATATGAATTTCCCCATGTCCATTTCAAATTCATTGCTTAACTTTTTTTTACTTCATTAAGCATTTTCGTCGAGCAAAATGTCATTTACATATAATGACATTATAACAAACTTTATCCTATTATTCTTGATGTACACATGATGATCCAATTTGTTTGCGACGAAACCAAATTGAATGACAATCATATGAAACTTTTGACACCATTGACACGATGATTGTTTTTAGCTATATAGTGACTTTTCAACTTATAAAGCAGATTCATATATATATATGACACCATTGACACGATGATTGTTTCAAGCTATATAGTGACTTTTCAACTTATAAAGCAGATTCATATATATATATATATATATATATATATATATATATATACTAAACTCTCCATTGAGGAAGGCAATCTTAACATCCATCTGGAATAATTCCATATTCATATATGCTACTATTGCTAAGAGATCCTGATAGATGCAAACTTAGCTTTCAGAGAATATGTTTCCTGAAAGTCTATACCAGCTTACTGAGTATAATCTTTTGCAACTAATCTGGCTTTGTGTTTCTCAATAGTACCATCAACTCGATACTTTTTCCTGAATACTCATTTGCATCTTATGCATTCGACCTTCTAGCAAATCACATAGTTCTTATACTCCATTCTGATTAATAGAGTCAATTTCATCCCTCATATAGGTCATCCATGATTCTGACATAATCGAAGTCATTGCTTCATTGTATGAGACAGGATCTATGCAATGCTCTGTATCTACATCCATGGAGTAACATGAAGCCTCACACTCATACAGAACATACTCATCAAAATGTGTGGGTCTTGTCCTGGGTCTCTTATTGCCGGTTATACTTGTGAGTTCTATAGGTCCACCCACTTCTTCCAAAGGATTCATATTTTGTATAACATCTTCTTGCATCGATGCCTTAGAGTCTATTTCATTATCATCTCGGATAATTAGAGGTCTATTGTCCTCTTCTTCATGCACTTCTTCCTTTTCATTCTCAAGGAATGTTGCATCGCAACTCTCAATTAACCCTTTTTCTCTATGAAAGAATTTATACCCTTTGTATTGTTGATTAGATTGTTGGCTATATTTAGTGAACCGGCATGTCAATGTCCTAAAGTCAAGTTTGTCCCTCAACTGACTTGGAACTAGAATATGTGCTTTACATCCATTTTGTATGTAATTTGAAGTTAATAGTGCTCCTCCCCAAAATCTCTTAAGGAGTCTCGAGTAGGACAACATACATCTTACTACATTTATCAATGTTCTATTTTTTTTTCCACCACGCCATTCTGTTGTGGTGTATATGGAAATTATAGTTTGCCTACTAAAGCATTCTTGAATGCAATAATCATTAAATTCTTGTGAGGTGCTCCTTTGTTTGTCCTTAATGTCATAATTGGTCTTCTCAATTTCTTCTCTACTTTTGTTTTATATCTCTTGAATGCCTCACAAGCATTCGACTTTTTGTCCAAGAGACAGACATAGGAGAATATTAAAAAATCATCAATAAATGTATTCCTTATTCTTGTCATGATGCTAAGAGGATCACAAATATCAAAATAAACCAATCATAATAATTCCTTTGACCTTATTGCCCCGCAAAATGACTTTCGAGTCATTTTCATTCAAACAATATTCACAAGGCAATATTATGACACTTGAAATTCTAGGAACTAAATTCATTCTTATAATTTGTTTCATCTTTGTCTTTCATGGATGACATAATTGGTCATGCCAAAGATTATAATCAGAATGTTCACACACAAAATAATCAGATATGACATCCACATTCATGGATTCATTTTCAATCATAATAGGTAGGCAAAACAAATCATGTCCGGGAACAAACCTCCTGACACTAAGGACTTTCCCATTCTTAACTTCATAATTCTTCTTCAGAAGTATAGGAGCAGACATGAGATTCCGACGAATACCGAGAGCATATAACACATCATTAAGAATTAAGATGCAATCTCCAAAATCCATCCTATAATTTCCTACACATTCCACATGAAGGCAGGTGTCGTTACCCATGTATATTTTCCCCTTTCTTCAATTCTTTGAAGTTAGTCATAACCTCTTTGGTCTTGGCGATATGACGGGTCGCTCTTGAATCGATCCACCATCCTATAGAATTAGTACTTACAATGTTACATTCAATAATGCCAATGAATTCGGGCTCCTTGCCTTTCTTCTCTTGGCTTTGCCCATTCTACCCTTTTGTCTTAGTACAGTTCGACTTGAAGTGTCCGAACTTTCCACAAGCATAACAGGATCCACCCGGTTGCTTTTCACATTGTCACTTTGACTTCTTGTTCGGACCAAGCTTTTTGTAGCATGTGACATTCGCCTCATCTTCGTCTTCTTCTACTTCGAAGACCTCATGTTTCCTTTTTCCATTGGCCAAGTCTTATTCAATGGACAATTGTATTGGCAATTCTGTCACCAACTTAATGTTTCCATTAAGTCGCAAAATTGTGACAGTCATGTCAAAATTGGAATGAAGGCTATTCAGTGCGGTGTAAACTTTTAAGGGTTCAGGAATCACAATATCAGCTGTGGCTAAATCCTTAGCCATCACAATCATTCTATTGACATGATCTATCATATTTTTTGACTCTTTTATTTTACAAGTGTATACTCATGCAATAACAACTGAATATTCACTTTAATTTTAGAGTCATATTTGGCCTTTATAGCCATCCATATACCCTTATCAAATTATCTTTCATGTGCATCAACATGAAAGATCTTGCCTTCTTATCATCTCTCTCCCACTTGTCATGTGCTTTCTCATGGGCCTCGATCTGTTCTAGTGTGACGTTCTTGGGAAGCACATGACCACTATTTTCAATAACCCTATCAAGGTTATCATGCATAAATCCATACTTGATTTTGCGGCTTCATATATCATATATCATAATTCACGTCAACTTTGAAGTCATTTTCTAGTGGCAAAGTTTATTTTCGTTGAGTTGCAGAAGATTAGGGAAAAATTGAAGCACATCCTGGTGATTTTGTGAAGGACCAAAAAATGCCGGGTGATGAATTAGAAGGAAAAAATATTTCACGGTTCGTTAGGGAAGCCAAGGAAATCACTCGCTCACAGTGAAATTGCTAGCGCTCTAATACCAATGAAAGCGTTCAAAATAACGATTGGAGCTCCCTAGATGGCATATTCCTCTATTTATAGGTGCATGCACTGTCCTAATCACCCCTTGAACTATGCCCTTTTCCGACGAACGGACATGAAAACCATCCATAACTAAGAATGGTCACACTATAACAAACTTTACTATGCCTTAAGGACTATTTGAAAGCATGATTGACCAAAATTAAAGGAGCTTGGTGAAATTGCTAGCCCTTTAATACCAATGAAAGCGTTCAAAATAACGATTGGAGCTCCCTAGATGGCATATTCCTCTATTTATAGGTGCATGCACCGTCCTAATTCACCCCTTGAACTGTGCCCTTTTCCGACGAACGGACGTGAAAACCATCCGTAACCAAGAATGGTCACACTATAACAAAATTTACTATGCCTTAAGGACTATTTGAAAGCATGATTGACCAAAATTAAAGGAGTTTGGACAAGATATAAAATTCAAAAATTATTTAGATAAGAATTTTTATTATCATGGCATGGAAATACATACCATCAATCTTAAGATCCTTATAATTATAAAGAAAGAACCTCAATGGCCAAGAGTTTTATGCTAGAAGCTTGCAACCTAAGTCTTTGAAATCAAGGATGCAACCTAAGTCTTGAAGTCAAGGTTGGACAAAAGTTCATTATTAATTCAAATAGTATTTTTTACTCTACATCATGTTGAGATGATCATGAATATTAATTCTATCAATTGTTTTATAGTCTTAATAGATAGGGCAAATGTGTGGACCCTGTGATACTTTGATTATAATTTATATTCTTCTTATAGGCATGATTGATTATTGGATCGATTTTCTTCATGGTTGAATTATTATTTCATTATTTTTTTAGCAATGTGGTCTCTTATTCCTACATGATCTTGGTGGGGATCATTATTAATTTTTAAGTTGAAGCAACTCAGGTCCAATTATAGTAAAATTGAGTGTTGTGGTTATGTGATTTGTCATATTAATCGAAAGGGGTATAGTAGCTTACATCATAATCTCGGTAGATCCAAAAGTGGAGCTGGTGGGAAGCATTCTCAATTTATTAGGATCAAGGGTAGTTGTTTTTAACTTGATATCATAACTTAAATATTCCTAATGCATCTAAAATTAGAATATGCTCATTTTGCATACTTCAATTATCACATAGGTGAAGAATAATTCCATCCTATTCTTATGTATCATCTATGATTCAAAGAATCATTAGTTTTAATTATATTATATTGTATCTTTCTATTGATGATATTTTTATCCAATTCTTATAATATTTTCTATTAGTTTTTGAAATTAGATAGTTGATTGATTATTTTCTCATGGGATCTTAGAACTTTATTACTTGCACTTGTCAACTATTCTACTCGTATAAACCATTCGAGATGTTGCATCCATAGAAGAAGAAATATTGTCAGATTTTCTCGTGTTTCTTTAGTAGTGTTTAATTGTTGAGTCATCCATTCTACAACTTCATAATAGATAGTTTGTCCAACTCAACTCAATAAGCTATCAAATTTGGGCGGGAATATGTTATTGAGAGTGTTTTCCTATGTCTAATGACCTCATTAACTAATGGATTATTCTTGTCCGTCTTGATATTTAGTATTAAATATGAGTAGTTATTATTTATGTAGTATATAAAATCAAGATAAATTATTTAGTTAATAAAATGTAAATATGTCATGTGTTTTACTATTAATTCAATGAGAAAATATAAATTTCTCAAAATACGAGTAAGTTATTTCTAAAGAGTTCCCTACATAAATATAGATTCATTATAGATCAAATAATTTAGAGATGAGAGGAGGATCATAGTACTGCAATACCAAAGTAAACCAACCAAATGATGTAATTCTTCTAATCTATTTTAATCTTTTTCAGTCTTTATTCCCAAGTGATTGTTCATTTCAAGTTTGAAACAAAAATGTTCTTATCATACACATATATATATATATATATATATATGTGTGTGTGTGTGTGTGTATAATTCATCTATCATCCTAGTTTTTTCCCTTTTCAATGTTATTTCATGGAGAGACATGATTACTTGTATAGGACATATTACGAGAAAATAGTTTTAATTTTACAAATAGTTTTCTAGTCAGTAATTGAATGTCATCATACATGTGATAGTTAGTAGTTAATGATTGATACAAATAATTTGATATAAAAGTCCTTAGAAACTAGTGCCACCATGCTAGGTTTTATTTTAGGAATCAAGAAAACTCTTTTCCTAGAAGTTCAATAGTGACAAGTCAACTGATCCCTTATATAACTTTCTATGTAGCAATCATCAAAATATTTGGGACCTTTATGCTAGATGCTAAAAGAATGTTCAACTCTCCTTTGTTCATTTACAAAAGCTAGTTAATGATGAGTTCAATTTTTAATTGGTAGGTACACATTTTTTATTTTAGGAATAATTTTCTAGTAAATAATATATTTTTACAATACATAATCTTACATATTCGATAATTCAAACTACAAACATTTAAATATATAAGTATTGACTTTGGTATAATAACAAATATAAAAAGTCAACTATAAATTCAAATTAATTTATGCTCATCATTAACGTTCATATTCAGATCAAAACAATCATATGCAACATATTCAAATTTTGCATTTGATTGTTTACATGTAATATCAAATGACACTTCCAAAACAAAATTGAACTAAGAGCTTTTATATGTGCTACTAAACTACTTTGTATTCTTTTTATTCAAAGTTAAATTCATAATTGTGACATCAAAGTGTAATATTGTATCATTTGTAGTCAAATTAGATTCATAGAATTTCATCAAATAAAAAAAGAGTTGTTTCCTTTGACCTCCCCTAAACTATCGTGAATTACCACATCTAACCCCAAACTACGAACTTCATTTTTTTAGTACCTAAACCATCACGATTTTTCCAGTTTAGTCCTTCCGTCCAATTTCGTCGACTTCTCCATTATTTTTCATTTTTTGCATGTGAAAAAGTCCATTATACCCCTACGTTAGTCCACTTTTACTTAAAAAATATAATAATTTTAAAAAAGAAAAAACACGATGGGGGGGGGGGGGGGGTGTCACCCCCCTCTCTGCGACCTCCGACGAGGTCGTAGGGAGGGCGGCGACCCCCCTCCTTCCCCTGCGCTCGCCAACGTGGCGCGGGGGTCGCCTCCCTCCCTGCGACCTCATCGGAGGTCGCAGGGAGGGGTCGACCCCCCCACCCCTCGCGCAAGGGAAGGTTGGGGGTCGCCCCCCTCCCTGCGACCTCGCCGGAGGTTGCAGGGAGGGGAGCGACCACCCCACTCCCCTGCGCCGCGCCGGCGAGCGCAGGGGAATGGGGGGGGGTCGCCGCCCCTTGCCCCCCCCCCACTCTATGTCATCGTCGTCGTCGTCAAAGGGGGGTCCCCCCTTTCTTTCCCGTCGTCGGGAAAGAGGGAGTTGGGGGAGGGGGGGGGGTCACCGCCACCCCCGTTCCTACGACCTCGCCGGAGGTCGCAAGGACTCGTAGTGTTTTTTCTTTTTTTTAAAAAATACTTTTATGTAAAAGTGGACTAGCACAATGGTATAATAAACTTTTCACAAATGCGAAAAAGAAAAAATAATGAAGAAGTCGACGGAATTGGACGGAAGGACCAAACTGGAAAAATTGGGATAGTTTAGGTACCCAAAAACTGAAGTTCGTAGTTTGGGGTTAGATGTGGTAATTCGCGATAGTTTAGGGTAGACTAGAGGAAATAACCCTAAAAAACTACATGATAAAATTTATGATATAAATCATTATTACCAAAATCAACATTATACACAAAAGATATATGTAACATGTAACTACTATGATGAAAGTATGAAAGTTTTCGAATGTAAGAAAGATCTTAAAATTCATATTTAAATTTAAAATTTTATCATAAACAACCATAGAGAAATTATCAAAACCCTTAAGATCGAGGTTAAGTCAATGAAAACTTACTTCAAATTCGGCAACAAAAGTGGTGAGGTGGGGGTATGCGGAGATATTTAAGTACCCCTACTTAAATTTTTTCAAACAAAATTTACCATTTATACACTTAACTACACAATTCTAGTCGCAAGCATACGACCATCCTTGTGATATATTTACAGACAAACTATAGGGATATTATTTTTTTATCACTAGGCTAAATAAGCTTCCAATGAGCCAAACTAAATTTATAGTCCCCCAACTTTGACTCAATTTCAAATCGGTCCCCCAACTTCAATTTGTAATTAGAACGTCCCCCATCTTTGATTTTCTTGCACGATTAGTCCCTTTGACCGGTGATAGTAGGTTTCCGATTGCCGACGTAGTGTAAAAAATATAATAAAAAAATTTAACTTGCTCCCGATTAACTCGCGCACGGTGAGGAGCAAAAGGAGGGTTGTCGCCCTCCTCTGCCGGTTCGCCAGCGGGCGAGTTGGCAGAGGGGGGCGCCGTCCCCCCTTTTCTTCCTCGCGTGCGGCGAGGAGCAAAAGGAGGGCCGACCACTACAAAAAAATGGGCGCTTAGCGATGACAGGTAGCGCCGCCAACAATAGTGACGCTATATAGACGCCACTAGCGCCTATATAGCGTCTACTTCACGTCACGAGAATCAGACGCTACTTGCCTCTTGATAGCGTCTCCTTAGCTATTCAGCGAATTGACGTTAATTCTAGCGCAATCGAGGCGCTACGTAGACGCTATTATTTCGTGCCACGAACTGCAAATACGCGGCAGCACCTAGCGCCGTTCTGGTGTCGACATCTTTAGACGCGAAACTAGCGTCGCAGGTCTAGAGACTCTAAAGAGACGCTATATGGCGTCTCAAGTTTGTGGGGACGCTATTGTGACGCTACTGTGTTACTCATAACTTACCTACATTTATCTCGCTATTTGTTTTATATTTAAACACTATATATTATATATACTATATGTCAATCAATAAATTCATTAAATATTATATTAGTATTAATTACACGATTATCAGCATATTGTCAATAGTGTATTATCAACATATATATATATATAGCGTCACGATTATTGGCGGCGCTACCTAGCATTGGTAAGCGCCCATTTTTTGTAGTGATATATATATATATATATATATATGTGTGTGTGTGTGTGTGTGTGTATTTTTACATGATAAGAGTATTCCTAAATATATAATTTGTTACCTATATTATTTATGTTATCTATACATATAATATATATAATATCTTAATTATGCATATATTATTATTATATACTTAATCATGAGATTATGATGGTTGATTAAGTGAGTGATATTTTAGCGTCACCGTAGACACTCAATAGCGTCTACCAAGCGTCTAACGAGAGCCGCGACTTGTGTCGACACTATGGTGGCACTATTGGCGTCTCTCTAGCGTCGCAAGCTTGAGACGCTAAGGAGTTTTAGACGCTAGTTCGGCGCTACAGTGTCGCTAATGGAATCTAGCGACTCAATGGCGTCTGTATTGCGCCTCCTAAGCCGACTTTTTACCCGTCGCTCAATCGGGCACATATAGACATATAAATACGCGTATATGCTGATACTTATATATAATAAGTGCATATATACATATTATTATAACTTAATCTGACACATATAAACAAATACACATATATTCACTTCGAATACATATACATATACACGTTATCTATATATATATATATATGACTCGCACATGTATAGACATATACATACACATATATATTTATAATACATATAGATAAACACATTGTTGTAACTTAATCTCCCACACGTAGACATATATATACATACACATATATTACATATGTATATATATACACACACAATTGTGTTATATACACATATACATACATATTTATAATTTTGTATACATACATGATAGATTGTCGGAAGGAAATAAAACAATTAGAATGGGGCACAATGCGATGAGACGTTACATTGATAAATAAAATTTCATACATACTAAAAAAATTTGAAAAAAACTTTTAATGAGTGTCGCACTGGCGTCGCATTGTTGAGACGCGAAACCTTTGAGATGCCCCGACGATGCTATAATGTCGCTATGTTAACTTAGCGACACATTAACTTCTCTATAGCGCTGCGCTAGCCGAATTTTGACAGTGTTGGTGCCTATATGGTGTCTACGTAGCGTCGTGTTATTTGGAGACGCTAAAAAATGATTTAAATCCTTAACCCCTCTTCTTCGTTTTCACTTTTACTGTTTACCTCCTGCCCGCCCGACGCGCCCCCATGCCTGACCTCCGACGCCCTCCACTGCCGCCTCCGCCCTTTGCCCGACGTCTGACGCCCGACGACAGCTCTCCACCGCCGCCGCCCTTCGCCTCTGCCGCCTTCTGCATTCGACCGCCGCCCTCCGCATTCGACCGCCGCCCTTCGCCTACTCCTCCTCCTCCTCCCTCCCCGATGCCCGCCCTCCACCATCGCCGCCGCCCTTCACCTCCGCCGCGCTCCGCATTCGACCGCCGCCCTTCGCCTCCTCCTCCTCCTCCCCCCTCTGCCTCGTCTGCCCTCCACCGTCGCCGCCGCCCTCCGCATTCAACTGCCGCCCTCCTCATTTGACCGCCGCCCTTCGCCCTCCTCGTCCGCCCTCCGCCGCTGCCTTGTCCGCCCTCCGCCTCCACCGTCTCCCTTCGCGTCCACTGTCGCCACTGCCCTCCGCCTCCACCACCGTCTCGGCTGCCCTCCGCCCTCCGCCTCCGCCGCCACCTCGTCCGCCCTCTGCCTCCACCGCCGCCCTTCGCATCCACCGCCGCCTCGTCTGCCCTCCGCCGCGTCCTCCCTCCACCGCCGCCGACGTCCGCCTCCGCCTCTGCCTCCGCCGCCACTGCCCTCCGCCTCCACCGCCGTCTCGGCCACCCTCCGCCCTTCGCCATCCTCCGGTTAAGAAGGTACTAGCCCGCCACCATGTAAATTAAGTTAATTATTAATGCATGAAGTTAAATTAAGTTAATTATTCATGTTAAGTTAAGTATTACTTATTCATGTTATGAATTAAGTTAAGTATTACTTAAGTTAAGGCAATTAAGTTACGTCATATCTCGAGTAAGGCAATTTGTTCTAATTTGTTATATAATTTAAAGCTAATTGTTGCTATATGATTGTATTAATTGAAAACTATGAATTGAGGAAATTCGAAGAATTACAGCGAGAAATCAATCCGTTAGTTTCAAATGATGAATTATTGAAACTACGAGACGAGCATTTTGCCGATTGGTTGAGATGTGAAGTGAGAAATCTTTTCGCTTGTTCTTAATTGTTATAAGTTCATAACTTTTAATAAAATTTTTTGTTATTTTTTTGTAGGTTATTAATGGCTCAGTCATAGAGAACAAAATACGAGATCTCGGTCATGGCCCAAAGAAACAAGTTCTTAGCTACTGCGGCGTCATGGTCAATGGATATCGGTTCCATACAGAAGAATATAGCCGACAACGTTCAACTATTAATAGCGGCATATGTGTTATAGGAAGCATGTACGGGGACGACGACTTTGATTACTACGGTGTTATAGAAGACATCCTAGAATTGTCTTATTTGGGAAAATCTAACAAAGTCGTGGTGCTAAAATGCCGTTGGTTCGATCCAGAGAAAGGAGTTCGGATCGATCAAAAGTTTAAATTGGTGGATATTAACCCTCGATCGAGACTTCAGTCATATGATCCATTCATATTGGCGGAACAAGCACAACAAGTGTACTACACTAAGTATCCATCGAAAAGAACCAAGGATGAATGGTGGGCGTCATACAAGGTGAGAAGTAGACTATTCTTAGCAGAAGCAATGGTAGATGACAATGAAACATTATCCGTACACAACGATGTGCCCGTGGATAATTACTATCAAGAAGATAGACTGAATGAGACGATTGATGTGGCCGATGGAGTTGAGAATTTTTAATTGGTCGATGACGCTGAGCCAATGGAAGAGTTCAATTCAAATGACCTCTTGGGTGTGAACTTCGATAATTTCATTGATGATGACTCGAACCAAGATTATAGCGACGATGATGAAGATGATGAAAATGAATTAGAATACAAAACAAGCAAATGAATCCCATAGTTATTCTAATGACATAAGCTTTTTACTTTTTTTTTAAGTTATATATGGTTACCGATAATAAGAGAAGTTTCTTTCTTTTTTTCAGTCATGGTTACTAGGGGTCGAGCATCTCGGTCATCTCGCTCTTCCAGGTGTTCACTCCAGATGAGTCAGTCATCACAACCACTAGGTAATATATTTATTGTGAGCTGCTTATTTATAGTTGATTATAATAGTTAAATTTCTTTTTAATAATATCAGTTCCTCCGTCGCCGACGGGGCACATAGCCGGATCGTCACATAGTAGGCGATCCATCGGTGGGACTGCTCAGCGTATCACTCCAGGTACGTGACACATTGTAGGCAATAGACAGTAGGAGATAGAGTTTTTTAAATATTTTGCTTTTGTGACAGTTGCTCCACCATCGACGGGGAACATAGTCGGTACGTCTCGATTGCACGACGACGATCGTCATGTCACACTAGGTTATTTTTTGTATATTACTTAATTTTATGTAGGAGCCAAATTTTATGTATTTTCTTATGATGGCAGTTGCTACCCCACCGCCACCGCCGAGAATACTAGACGCTTCACCACAATCTAGCGTTGGCGAGCGACATCTTACGCCATGTGATATATTTATTATTATTGACATTTCTCAATTAATTATATTAATTATTTTTTAATAATACCAGTTGCTACGCCGTCGATAGCACAAGCACCTGACTCAATTCATTCAGACGAGCGGACTGCTACTGATCATGCGGTACACATCAATCGAGGTGAGAACATTACTGTACATCTATCAATTATCATAATTTAAATTTGGTATGACACTAATGATTTATTATGTATTAGGGCCCGTAGCTGATGTCGGATCTTCACAGCCTACCCCAGCTGTACCGGATGATGATTCCTCTTCGAGTGATGAAGAGAGGTTACACGATAATGGGGTGGTCATTGTGAATAATATTGCTCGATCGTAAGTTAAATAAGTTGTACAAATTTTGTTATAGTTTTGGTTATCATTGAAAATTAATTCTTCTTTGTAATTGGCAGGACCACTTTCATACCCGCTAGTACCGTGCGGGATGTCAGTGCTATCATTTTTTTTCACTTGCCGGAAGGGGCAGGATCTTGGAAAGATGTCCCAATTCAAGTGCGAGATGACATCTTTCGAGCCTTTGTGGTACGATCTTCTATTTGAGTTACAAAATTCGATTTATATTTATTTTAAAATTACTAAGTTTTAACGTTCTATTTGTAGGAGTCAAATCAGTTTCATCCGGATCTTAGTTTAGGGATGATCTGGAGAGCTTTTGAGGAGGTCACTGCGAAACGCCTCTGAAATCGATTATACAAGTTTCGCAAGGTCGTCACGTCCGTCGGCCTCACTTTGGAGCAGGGCATACAAAGATGTCCAAGACATATTAGGCGCTTGATTTGGGAGTCCCTCTGTAGGAAGTGGTAAGTATGTATACTTTTACATTATTTTTATGAAAATTATAGTTTTTTGAAAGTGTAAGTATTTGATGTTCACAAAGGACGGATGAACGATGACAAAGGAAGTCGAAAAAGGCAAGAGTTAACCGCCTTTCGAAGCTCGAGGCCCACATCCATACAGGGGATCGATACGATTTGACTAGCATCGATGACGCATGGTAATTTACATATAAATTCAATTTATCAAACTTTTGACTTATACTTATGTTATCAAATTTGAAACTTTATTGTAGGAGGAGAAAGAAGGCGGTCCCGTAGACTTTCGTGTGGTCTATGAGGCCACGCATAAGAGCCGGAAGACAAGCGACTTAGTCACGCCCACTGCTCGTAGGTTTCTGGTAAGTCTCATGATATGGTCATTTGGTTGTTGCCGTTAGTGCATTATTTTTTAAATACATAATGTTTAAATTTTATAGGATGAGTATAATGCGAAAATGACTGAAAAGTATGGAGATGATCCGAGTACTCAACCACTAGGTAATGTTTCTTCGTTGGTTTAGTCATATTTTTAATTTACGTGTTTCTTGATATATAATTTATATATTATATGATTGTATAATTTTTCTATTTCGTAGAGGACCCTACTGTTTGGGAGGAGGTGGTCGGCACGACACGAGGGGATACTTGCGTGACCTCGGCACAGTCACTCAGATACCTAGGAGGATCGGAGGATATGCAGGAGGTGCATCTGCTCCGAGCTCATCCGCTGCACCTGATATGACGCAGCTATCACAGCAGTTATCGGTGCAGATGTCGCACCAGGTGTCGCACTTGGTGTCACAGTAGTTATCGCAGCAATTGTCGCAGTAGTTGGCTCCTCTATTGCATGTGATTCAGGGATTTATCCCGACACAGAATCCATCCCCGCGAGGCCATGGACCGAGCACGTCTGGGTCGAACGTCCGAAATGATAACAATAACTTCCAAACCTAGGATAGAAAATAAACTATGCATTTGTTACTTATAGACTTAAACATACATATAGTTTGTTAGTTCGGTTTAGTAGTTTTCGTATTCTTATGTTATATATTATGCCCGTGATGGTTTTATATTGCCTGTGATGAATATCAATGCATTATAAATTGTATGGTGTGGGAAGGGAAAAAATGAGGCTGGGACGGGTAAAAAAAAGTGCAAGTAGCGACTCCATAGCGTCTCATTGGCGACACATGCACGATCATATTTGCATCAATTTAGCGCCTTCCTAGCGCCTACGATAGCGACACGTGGGCGTCAGAATAGTGCCTCATGTCTAGCGCCCCTTGCGCGTCGACTTAGCGACGCGGTCCTGCTTCGCATAACCACAAACATCGCATCTTAATAACGTCGATATAGCATCAACAAGTGGCGCTTGTTCGGTCTCATTATCTTTGACTGTAGTGCGACGCCACTAGCCACCGATTTCCAGCATCTCAATTTTGCGACGCTAGTTGGACGCTAAAGAGACGCTCTTCAAAACAGAGACGTAATATCGCCTCCCTAGCGTCTCCAACCTTGAGTCGCTAATCGTCAATTTTCTTATAGTGGATGCCCCCTCTACGGGGCACGAGCCCCCTCGAGCTCATCGGCGCCTATGTCATTTTTTATTTTTTAATTAATTTTTATAATATTTTATTTTTTTATTATGCCATGTTAGCAAGTTAAATTTTTTATTATATTTTATTATGCCGCGTAAGTAAGGTAATCAGAAGACTACTTATTATCAGTCAAGTGGATGAATCGTGCAATAAAATTAAAGTTGAGGACATTCTAGTTACAAATTGAAGTTGGGGGACTATTTAGAAATCGATTCAAAGTTGAGGGATAATACGTGTAATTTACTCGATTTAGTAGCGTTAAATGACGTGGATGAAAGAGAAATGGTTCACCTGGCGGCCACTTACGCAAGGCAATCGAAAAACCTACTATCACCGGTCAAAATGACTAATCGTGTAAGAAAATTAAAGATGGAGGACGTTCTAGTTACAAATTAAAATTGGGGGACCGGTTTGAAATCGACTTAAAGTTGGGGGACTAATTATGTAATTTACCCCAAAGTTCAGCAATACTACTGAAAACAACAAATTGATTTTTCAAAAACTAATGGTGAAAATATTTTTGATATTTGTTTTGATTAGATAAGTTAACAAAAAGAAAAAGAATTAAGGTGAAAAGAGATGTAGATAATAAAATAGAAGAATATTAGTGTTGAGATTCTTTAGGAAAAAACGCATATCAATATTATAAATGATATAATATTTATTTTAATAATTATTTTCAATGGGAGTTTTCTTAAAATATATCGATAATGTCACCTTTTTAAATGCTTGTTATTAAACAACTTCACCAATTCATAAAAAAGTTGGTACAACCTGTTATGGATTGGCTATGAGAATTTTAATTACTCTCTCAAAAAGTGCCAAACACTAGCAAAATAATATCAACGTAACATTTTTCTTACGCAAATTCCAACTAGTGTTTATTCTCGTTGGAAGATTGCCTATAAGTTTATAATATTCCACTCATATCATGAAATATAAAATATTCCATCTCAAACTTAAAGGGTAGTGAGGTAATTTTATTGTAGCAGTAAAAGACTGAATGATGTGTTCTGACCGTCCCATGTTAATATACTGGATATATTAGTCATTTTTTAATATTTATTCTTACATTTTTTATATAAACCAAATAATAATCAGAATAACAAATTTTATCATCACTAGAATACCATTTTAACAACCAAACACAAATAAAAGGGATTAATGCACCTCTATAGTATTTTCTGCTCTCGATAAATGTTAAATGCATCTCAACCATTGATCTTCTAATCGACGGTTCAAATAAATTATGCACTTAAATAATTAGATTTAATTACATATGATCAGATCAGATGATTAGTATATCAATGACAGATGTGCTCAACATCCATCTAGAGCAAGTGCTTTGAAGATACATTAATCCCCAACTAAAAATAATTATAAATAATATCATATTCAATGAAATATACTTAAAAGTACAGATAACGGATTTCTTTTCGATTCTCAAATATTGCTAACCCCCTCGGAGCACCCTATCCTCCCCCACATCACACATTTTTTATGCAAGGTTTTTATTATTTTTTATCAGATTTAATTCTTTTTTTATCATCAATTCATTTTAAGATGTACATAAAAATATAGAAGTTAATGAGTTTGTAGAACACCCCATTCTATATCGCCCATGGTCCATGTTCTCACATGGCTCAAGTGAGCATGCAATGTCACCTCTAATACTATTATGTAAACTCTCTGGCCCAATCAAGATATTGTTCGCTTTAGATTCTTGGTCTGCACGAATTTAAAATGAGTTTTGATAGATGAAGAGAATCTAAGAACCAAGATTCTTTGATTGAATAGTCTCACATGGGCAAAAACGAAGGTGGTAATGAGATTATACCTATCAAAATATATTTTAAATTCGTGCAGGTCAAAAATCCAAAGATAATAATATCTTGATTGGATCATGGGTGTTACATAATGGTATTAGAGGCGATCTTGCATGCAAGCTTGAGTCATTGTGGGAAACATGACCCATGTCCCATACGGATATTTTAACGAGGACATTGAGCCTTCTAAAAATGGAGATTGTAATGACCTAAGGTGTAAGGACTGAGTAGTTAAATTGAATAGTCTTATATGAGCAAAATATAAAGGTGATTTATCTTTAAACCTATAAAGACATATTTTAAACTCGTGTATGCCAATTTTAATCTCCCTACAACTATAATGATTTGCACATAATTCAATGTGGCACTGCTAGACCATGATGGGACATAGTTCATCGTGTGCAAAAAATAATTAATCCATTGCACTCGATTTTTCAATCAGCTTGAATAATATTTTTCATCAATATAATTTATCCTTATCCATGATGTATCATATCAATGAATTGTGGATACAATTACATAATGGATATAATGGGTCTCCTACCCACATAAGTAGGTAGGAGCCTCCTACCTACATCGGATGCCATCAGATTTAATCGGACGACATTCGTGAGAGCACGCTCAATCTTAAAAAAATTAAATGAGCAGCCGGTCCAGAGAACAAATTGGCGATCTAAATCGGTTCATCCTCTAGACATTGTGCCCTAGTTCTTCGGCCACAACAAGAGAGGCGATTTCTCTCTCCTGAAATTCCCTCCTTGAATGCATCGCTCCTACGGATACCACGCCGATCTATTGTCTCCACGCTTCTGCGATCTTCCTCTTTAGTGCCAGAGTACGAGTTTCTTTGTGATTATTTTTGTTCGAATCCTTCAATGTGCCACGTTGTCCAAATTCCCTCATGCGCGATATGTTGTCCAGGTTCCCTAGCACCTCATCACGATTAATTTGCTGCCCTAGTTCCTACACATGATCTAGTGTCACAGGTATGTTCTTTGTTGTTTTCTTTTTATTTTGTGGCAAGCAAGCTTTGTATCTTTCATATGGTAACAACTTCCTATCTAAACTAGTTTCCTTCACTCATAATATGTTGTCCAGGTATGTTCTTTGTTCTTTTCTTTTTGTTTTATGACCATATCATCTGACATGATGATTCACATGGTCACATATATGAGAACACTCGACGAAGTTCACTGATGTTTGTTTTCATTTACATGTAAAATTGCATGTATGTTGACTCAACATGTTAGCATATTAATAGAAGTTCACTTATGTTTGTCCTCATCTACATGTAAAACATTCATATTAATAGAACAGTCGACATGTACGTTTCCTACACTTCCACCTTTTGCTGGTTATGCGATAAGATCTACAACAATTTAGCTCTAGGAATTTTCATGAGATGGCTCCTTTGCACATCGTTGTAGTTCATAGTTGGCTGGAGGACAAGTAGTGATGTCCAGATTTTCATGTTATCCTATTGTTTATGCTCAATTTTAGTTACAATTGCCTTTTAATATCTTTTTTAAAATTGAACACGCTCTCGCAGATGACATCCTATGTGGGTAGGAGCCCTATTATATTCTTACATAATTAATCACATGGAAAATAGATTCAAATCTCATCTTAAAAGACTAGAATACAAAAGGATTGCGAAACATAATTCAGCGACGCCCAGCTCATAATTTGAGAATTAATTTATCATTGCTAGTTATTTTATTATTATTATTATTTATATTATATAGTATTAGTTATGATATAAGGAGGCGACCAGTGAGGGAGAAAAGGATGGCATCACCCTTGAGTAAAAGGGGGCGTTGCCCCTATGCAAGCTCTCCAAAGAGCTCCCATAATATAAGCTTTTACTATCCAACTATAAGTTTCTTTTAAGAACTCTTAATTAGATCTAAATAAAGAGTTTTAGTTTTAAAAAAGTTAGAAAATAAATAATAATAATTTATTATTTTAATTTAAAATTTTAGGAGATAAAATAATATTATATTATTTAATTCTTAAATTTGAATAAAAAAATAAAAGAGAATGTAGTTTGAAGTAAAATAAAAATAAGAAGGATAAATAGAAAAGGATTAGAATTCAATTAAATTTTAATTTAAACTAGAAAAGAAATTGGGTGCACATCCATTTATATGAATAAATCTCTTTAATGGTGTTGATTTTAGCTCTTATTTTTGCACAGTCTTTATTTTCTCCTCTCATGTATGAATACAACATATAGAGATAGGATGTATTCGAAATCCCAACATCAACGAACATCTCGAAAAGTATTTGCATGTAATTCAATGTGGCATTGGAAGACGATAATGAAACAAGATTCGCAGCCCGTGAAAAAAAAAAGAAAAGAAAAGACAGCTTTAAATCATAGTGGATTTTTCAATCAACTTGAGCAAAAAATTCATCAATATAGTTTATCCGTGATGTATAGAAATGTGAATACAATTACATAATTAATCATATTAAAAATAAGACCAAACTCGACCTTCATTTTCGAATTGTGTTGCTTGTGATTTTATTATTATCTTTATTGATATATTATATAGTATAAACTTATGATAT
Organism: Pontederia crassipes; assembly: GCA_030549335.1. NCBI lineage: Eukaryota > Viridiplantae > Streptophyta > Magnoliopsida > Commelinales > Pontederiaceae > Pontederia > Pontederia crassipes. Next base: position 27,729,491 of record CM060191.1, read on the forward strand.
TTATATTTATATTTATTAGAAAATAATAATATTTTAATAATTTTTTGGGTGTTATATTTTAAAAAAATCATTCCTAGTGATTTTATTATTATTTACATATTATATAATATTAGTTATGATATTTATATTTAAGATTATTATAAAATAATAAAATTTAATTCAACCTCATCTAACCCATCAAATCGTGTGCTTCGTATTAAAATATTGCATAAATCTTTTGTCGGAACATCATAGCATATATGGAGTATGGACAGCTCCCTCCCGTGTGGCATTTACACTTCTATATTAATTTGGCGTTGGGGGCCATTTTTTCTTTATAATAATTGCGATGCCAAGAACAGGACGACTACCTCCTAGTAATAGGCTAACAGTAATAATAACATAATAATAACAAGTGTGGTTCTTGTTTTACTTTTGGGACTTGGTGATTGCCTAATAAGGTAATAATAAAACCACAAGGCAGATGTTGAGAACCATATGGAAATTCCACTCGCATACTTTTTTTTTTAAAAAAAGGAGAGAAATAGCATGATTATCTATTAAAGCATAATGAGGAGCTATCCCGATAGATAATATTGAGAGGTCACAAGGAGGACTTTCCTTTCAAAAAGTGTTCCAACTATTTTCGATTCATTCTCTATAAATGTGTTTATATTTCATATGTAATATCAGATATTTCTCATGATGTTAAGGATGCACTAAGGGCAAGGAGAGGTCTTGACGACGATCTTTGCAAGCACCTTCGACAGTAATGAATTCCATGCATTAAATCCCAAGCTTCCGCTTCCAAAGTTGATCCAGCTTTGTAGCATAGTGCACCTGCATATAAGAGACCACCATTAGAGGACGTGATAATTAAAGTCGACACCCTAGACGGAGGGTATCTCCTCCTATATTCATGTTAGCATTCAAGTAATTGTAAATTATGATTCCCAACTCCTACAATTATTTTTTTATTGGTCGAACTCTATAAAACAGATTAAGTTAAATATCCTTTTATCTCCATTTAAGTGACTAGAATTTCAAATAAAAAATCAGTGCCTTCAATCAATTCAATCATGACTTAGGTATCAAACGCGTGAGTGTACCAGTCATGCTAAATTCGGTCATCCTATTAGACCGATCAAACTTAATCAAGAACCGAGTTAGACCGAGAAAACAAACTAAATTATTATATTTCAAACACTGTGCTACACTTAATTATTTAACTTATTAGGATATCATTAGTTATTTAAATTATTAAGGTAAATAATACCGTGATTTATTTTTCCTATTATTCTATCGTTAATCAGTCAAAATATGTGTGGACGGGTTTTTAAATTTTATTATTCTAGATATTATGAGGAGGATTTATTTATTTTTAATTTTTAAATACGCATTATTAATAAAATATAAAATATTAACATGAGTCTCATGTCAATGTTTTAACAAATAAATTTTCAATCATTGATTACGATGATCATGATTAAAATATTTTAAAAGTTGAATGACCATATGATTATACATTGAATTTGGTTAAAAGCTTTATGAATAGTCCAAAATTTTGAATAATTGAATATAAAATTTATACGTAAAAGGAATGGACTAATTTTTATATACATTTCAAGTTTTTTTATCTTCTTTATCTTTTTTTCTAATGAATGTTGTCCCTAAGGTTTTTTTCTTACTCGAGTCTTAGGTCACAAATGGATTGTTTGGTTGGGTTCTCAATTAACTTTTTTTTTTAACTAAGATGTGCTTCAACCATGAGAGCAACTCTATTTCAATTGACACTAGGAACTAATAAAATATTCTCATGATGAGATTCACATGTCAAGAAATGAGTGCTTGAATAAAAATGTAGGAAGTGTTCCTACTTTGATCCCATACAAATAACTCCAAAATAGTTTTAGAATCTATTAGGTCTTGTGTAAGAAGAAAGAAAATTCAATAATAAAAGAAGGGGCCGATAGATGTACGACGCCTCTATTAAGTTATAAAATACAATTGTTTGCCATCGTTGATTAAATGGACGGGTTTTTTTTTCTTCTTTTATCTTTATTCTGATAAATATTGTCCCTATGATCGTTCATCCTTTTTTCTTACTCAAGTCTTAGGTCACAAAGGGTTGTTTGATTGGGTTCTCAGTTAATTTTTTAATTGAGAGGTGCTTCAACAATCGGAGCAACTCTATTTCAAGTGAAACTAGGAACTAATAAAATATCCACATGATGAGATTCACCTATCAAAAAATGAGTGCTTGAATAAAAATGTAGGAGGTGTTCCTACTTTGCTTCCATATCAAATAACCACAAAACATTTTTAGAATCTATTAGGTCTTGTGTAAGAAGAAAGAAAATTCAATAACAAAAGAAGGGGCCGATGGATGTACAATGTCACTATTAAGCTATAAAATATAACGATTGTTTGCCATCATTGATTTGAATGGGCAGTGTCTATTTTTATCTTTAGCTTTTTTTTCTAACAAATGTTGTCCCTATGGTCATTCATCCTTTTTTCTTACTCAAGTCCTAGGTCACAAAAGGGTTGTTTGGTTGCGTTCTCAGTTAAATTTTTTAACTGAGAGGTGCTTCAACAATGGGAGCAACTCTATTTCAAGTGACACTAGGAACTAATAAAATATTCTCATGACGAGATTCACATATCAAAAAATGAGTGCTTGAATAAAAATGTAGGAAATGTTCCTACTTTGATCTCGTATCAAATAATCCTAAAAAGTTTTAGAATCCATTAGGTCTTGTGTAAAAAGAAAGAAAATCCAATAATAAAAGTTGTTGTCTTTGGTTGTGATACCGCTATTAAAGAAGGAGATCTTGTCAAGCGCACTAAATCTATTGTGGATGTTCTTACAAGAAAGGCCATGTTAGGCCATGTGCTCGACGCGTTGGGAGTCCCTATTGATGGAAGAGAGGCTCTAAGGTTTCACAAACAATGATGTGTCGACTGATGGATTTACAACGCCCCTACTAATTTTTTGCCATCGTTATATTCAAATGGACGTGTCTATTTTTCTACCAATCCTTTGCATTAACAAGTTTCTCTCCTCATTTCTTCATCTTTTTCAGACCAACCATGAATTGAGTTGCCAAGTAAAAAGATCGGATGAACTTTGCAGCCTTGTTAGTGACCACAACAATGGCTTGTAAGTTGGAGGAACCATTGTTGCTGCCACTACAGCCTCGTCAGCCTTTTTGGCAAACCAGTCCTTTTCGACAAACTAGTCCTTTTCGCCAAATCTCCAGCCTCGTCAGTGACCACGACGGCTTGTAAGTAGGAGGAACAATTGTTGCTATTGTTGGGCGAAGGAAGAAGTTGGAACTAGTCATTTCCACATCCATTATGGCTTCAGTTCGTGTACATAAACTTTAGAGCAAGAAAGCAATAGAAAATCATCTCAAAGGCTTAACTTCTCTTGGGTAAAAAACGAGAGTAAATTGCTTCATTTTCTCAACTTTAATCTATTTGACTCACATATTTAATGGAAATTGAAAGCTATTAAAAGTAAAAAAGTTATGAAACGTTGAGGAAGGAAAAAAAAGGTGTTCTCTTCATCTCTCTCTCTCAGTATGTATCTCCTTAATCTCTTTATTGTTCTTTCTCTATTGTTGCTAAGCTATCAATTGAATTCACTAGTTGTATTAGTCTGTCAAATGGAAGAAGACAAAAGAAATTGTTATATTGGCACTGATGTCCCAATTCCTTCGCTCTACAACAATGGCTATTGCGATCAGTTCGATGATCGATCCAATTTTAAAAACATTGACATTCAGTGGCCTTTTCCAATGTATTATATAATAATTTATACGATATTTACATATGTAAATATCCTATATATTTTTAAGCTTATATTTTTCTAAAATTCTTCAATGTAAACACAGCGCACATTAATTTTCAACGTACTATATATAATATGTATTTATTTAAAGATGAAAATTTAAAATTGCAATGCCATTATACTAATATATTGTGAGCTGTATTTTTATTGGTTGGGTGGCCTCTCAAAGTGTAACCGGTTAACTCACATCTTCCTGGTTGGTGTATTTAGTTTATTAATTTCGCTGAGACAGGGAAGTTACTAGTTAAAATAATCGTGATGTCCACTGTAATATAACTCCCAATACAAACTCAAACAACTAATTAAGGATTAACATGGAATGAGATTAACAGAGTCATCGAACCGGGCGGCTGGGTCAGTAGTTACAGCGAGGGAACAGCTCCGGGTCGAGCTCGAACCAGACCTGGCGGAAGGCCTTAACGATGACGTCATGATGCTCTTGGGCGTTGAGGGAGAGGTAGCAAGCGAGCAGGTCTTCGAGCTCCTCCGGCCGTCCGATCCCCTTCTCCCATATCATCTCCACCATCGATTCTCTAAAATCCCTATGCGGGTCCCGCGATCTCGTCACCACCGCGAACCGTTCCAACTCCCTCCTCGCCTTCGCCGCGTCCTCCGCCCTCCTCCGCCTCCTCCTCGCCATCCCCGCCGCCGCCGGGGTCGGGGTCCGGGGAGAGGAGATCCGAACCTTCGCCCTCCCCCGGGGCCGCCTTATCCTCCCGACGAGCGGCCTCCGCGAAAGAACCGCGTCCCCGCTATCGGTGTCGGACGGTCGGACCGCTTTGCTGATCTGCCACTGGGGTCGCCGCCGCCGACAATGGGACCGCCTCAGGCCACCGTTCCGCGCGTCGGTGTCGGCCGACCCGTCGCTCCCAGAGTCGGACCCCATCGCCCGCGGCCGGACGACCGAGAAAGGGATGAGATGTCCGAGGGTGAGGTCGAGGTCACCGACCGAGTGGTGATGTCGCCGCCGCCGCCGCGGGTCCGCTCTTGCGTGTTCAGTCCCACGAGGTCGCAGGCCGCCGTCGTCTCCAAGGGAGCGGCGGTGGGGGACGTCCGAGGAGGTGAGGAGGGGAGGGAAGCGGGCAGGGACGTGGCCGGGATAAGGTGGTTGAAGGCGAGGTGATGGAGGCGGCGAGGGACGAGAGTAGCAGGGTTTGGCGGTGGATCTGGAATACTGGAACGTGGTGGCGCTGCGCTTGGACGGCTTCAGTCTGGAAGCGAGCCAGGAAAGGGGGAGGAGGCGGGAGATGGAAAAGGTGGAAGAGGAGGAGGAAGAAGGAGAGGAATTGGAAGAGGCTGACGCCTTCTTCTTCGACGTCGTGGTTGTCGTCGTCTGTTGCTCCTCCATTTCCTCCTCTTCGTCTGACCTCTGCCTTGGCTTCCTGAGTTTCCATTTCATCTTCTTCTCTTCCGTTTCCTCCTCTTTGTCTACCTGCCGCGGTTTGCTGAGTTTCCATTTCATCTCCTCCTCCTCCTCCTCTGCCTCGTCTGTGTTAAATTTCAGAAGAAAGTGGTGGTGGTGGGCAGTTATAAGAGTAAGAGGAGGATGTTTATGGGAAAGGTGGCGATGGACGCGGCTCTGCTTTTTCGTGCTGCTGTGTTTACATGCACATTTGACTTGTTTGTGGTTCGTATTATTTAAAAGGTCCATTCTGCCGCGACTTGCGCTTGTCTTCTTCCTTCTTCATGATAAAAATGCACTTTTTCCAGTAATAAGATAAAGACAATAATAATTAATTATACATTTGGCGTAGCATAAAACTTAGCTACTTAGTAGCTAGCTAGATAATACAGTGAAACTGCAATTATTATGATCCATCTATAATGCATGTCAAGGCCCCTCCTTTTTATTTGAGATTAAAATTAGTAAATTACCACGTTATTAGAATATAGTTTTATCCTATTTTTAATTTTAAATAGTTTTGTTCATGTTTCTTTTGTTTTACGTTTGAATAGGGGAGAGGAAAATTGGATTCGGGTCCCAGTCAAGGTTTGTGGACGTCCCAGTCAAGGTTTGTGGACCCGGTACTCGGGTCGGTCCGGAAATTTAAAATGAAATCGAATGAAAAAATATTAAAAACATCAAAGAAATATAAAAATTAAGATAATTAGTAAAATTAAATCATAATTCAATCAAATAAATATTAACTTTCTAAAATATTATGTCAATATATCATATAATAAGACAATAAAAATTCTAATATTCAAAATGAACAAATAATTATCAAACTATTAAATAATTAGAACCATATTAATATTATTAATAATTTTTATTATTATACGAATTTTAATATGTCGAATCAGAACTTTTTTTTTTATTTCAGACCCATCTCGATTTATAATCGGCCCAGAATAATGTGCTCACCCCTATGTTCCAGGATGAAGTTTATAAAGATAAAAAAAAATATATTAGAAGAGTCTTAACTATATCAACGCATATATCTTCTAATAGTGAAATATACTTTGTGGATAAAAAAAATATTCAACAATTGTATGATTTATAATGATGTAAGATATAACTGATTGGAATGTATGTTTCCCAAGAAATGCTTACTCAATTTAAAATTTAATCTGAAGAAACATCATTGTCACCTCAGTTATAGATAGAATTATAACAATAAATTAGTGTATATATGGTTCTTACTTTGTACTAATTAAGATATATATATAAGTTCTCTGATGTAGATATAACATAATGGGCATATGAGAGTGAGGGTGAGGAGGATTTGCATAGCAACACCGCATGCCATTTCAAAACGCCCGGAAGGTACTAAATTGGCATATAATCGAACCGTTTGTGGAATCTCCTAAGGGTCTTTGTTTTTGTTTTATTTAAGTTTTGAAAGAAAGTGGCAGACAGACAGTGAGGAGTGGTGGACTGGTGGGCAGTGAATGCTTCGGGAAGCGAGCGAGAGGAGAGAGAAAGAGAGAAGTGTGCTTTGCATGCTATCGCTAGTAGCTGCTGCTGCTGCTGCTGCGTGAGTGAAGAAGAAGACCAGCACCAGCACCAGTTTCCATGGTCGGGGGGTGATTTGTACGGGTTGTCGAGAATCGAAGCGGAAGAAAACAGATGCAGTCCGGAAAGTTGGTGATTTTTCTTTTCTTTTTTTGTTTGGTTGCTCCCCCCCCTTCCTCTTATTCAATTCCCAGCTTTTTGTTTCTTTTTTCATCCACTCAAGTCGCCCAAACTTTAAAAGAATTATATTTTTAGAGCCATTATTTCGTTGATTTTGACAAATAATCTTATTAATTAATTGTGTTAATTATTTTTTCATTCAGAAAGCATTCACGAGTAGCACTAAGAATTGGACGCATTGATCATTCGATTCATGGATGAACTCGACTAATTTAGTGCCACCCCCCTATTAATACTCTACATTATTTAATTTTCTGTGTTAATTAAATGTAATTCTTAGCATTCCGTATAAAAAAGTAGTATACCCGAGTTTGAGTAACAATTAATATCTTCGATTCTACGGTATTTAACGCACAGTAATAGTTTGGAATGTTATCGTAAGATATAATCTGAAATATATATACATATATATTTATATATATATTTATAAATGTTGTCCCAAGTGAAACATATTGATATTTTGAATGCATGCCGCGCCCTAGGAGTCAGACTCTCTCTCTCTCTCTGTCTCGTTGGTTTGGGTCTCAAGATTTCATGGTGTCTCATGCGTCGACGACGCTTAGATAAATACGCACCACCAGCTGAGCGTGGGAATCAATTCATCAAATGTATGAAGCCTGTGCCACTCGTGGGTTTCAACTCTCCGGATAATTTAATCAAAGATTGGCCGAGAACATAAACAAGTAGTCTGTGACGCACACACATCTTGGATATATCCAACTTATTTTACAACAACAGATCGAAATAATATAAACAAAATGACTTATTTTGTCACATACAATTAATTACTTACTTCCCTTCATTCAAAATTTTCCACTGCTCAGTATTTTGTTTCATTATTCGATTACATGTTTCGTTTGAAAACAGGGTTTTCTTCTCTCTAAGTGTATATTTCTTTTAGTTTTTTCACAAATTTTCTTTTGAAGATACAACAACAACAAAGCCTTATCTCACTAGATGGGGTCGACTACATGGATCATATGACACTTCGTTGATTTATGTTCATGAGATTCGATAGGGTTTTACGCTGGATCAACAAAGCCTTATTTTTTCTTTTGAAGATAAAAGGTAAAAATTCAGTTTCAGAAGTAAAAAAGGTAAGATTTAAGACAAAACTCCGTAGATGAGTAAAGTGAAGTGTTGGAACTTGGAATACTTGAGGATGTACTTGATTAAGTATTTGGCAGGTTTCCAACAAGTAAAATTAGCTTATAGTATATAAGATGGCATCCAATATTCTTGAATTATATTTTTACTCACTGATTTTGGATATATATAAAATCCAATCAGACCTAGCCGATTGGATCGATCGGATCGGTGTCTGGGCATGAAAATGATCCGCGGATTATTTCAAACTCGTTCTTGAGGTTGATCCGCTTTAACCCGATCAAAATCCAAATTTAATCGGTCAACCCGGTGGATTTGATTGACCCGATCAGGTCAAGATAAAAAATAAGTTTGAAAAAAAATTAAAAAATAAGAAACATTATTTCTCTATATATATTTGTTTAAAATTCATGCTTTAACTTTTCTTCATTTTACATAATATATCACCGATATTTCTTTTAACTTATAATTATGAAGATTTTATCATCTTTTAGATAATAATTATTTAATTAATAGTTACTTTATTATGTTATTTGACTTATTATACCATTTTATTTTACTTATTATGTGTTTATTTATTTATTATGCATCTTACAATGATATTAGGAAGGAAAGAAATTATTTAACATATTTTATTTTTTATTAATTTATATTATTCATTCCGATCGATCGATTTGATTCGATTCAACCTTTCGGTTCGACTCGGTCCGACCAGTTTAACTTGACTCGGACATCAATCCGGATTCATGGCCAGGTCAAATTTTACAGCAATGATATTGTAATATTCCCCACTAGCGTGTGATATTATCCTTCACTAGGTGTGACGCGTTTTGAGAAAATCGTGCGGCCATAAAAAGCTAACTTCCTCTATAAAACTCCTTTTTAGGTGATTCCAGAGGTCATAGAAAGTTAACTTCGAATACATTAACCATACAAAATTTCATAATTTATGGTGCGATAATCATGAAGGAAAGATCCTCTCAATCAGAAGAACAATTTTCGGATCGAAATCTCACCTTGAACAGCCTATCTTGTCAATTTTTTCTAGGTCGTTTCGCTCGAGTTCTTACTTTGGAAATTTGTGGTCCGTCAAAGGATAGAGTTAAGGTGTTTATATCTTTTTTTCAGAATTTTCGTACGTCATATGGTGATTTGGAAAAATATCCATCTAACCAGTTGTTCACTTGTCTGTTTTAGCTGCTTAGAACTTAAGTGATGACCAATCATATTTTTTTTATCATAACTAAGTGTTTTAACCCTAATTAAGCTTACTTAATTTTATTTAAACATATATATTATGATATTTAGAAATTTTATAATTTATTTCTAATAAACTTATGTAATTACTTTTGTAAAATTTATCGACAGTTAAGTAGTCATTATGCTCTAATTGGAATATTAGTTACTATATATAAATATCACTAAATGAACATCCAAACTAACTTAATATGTTAATTAAATACATAATTATGCAAAAATGACATTTGTAGAGCATGTCCGTGACAATTCTCCCCTCCTTAAAAAAAATTCGTCCCCGAAATTTAGATATATGTTGTGAAGGATAAGAATGAATACTTCCTTCTTATTTGGTCATTCTCTCTAATGATTTTTTTTCGTATCACACTAAGAGTAAGGAAAATTTTCTTTTCCAAAATTCATTTTTTTACCCTTATAATTTATACTATATTTTCTTCTCGTGACAAACATTCTTATACTAGAATAGATTGGGTTTCTCTTTATATGCAGAAGGCTGCTCTGCAATTTATTGATGGTGCATTCTTTGATTCTATATGAGCAGAGGGTAATCGTATGTATTATTCTCTGTTGATGTTCTGCTCTCTTTAGTTCTTTGTTGATGTTCTGCTATCTTTGGTTCTCTGTTAATGTTCTACTCCCTTTGGTTTTTGCTTTAAGGCATAGCACACAAAAATATCATATCTCAAAAGAGATAAGAAAAACTGATTATTACATTAACCTAAATGAGTTAGCATCCATTGTACGTAGACATAATAACAAGGCTTTGAAGAGCAATGGAGGACTAGATGGAAAAGCAAGTAAGATCTCTATTTCACTCGATGCTATCATAATGACAAGCAGAATATCTTTTTTTCAACAAGTATGTCGAAAAATCACCAAGAAGCTTCTAGATGTTTGTTTAGGTTGCTTTACAAAGATTTCACGTTAATCATTCTTATGATTTACAGTTTGATATATATAATTGTTGGACTTCTATCTGAAGACTGGCCAAAGGGTATATATGATGGTTTAAGAATCTTACTTAGTATTTTTCTAATCATCATAGTTACAACAACTAATGACTATAAGCAGTCATTGTAGTTTAGAGACTTATATAAGAAAAAGAAAAGGATCTTGATCCAAATGACTAGATATGGACACAGATAAAAATTTGTGTTCATGACTTGTTGATTGATGAACTTGTCTGCAAAGGATTTGATCAATATCATCGAAGAAACATTGAAGATATCATGAATACACAATATTTATGATGGTAGAACTTAACAAATAAACAATTGATCCAATACATTCTAGAAACTCATTTGGTCATATATATCGTGGTTATAACTTTTCTTTATTTTTTTCCCGTAGGTAATGTTGTCCTTGTGAATTCACTATTCTGATTACTTTTTATTTCTTTCTTGATATTTCACAATATTCCTGCATTTATTATATTCTTTTGATTATAACATTTTCCTAATATGCATATTTAAAATTCCACAAAAGAATTCATTCTTTCATCTAATCTTGTTACCATGGTTACCAAGATTATGAGTGGAAAACTAATTGTAAGGGAATCTTCAAATATTTAACAAGCTTTATGGATAACAAGAACGATGGGTAGTATTTTAACAATTATATGAGTCTATCATGACAAGCAAGAGAAGATGACACATTGGATAAGGGAACAACAAAATAACCATCGATTATTACTTGCCTATAAGTCAAATACGATCACTATCATTCGTAAGAATGACTGTCAAAGTCCGAGCAATAATGTGTTTTGTGAATAAGACTTTCCCTCTCTAATTGATTTACAATGGTGAAATATCAATTCGAGTTCACGATTGAGGATCAGAAAGACGTCCCCCTCTAATCGTTCATTCGCTATACATCCAATCAACATTTCGTGATTGAAGAACACTCAATTAAAGTTTTCGATAAATGACCAGAGGATGCATCACTCCAATAATCTTTCGAGAAACTTTCTCACAACTCCTTTAAACTTTCAAAATTAATGAACGTACTAAAGTCCGAAATGACAAATCATTTATCACTCATAAAGGAGTGACAATGGTGATTTAATCAGTCACCCTAGATGAGATGTGGTAGATAATGATGAGTAAAAATCAATTCCCAAATATGAAGAATCGCAATCGATAACTACTAATCAAGAATCGTCAATGATTCAGAATGCATAACGATGAATGTTGTTTGATAACTATGAGTTGAAAGTTGACAATAATTCTGATATCAATAATAGCAATTCAAGGTTTCATAATGATCTCAAAATCACTAATAATAATTCACATTAGACGATGATAATGTAATGGTCATCATATAATTTGAATCATATCAAATAGGTATCAATTTTCAACACTAAACTGATTTGAGAGATTGGTTCTCCAACCCTTATGCATAGTCTAACATTACTATCCATTTCTATAAAATGTTTATCATTTCTTATTAATATAGACATCTCATAATGTCTTCATAGGATTACAAGTATTTATTCTCTTATTGATTCTCCCTACAAAACCTTCAATATCTTGTATAATCTTATTAAGATTCAATGTTCTCAAACTCGAAGAAGAAAACTTATACTCTACTATCTACACATCCAATACAAGTAATTTCTAATTTCATATTAAGAATCATTCATATATATTTTAAAAGTTTTCATGATTATATTCTTATTTCACCTATGTTATTTATAGCACATTTTGCAAATTGATTTTGATTATTCAAAACAACATAACTATATTTTATTTTATTTTAATCTTTCTATCAACATATTTTATTTGGATCAATCCCAATCTTGTAGAATTAAGCTTCAAAGTCAATTTATACATAGGTTATTCAAAATTTTGGATAACCATAATCACTTGAAAATCGAACAATTATAGTGTTCCAATTCAAAGAGTTTTTTTTTCTTTAAATATCCATGATATAATACATAACTATTATCTGATTCTCATACATATAAGTAATTCAATGTATGTTAAATACAAAACTATGAATGGTGGCTTGTAAATATCCTCTCAACACACTTTCATAAGGTTCAAATGTATTTATTCCAAAACACAATGTCTTATTGCAAAACTTTTATAACACAATATCTTAGGTTGTGACCTTTGTTATCTTTTACATTTTCTTTTTATTACAAGATGCAAACTAGTTGTTCTTTATGTAACAAGTTCTTATTCAAATCAATAAGCTTGCAAACACAATCATATGTACATGATTAGTTCATATTTTTTTAGATTGGGTTCAAGAGAACACATTATGCTTTCTTTCCATATTAGAAAGAAAGGCTACATGATAAATAATTGATCAAAGATATTCAGATATATCAGATGATCATATATACCAAGGATGGTTTATTTTTCTTAGAATTGACATGATCTAATATCATGAGGTCAACCCAAAACTCACGCATAATTTGGCTCTTAGCCTTATTTTTCCCATAATAATTTTGTGAAATAGTGTTTAAATATCTCTCATGATGTGCACGACTTTCGAAATTGAGAGATCATATGAGTGGTTTGATGGTCAAAAATTCATAATGATCATATCGAGTTTCATGTATATACAGGTTGAGATATAACATTCTTTAACTTTAGCTAATAGTATCCATATCTTAAAGTCATTTTTGAGAATCTAGTAGTACTTATTATTGATCAAGCAAGGTACCCATTATTATTAAGATATTCTTCACAATCCTTGAATTGTATATAATTCATGCCCAACTAAGGAACTTATCTTTCTTCTTAAAGAATAAATATGAAACTCTGAATTTTGATTGAATACAAACCTCATCGGAATGTTCCAATAGTCTTTTAATCTTATAGGTGTTCTAACGTAGGAATAGTTCTATGTACTAGATCCATAAAGAATTCCCTCTATCTCCTCGGTCATAATTTAGCAAGATCTTCTAGGAATATTTTACAAATTCCTATATGATTGGAATATCTTCCAATCGTGACTCATTTTACCTTTATCTCGATGACAAAAGCAAAATAAGCTTCTCATCCCTTTCTAATTAACTTCTCTATCATTATTATATAAATAATGCAAGAGAAGAAAATTCTAACATTTATCAAAAAATGTAACTCTTAATATTCCTAATAACTCAAAGTAAACTTCTTCCTTAACACAATGTGAAGTGGCATGTTGACGAACTAATCAATCACCTTTGGGTAAGACATTATAGTCTTAGATATTTAAAGAATTAAAATATGTTACCATTTCCCACTTAGTCCCTTTTGACTCCATATTCATTTATATCTTTTGCAAGTACTACTAGTTTGATCCGTAACATTGCCATCATGAAACATTATTGATGGACCCATTATGATCACATCATCGCATAACGAGGATCATTCTTGGCATAAAATGTCACACCATGTACCGATGCATAATGCATGAGATGAAAATAAACTCCTAATAAGTCGACCATTAGGCGGAGCAAATTTACTAAGGCTAATAATATCAAATTGTCCCTCACCACATTACTCATGTGGTGATATCTTTACCCCTTCAAAATAAAATTGAAAAGTAATCAAAAGCATACACTATTAATCTAATGCACATAATGTCACCTAACCTTAAACTTAAGTTCTACTATCTACAGAATATTATATTCTAAGCTCTGATACCAAACTCTGTTACACCTCACTCCGTGACTAAGTTCTAATCATAATTATTATCTCCTTTAATCTTATTTAGCAATTCTAAAAATGAAATTGACAAAACCTCCTACCTTATTTATCTTACGTCATTTGTCAATACATACAAAGGATGCATATATATATATATATATATATATATATATATATATATGTGTATATATTCATCAAAGTTTAAATAAAAAGTTATAAAATATATCATTCACATATAACACACTCACAAAAGTTTTTTTTTCCACTAACCCCCTCTCATATAACACCCCACATGATCAAGTTTTATACAACCTTATAAAAAGTTTTTCACAAACTTAATTACAACATCTAAGACTACCTATTACATGCATGTTTTAAAAACAAAAGTGAAGGAGAAAATAAAAGTGAAAGAAAAATAGCAATGCTCCGACGGTTCGACCTCTTCTATATGCAAGCTTCGAGTCAACTCAACTCGAGAACTTAGAATCATCTGAAAAAAATCAACAAGGGTAATGTGAGTAACAATCGTTTGCTCAGTAAATGAAATAAAAGTACAACATAGGGGAACAATACGAGTGCATATAATATTTAAATAATCACTTTTCTTTCATATGAAAAAACGTTTAAAGCATAACTCATATCACATAAGTTTTCAAATCATATGAACTTTTACATAAATACAAATTATTCAAGTTATCATCATATTCACAGTTAAACTTCACACATGTGTCATTGCACATACTCATCATGGATCAATACACACTACAAGAAAAATGACTTTTAGCGATCATAATTAACGAAGAGATTTAAATATGGTCGTTAAACATCATTATTAATGACTAAAAAATTTTAGTCGTCAACAATAAAGTTCAGATAAATTTTGGTCCTTAATATTCTTATGATAGGCCGTTAAAAGTCAACAATAAGGACCAATAAAAATTTGGTCCTTAATATTCAAATTATAGAAACATAGTCCCACATTCATTATAGTAGTATGATGAGAGCAAAGAGACAAGTATTAATAGAGGAGGATGTTAATGGGCTAATGTAGAGTTTTATGAAGAAGGTCCATCTTTCGATCTTTTTCAAATTTAAAATAATATTTTTATCAGATTATTTCTTCACAAAAAAACTTTGAAAATTTGGTCGGTTCATCCAAAATGTGATTCAATCTGGTGATGTCTTTAGCGACTAGATGAGTGATCCTTATAAGTTATATAGGGAACCAGCATACTAGTCGCTATTGAATTTTTAGGGAAGAGGATTATAGTGGTCCTTAAAAAGAATCAACGACCAGTTATTCACACTGGACACGAAAACCTTTTAGCGGCAGGACTTATAGCGAAGAGTCGCGACCAATTTTTTCTTGTCGTTGATGAGTATTAACGACAAGATGACAACTTTTAACGACTACATATCTTTTCACTAATGACCTAATTTCTTGTAGTGACGTATCCCTCTATGATCATATGTCATACAGTTAAGTAGAGAATCACAATCAAAGAGTCTCAAATACACAGAACAAATCAAGGGTCAATCATATTCCAATCATGATTGTGTGTCACCCAATCATGACTCTCAGATACGCAGAGCATATCATGGGTCAATACATATCCCAATCATGATTGTTTGTCACCCAATCATGATTTTTAGATACGCAGAACATATCATGGGTCAATATGTGCATGCAGAGCAGCCCCCAAAGGGCAAAGACACCCGATATACGTTTCAAAAGCTTCATGTATATCTAATGCGATCCCAAAGACCTTTTTCAACTAGTATGACTAATGAACACATGGAGTTTAACAATATCAAAATACACAGGCCATAATCTCATATCATTATCAAGTAAAACTTATTTTCACTTCACAAGCATTGTTCCTTGAAAATATTTTTGTATAAGATGTTACTTCATCTCATATGAAATCCTTGAAACATATCATAAATACTTTTCATAACTCAAGATATGTTTCAATAATAACAATAATAATCTTTGCTTGAGGTAATACCATAAATAAGAGAACTAGCATATAACATTTTGCTATGTTGTAAATTTACCCACTCACCTTGTACTTTATGTTTTCAAAGAGGTTTACTAGATTTTCCTCCTTTCACTTGTAGCTTGTTGGTTTCCTACAAGCAATGATGCTATTTTATTTTCCAATTACTCATAATAACAATATGCAATGCATGCTCATGCATGAACACTTATTCACCTTAAAACGCATATAACCCCTTCTAATACTAATGTATAATTTCAGGTGTTTATATTCATATGCTACTTCACACTCCCAACTATTCAATTTTCCAAAGTTTAAGTAGGTGCTGTTTTAGGATTTCAGACTAAATACTTGTCAATGAATATTTCATAACTTCTTAACCACAAAGGAAAATCTTATGATTCTAGATAAATTAGAAACTAACTTACTAAGGTTTCCATCTTCCAAATATCATTAACTAAGTCCAAGTGAGTAATTCAAAACATCCCAAAAAATCTGACCTAGGGTTTGTGTCCTGGCAGACTGCGTGTCACTGAATGATTAATTTATATATTTAACAATTCTTATTCATTTGATGAGATACTAATTTTACTAGAATCTAGACTTCAGTAGTGTTTAGGAATAAAAATTGTAAAATTTAACTCCTTGTATGACCTTATAACAAAAATAGTTAATTAGGGTCGTGATCTGTCGTGTTCTGGAATCTCACAGAAGCATCACTATGAAATATAAAATTCATTTCTCCCAAAATACAAGTTCAAAAAGGATGATTCCACGTCTCACCGAACTCGTAGATTTTTTAATTAATCATATACAAATTTTAAACCCTAATTCATTATATTCGAACCGTGCCCTAATTCACAAGTTGAACCTGTATCAGACTCGGGATAGGATGAGCGACCAGAGAAGTTAAGTACATAACTTCCTCTATAAAACTCCTTTTTATGTGATTACAGAGGCCATAGAAAGCTAACTTAGAATACATTAACCATACAAAATTTCATAATTTATGGTGTGGTAATCATGAAGAAAATATCCTCTCAATCAGAAGAACAATTTTCGGATCGAAACCTCACCATGAACAACATATCTTGTCGATTTTTCCCAGGTCGTTTCGCTTGAGTTCTTCCTCTGGAAATTTGTGGTCCGTCAAAGGATAGAGTTAAGGTGTTTATATATTTTTCCAAATTTTCAGACGTCATATGGCGGTTTGGAAAAATATCCATCTAAGCAGTTGTTCACATGTCTGCTTCAGCTGCTTAGAACTTAAGTGATGACCAATCACATTTTTTTATCATAACTAAGTATTTTAACCCTAATTAAACTTACTTAATATTATTTAAACATATATATTATAATATTTATAAATTTTACAATTTATTTCTAATAAACTTTGTCACGACCCCGATTTAACCCGTGAGTTAAACTAGAGTTCGCGACTCATTACGGACGATCAAATAAAATTATGAAGAAATGAGGAAACGTGATGTAATTTACTCTTTCCTTTTACAACATACATAAGAATGAAAATATCATAAAATAACTACACAATTTATAATGATCCTTCAGAGCAAACCAATAATCCTTAAATTTTACATTTCACAAAATGTTTTTGCCTTCTTACAAAATAATACATATGAATTGTACATAACTAAACCCTTCGACATCCTAATAGAAGGATACGAATGACTCAAATCTTTCCATCTTACCATGAACCCTTCAAATAATATCATCTCGCATGATTCCCAAGAATTATCTGAAAAATATTAGAAACAATAGAATGAGCTAAAATAGCTCAGTAAGTTAATAACTCATAGCCTATGTGTTACCAACTAATCAATTTGGAGGGACATAGAAAAACATGCAATAATCATAATATCAGGGTCTATATCTTCATACATTTACTACATACATATATAACATCCCAATCATAACCATTACACTCAATTTACATTCATTGTCACTTAAACATATCAAACATATGTATGCAATGCAACACTCTCATATGTATGCACGAATCATCAACTGACCAGTGGTCGGTAGGTGGATTCTAGAGGTGGCTCACATCGTGATCGGCGATGTAGCACTTAGCTCCATTCTACCTCATCCCTTTCGGGGAACAATCATATAGCGATATGTGGATTCTAGAGGTGACCCCTATGGATTCTAGAGGTGGCTCCCATCGCGACTCCCCACGATGTAGCACTTAGCTCCAGTCTACCTCATCTCATATTTGGGGAACAAAAATGATGCATTGAATTATAGAGGTGGCTCCCATCGTGATCAGCGATGTAGCACTTAGCTCCAACCATCACATATGCAGATGCAAGCAGATGCATATGCATGATTCATCATATAACAATTTCATATCAAAGATCAAAGGATTAACCATATCTTGTAACTCAAATACCAGAAGATGAATCATGTCGAACACCGATTCAAACGGAATAGAATTGCATTTTATTAAATCAATCTTTAACATACCACATATAATTTTCAATTATACCATTACTCGATCAATCATTTCAAATGGAACAAGATTGCACTTCTCGTAATCCATTCATATCATATCACATATGCATTTTAAATGTGCAATCATACAATCAATCATATATATTTTTCATAGTTGCATTTGTTGAAATCAATTCATAACCTACCAAAATATATTTAATACATATAACAATCAATATCACACCAAATTCAATAGAGGTAAAAACATAGAGTAGGAGAAACCAACTTACCTATAAGGGCTAACAAAATATTTTCCTTTTCCTTTCACTACTTTACTCTTCTACTCCTATAACAATAATAGTAAAGAATACATTACTACTATGATACGAGCACAAGCTTATAACACATGAAACATCATTAATTGCAAAGGGTATATGAATCTTAAGTATTTACTCTTATAACTTAAGTAACTATTTAGCATAAGGATTGACCTAATAATATGGTAGATTGCACACATAGTAAAGAAAAATTCATATCTTCTTATATACATGACCAAATGACATCATTCAAATTTTCTTTAGTTTCTTATTGCATATACATTCATTTGTAAAAGTTTAATTTCCTATTTCATTATGGTTTGCTCTCATGAAAATTAACATTCAGCCTAACTTTTATGTTGTTTCTATGTCTTGACAGATTGAGTAACCTTATTTTATGATTTATATAAAATAATAAACATTCCATGTTCTAGTAATTTTAATTTTCCCAAATTGTAGACATCCTAGGGTGCAAGTCATAAAATTACTTGAATTTCTCTTTATTTGTACTGAGCACAATAAAATTAACCAATACTAGCATAATCTGCCCTAAGCTCCATTCTGACAGACTGCGTAAGGCTCGGTAAAATATTTATAACTTTCGCTACACATATCATTTTATAGTGAGGCTCGGTAAAATATTTATAACTTTCGCTACACATATCATTTTATAGTGATTCAAATTGTCAATGAAACCTAACATCAATATCTATAACACTCTAAATTATCAAATAATTCCATGACATATTGAAGTTAATACATAATTTACAAATTCGGGTAGCAACTTCGGCGGACAGAGTGATAGTACCTTAAAGATACGAGCATAACTTTGTCTACAGAAATCCTATTAACTTGATTCCAAAGCTCAATGAAAGTAGACTCATATAGGATCAATCAGAAGAAATTTCATAATTTTGGGACCATCCGAAGGTATGTAATTATGTAGCTAAAAATTCGAGGATCAATTGAACATGGCTAGGGTTAATTTTGCTCATGAAGAACATAAATTTTGCCCCATGATTAGCTAAAATCCGAGAGTGAATGAGATGGATGAGGTTCAGAGAAACCCTAATTAGAAAGTTATGTAGTTGAAATCAAAATAAAGTGAAATATGAACTCACCATATGGCAAAACCCTAATTCCCTTTCAAATGGCTTCACTAATAGAACATGGTCCCCTCTTTCACTTGGATTATCATATGGGGCATGTGAGGAAGTGAGAAGATGTGGTAGAACATGTAGAGGAAGAAAGATAAGGCAGGGTTCAACCGACCTTAAGTCGGCCAAAGATAATAATAGAAATGACCTTGGTATTTGGGGTATTTACAAGTAAATGGTTTTGCCTTTTTCATTTATTTATTTATTTACTTAAGACATTACATGTAAATAAGGAATTACCCCCCATTTGGATTTAAATAAAATATTTATAAAAATAAATAATCAAGGAATCAAAATTTAAATTTTTGTCCGAAGAGCAAAAATCGCGATTTCACAGATTTTTTGATTTTGCATTTATGGTTTACCTAAGTAAAATACCTCCTAAAAATTATTAAAAATCACATTTATAATACTTTGATATATAGGAACAATTATCGGGACTTTAATTTTCTTAATTCTAATATTTTCAAAGATCATATTTTCATGCCTTGGGCAAATTTTCGCCATATTTCAGCGATCAAACACTATGAGCTATAACTCTGCATTAACACATATATCAATTTTCTTATCAATAATATGATATAATATTAATCCATTTGATTACATGTGAATTAAATTTGAGTTATTACAAACTTATGTAATTACTTTTGTAAAATTTATCGACAATTAAGTAGTCATTATGCTCTAATTGGAATATTAATTACTATATACAAATATCACTAAATGAACATCCAAACTAATTTAATATGTTAATTAAATACATAATTATGCAGAAATGACATTTGTAGAGCATGTCCGTGAGTGCATGAGGTATGCCTTGGATTAGTCCCACATACATAAATCACGGGAGAGATGCTGGGTATATATGGGAATATGTCATTTACTAGGTGTGACGCGTTTTGAGAAAACCCTGCGGGCCAAGGCCCAGAGCGGACAATATCACACACTAGTAGGGAATATTACATATGGTATCAGAGCAACTCCGCGTGAGCCTTTGTGCATGGTGTGATGCGATCACTCAACGAGGGCGTTGAGTCCCCTAAAGGGGGGAAGGATGCATGAGGCATGCCTTGGATTAGTCCCACATGTATAAGTCACGGAAGAGATGCTGGGTATATATGTGAATATGTCCTTCACTAGGTGTGACGCGTTTTGAGAAACCGTGCGGGCCGAGGCCAAGAGCGGACAATATCACATGCTAGTGGGGAATATTACAGATATATACAGTATATGGCCTTATGCATTGCATTATATATATTTTATTATCCAATTTATTATTATATAACATTGCTTCCAAACGAATTAGTGTGAATAGGATTTTTTAGTATGAGAATTCAAGTTTCCCCCTCACCTCTATCTTGAAGAAATGCTCTGCTACAACAATCATGATCTTGTTGGAGTAAAGTTCTAATGACATATAAAATTATGTTTTGATGATACAAATCTCGAAAGAATGAAGTTAAATGCTAAAAAAGTTTAATAAAAGAGACAACTTTATGCACCACACTTTGATTAAATAATTGACTATAGTTTTATTAGATTCTGAATGAATAATGAATATAAAAATTGTAGATAATTATGTTAGTTATCCATAGAATCCAATATTATTTAATTTGGATAATTATGTAAAATGTTATGCTCAAAATAGTGCATGTCGGTCAACCAGTCGGTCGAAACAAAGAAGGCCGATCGAGGATATATCGGTCGATCGATAAATACATAAGCTGTCCCGATTGACGTCGAGATGATATCGGTCAACATATCGGTTGATAGTTTGGTCGATCGATAAAGCACAGAAGATGAAGAAATTGCACAATGATCACATAGATCAGTCGACTGGTCCATTAATGCGGTCGACCGGTCCCCGGCTGAAATGAATAGTAACAGCTAGTTTTGAATGAGAAAATTATGGAACAAATTCTGGACAAATTTTTCACATGCTGAAGCCTATAAAAGGAGTCAAAGGCAGAAGCAAAGACATCCATCCAAGCATTGAAGAAAAACTTCAAGTTATCAAAAGAAGATCCTTTTCTTGAATTTATTATGTTTAAGTTTTCTTTTCTTTCTCTCTTTCATTATTGTGAGCTTATTTTTCAAAAGAGAGAAACAATTTGTTAGAAAAATTGAGAAAGCTCTTGTGTAAAAGATGTTTCATATCTTACCTCTTGAGTGAGAGAAAAGATTAGCTTTCGAGGAGAGGTTGCCTTACCTCTCGAAGTTGGTTGATATAAAGGACGTTCTTCCTTACCCCATTTGGAATTAAGTAAGAGTTTAGTGGAATCTCCGACGGTCTCAAGGTCGAGAAGTCGGAGCGGAGACGTAGGCCAAGGTGTAGTCGAACCTCATCAACAATTACCCATGCACTTTATGTTTGCATTCTCTCTATCTCTCTCTCCCTCACATATTATGATTGTGATTTAGTTTGATTTGCATTAATTTAAAAGATTTAATGAACCGATTTTAAACTTCCACGATGCATTTTGTGAAATCAACATTTTCGATTTTAAACACCAATTCACCCCTCTCTTGGTGTCTTGGAATCCTACAGATCTGTTCTTAACACACTCTATCCCTTAATTTACGTGACCTCTAGTTAGTGGATTCATAACAAATCACTTGTATATAAATACATGTAACACATAGTTAAGACGTGTGAAAATTTATTTTCTTTACTTCATTAACTACTATGGTATCAGAGCAAAAAAGTTCATCCATGTGTCATCATGTCCAAATTGTCAAATGATCCTCCCTAACTCACCCCATATTGCCACCACTCCAGTATGTAACCTTTTTTCGTACAATGAAACTTTCCACAACAAATTATCTTCTCTAGAAAAATCAAATTATGCAACGCTTAAGTGCATATGATTTTGAGGTCATGTTGATGGCAATGAGTCCTGCCCTCCTAAGCCTGATGTTATACCAAGCACAAATCCTCTGCTCTTATTGGTTATGTCAATTGGAAGCGTGATATCAACTTCTCCTCAACCGGATACTTGCCTCCGAAGAAGTTCATCCACTAGGAGGTTTGTGAAACCTAGAAGAAAGCATTTGGTGAACCATCTGAAACTCGTCTCTTGCAACTCAAGATGATGCTACAAATACTTAAGAAAGGTGACATGCCCATGACAAATTACCTTCGCCATGCTAAGAATTTGACCAATGAGCTTGCTGCTATAGGTCTCCACATCTAAATTTAATGCAATCACCTTCGACAACCTTGGCCCATAATACAACAACATTGTAGTCTTATTTTCAGTGCAAATGGACCCCATTTACTGCCTTGAGTTCCATACATTACTCCTCAACCATGACACCAGACTCCTCAACCATGATATCAAACTCCTCAACCAAGACCAACTCTTCTCTTGCACCTACACAACAAAAATCACATTGCCGAGGATGTGGCAAAGGTCATTCAGCACCACGACGTCCCTTGTCCACTATGTGGTAACATGGGACACAACCCTTACCATTGCACAAATTCTATCAATGCACAAGCATACTTTGTTCAACAACATCCACAACTTCAAGCGCAGCAAAGTGTAGACTTGATGCATATACAAAGTGGATACCCAATATGGATAAACTCATCACACCACTATGGATCTAACTGCTCTTCATTTAGCTGAACCAAATTATTGCTCCGACAACATCCAAGTTGGTAATGGTATGGCCTTGCAAATTACAAATGTTGGCTCTACCTCATTCTCTTCTTACATGTCACGATGATTACTAGACAACTTCTTTCTGTTCACAAATTCAATGTTGGTAACTGTTATTATTTCCAATTTTATGTTGATTGTTTTGTTGTAAGCTCATGCAATTTTCCTCCAAAGCAAGCTTAGAGATGGCCTTTATCATCTCCAACCTCCAATTAAATCCTCAATCTGTAGCCCTTCATAGCCAAGCAACATCGATTACTTAGTGGCATGCCCCATTTGGACATCCATCCATGTGCATCGTGTCCATTGTTCTACGTCAGAAAAATCTTGCTTCATCATTAATGCCTTACAAATAACTTTGTGCAGCATGTCAATTTAGCAAGGCCTCTCGTCAGCATCTACCATTGACCTCTAAAACAAATCTATGCATATGTGTAATACCCCCTTAGCTCCATTAAGATATTGTTCGCTTGGGCCAAAGGTCCGCACGAATTTTAAACGTGTCTTGATAGGTAAAGGGGATACCACTTATAAGCTCATGACCACCTCCATGTTTTGTCCATGTGGGACTATCTTTTCCCCTTTGGTCCTTTCACCTTGGGGCCTTACAATCACCCCCTAAGGGACTCCGTCCTCGTTGAGTGGCCCGTGTGTCACCCGCCACCTTGAGGCGGACTCTGGGATGTGGCGGGGTGGTGGCCGGGCGCGCCCTGAGCGCCGACTGCACCATTCTAGCCATGTCCGTCCCAGGACGGGGTCGAGCCATCCCAAGGATGAAGTAAACACATCTTGACGCCCCATTGTCAGGAAGGAGGCTTGACAAGAAGTTTCAGGAAGATAGGATGAGCCAATCTCGTCTGGGACGAGAGTGCATGCTTGGGACGCGCATGGCGGGTGCAGGATGCACACTTAGGCATTCTGGGACGATGTCGTTCTAGAGCCAAAGTGGCCCATCCCATTTGTTCCTCAGGTCGAAGGAAGTCATCGGACATCATCGGATTGGAGAAATATCCGACGAGGGAGATTTTGGGACGATGGCAAGGGCACAGGTGGCAGTTATGACCGTCGGGCGCCATGGCGGACGGCAAAAGGACGCGGCACAACCGTGGAGGGTACGCACACTCTAGGGATGATCCGAGATGATCAGGGAGAATCCAAGATAGAGGGAAGTCATCCAGGGCATATAGGCTTCAATCAAGAGGAGGGACGCCGTATATAATGCATGGGTGCGGACAGGTGCCATGAAGGGGTGCATGGCGGTTATGTATTTGAATTTGAACTCTGGGGCATCAGTTGGTTGACCCCTGAAGTGTATAAATACTTGTACCCTCTCCCACATTTTGGGAGTGAATGAATAAAGTGTCTTTCCCTCTTATACGAGTTCTTCTAGCCTTGTGTGTTTGTGTGACTAACTTAAAAGAATTAAGGGAGTGTCCGAGTGTAAGTGTTCTAACATTCTTAGACAAAGACTTAGGACATTTGTGAGGCTAACTTGATTGCTTCGATGAGGGAGATCTCAAGGCTGATTGCATTGATTTCTAGGAGAGAAATCAAGGTGACATAAGTGGTATCAGAGCACAATCCTTACAACATGGCGGAAGGTGGGCAGGGCCCTATGACTCGCAGTCGGCAATTGGAGTCCCATACATCCATAGGTGGTGGAAATGGGAATACCATAGGAGAGAAGAAGAAGACTCGTTCACAATCCATCAACCCTCTGACTCATCTTGAAAGGCATGTCGACCTGTTAGATGATAACCTCCAAGGCACAGACATGGCAGTCCGTGCCCTTGAGACGGTTACGGTACAACAGGGCACGACCATAGAAGAAGGTCGGACTTTGGGTGAACTTCAGGCGGCCAAATTGAAGTCTTTGGAAGAGGCGGTCGAAGTCAGGATGAAGGCCATGGAAGTGAACAACATGCTGATATGTGGCCACTTGTTGGGTGCAAGTGGCCTCCACACAAGAACGGCCATTCCGAAGTTCACAGGACCTGAACCCAAGAAGTGTGAAGGTTTGCGGGATGCCATGGCCATTGACGACATCTTGTGGAGTCTTGATAAAGGCTTCAAGACAAACAAGATTTCAGTGGAAAGAATCAGATTGACTTGGCGGTGCAGTACCTATCCAAGGGCGCACTTCTATGGTGGAGAAGGATGGAAGAGGAGATAGCCAAAGAGAAGGTTGTGATAGACTCTTGGAGCACTTCACCAAGGAATTGAAGAAACAATTCTACCCTGGGAATGCCTAGGAAATTTCCATGGCCAAGTTGACAAATCTCAAACAAACAGGTTCGGTAAAGGAATATATCGAACGCTTCTAACCTTTGATGAGTCCTTTCTTCCATGATTAATTATTGGCATCAGTCCTACATTGTCTCTGTGGACCGAGGAGAAAGGGGGCTCAGAGGGAAAAGGATTGTTTCCATGACTCTACCACCCGGTCAATCCTGTTCTACTTAATCCCTTTTTCATGGCCACATATCTTTATGGTAAGAAAAACACATCGAATTGTTGATTCGTCGACTGGGATGAGGCCACTTGGATTTTCTTCTTCCTAAGAGGCCTTAAACCCTAGGTGGCACAAGAGGTCAAGAGGCAGAAGGTTGTGATGATCAAAGAAGCCTTGGCGGTGGCCGAGGCCCTCACAGAGTTCACCATGAATCGAGTCCTTGGCGTAGCCAAGGATAGGGGCAAGCCCGCGAACAAGGGGCAGGCTCCAACCAAGAAAGTCGACAAGAAGGGTAAGAAAGATAAGAAGGATAATAAGTCTGGAAAAGAAGGGACTCCCACCAAGTCAGTGAAGTGCTTCACATGTGGCGAGCCTCATTATGCCCGCGAGTGTCCGCGCAAGGGTGGCTTGGCCGCCATGATGGGCACATCCGAGGACGAGAGCGGAGCCGCGCACATTGGAGCCATCATGGCCCTCACGGAGACTACAACATCCATCCCCACCAAGGCAAGGAGAGAGGCCATCAAGGGCCTCATGTTCACAGAGGCAAGGGTGCAAGGGTGCGCGACAATGGCCTTGGTAGACCCCGGGGCCACCCACAACTTTGTGGCCATTGAAGAAGCACGATGCCTTGGCATCAACTTCCTGAAGGAGCCAAGGCTAATCAAGATAGTAAATGCCACCTCCCAACCTATCCATGGAGTGGCCAAGGACCTACTTGTCCAAGTAGGGGATTGGGAAGGCACCATGACCATCACGGTGGTAGCCATGGACGATCATAAGATGATCCTTTGCATGGAGTTTCTAGACAGGTTCCATGAGGTGCGTGTGGCCTAGGAGGGGCTACACCTTGTATCCGAACATAGGATACACGAAGTTCCCTTGAGGAGGGCCAATGTGAGGTCCAAGATGTTGTCGGCCATGCAAGTTTGCAAAGGAATGCGGCGCATGGAGACGACCTATTTGGCGACCCTCAAAGTCGAAGAGGAGACCCAGGGGAATGCACCTATCCCAGAGGAAGTTCAGAGGCTCCTGGACCATTTCAAAGATGTCATGCCCCAGGAGTTGCCAAAGAAATTTCCACCCCGAAGAGACGTCGACCATGCCATTGAGTTGGTGCCCGATGGCACCCCCTGAGTTGGCCGAACTCAGGAAGCAGTTGGATGAGTTATTGAAGGCCGGATTCATAAGACCTTCAAAGGCACCATATGGAGTGCTCGTGCTCTTCCAAAAGAAGCATGATGGCACATTGAGAATGTGCATAGACTACTGAGCCTTGAATAAGTTAATGGTGCGTAACAAGTATCCTATTCCTCTAATTGAATATTTGTTTGACAAGCTTGGGAAGGCGAGGGTCTTCTCGAGGTTGGATCTCAGGTCAGGATCTTGGCAAGTGCGAATTATCAAAGGTGATGAAGAAAAGACGACTTGTGCCACTCGGTATGGGGCATATGATTCTTAGTAATGCCCTTTGGGCTTACAAATGCTCTAGCCACCTTTTGTACCCTAATGAACTGAATATTCCACCCTTTATTAGACAAACGTATAGTGGTTTATTTGGATGACATTGTTGTATATTCTGAGAACCTTGCAGATCACGTAGAGCACTTAGAGGAGGTGTTTCAAGTTGTTGAGGGAGAATGAACTTGTCGTGAAGGCCGAGAAGTGTTCATTCGCACAATCTGAAGTCATGATCTTGGGGCATCATATCAAGGCTGGAGTCATAAGCATGGACAAGGAGAAGGTTTGTACTATTGAAGAATGGTAGCCTCCTACGAACGTCCTGGAGTTAAAGTCATTCCTGGGACTAGCCAATTACTATCAATGATTTGTGGAGGGGTATTCCAGGAGGGTCGCCCCTCTCACAGATCTCTTGAAGAAGGATAAGGCTTGGCATTGGACAGACTCATGCCAAGAAGCTTTTGAAGACCGCAAGGGTGCGGTCGTGCAGGGGCCATGTCTAAGGTTGCCCGATTATGGCCACCCTTTCGAAGTGCAAATAGATGCGTCAGATTTTGCACTTGGAGGCATCCTTATGCAAGAGGGTCACCCTGTGGCCTTCGAAAGTCGGAAATTCAGTGAAGCTGAGCGCAAGTACCCGGTCCATGACAAGGAGATGTCGGCCATAGTGCATTGTTTGCGGACTTGGAGGCACTACCTCCTTGGAAGTTCCTTTGTTGTAAAAACTGATAATGTAGCTACTTCTTACTTTTAGAATCAAAAGAAGTTGACTCCTAAATAGGTGTGGTGGAAAGACTTCTTGGCCGAGTTTGATTATCAGTTGGAGTACAAGACTGGATGCACAAAAGTCTTGGCAGACGCCCTTAGCTGCAAG
Source organism: Pontederia crassipes (assembly GCA_030549335.1). NCBI lineage: Eukaryota > Viridiplantae > Streptophyta > Magnoliopsida > Commelinales > Pontederiaceae > Pontederia > Pontederia crassipes. Next base: position 27,757,843 of record CM060191.1, read on the forward strand.
GTTCACTTGGCGGCCACGAGTGGCCTCAAGGTGGACTTCCAAGACCAGGTGCGAGAAGGCATGGGTCATGATCCGAAGGCCACTGAACTCCTTCGTTTGGTGGATGAAGGGAAGACAAGGCACTTCTGGAAGGAGGAGGGTCTGCTGGCGATGCATATATGTGCCCCATTGGGAGGGACTTCGGTGGCGCATCATCAAGCACTGCCACGACTCTCTTTGGGCTGGTCATCCGGGCATGGCCAGAACCTTGGCACTTGTGGAAGATGGCTTCTACTGGCCGTAAATGCAGGAGGACATTGAGGCTTATGTGATGACATGCCTCAAATGTCAACAGGACAAGGTGGAGCAACTCAAGCCAGCAGGACTCTTGGAACCTCTGCTCGTTCCTGATCAGCCATGGCAGATCATCACCATGGATTTCATCTCGGCTCTACCAAGGTTAGGAGGCTTCGGGTCAATCATGGTGGTGATTGACAAGTTCTCTAAATATGGGACGTTCATCCCAGCCCCAAAGCACTGTTCGGCGGAGGAAGTGGCCAAACATTTTGTCAACAACGTGGTGAAGTTGTGGGGCATTCCTGAGGTAATCATAACCGATCGCGATCCTCATTTTATAGGTCAGTTTTGGAAAGAACTCTTTAGGCTTTTAGGGTCTGAACTACACTTTCAACGACCTTTCATCCCCAAATGGATGGCCAAACCGAAAGGGCAAACCATCTCTTGGAGATTTACCTTCGGCACTTTGTGGATGCAAACCAAAAGAATTGGTCGCAGCTTCTAGACGTCGCTCAGCTCTTCTTCAACATGCAGTGAAGTGAGGCTACCCAACGAAGTGCATTTGAACAAGTCACTGGTCGTCAACTAGTGACCCAGCCACCCTAGCGGCCAGGTATGCGGGGAGGTGCCCTGCGGCCTTTTATGTGGCTCATGGATGGCAAGAAAACTTGGAGGTGTCCAAGGCCATCCTTGAGAAGTCAATGAGGAAAATGAAGAAGTTTGCTGACCAAAAGAGACGCCATGTGGAGTTCGAAGTTGGTGACCAGGTCTTGGTGAAGTTAACGGCGCGACAATTCAAGGCCCTTCGACACTTGCACCAAGGGCTCATGCGGCGGTATGAAGAACCCTTTGTCATTTTGAAGAGGATAGGCAAGGTGGCCTATCATGTGAACCTCCCACCGCATCTACGGCAACTTCATCCAGTTTTTCATGTTAGCATGTTGAAGAAATATCATGCTGACCCTGAAGATTCCTCACGCATGGCCGAGACAAGGGGTCCGGTCAATAACATGAGTCCTTCCCAACCACAGGTGGAAGTCAGATATTGCCAAGGTCGGCAACATCTTTGGTGGGGGAGAATTGTCACCCGCCACCTTGAGGCGGACTCTGGGACGTGGCGAGGTAGTGACCGGCACACTCTGAGCGCCGGCTGCACCATTCCGGCCATGTCCATCCCAGGATGGGGTCGAGTCATCCCAGGGACGAAGCAAACACATCTCGACGCCCCATTGTTAGGCAGGAGGCTTGACAAGAAGTTTCAGGAAGATAGGACGAGCCAATCTCATCTGGGACGAGAGTGCATGCCCGGGACATGCATGGCGGGTGCAGGATGCACACTTTGGCATTTTGGGACGATGTCGTCCCAAAGCCAAAGTGGCCCATCCCATTTGTTCTTCAAGTCGAAGGAAGTCACCGTACATCATCGGATTGGAAAAATCTCTGGCGAGGGAGATTCTGGGACGATGACAGGGACGCAGGTGGCTGTTATAACCGCCAGGCGCCATAGCAGACGGCTGAAGGACGCGGCACAACCATGGAGGGTCCGCGCACTCCAGGGATGATCCGAGATGATCAGGGAGCATCCAAGATGGAGGGAAGTCATCCAGGGCATATAGGTTTCAATCAGGAGGAGGGAGGCCGCATAGAATGCATGGATGCAGACAGATGCCATGAAGGGGTGCATGGGAGTTATGTATTTGAATTTGAATTCTGGGGCACCAGTTGGTTGACCCCTGAAGTGTATAAATACTTGTACCCTCTCCCACATTCTGGGAGTGATTGAATAAAGTGTCTTTCCCTCTATACGAGTTCTTCTAGCCTTGTGTATGTGTGTGACTAACTTAAAAGAATTAAGGGACTGTCCGAGTGTAAGTGTTCTAACATTCTTAGAGAAAGACTTAGGACATTTTTTAGGCTGACTTGAGTGCTTCGGTGAGAGAGATCTCAAGGCCGGTTGTGTTGATTTCTAGGAGAGAAATCAGGGCGTGACACGTGGGCCGAGTTCGTTCCCACATGGTTCAAGTGAGCATGCGAGGTTGACTTTGATACCTTTTGTAACACTCCCTTAACTCCGTCAAGATGCTATTTTCTTTGGACCAAAGGGTCGCATGAATTTAAAACACGTCTTGATAGGTAAAGGGGGATACCACTTATAAGCCCATGACCACCTCTGTGTTTTGTCCATGTGGATCTATCTTTTCCCCTTTGGTCCTTTCACCTTGAGGCCTTACATATGTGTGGGGCCCTATACCAATTTCCTCTGTTGCTGGTCATTTTTATCTTGCAATATTTGTAAATTACTTTGGTAAATTTATTTTAACTTTTCCTTTGAAAATAAATATGATGTTTCTCTTATTTTTCATCTTTGCATTTATATATAGAGTGTCAATGCAATTCAAAGCTTCGCTCTCTCCGACAAATCATGGAGGCGAGTTTCTTGCACTTTGTTCCTACCTAAAACAAGAGGGCATTGAGTACAGGCTTACCTATCAACACACCCACGAAAAAAATGGAGCAACTGAACGTCGCATCTGACATGTGATTGAAATAACCCTAACACTACTTGTCCGTGGACAGGTGCCCAAGAAATTCTAGCATTATGTAACTGAAATAGCAATGTATCTCATCAATCGCATGCCCATCCCTGCTGCAAAATAAAACACTATTTAAATTTCTATATCAATGCGACCCTCGATACACTCTCTCCGCATATTTGGTTGCCTCGCATACCCTTTCATCAGACCATATAATTGTCACAAATTCAAATTTCAATCTCTTCCATGTGTATTTTTTTGGATATCTAATTCATTCATCAGGTTATCGATGCTTGCACATTCCTATTAGACATGAATACATTGTAAAACATATTTCATTTGATGAAACCTCATTTCCATTCTAGCATATTACTAATCCACCACTTGTATAACTACCTGCACCACACTCTTGGACTATTTATTTATCATTTCCTCTATAACCAACTTACATTACCTCTCCATCCTCTCCATGCTCGTGTTCTTGATGCGAGAATTGATAACAATTAAATGCTAGCAAATGTACTAGTCGCTCAAATAATAAAGTGTAAGAGTAGAACGTCGAACCCATAAGGAATTAACTTACTTAACTAAACTAATTATAGAGACTAATAAGAGACGACATAAAGTTTGTGTAAAAGAGTGCAGAAAATAAAATAACAAAAAATTAAAGATTAAAACTAAATTAATCTAATCTAAACTAATGATGCGTAGGTCCTTAGGATTATCTATAATGATAGGAACAATCTGTAATTTTTGTAAAATCATAAATAAATATAAAGCTCATATTTAGTTTTTAGACGGATTAAGGACACTAAAGATATGATCTCTCGCACGGGTAAATCAACTATCTTAAGACAATAATAATCTGAAAGTATTCCGCAAGGATATGCCTCAATTATATTAAGGCAATGCGCTGTAATCCCTAAACTACACAATCGCCCGCACAGGTCAATTCATGCAGACTGCATAATATAATATGCCGCATGGTTTCTACTAGACTATGACATGGAATGCTTCAACATAAAGTTAAGAATCAATTCGAACAGAAGATGATAAATTAAGGAATGATCACGCTACAGAGTCAATAATCATCAAATCATTAAATTCTGAAGAAAAGTATTACACACAACAATCATGTTCATAAAAACTAAACTAATTATTTGATAAATCAGAAATTGTTCTTACAATAAAACTTTTGCAACTAAAACAGAAAGATAAAATTACAACTAATAATCGAGAGAACTACACTAGATAGATAAAGTATGAAAATCTAAAATATCATCCCAACATAATGTAGAACAAGAAGTACTCTGCATAAATGATGACAAGTCGCTGCACAATCCTCGCACGAGTCTACTGCGCAGAAGTCTTCTCCTTCGTTCTTCAGAAGTGCTCCTTCGTTCTTGGGTTGAAGGATTCGGTTGCAAGCCCTAGCATGATCTCTTTTTGCTGTAGAAGGCCTGTATTTATAGGGGTTTGAATTTCCATGTGATCGGAGAAGAAACGGAAACAATTTCCATGTTAAATAAGGTAAATTTGGAGTCCTATTGATTTTGAAAGTTTGGCCTTTTCAAACTCTGAATTTTGGCTCATAGTATATTTTCAAATCATCCTAAGATCATATGATATGAGTAAGAATCCTTGTGCACTTGAAATTCTTTCAAATATCCACCCAAATCTCGAATATGGGATCTTTTACGGGCCCTAATATGGGTTTAAAGGTATAAACAGAGTCCAAATCGGGTAAAAAAAATGAGTTTTCATCGTCTGTTATAGGGTTTTCACGGCCCAAACAGTGTTAAAATTATGGTTTTCACGACCCGTGAAAGTCTGGTCATAGCTCGTGTCTCGGGCACCTTTCTGGATGTGAAAAACGTATTTTAACAGCCAATTACTGAGTTTTACGGCGTCTTCACGGCCCGTGAAAGAGCCTTCACGACCGTAATAGTCTAGTTTCAGCTTTGGCAGCACTTTTTTTCACTTTCTGACTCCGTTTGAACTCCGATTTGAGCACGGTTTTTTTCATTGGCTTCGTAATTGAATTTTCTTGCTTTTTAGAAATAAAATAAAATATTTGGATAGATTTTCATTTTCGTAAACTTAATGTAAATAAGCTCATAAAATGATGCATGCTATTAGAAAATGATTCGAAATGAGATTAAATGTATTACTAAATATATGTTATATTTTGCATACATCAAACTCCCCCAAGCTTAGATATTTATTTTCCTCAAGCAATGTTCAAGGCAAAGCTCCAACCAAAAAGGTCAATCATCGCTTTCACCCTATTAGTCACCTATTTTTCTTAGCACAAGATTTTATACATCTATCGTCAAAGTATCTTTCCATCATTCCAATGACCCAGCCTTGTAAAATTTTTGAATATTAGACATATTTAAACTCATCCAAGTTCAGTTCATATAAGAAAGGATACAGTCTATCAAATAAGAGTCTCAATATTGAAAACATAAGTGTATGTTGAGCTTATACATTTTCACTTTAAAATATTTTCATTTTAAAACTTTTGATATTTTCATTCATACTTTTTTCTATTTTGTTGATTTGGTACTTATGTGCCTCTCCATATTGCACAACGTGGTCCATGTAACGGGCTTTCGTCCGACGGATCCCAAAGCAGTTGCCCTAAGGTCGTCAGGCAAGAATCCCCTACAGATCTAATCACCCGGACACACCAAGGTTCCGGATAATACTTTTGTACTTCTTTATTTTGTTTTGTTGGGGTTCAACTAACCCTCTTTTATCTTTTTGCACTTTATTTTCTTTCTTTTTACTATAAGCTCAATACACACTTAGATGTTCAACAAAGAGGCTAATTATTATCAAGACTAAAGAAAAATAAAAAAATGTGCATGAACAAGAATTTATAGTCAAAATATTCATAGTTCTACTTTACAACATTCACATTCCAAAGACCGAATACTAAGGCGATAAAAGATAAAATAATAGTGTGTCGAATTTCATTAACTAGCAGGATGTCTTTGAATAATGTTTGAAACAACAACAACAACAAAGCCTTATCCCACTAGGTGGGGTTGGCTACATGGATCATACGACGCCATTCCGCTCTATACATTCGTTGATCCATGTTCATGAGATTCGACAGGGTTTTACGCTGGCTGTCGGGGCCTAACACAACCCTCCTCCTTTGAATAATGTTTGAAAATAAGAAAGTATTAAGACATGAGAAAGAATGATATGGAAAATTTTAATTTCTATAGATTTTCGATATGATGCAAATATGCAAATAAATGATAAGAACGTATGCATGTATTGCAATATAAAAAGATAGGCATGATGCATGAAAATATAAACTCTCCCAAGCTTGAACTCAACACTGTCCTTAGTGTTGAAAATCAAATACGGAGAAGGGAGTATAAAAATAATAAAGAAATAATAAAGGGAGGAATTGAAAAGAGACAACCTGATATATCCTAATGTAATGGATGTGGAAGCCATAGAGAGAAGCCAATGGATAGTCCAGATGTCAAATCTAGTGAAGTTGTCGATGCCGAATAGCCTATGCGTTGCTCAAAGATGTGATGCGATCGTGAATGTCGTATAACGGCTCTTGAATTGATGGTGACGAATGATGATCATGATTCTACTTCTTCTGATTTCATGTGTCATGATAATGAAGTAATGGCTTGCTGGTCGCCTTCTTCAATAGCTTATGACTCTTCAGTACATCGGTGATGAACGGGGCTATAATGCAGGGTGATATGATGCAAGGTTGTAACTCACGATCGTGAAAATTAGATAACAACTTGTGAAGAGACTTTCACGAGTCGTTAGTCGGTTGTAACGACCCTCACAGAATGTCAAACAGTAAATTAATGGCCCATATAAAGTGTTTCACGGCCTTTGTGCAGTTGTCTTCTGCATTCCTGTCTATGGGTCGCCGGTGGTGCAGATCGGTCGGCGAAGGGGCGCCGGTTGTCACGTCATGTTAATGGTTGAACGCCGATCAAGGAGGGCAGCGGCGCCGCTGTAGGTATTTCATCGAAGGGGTGGTGACACTGGATGTTGACTGAGTAGATGATCGTGGCGATCTGAAGAGGTGGCGAGTCCGTTAGAGTGTAGGTGGAGAGGACGATCTGCAGAATGATTAAAATCGGGCCGATGACGTCGAATCATCGATGTCGCGGAGGTCATCGGAGGTCGCTGGAGTCCCTAGTCGCCGATCGGCTATGGTGCAACCTGACTGGAGTTGAAGGAGATGATCGGAGTATCGGCGCAGGAATGGAGATGGGCGTGAAAGCGCGGCATCACGGACCTGCTTACAAAAGAAGAAGACAAAGGGGCCGTGAACAAGATCTCTCACGGCGTGAGTGGATGGGAGTGTTATACTGTGTTCCTCACGGCTCGTGAAAAAGTAATGATGCCCCATGAAAATAATATTTAACGACTCATAAAAATGTGTAAGGTCGTGAATCGGGTAGAACGTATGCCGACAGGACTGCAGAAGTCACTTACGGCCCATGAGATATATTTAACGGCCCGTGATACTTAGGTGCATAGAGTGTTGAATTCATTGTGAGATCTGTGATATTATGCTAATGACTCGTGAAAATGTGTAACGACTCGTAAAACAATCAATAGGGTCGTGATTCAGGCAAAATGCACAGTGCGAAGATGAGGTAATTCGCTTATGGACCGTGATTCATTGCTAACGGCCCGTGAGACATAGTATGGTAAGAATTGAAACCTACTATGAGACCCATGAAACATTTTTAACGACACGTGATAAGTTCTGTGAGAACAATGGCACCTACTGGGTGACCCGTGAGACCTAGTATGGTAAGAACTGAAACCTACTATGAGACCCATGAAACATTTTTAACGACACGTGATAAGTTCTGTGAAAACAATGGCACCTACTGGGTGACCCGTGAGATTTGTGTAACGACCTATGATTCATGAAAAAATGGAGTCTACTCGTGAAAACTGGTTAACGATCTGTGATGACCCGAAACTTAAAGACAAATGTTACTGATATGTTCGTTAGTGGTCGGACACGACTCGTGAGTTTGAAACTAATGCCCGTGATATGTAAGTAACAGCCTGTGACACGTTTTTTTAACCTGCAAAGGATGATCAATAAAAATAACAAAAATAAAAATAAAACAACTAAGAAATAGAATTAAGTAAATCTAATCAAATCAAATGACAATTAAAATCCAAACTAAGAGATAAAGGTAAGAAAATAGTTCTAATTTAAAGTTATTAGATTGACTTTGACATGCATATGCTGAGAATAATATAAGATAAACAATTAGAATAAATATATGAATTTGCAGTTGAGGAACAATCTCACCGGGCTAATTTGATGTGATCATGAACGTTTGATGTGGTGAGGGTCAACACGTGTAGTGGTGGATGATGTCCAATGTCTCCACCCTTGTATCATCGTCCGGTGATGGAGGTTCTTAAAGTGCAGCAACATTCTTATATTGACATTGAGAGTTGTGTTACTTATTGTTTGGATAGTAGAATGATTCTTGATTCGCCATTGGACTATTGTAGTTGAAGTCTTCGGCATCAGTGATGTGTGCCTCTTCTTTTCTTTGATTAGACACTGTTGTGTTATAGTCGGAGATGTCCTTATTGAAGGTGGCAACGACGCAAAAAACTTGATGCGCTTTCTCTCCTTTGTAACTTTTGAATTTGTGAAGATGTGACAACCGACGTTGATGGTGGCGGTGTTGGTGGTGGAGATGAAGTTTGAGTAGTGAGGACTTCCGAAGGCCAGTTCCTCCTTCGAGCTTGTTCATCTTCCAAGATGTATTCACTCGTCTCCTTGATACGCCAATACGTAGTTGCTGTCCTAGCTGAAGTCTTTATTCTTGGATGCCCTCTTCTTTCATATGAATGTTGATGGTGGCATGGGCATATGATGATGGATAGGCGCTCATCGATTTTCTTTGGTGTATTAGAATTTAGAGAAGTCAATTGTACAACTTGACTCTATAATGCATGTAGCTTTGCCTCCAAAGCATCGAACTTGAGCTCTGTATCAAATAATCGAATTGAATCATCCACTTCGATTTGCTTCTGAATTTTAGTTAATTAGGCTACCAAGTTTTGAATATGTTAGTCTTGTACTTGTAGTTTTCTTTCAATAGGTGTAATAAGTTGACCCATCATCCCTTCAAAATCAATTTTTGGCTTAGCTGAAGGCTTTGAATTAAGAAGTGATGTGACATTCTCTTGTGTTCTCTTACTTTGATGGCAAATTTAAAAGTTGACTCTAAATTTTCGATTTGATATGATTGCTTGGAGAGTTATTTCGGTAGGGGATTCAACTTGCTTGTGATGATGGCTTTTAGGTCTAAAGAGAAGTCTTCATATGGAGATTGTTGAGGCATCTTTCTGTTGATGTTACTTGATGAATCTTCGATGTGAACTTTATTATATTGGACAGCAACTTGGTTTTCCTCAATGTGTTGATTGATAGTCATTTTCTTCTTAGCCATCAAGGATATGATGATATGCGCGTGATGATGAAGTTGTGTACAAAAAATGTAACCTAAAAGCTTTACACAACTAAAAGAACTAGTGAAAGCAATAGAAAAGTAAAGTTTCAAAATAACATAAAAAAAATCGTAGCAAGTAAAGAATAAACTCCCCGGCAACGGTGCAAAAAATTTGATGTGAGAATTGATAATAATTAAATGCTAACAAGTACACTAGACACTCAAGTAATAAAGTCTAAGAGTAGAGTGTCGAACCCATAAGAAATTAATTTACTTAACTAAACTAATTATAGATGCTAATAAGAGATGACATAAAGTTTGTGCAAAAGAGTGTAGAAAATAAAATAACAGAAAAATAAAGATTAAAACTAAATTAATCTAATCTAAATTAATGATGCGTAGGTCCTTAGGATTATTTATAATGATAGGAATAATCTGTAATTTCTGTAAAAGCATAAATAAATATAAAGCTCAGATTTAGTTTTTAGACGGATTAATGACAGTAAAGATATGATCTCCCGCACGGGTAAATCAACTATCTTTAGACAATAATAATATGAAAGTATTTCACACAGATATGCCTCAATTATATTGAATTTAAGATGCAATGCGCTGTAATTCCTAAACTACACAATCGTCCGCACGAGTCAATTTATGCAGACCGCATAATTTAATATGCCGCATGATTTCTACTAGACTATGACATGGATTGCTTCAACATAAGGTTAAGAATCGATTCGAACAGAAGATGGTGAATTAAGGATTGATCACACTACACAGTCAATAATCATCATAGAAATCATTAAATCCTAAAGAAAATCATTACGCGCAACAATCACGTTCATAAAAACTAAACTAATTATTTGATTAATCATAAATCAGAAATTGTTCTAACAATAAAACTTTTGCAACTAAAATAGAAAGATAAAATTATAACTAATATTCCAAAGAACTACACTAGATATATAAAGTATGAAAATATAAAATATCATCCCAACATAATGTAGAACAAGAAGTACTCTACAGAAATGATGATAAGCCGCTGCACAATCCTCGCATGAGTCTATTGCGCAGAAGTCTTCTCCTTCGTTCTTCAGAAGTGCTCCTTTGTTCTTGGCTTGAAGGATTCAATTGCAGGCCATAGCATGATCTCTTCTGGCTATAGAAGGACTGTATTTATAGGGGTTTGAGTTTTCATGTGATCAGAGAAGAAATGAAAACCTTTTCTATGTAAAATAAGGTAAATTTGAAGTCCTATTGATTCTGAAAGTTTGGCCTTTTCAAACTCCGAATTTTGGGTCATAATATTTTTCCAAATCATCCTAGGATCATATAATATGAGTAGAAATCCTTGTGCATTTCAATTTTTTTCAAAAAATCCACTCAAATCTCGAATATGGGGTCTTTCACGGGCTGTAATATGGTTTTAACAGTCTAAACAGAGTCCAAATCGAGTAAAAAATGAGTTTTCACGACCCAAACAATGTTAAAATTATGGTTTTCACGGCCCGTGAAAGTCTGATCACAGCCCGTGTCTCGGGCACCTTTCTGGACGTGAAAAAATATATTTTAACGGCCATCACTGAGTTTTATGGCCATCTTCATGGCCTGTGAAAGAGCCTTCACGGCCCATGACAACTAGTTTCAGTTTTGGTAGCATTGTTTTTCATTTTCTGACTCTGTTTGAACACCGATTTGAGAGCGATTTTTTGTTGGCTTCGTAATTCAATTTTCTTGCTTCTTAGATAATAAAATAAAACATTTGAGTAGATTTTCATTTTTGTAAAATTAATATAAATAATCCCATAAAATGTTGCATGCTATTAGAAAATGATTCGAAATAAGATTAAATATATTACTAAATATATGTTGTATTTTGCATGCATCACTTCCACACTAGTCTCTCCCTCTATGACCACTTCACTATCCTCTCTACCACAATGTAAGCACACACTACATTAGCCCACCTGTTAACTATAGACAACTAGCTAGCCTCTAATATATCAACAATGTTTCTATTTCTCCTGTGCCAGAATCAACCCCCACATGCTACACAAATGCACTTACACATTCAAAATGAAGAGCAGTCGTGATTGAGAAAATATGTGCTTTAATCAATAACACATGGGACTTAGTTCCTTAAACACTTTAATGAATTTGATTGGCTGTCTTTGGATCTTTTGAGTTAAATATAATCTCAATGGTTCAGTTGACGACCACAAGGTCGCCTAGTGACAAAAGGCATCCACCGAATTACTAGCGAGACTACGGTGAAACATTTAGGTAGGTGATTAAACCTACTACAATAAGAATAGTCCTCTCTCTGTTTATTACTCGAGATTGTCCATTATGCCAAATTACTATCGGAAACACATTTTTACATGGAGAGCTCTAGAATGTGTTCATATGGGTGAACCCCCCCCCCCCCCCCCCCCCCTCCCAAATTCATTGATCCAAACTATCATAATCACGTGTGTCATCTTTGTAAATCCCTTTACGACCTTATAAGCAAGCTCCTAGAACTTGGTTTCATACCTTGACAAAGACGTTGTTGTAGTTTGGATCCGTGGGATCAGCAATTGATACATCATTGTATATCCACAAAAGGCACACCATTTCTTATATACTACTTTATGTTGATGATATGATAATTACTAGTTCTTGCAACAACCTCATTGAAGAAGTTGTGCAGCATCTTCGAGAAAACTTTGCTCTTCATGATCTTGTGTTCTTCAATACTTCCTTGGGGTGGAAGTAGTTAGATAAAAAAAACTAGTTTGCTTCTCTCTCAAAGAAAATATATTGCATCGCATAAACATGTCAGGCAACAAACCAGTTTGATCTCCATAGCTGCTGGACTCAAACGGCCACTCTTCATTCATCACACACTCTATTGACATGTTGTTGGTGCGTTACAACATCATTTCATATGCAATTAGCCATGACTATCATTTCATGCATTCACCTACCGAGTTTCATTGGCAAGTGGTCAAGAGGATACTACGATACTTGTTGCATACAAAGGATTAATTAGCTTCAACATCACCAAGTCAGCTAACTCCATACTTCATGAATTCTCATATGTTGGTTGGGCCAGTTGCTCCTTTGATCACAAATCTATAAGCGACTTCCTCATCTATCTTGGCTCCAATCTTGCTTTATGGTCCGCCCGCAAACAACACAGTGTGTCGTACTCCTCAATCGAATCTGAATACAAGGCGTTAGCATATGCAACAGATGAGCTTATATGGTTTCATCCTTACTCCATGAATTGGGTGTCTAAATTGTTCTCCTCTAATCTTATGGTGCAACAACATTGGTGCCACTTATCAGCTAACCCGATTTTTCATGCGCACACCAAACGCATTGAAGTTGACATTCACTTTAACCATGAAGAGGTTGAAAATAAAAGTCTACTGGTTTGCTTCATCTCCGCCAAATATCAACTTGGAGATCATGACAAAGTCATTATCTGCCTACTTCATTTTCATTCATGAGAAAGTCAAGCCTCCACTTCATTTGTATCCTAAAGAAGATATCGACTACAACCATAACCTACTCTTCGGCACATTCTACTCCTTAATTTATGTGATCCCTATTTGGTGGATTCACAACAAAGCACTTGTATATAAAGACTTGTGCAAGACAGAGTGACATGTGTGAAAATTTATTTTCTTTACTTCATTGACTATGTTATCTAGAACCTAAAAAATAATCAATTCTATCAGAAGATCGATTAATCGATTGACCCATGACATCAGCTAAGGTTCTACAAGCGAGCAAGTCGAAGGCAAAAGATTGATTTATAAAGTGTTGATCGATTGAGCTGAAGGTTGAAACGTTATATCAAATAATGGATCAAACTGTTGAATTATATAGGTATAATTAGCAGTTACTTCGCCAAAAGAATTGATAGATAGGTTGGTTGAAGAAGGATCAATCAACCAACCAATGAATTTGTTCAAAACATTATGAGCTACAATAAGTGAAGCATCGATTGATGTGTTTGACTGACACAAGTGTCAATAGTCATATTCTTCCAATGGTGTATACTCGGTCATCAACTCGAAGTTTAATAGAAGAAATTTGACCAATCATGGGATAAATTTTATTTTTATAATAATATTTGAAGTTGTTCCTAACAAATTTTCTCAAGTTATAAATACAAAATTTTTAGATAATCTTATTAAATTTTACAAAATGAAGAAAAAAATGAATTGAATATCTATGCAAATAGTTATGGTCTAAACATTGCAAGTCTCTTGAGTCCAACTAATGGGTCAACCGACTCTAGAGATAATTTTGACTAAACTCAAGCTGACAACTCATAACAACTAGTTTGTTTGTCCACATAAGATACAACGATCATGTTGACTAAAACAAATTCTCTTCTAGTGAAAAATCAAGCTAGTCAGGATCCTTTTTTAGTTTTCAAAAAGTTAATTTATATTTCTTCTCTTCTCTATTGTACTCTTAAGTGAAATTTTGTAAAGGAATATTGAAGAAGTTATTGTCTTAATTGTAAGAAAATGGTGTGAATCGACTCGTTGTAAAGATCTCTCACATCCAAGAAAAAAGGGTTTGAATCATCAATCCCCATAATTAACCATTATATTTTATTATGTTTACTTTTCTATATTTCTCCCTTAGACTTTATGCTTACTTGCATTACTTCTATTGTGTGTACTTGTTTTATGTCTATCATGCACACTTGCATAGACATGAATGATTATTTTCTTCTCATGTATTTCATTGTATGCAACAATTCTTGAGCTATTATGGAGTTGTCATATGTATATCTTCCCTTTATAAAGTTTGCTCAATTATGGCTTATGATTGTTGCAATGTGTTGTTGGATTGGCAATTATCTTTATGATCATTTTTGTATGGGATGCTGCAAAGACTAATAAGTTAAAGTTGTCATTCTTTTTGGATGGTTGACCTGGTGCACTTGATCAAATTTGAAGGTTTTCACAAACTATGACCCGTCTTTCCAGACTCGTGAAAGAGAGATATTCAAGGGTCGATACTTGTTGATCATGATCCTAGTAAAAAGTAGTTGATACACAAGGGCCGAAAAAATCATGGTCATGACATAAAAAACACAATCATGATATGATCTGTTGGGAATAGAACACCGATGATCGATGAATGACCAAGAAAATGAAGTAGACAAATCAGAAAGAAGATGAACACATATATTTAATATGGTAAAACTCTCTTGATCAACGTAAACAAAAGGTAAATATCCATGGACACAAGAGGTTGCTTCCAGGAGAAATCCACAATGAGCAAAAAAAAAAGAGTATATCGTGATAAAATATTAAACCTGATATAAAGGTCCATACCACGGGAGGATTTACCACCCCCCCCCCCCCACCCCCCACCTCCCCCTCCCACCCCACCTTATCTCCCATGAGAATCAATGAAGGGCTAAGGGCACGAGCATCATCGCCCAAGCCCTCCATTTCCGTCACAGATCATCATTTTTTCTTTTACCTATTTTTTTCATAATTTTGGATATAGGTATAATAATTCAAGATGCATCAACATGATGATTCCATGCATCATTGCTCAAGTGTTATGACCATGCCAAAGAGCCTGAAGAATTGCATCATGAAAAACCTATTAAGATCCATAACAAACACATTTTATGAGATTCTAATCGATTAATATGGTATCATTAGAAAAAATCTTTATCACTTTATTGAAGATCGTGAAGCAGCGGGGCATGACAATAATGTATTGACTGAGACAATTAGTTCAATATTGAATTCAAATATTCTGGGTAATTGCATCATAGTCATGAATTATATAAGTTGTCGATTTGACCTAAATTCACCCCTATGGTGACTTTCATGTCATGAGTTGTGTCAAACATTGCTTACTCCAAATTTGAGTATGATTAAATTGTATCATATTTCATAGGTGCTAGCAGTCATTTATTTAGGGAAGTTATATCTTTCAAAAGAATTTTATTCAAACAAGGGCTCTTGCACATATTATTACAAAAAAAATCAAAGAGATTAAGGTTAAACATCATAATTAATTTAGATACAAAATTTCCTTGTTGAAATGTGAAAAATATTTTAAATTTTCTTTAAGCTAGGTCGAAATTCGAATCCTACAAATAGAATTCCTATATTGCTTGAAATGTTATATATGATATTGCAAGTTGAGACTACAAATGTAATATGTAAGAGCATCTCGAATGGTTGTTGAGAAAAGTTTTTCACAAGAAGCAATATCAACGATTCTTGAATGTACTTTCTATTTTATATATTTTTCGGATGATTTATACATTAATTTGTTTTTTTTTCTTTATATCTGTTGTAACATGGATGATTTAGTTTTAGTTATATCTATTAGAATTTAGTAAAATGTTGGGCCCTTTTTTAATAGACTAAAATTTAGTTTTCTATTGAACATACATGTTATTAATGTTTCTCATAGGTTGATTGAGGTTTTTAGTTAACTATTATTATAGTAGGAGTAGTTATATTTTTTTTCATAATTTTCTATGGACTTGATTATTGTCTCTTAAGTCCAAATATTGCATGTCACAATTAGTAAGATTTTAGTGGGGGTACTAGTTATGTGATCAATTAATCATTATCATTGTATGCATGATAATATTGTATATTGTATGAATTGTAAGAGTATAATTGAAATTAATAATTTGATTTATCCTTATAGAAGATCAATATATCGGGCACATCCTAATTTATTGTTCAGGTGATGAATTTGTGTCCTCAATCTTATGGACTATTGTATTATTAATTTATATTTATATTATTGTTTACATTTCTATTAATTTCTGCATCCTTGACTCATTTTAATGTTATCTCATATTAGCTTTTGAAATTAGATAGACAATTAAGTTGACTCCTCGTAGTATTGATAACTTTTAGTTTTATCACTTCATTACTTGAGAGAGTTGTGCATTTGCTAATCTTTAGTGTTACTAGTTCCCACATTAAGTTTTTTACATTATCATTGGAGAATTAGTCATTGCTTATTGTTACGATTTCATTCCACTTTGAGATATTTTTTGTTTTTTTTGAATTTGTGGTTGTGCAAATTTCAACAGAATATCTCTTTTATGAAATCTTGGACTGTGACTAAAGCACTTCTAAAATTTGATCATGAGATGGAAAAACAATTAGATTGTTCAAAAGAATGATGTGGGTGAACAACAAAAACAAGCATGAATTAGGATGAACAAATAATGATCATGAGACATTATGTATCATTGAAGTACAATGATGCTAACTCAAGCATAGTAATATCGTGAAATTACTATAGTAATTTCTTGCTGAATCCAACCATAACAAGGATGATTGTACTCAATCAATTCGTCAAAGCATTTCACGAGAATCCTCATGGTTATCTTGATAATATTTTGTGCATTTGCAGTACTTTTAAGTACAATAATGTTTCATTGGACGCTACTCGTTTAATCTTATTTTTTTCTTTTCATTATGTGATAAATAATTCACTTGCAATTTCATTCTTGTTGAGTAATTCTAATTGAACCACTACTCACCACTTTCAACTTTGTGCACTCATATTCATTAAATAGATCATTTGGTTCTTTAGGAGTAGTAGTTCAATTAGAATTAAATGATCTATTTAATGAAACTGATGAGTAGTTGAAACTAAGAGTAGTGGGTGATGTAGCAATGAACTCCTAGTGTTTCTATAATGGATTGCACCAAATCGACAAAGATAAGCTCAACTCCTCATCCGGAGGAACAATCATGGATAAGATATGAACCCTATGATGTCAGATGTAGTAATGAACTCCTAATTAATTAAATGATTTATTTAATAAATATGAGTGCACAAAGTTGAAAGTAGTGATTCAATTAGAATTACTCAACAAGAAATTGAAGTTACTAATAAATTCCCATGATCCAAGTGAATTTTGTGGATGAGATCATCTCATCTCAAAGAGCTTCTAATGTATTATTCCCAAGGATACACAAATCGAAGATGCTAAATTCGTCTCTAAATTCTTTTCTAGGAGTTCAATCATCATTAAATGTATAACCCAAGTTGGAATCACCAACATAGATTTTCACCAAGGCAAAGACAAGGACAACAACCCCCTCCACAAACTATCAACACAAACAATTTTAGCCACTCCAAGTATAATCATCAATTGAAAAATAATCAACATGAAAGAGCTAATAACAAAGTTCATGACCACGATGCAGAATAAGGTTACAAACTAATACACCTTTATCCATGACGTGAAGATACATGGAGGACAAATAATTAAAACCTGGCTAGACACATACCAAGTACTCTTCCTAGTTACATTTACAAAAATCCAAGAGAAGAGACCTCAAACAAGCCATAACACATACTAAGAAATAAGTCAGGCTAACGACTATGATTTAGTTTTCAAAGTGTTTTTCTAGTTCTCAATTTTAGTTGATCATCCCAATTGATACACGCAGGTTCGGAATAATTTTCTTCAAGATTTGCAGTTTTCACACATCTCACGAGTCTATATAGTTGTTTCATGAGGCGTAATGTGAAATCCATTGTTCACTATTTGTCTCCATAATAAGCATAGAGACGGTAACTATATACCCATATCTTGGCCAATTTTAATCATGTCGTGACACATTTTTCACAAGGATAACAATGACTAAGAACATGCCTCCACTTGTAAAAAGCTGTGAGCTAATCATGATGCACACAAAATCATATTTCAAAGAGAATCAACCATATGAGCCATTACACTCGGTAATGAACCATTACACCCAACTTAAAATATATACCTAGTAAAGCCCCATAAGTCATCAAATATATGAACCAAAATTTTTGCTTCACAAGATTCATGGCAATCTTATTGGTTTCATGAAACTTAAAACAAATCATGAGTCACAATACACATGTCACAAGTTCTTACATAGAATTGAAAAGGTCCAGAGCAACCATATGTCACTCCATAGTCAACAACTCATTTGTCACCACCAATTACCAATCACCAATCTCCTCATTCATGGCCTAGGAATTTGTAATAGCCTCCCTTAAATTTGAGCTCACAACCATTAGGAATTGTATCTCTTTTTATTAGACTATGGCATAACACTCAATTGTGGATGACACTGTCATTATGGACATAAAACGAGGGTTGTGATGGCTCTACACATGACTCTAACTCCAAATTGTAAAGATGTGATGGCTTGAGAATTAATTTTCATGATGATAAATGTACATAAATCATGCCAACCACTCACTTAACAATCTTAATGATTCTAAGAGATCTTTTGTTCATATATATGTGTGTGTGTGTATATGGTGTGTGTATTATGGTTATGATTTGCAGGGTGACCACCTCCATCAACCACCAGCTATCTTCCATTCAATCGACATCTTTACTAGTGATCTAATGACAAAACCCCAATGTGCAACATCGGTGAACCTTAGCAAGGCTATCTTAATCGAGCCCTAATGCAAGTCAATGGTTGCACTACTTTTTCCTTCTTATCCAACACACTTCATCAACTTTAGTGACATTGATGATCCCTGCACATCTCGGCATTGGCAACTTTAGCAAACTCTTTGAATCTTATAACCTCATAACATATCCTTGTTTGTTTTCTTTGAGCTTGTCACAACGCTGATGAACTTCCACACCCCACTTTTCAACATTGCACCTACACATCATGAATTAAGAAGGCGATCTCATTACAACATAGTAATGAACCATGACATTAGAAAAAGGTTGACTACGACCAACAGTTCACGACCCTAACTCTTGCTTCACTAGTTATTACTCCAAACTCATGACCATTAACAATAGACTCTTATCAAATGTTGCCTCCTGTGAAGGTTCCCATCTGATGCAACATGCCATCATGTTGTGCAGTGGAAATTGAAAATATGCTAAACCAAGTGATGCCCCTTTTTTTCATATTTAATGAGCACAAATGCCACAATCTTTATAATCAACATAGGTCTACCACACTATTTTTCTTACGCATCTTGCTTGACACACTTTAACCACAAAGCTATAATGGACTAGTGGCATATGATGACATCAGTCAAAACCTTGTTTAATAATAATGGGATGGGGCACTTCTTCCAATAGTGGCGGTCCACCTTTGAAGATATCACTCTAGAGTTTCTTAGCTCCTTCAACACTATTGACTTGGAGGCCATCGAACACCCAAAACATCACCTTCCAACTTTATAATAAAATCTTTGGTCATAGTTTATGGGAATTTAAGTTGCTTACCAGTTTCCTAGTGTAAGGTATGTCAAGTCCCTAGAGATTTCAATGCTCTATCCTTTAAAACTCACATCACATAGACCATCTAAACTTCAAAGGGGCCGAGTTGATTCTCATCCAAAATTTAATATTTTGTTAGTCCGCCATATTCTATCAAATGGTTTTGAGATTGAAAAGGTTTTCTTATATTGCATGTGCACCTTCCTTTCTCAGGCACTCCAAAAGAAACAAAGAAATTTTATATTATTTTTTTTCAAGAAGAAATTTTAGTAAAGCTAATCAAAATTCTAGAGTCTTCTTGCATTACTATTGAAGTTGTACCTGCAGCAGAGGTCTTGTACTTTTGATGCTGAAGATAATTCTAGCATTTTGTGGTTTTTGTCCAAGTATGCATGTTTCATGTTATGTTCTATTGTCAGAATGGTAAAAGGATGAGTAAGGAAAATGTTGAAACGATCCCGAAAGCATCTCTAGTCAGAAAGACTAAGGTTAGATATAACTTAATTTTCTTCCTTAATTCTTTTTTGATGAGTTATATGAGAGTTTGTCATTTTCTTGATTCTTAAAATGTCGGGTGGAATTTGAATGGTACAAGAGACATCATTTGGAGTTCTGGGTTGTACTAACTTGGAATATGAAATATGCATATGAGACATGTTTTGATGAATTACAAATTTTGCTCTAAGTTAGGAATAATACATTGTTGTCCCATGAAGCATGGATACACTCTTCCCACGACTGATCAACTTTTTTCTGTAGGGGGGAGAGTTGTAACTCTTTTATTATGGGTCTCTATTTATGTTTTGCAACAAAATGAACTAGCCATTAGCTGGTGCTTTATCTCTCAAATAAGCTCAGATTTCTATGTTTTGTGCATCATCATAGGATAAATATGCTGCTGCAAAATATAACGTGAAAATTGAGATGTATAGGACTAAGAATATTGCACCTACTATCCGTAGAATACGCCTAAATTTTGTCCGCATCACAAATAAAATCTTAGAAGAAATGTCCATATGAAGCAGGGAAGAAAACAAAGAAGTTTCTTCAATGAAAGAAAAACAGGGAAAAGCCTGCTCAAGACACAAACAATGGACACATGAGGAAACTCACATAACGAAAATATGGATACATAAAAGCAGTGATGGCATCATTCAAATCACTGGTCCTGGGACCATTGTTAAGATTCTCAGTTGATTTGACATTTCTTGAGTTCCATACATGTTGAATATGTGTAAGAAGTAGGATAAGTATGGAGGGATTAATACCAAATTTGGGATTGATACAAAAAGAGTACGCTATGCATAGAGTGTGGCACAGCAGGTTACATTGAATAGTGATACCAAATTATTATCTGAACAATAAGCAGGACTTCAATCTTTATATGGCAATAACTAATTAACCAAAAGTATCAAGGTGACATCTGGAAGAATGAAGAAACAAACTTTTATAGCTAACAGATATTGCCAATTAATACTTTAATTTTTGTTGAAAGCTTTTGACTTACCAGATTGTTTCTTGTCGTGCTTATTCTTCTTAGCTGAAGAAGATTTCATCCCACTGTCGCTTTTACATTTAGACCATGTGAAGTGCTTTTAGTAAATTCAATATAATAGATTTTTTCTAACATTTAAGCCTTCTCACCTCAAGCCCGTGGAAGAGCTTTTGCTAGATGACAATTGTTTGCCTTTTGAACCTTTAATGGTTTCAGCTGGCTCCTCTTCATCACTATCTTCCTCCTCCTGTTGACTCTCATCATGATCGTCCTCTTCCTCCTTCTATTCACACTCTCCCGCTTCCTGTTCACTCTCATCATGATCGCCCTCTTCCTCTTCCTGTTTACTCTCATCATCACCGTTTTCTTCATGTTTACTCTCTTCCTCTTCCTGTTCATTCTGATCATGATCGCTTTCTTCCTCTTCCTATTCACTCTCGTCATGATCACTCTCTTCCACTTTCTGTTCACTCGCACAACTTTTTGCACAAATGTGGTCATTGGATGATTCACTTGGGTCATTAGAGTCAACGGTATCTTCAATTTCATCCTCATCTAAGGCTAACTGATTTTCTCTTTCTTTGCCTCTAAAGAACAAATGTTCTCAAAATATCAACAATGAATAATAGTACTCCACAAGAAATAAATCATGGATGGAAAGCATGCCATAGACAATCAAAAGAATAGGCCCATACAATGTTTTAACATTTAAGTGAAGACTAAATTCCATTACAAGTTTATCATGATTAAATTTCTCCCAAAAGTGGGACTAATGAACTTGGTGATTTCAAGCAAGATACTCAGGGTACCTAAGAAACTCTTGATCACTTAACTATAAAACAATCATAAAGATATTACTTGTTTGTGCCCCATGAATTGCTTATGTTTTGACAAATTATATAGAGCTCATACATTGTTTCAAACAACAAAGTCCACTTAATCTCTTATTACGGTCAACCACAATTCTAACTTACAACAAGCTACTGTTTTATTATATGAAATAGGATTTGTATAATCTCTATGCTAACATCGATAGGTAACAAGAAATATCACATTAGTAGAGATAATAGTTGTATAAGTATGCAAACATCATCTTGATCATCTCATTGTTGGTTATACTCATGGAATGTATGAGTTTATCTATTTCTATCAAATATTCATAATCGTGTATAGGTTATTCTCGTGTCTAATCTTCAAAGTCGTGCCATATTATCTCCAAGGATAATGAATGACTCTTTGTCCTCCTCTTTATGAATTTATTTCTTGTTATTTTCAAAGAAAGGACATCATGACTATCAATGAGTCCTCTTTAACTATGGAAGAATTTGTACTCTTTAGATTTATCACTATAACTAATAAATCTACATGTAATCATTTTGAAGTTTAGTCTATCCCTAGGCTCACATAGAATTAACATATGTTATTTACATTCATGTTTTGAAGATTTTAGTAAAAAAAATCACCCTATGAATATACTTTTGGAGACCCCTACTTTACCTTAATAAAATAAAATTTTGTACAAATATATTAAATATTAAAACCAAAATATACAATATTTTAATATCAATCTCTTAAATATGTATATATATATATAAGTAAGAATTCTTAATAGAAGAATATTAAATTATATAAATAAAAAATCTTTAGAAAAAAAACACTCTTAAAATATTACCATTTTTTTCCTTCGGATCATCAATGGATTTTAATTTATTAAATATCAATATGCAATTTACTCATACACCTATTTTTTTGTTTATTATTTGGTTTTTTAAGTTGTTAAATGTTTGATTGGGTAAAAGATTTTCTTACACCCTATTGCCTGTTTAGTTGCATATTGGATTAGGAAATTTAATCCATGAGATGCTCCAATGGTTAGAGCATCAAATTCTTTGTGACACTATAAACTTAAAAAATTATTAACTCCCATCATAATTATTATAGGATGGATACTTCCAAAATCCAAACAAGGACTCTTTAATTGAAAAGTAAGGAATAAAGCCTTGCTTTATATCTTATTTTCTATCTAGATAAGTATACAAGAATGCATTTTTTTTCTTTTATTAACCAATTAGGAGTATAATATATGTACACTCTTGATTAGTCTATTTTTTTATGAAATTGATAATACTCAAAATTCTCATTAGGTATGACATCTGATACATAACATAATATAATTGAATGATATTTCATAATATAAATTAATCATGTTTATCAAATATATTATATATCACATACGAGGATAATAATTATCAAATCTTCAAGTAGATAAGTAATCGAGTGATCAAGTGCCGCCAGTTAAGACAATTAATCAAATGATGATATCATTTTGTCAATTATTAAGCATTAGGTGTTAATTGACACTTTATCCAATAGCAAGCATCAAATGTCAATTATCACATATTAAATTGTCAAATACGATGCTTCTTCTTTATTTTATGTCAAATATGTTGCACTACTTATTTTATTTCAAATACATTGCTAGTACAAGAGTTGTCTTTCGACCTATTACATCCTTATTAGTTATACTAAGTTGAACTTTTCACTTTTATTAAGGGCTTTTCATACTATATTCATGTATATCACTAGAGGATCAAACCACTATCAAAATGAAGTAGTTTTCTTTAACACCGGGGGATAATATTGAATGAAATTTTAGTGCGATTTCGGGGCTCCCAGCAGGCGATGTCTTCCGACTTCGATCGAAGTCCTTTTATAGCGCACATTCCATCGCTTAGTCCGCCCCATCCGCGCCATTCCGTTGCACGTTCCACCGATGTCCTGCATCCACTTGAAGCGATCGTTGATGGAGCGAATCTCACGCTCCCGTTGATGACCACGAAAGTCATATATCATTACATCTCCCACTTGACCAATGTGGTCATGCAATTCCAACACTTTCATTATCCATATAGTGTTATCGCGACTTCAATACTCCCACTATTCATGAGGTATTAACAGGAGATGAAATTTTCTTTTTGACTCATGTATTCCTGAGTCCCATTAAACTAACATATTTAATGAATATTTCTGCTGTAATTCCCTTTGTAAGAGAATCAGCTAACATGTTATTTGTAGGCATATAAGCTACTGTAACTTCTTTCCTTTCCACTATGTCATGTACATAATGATATTCGATCTCTATGTGTTTTCCTTTAGAACTGTTTGCTCCACTGTCTATCAAACTTATTGCAGCTTGATTATCACAATATATCTGTAATGGTCCATTAACTAAATTGAGCCCCAGTTCTAAAAGAAAACGTCTGATCCATACAGCATGGGTGGTTGCCATACTACAGGCAATATATTCAGCTTCTTGTGTGTGTCTAACTAGACATCCTTGTTTTTTGCTACCCTAAGAAACAGCTGCACCACCCAACAAAAATAAGTGATCTGATGTGAATTTTTTATCATCAATATCCCCTCCAAAATCTGCATCTTAGTAGCATATAACCTCAAATGTATCAGCTTGGTATGTTAATTTCAATTGTACAATACCTTTTAGATATTTAATAATCCTTTTAATGACTTCCCAATGTGCCTTTCCAGGATTACTTTGATATCTACTAACTAGACTTACTGGATAAGCCAAGTCAGGTCTTGTACATAACATCGCATACATTAAGCTACCGACTGCTTGTGCATAGGAAACATCTAGAGGTTCTTGCCTTATGTTGGGACATTGACTTTTACTAAGTCTTTTCCCAATCACAATCGGTGTTGGTGTTGGAGTGCTATTCTGCATTCCAAATCTCTTAAGTATCTTATTTAGATACTTTTCTTGACTTAAACTCAATGTCCTTGAATTTCTGTCTCGAATAATTTGAATTTCAAGAACATAGGATGCTTCGTCCATGTCTTTCATTTCAAATTCTTTGCTCAATTTTTATTTTATTTCATTGAGCATTGTGACATCATTTCCTGCGAGCAAAATGTCATCTACATACAATGACATTATTATGAATTTGCTCCCACTCTTCTTAATGTACACACAATGATCCAATTTATTTGTAATAAAATTAAATTGGATGACCGTCTCATGGAATTTTTTGTACCATTGACGTGAAGATTGTTTTAAGCCATATAATGATTTTTTCAGCTTATACACTTTGTTCTCCTGACCTTCTATCTGAAAATCATCAGGTTGTCGCATATATATGTCTTCACTCAATTCTCCATTGAGAAAAGCAGTTTTTACATCCATTTGGAATAATTCTAAATCCATATATGCAACTAACGCTAAGATGACCCTTATGGATGCAAACTTAGCTACTGGAGAATAAGTTTTCTGAAAATCAATTCCGGCTTGCTGAGTATAACTCTTGGCAACTAATCTTGCTTTATGCTTTTCAATAGTACCATCAACTCGGTATTTTTTCTTGAATACCTATTTGCACCCTATGGATTGCCTACCTTCTGGCAAGTCATAGCGCCCATACGCCATTTCGATCGATTGAGTCCAGTTCATCTCTCATGGCGGCCAACCATGATTCCGACTCAGAAGAAGCAACTGCTTCATCATATGAAATAGGATCTGTACAATCCTCTGTATCAACATCGATGGCGTAACACGAAGCTTCGCATTCGTACAGATAATAGTCATCCAAATATGTGGGCGTCGTCCGGGGCCTCTTTTGCCGATTATACTCGTGGATTGTATGGGTTCCTCCACTTCTACCAAAGGTTCATTTTCATGTATAGGTTCTTCTCCCACTGTAGGATATATATCCAACATGTCTTCTTCAGAGTCGACATTATCGTCAAGGATAATTATAGGTTCTCTTCTGTCCTCTTCTTCATGCATATCCCTGATATGTTAGGTACTAAGTTCATTCTAATTATTTATTCCATTTTTACTTTTCCTGGGTGTCCTAATCTCTCATGCCAGAGATCAAAATCAGATAAAAGACACAAGGAATACTCGGAAGATTCATTATTAACTACTGGAAGACAAAATAAGTCATGACCAGGTACAAACTTTCCCATGGCTAAGACTTTGTTGTTCTTCCCTATAGTTACGCGGCCTTTATAAAATCTAACTTCAAGGTCTTTCTTAAGAAGTGTGGGAACAGAGACTAGGTTTCGACGAATTCCAGGTGTGTATAGCACATCATGGAGAACCATGATACTATCACCCAAATCTAATTTGTATGTGCCACCACCTTCAACGTCCAAATAGGTATTATTCCCCATGAATATCCTCTAGTCACCTTTCTTGAGTTCCTTGAAGTCAGTTAGGCCAATCTTGGTCTTTGCAAAATGGCGAGTTGCACCAGAGTCGATCCACCATCCTTCAGCGTCTATCATCGCAGCATTGCACTCGACGACTCTAGCAAATTCAATCTTGTTGGGGCCTTTATTTTGTGGACTCCTATTCTGACTCGGCTTCTTTCCTGTTGGACAATTGGACTTGAAGTGCCCAAATTTTTCACAATTGTAGCAGGCTCCCCTTGGTACTTTTGATTGTTGTCCTTTGAATTGCTTCTTGCTGGGACCAAGGTTCTTCTTATGGTGAATAAAATGGCATGAGCGTCTTCTTCTTCAGCTTCTTCAGCTTCATATATTTCAATTTTCTTTTTGCCTTTGGCCATATTTTGTTCCATGGCTAGTTGGGCTGGTAGATCAGCAAATGACTTAACTGTTCCGTTAAGTCAAAGTGTTGTGACAGCCATGTCAAAAGAGATGGCAGACTATTTAAAATAGTTGCCACTTGCATTGTTTCAGGTAGGACTATTCCTGCAGCAGCTAGATCCTTGGCCATAACGACCATTCCATTCACATGATCTATTACATTATCATTTTCCTTCATTTTATAATTATTGTAATTATAAAGAAGGAGTTGCACATTAGTATTTGTTTTGTCATCATATTTATCTTTGATGGCATTCCACAGATCATGTGCAGTTTCTTGGATTTCAAGGACCCTAATCAGATCAACCTCCATATGAATCATTATGAAGGATCTAGTTTTATTATCATTGCGCTCTCACGGCTCCATTGCTTTCTCATGCGCCTTCTTTTCTTCATCAGTGGCCTCCTCAGAAAGCTTAGGGGCAGGAGTGTCAATTATTTTATGCAAATTTTCATGCATTAGTCCATAGCGAATTTTTCGGCTCCACATGTCATAATTCATGCCATTCAACTTTTCCCATCTTGTCATTTCATATGCAATTATTTTTTAAGACATTTTGCTAAAAAATTGATCTAAATATATAAAAAAATATTACGAGAATTGCAGGAATAGAATGAAAATTACTAATTATATTGAAGGACAAAAATTGTGAAAAAGAGAGAAAAAATTTCCCTTTTGAATTTAAATATTTATATAAATTTGAAATTCAGATTCAAATAAAAAAACTTTATAAAATAAATATTTGAATTTAACTAACTCCCAAAAAAAATTTAATTTGAAATTCAAACAGTATATATTGAATTAATTTGAAATTCAAACAATATATATTGACCCCCTTAAAATTAAATTTAAAGTAATTTTAATGAAATATCAAAAATGAAATTTTGATTTAGTAAAAATAATTCCTAAAAATTTTGAGGTGAGGCCGAGATTAAAATAAACTTTAATCTTTAAATGAATTGACCAAATGAAATTAATAGAATAGTGATACAAAAAAATGTCATCTAATGACGAAATTTAGAATGTACACATTATTATCTAACAACTATACAGCAAAAATAGAATATTGCATATAAACAGCTAAAGAATTTTATGGATAATGACGAAGTTAAAAATGCCTTAAAAATGCAATAATCAAACTAATATCCAATTCTCAAAGAAAATAATTTCTAAGTAGAAAAAATATATATTTAAGTAACATTACAATCAACATATGAAATTTAACCGTATTGACAAAAATGATAATAATAGTGAACGTTTCATTTGATTAAAAATAATTAATCTGAAAAAACAATATATTATTTAAATATCTGCAAATAATAAATAAACTTTTATCTAAAAAATATGGAGAGAATGCGTGAACAGTAAATCACCATATGAATAATAATAAATCAGATTTCATCTACTTAAAAGAATCAACGGCTGTGATTGATTGATACAGTAGATGAATACTATTCATCTTCCTCATAACATTTTCCAAATGCGCGTACCTTTCACCGAAGCGTTCAGGGGAGATCGCGATCACGGACTGGAGTTCGCCGAAAGATGCAATTGAAGGTCTGAGAAGACTCGATGCAGACGTGCAGGTAGCGCATGAGCGTCAATTTTGGATCTCGCGGAATCGGGGTCGATGTGCGCCGAAAATTTTTTATAGGGGTTGACGGATTTGCAGCGCCTCTGTCAGCGTTCGTCTATCATCGTCCGTAGGCACTCAGTTCGAGTCAGGTTCACTGCAGTATTCCGTCGAGAACAGAAACTAGTTCGCCGGAAGAAGGAAAGAAGCAGATCGTCGGACTCAGGATGAAGAAGAAAAGAGGGAATCGCCTGAGCTCACAACCAGAAGCTCTGATACCATTGAATGAAATTTTAGTGCGATTTCGGGGCTCCCAACAGGCGATGTCTTCCGACTTCGATCGAAGTCCTTTTATAGCGCACATTCCATCGCTTAGTCCACTCCATCCGCGCCATTCCGTTGCACGTTCTGTCGATGCCATGCATCCGCTTGAAGCGGTTGAGCGAATCTCACGCTCCCATTGATGACCACGAAGGTCATATATCATTACAAATATTTCATGTGAATTTTCTTTGACTAAGATTTTTTTACCCAAGATTTTTTCCCAACAAGTAAACAAATAAGTAACAAATGACAATTGAGAAGGGATACAATCGGTACATATGAATATTTGTGTTTTACTATTTTTATCTGAATAATTCTATTTATCTACAAAGCAACCATCACATGGCCACGTACAAAGAGAAAAATATCAAATAATGTCAATCAAATTATATGATCAAATCACTCTTCTAAAAAAAAATTAAAAAATCATACTGAGTTCTTACATCTCAAGTCAGATAGCTATAGAACTTAGATCGATTTTAACATGAAGTCAGTATGAACTTCCAAGGGAAGCACTATTACTTCACCCCAAAATTTCTAGAAAAACCTGAGTAGACACCTTATTTCATTGCTCCATGTTCCTTTTTTTGTTGCTACACTAGTGTATGAAGCTGCCTACTTATACTAAACTAATATAGTCATTTTTAGATACTCGACGGGTATATTCCCCTTCTCTGTTGTACTTAATAATTAATTAATTTTTTAATTCACTCTTCATTTCCATTCATACATCTATTAAACATTTGAAAAGACCTAATTTTGTTTCCAAAAAATATATGTAGGAGAATTTAGAATAATTAATAATCAATGATAAAAATATCTTTTTGTAGGATCTCAAAGGGCACCAAGAGGTGGGTGAATTGGTGTTTAACCAAAAATGTTAATTTCACGAAATTCGTCACGGAAGTATAAAATCAATTCTTAAAAACATTTACAATTCAAATTATAAACACAATATTAATGGGGAGAGAGAGTGAGAGAAATCAAACACGAAGACACGGGTGGTTGTTGACGAGGTTCGGTCACACCTTGGCCTACGTCCCCGCTCCGTCTTCTCGACTTCGAGACCGTCGATTCCACTAATCCATTTCTTTATTCCAAATGGGGCAAGGAAGAAAGTCCTTTACACAACCACTTTTTTCTCCGCTTCGAGAGGCAAGGCAACCTCTCCTCCTAGGAAGTTAATCTTTTCTCTCGCTCAGGAGGTAAGATTTGGAACCTCTTTTGCACAGGAGCTCTCACAATCTTTTTGAAGAATAGTTTCTCTCTTTTACAATAGAACACTCATAAGAAGAGAAGAGAGAAAGAAAGAAGTCTTTAAAATGATAACTTCAAGAGAAATGATCTTTTGATTTTTTGAAGTTTTGTTTCAACGCTTGGATTGATAGATTTGCTTCTGGCATTGACACTCCTTTTATAGGCTCTGGTATATGAAAAATTCGTCTAGAATTAATTCCACATTCTTCTCCTCAAAATATAGCCATTACTGTTCATTTCAGTAATGGACCAGTCGACCGCATTTATGGGCCAATCTATATGACCGTTGGCTCATTTTCCCTATTTGCTGCAGCTGATTGGTCAACCAGTCTATATGACCGTTGCGCTCATTTCTATAGCTTCAGCACTTGGTCGGTCGACCGGAGTGTCGACCGATATCTCGATCGGTACAGTCTCGCAGTTTTAATTTCCTCCCATTCAGTTGATCGGTCGGCTGCTGCATCAACCGGTCTGTCGATTGATACAGTCTCACAGTTTTTATTTGAACAGTTTATGCTTTGATCGGTCGACCGGTATCTCCGATCGGACGACCGGACTATCTCGATCGGTCGTCATAGCTTCGACCGGCAGGTTGATCACCCTGCACTATTTTGAGCATAACTTTCTGCACGGTTATCCAAATTAGATGATCTTGAAGTCTATGGAAAGCTAACAGAATTCTCTACAATACAGTACCAATTATTTAATCAAATGTAGTGCATAAAATTATCTCTTTTTCTTTAAACTTTTTAACATTTTATCTTTACTCATTCGAGGTTTGTATCATCAAAATATAATTTAATATGTCAGTAAAACTTAGATCTAACACTTTTTTATTTATATGTTGCGACACTCAATAAATAAAAAAAATATTTGAATGAAATAACTCAATCAATTTATTTGATCTTACTCCCATCAAGAAAGAATTTTTTTTTGTCATATTTCCAATGAAATAGCATTCACATGACAATGTTCTTGCTCATGATATGTAAGGTATTATGTTCATTCAGATGATTTGTCCCATCTTTATTTTCGTATATGTTATAATCTCTCATTTGTTTGATCACTTTAGAGCCAACTATTCTACAAGAAAAAGTTGAGTTAGAATAGGTCTCCGAAGAAGAAAAGTCTTAATAAGATTGAATTAAATAAATAAAATCAATAAATCAATAAGGGCTTAAGAAATGTTGACTTGAACTAAGTTAACAGGCGGCAGGCCCAATAACAAATGAAATTTACATAGCAATCATTAAATTGTATACCCGTTTAAAAGTTTATCAAAATAAAATAATGGATCAATAGTTATTATATCTACGGCTCAGCAGTTTTGGAAATCCGGTGGCTAACATCTAGTCTAGACATGCAGATAAAACAACAAAATATTAATTATATTAATTAATATGTTTACGAGATGGAACAACAAAATATGAGGCTGATATTAAGTAAATGGGAGTAGATCTGAAATTATATTAATCCCAAAAATAATACCAATCACCAATATATAAAAATTAGTAAATTAAAAATAATTCCGAAATGATAAATTTTAACATTAAATAACCAGATGTAAAAAAAGGGAAGAGGGTTAGTTCCCCCAAAAAAAAAGATAAAACCCCAGTTCTAAGGTAATAATGGTGACTTATTTTTCAATGACCCTAAATTTCAGTGTTATATGATGGCCTGGTGCCACATTGAAAACCAGATCACCCCTTTGTGTTTGGAGAAGGTGAAACCAGACTCCATAGGCTGGCATTGTTACACTTATTTGTTTTCCACTTTCTGTCATAAAGATAAATAATTATGATAATTAATTTTATTAATAAAAATAAATTAAGATAATAAGATGTGGAAGTTAAATAATTCTTTTTCCTACTAGTCCGCCAAATTATTAAACTTTCAAATAACTCTTACATAAATACTAAGAAAAGTTCTAATGATATAATAATATGGGTGTTCATAGGTCGGGTTTGACCCGACCCAATCTCAGACCTGGCTCGACCCGTATAATTTTGATCGGGTCGGGTCGGATCACCCCTTTTTGGAGGGTGGGATCCAGTTTGGATCGGATTGGATTGGATGGTCGGATAAATCACCATTTTTAAAAAAAATCTTACTTTTTATATTATTTAATATAAAAAATATTATATAATATTTTTTTAAAAAACATAAAATAATTCATTAAACATTTAAATGTTGTTTTACACATTTAAAACATTTTATTTTTATTTTTTATATAAAATATAAGCTGAAAACTAAAAAATAAAAATAAATAAAAAATCGGGTCAGGTCGACTCACCCAAGGTCAGGTCGGATCGGGTCATCGGGTTCACAAATCGATCAGACCCGTTGAACATCACTACATAATCATATGTGCAACTATATCATCACAAACTTTGTCATCGCATTAATCTTCGTCTTAGCTTGGTCAATTTTTTGTGAAATTTAAACACACAAACATGAAATACCAATGAGAAATTATGCCTAGTGCCAATCTTGGTCGGCATGTGGTATCGTCAAGGTTCATCGTTGGCCCTCCAAAGGCATCGTCAAGGCTCAGCCTTGGCCGACCTACGATTAACCACGGGCACACTCTTGGCCGACCAAGGGCGCTTCTAGGATGCATTTGTGGGAGGAATGAATGGATGCCCACCAATTGGAGCAGTAAAACTTTGGTTAGTTGATGCTTTATATATTTAATTATATTTTTTGTTGTTTTGAAGAGCATGTCAACAACATGAAGTAGTTGTGGTGAAACTCAAATACCTATTGAAGAATCTCAAACACAATATACAACCTACAACACTACAATATATAGCTCCTCTAAGCTCTCAAGTAGTAAGAATTACTGCATGGGAACATTGCCAGATTTGTTTTGATGCACAAGGAAAAAGATCATTGAAATGTTATATAGGATGAAATTACATCTTGTTAGAAAAAGAAGAAGAGGCACTGTCTTGCACTAAAGTTAGTTATCAAGTTAAGTATTGATTAGAGAGAATTTGAAATCTATAGCTACATCAAAGAAATAAACACATGAAGAAAGTGAAGAAACAAATATTTCCAATGAGCAAATTGATATAGGTGTCCAACAACAAATTTGTTCATCAAAAGTCAAGGGGAAAAAATAAGTACTACAAATATTAATAGTTTTTTTTTTGCTCTAAAGAACTACTCTTGAACCACAACCTACAACCATCAATTAGAAGTACCTTGGTAAGTAAAGAATATGTTCATCGAACTAATTTAGATATTGCTAAGTTTTTTATGATTATTGCATTTAACTAAATTTAGTTTATTATCGACATATGATAGATGTCATTGCAGCTATTAATCCAAAATATAAAGGTCATAATTATCATGAATTAGAACTAAATTATTATATGATATTCAGAAGAATGTTAGATTGTTGGTTGATACATTTAGAAATATTTGATCTTTGCACTATAATGGGTAAATTTCACTAAATTGCCACCAACTTTATCATCTTTTTTAACTATATCCTCTAACTTTACTTTATAACGAGACTATCCTTCAACAATAAACTTATTTCAGTTACCGCCCTCTTGACCAGGTATTGGCGATTTTCAGGTTATTTTGCCATGTGGCACATAAGTAAAATATAGAACTGAAAAAATTTTAAATAATAATAACATAATATAAGAAATTGAAAAATTGAAAGAGGGGGATCACCTCCTCCCCCTCCAGCGGCTTAGCCGGAGATGGCAAGAGGGGGTGCCCCACCCCTCACTAGTCAATGACTAGAGGGAGAGGAGGGTGTCGCCCCTCCCCTGTCGCCAATGGCAAGTGTGCGACATCCACCTTTGCCATCGTCAGCAACGACAGTCGCTCGTCGCGCGTAGAGGAGGGCGACGCCCCCTTTCCCCATTGTCGATGATGGTAGGCACGCTCGTGCAAGGGGGGGACCTCTCTACCATAGCTGAAGATGGTAGGGGTGGATGAATCTTGTGAATAGTTTATCTTAAACTACATCTAAAGTAATCAAATTTATTTCTTGCGTCTTTGCTTGCTTGGTTAAGGAAAATACTAAATTTACTAAAATTTTGCACCCTGGAATTCGATTTGCAATAACATTCATTGCATTGAAAATCATCCATGATCATAAGATTAAATTGTAAGTTTTGGTGATAAGTTTAGATTTCATAAATTTAAAATATTACAAAGATAAAAAAAAGCTAAGGTAGTCATCTATATTGTGTTGGATAGTAGACTTTGAGACAATTGTGGAATTATTATGTAAATTGGCTCATTTAGTTCGATTATTAAGAATTGTTGATGGAGATAATAGACCTTTCCTTAATTATGTGTATAATGACATATACAAAGCAAAGAGGGCACGTAAGAGTATTTTATGCACAAAAAGTCCTTATACAAGCCTTCCACGAGAATAATCAAGCAACAATGGGATAATCAACTTTGTAAAAATATTCATTGTGTTGCATTTTTTAAATTCATTTCTATTATGACAAAGATAACATTTGTATCAAGAAGTTCAACAAGGATATTTTGTATTGGATACAATTATTACAAATCTAAAAATTAAAGTTCTAAAATAAAGTTTATTGTATCAAAAT
This sequence comes from Pontederia crassipes, assembly GCA_030549335.1. Classification (NCBI taxonomy): domain Eukaryota; kingdom Viridiplantae; phylum Streptophyta; class Magnoliopsida; order Commelinales; family Pontederiaceae; genus Pontederia; species Pontederia crassipes. Next base: position 27,792,263 of record CM060191.1, read on the forward strand.
TTATTCAAAAGTTTTGGCAAGCAACTTGCATGCAACAGTAAAAAAAACGAGACCCGATGAGCAAGATTGTCAAACTCACATTTTAATACTTAAAACCATCTGACATTATTAGAAAAATGAGTGAACTCGACCTAAATTCACAATTTGAGGCGAAATCGAATCTGAATACGTTTTAACTCACTAGAATCAGACGAAGACGTTCAATTACACGCATCAACTATAAAATTGTCAATTGCATAACAAATGTACTAAAGTGGTATTTTGGTTAGTGTGTTACTAGACTTTGTAATGTTGTGGGTTCAAAACCCATTCCCCATATCATTTTGATTTTTTTTTCTTTGTTTGTTTTATCATTTCCGTTCCTTATCTTTTATTATTTGAATTACATTTTTCACTATTTGTATAATTATATTATCATTATTTAAAATATATAATATAATAAGTTAAAATATGATAGAAAATACTAATTTTAATACTATGCATTATAGTAATTGGTATATTAATATTTATTTCTAATAATGCTTTTTATTATTTCATTCTTTAAACCATAATGCTTAAAATATAATAATAATAATAATATGTTGAATAGATATTATAATATTCAAATATTTAAAATGGTTTGACAATCATTGTGATAATGAGTGAGGAAAATAAATAGCAATAGTTAAAATATTAAAAAATGTGACCACCCCAAAAAAATTAATTGATAAATTTAATATACTCTACAACATCATAACCTTAGAATGTATTAAAATGAAACTTCTGTGAATTTATAATTTATAAACATTAACTTATTAATTATTCATCTTATTGTAGTCTTTTTTAGTATTTGTCATTCTGGCTGATGTGATTTCAAAAATTATTATTATTAAATTAATATTATATCTAAACTCAATGTATTTACATATCGAGTTTATGATACAATTCTATCCCCTTTAAACGAGTTTAGGTAAAACCCGAAATTGAAACCTTGCGGGTTAGATTCTTTTATATTTTGAATCACATTGTTTCATTTGATTCTATATATTTAAGTATTTTTTTTCTTTATGTAAATTTTATGACAAATTAATGATAGTGTAGATTTGGATTTAGTGCTATATTAGTGTTACAATTGTGATTTGACTTTTAAGTCAAACTACATCATCTTTTAGTTGTGAGAGAAATTAAAATGTATTTACCTAAACTTTATATTTGATAACTCTTATATACGTGCATTATAATTTGGATTTGGAAAATAGGCATGTGAATAGAAGATTTTATCTATTCATTTTTTCTTTATAACTTTATATTTGATAACTCTTATATGTTAATCATTTTTATATTTTTTTGTAGAATTCTTATTAAGTAAGAAGCACTTTTTGAACTATTGATTATGAGACTATTAACATGATTGAATTTGGAATTATGAGGGAGGAAAAGATCTTGATTCTTGTTTATGATGAGTTGAAGAAGATGCTCTATAATTATTTGGAAGGTCTAAAACTTGATATGCAAGAAAGTAAATATTTTTTTCTTTTTGTTTCGAAATTCAATTTACAGATTTGTAAGATGTTTATAATTGCAAAGTTTGAATTTTAACTCTTTTCATTTATATTTTTTTGAAGATGATACGGAATAAAATAATAATAAAGACTTGGAGGTCAATTTGGATTATTTTCCTCAAGATGAAGATTATTGAAGAAAATTGATTAAGTTTGATGCTTTGTGGAAGAATCATGAACTTGATCATTATATGTTTTTGTATGTTTAAAAAAACTTGTTAACATTTAAAAGGTGTGTTTGATTATGAAATGCTATGCTACCTTATGAAATGAAGTTGTGTTTGATTATATTTATATATTGTTATGTTATCTTGTGAATTTGTGATTAATTTTGTTGTTTTATGAACTTGTGTTTAATATTGTTATATTACTTTATGAATTAATGTTAGATTTGAATTATTGATTGTGTTGAGTTATGACTAAAATAATTTTTTATGTCATTGTTATTAAATCCTGTGAAAAACACGATCGCCTGCCAGTGGAAGGCTTTCTGCGTTCAGTCAATCTACGCAGAGTGAATCGGTCCCTAAGGAACCCCCGAAAGGGCTGCCGTCCGATGGGTACACGAAAGTGACGAAGTTGCTTTGACTACTGAACCATGCCTGGATCTTGGAGCGAATTGGATGATCGGGCCGAGGGCAGCCCCCTCCTCCCCTCGCTCTCCTTTCCTTAATATTTTATTATTTATACATATTTTATGTTGATTTTATACATATTTTATTATTTATATTAATTTATTATAATCTTTACCCATCTAACACGTTCAATTCAAGTCGATGGTCAAATCAGGTCTTACAATTTTGTCTTTAACTGTTGCTACTTCTCATATGACAATGCACAGGGAAAAGATCAAGAGACATTTTTCCCTTTTATCAATTTAGGTTTTTGATATCAATGGTGAACTTCTTGATGTTAATGAATTTTTTGGGTTTAATCAGATGGTCAAGGTGAAGACTAATTTTGAGGTATGATTTTGGTTGACTTTCCAAATTAATTAATTGTTTAAAGTATTTTTTAAATGAGTGCTTGTCTATTTTATAATACATAATATTAGGGATCATAATTTAGCAACATATGTAATTTATCAGTTATTAATGACCATAGCAAAGTTTGGATGTTGTTTATGATGGGAACCATTTTTTAGGAACAAGGAATTTTAGCTTGCCGCTATTAATATAATTACTAAAGATAAGAAAAATATCTTATCATTATTAATAACAGCCATGTTTTTAGTCTATGGTTAATTATTGGTCATTAAAGATAAGGGTTAATTCTTTAAACCTCCCGTTGCATCTACCCCTAATATATGAACTTACCGTAGTGCCCTTCTAAACTATGTCGTGCTTTTTACTTTAGTCCATTCGTCATATTCTGTTAACTTTCCCATGTTGCTATTTATTAAATGATTAAACTACCCTCTTATGATTTGAAATAAATGTCCATTTTTCTTCTTCATTGAGGATAGTTTAGTCATTTATAAATAAAAAAATAACGAGAAAGTTAATAGAATATGATGGATGGATTAAAGTGAAAATCATGACATAGTTTGTACGGCACTACGGTAAATTTATATATTAAGAACAAACGCGAAAAATCATTATAATTCAGAAAAGGTTTAAGGAATTAACCCTAAAGATAACTTTTCTTGTAGTGAATCAACATAGGAACTTTTTCATCGAAACCTAGGTCAGTTCTAGTTGATTCGAATTGCGTACATCAAGGTAAAGTCCTTTACTTATTTAGCGAAGAACTCGGCGCGACTATAACTGGCATTCAGGCTTAGTCATCGAAACAAACTCCGATCGCTCAAAAATTATCATGGTAGAATTCATGCAATCTAGGCTGAATTAAGTTCGGATTCAAGTGGGATCCATGCTCAACTGCACTGAGTTGCACGATCTGCTGAAGATCCTGTGTTGGACTCAACACTTCAACTGGAGACACGAAAGTTACTTAATTAGGCAGAGAAGTGAAAATTGGAAAATGAAGTGGCTTGCAAGGAAAATAAGAGACACCGTCCGTGCTACGCAACAATCTCAATTTCCTACATGATCGTAAGATGTGAATAGGTAAAACAAAATCCTCACCAAGTATCAATCAACTTAATTATATAGGTTAATAAATATTATGGGTGTTCATCGAGTCGGATCGACTCATGACCCGATGATCAGACACAACTCGAACCGTTTTGAATCGAGTCGAATCGATGATCTGGTCGGGATTGAGGTTGGTTGGATTAGGTACAGATTGAAAATTTTTAACCCGAGATGATCTGACGACCTGACTTTTTTTATTTAAATTAAACTATTCTATTTAATTTAGAGGTTTTATGTGATTAGATATTTAAAAATATGAAAATAAATTCTTTAAAATATATAAAAATAGCAAATGAATAAAATATTGTTTTATGGTTTAAATAAATTATTAACATATATTTTTTATATTAAAATGTTTAAAATAAAGAGACAAAAAAGAATATTCGATCATTCAATTTGAATCGGATCGAATCAAGTGGGTTCTGCTGTTCAAAAGGTCATTAATCTGATCGGACTATAATTGGTCGAATTGAGTTGGATTTAGAATCCGAGTAGAAATGGATCCGACCCATTAAGACCCTGTCGGCCTATCAGTAATGGACTCAAAATCCCATGCATGTAGCACGTCCAAATCCAAGTAAATATCAATATTTCCCCTTCTTTTGTGAACTAGTCATCATCTCCGTCCTCTCGCACATATACACGGCATTCCATCCTAAAAAGATGTGTGGCAACATAAAGATCGAGGACCATATCTCCGCCTCCGGTGCACGTCGAGCGGCAGATCACATCCCCATATCAAGCACAACTTACTCTCTCTCTCTCTCTCGGACCCACGCAAACAGCTTATCACAATGAAGATGCTTGAAATGTCATGCTGATAATGAGGAGAAAAAAAAGAGATAACAATTATCCTCATGAACCAGTCATGATTAATTAATAAAAGCGGTTCCTTGGTACTTGTGGCATTAAGCGTCCACCTTCCTCGTTATTGCAGCAACGCCACGTGAGATCCAAACTTTTAGATCTCTCTCTCTCTCTCCACTCCCCAGCTCACGCTCTTCCCGCTCCGCGAAAGATCAGTGTCTGATTGCAAACTTGCAACTTCACTCGTGATCTCTATATGGATCCGGCAATGATATTTTCAGGGTACCTACATGGACGTTTGCACTTTTAGTTCTCTCTCTCTCCCCAATTCACAAATTTCCTGCTTCGTGTGTCGGATTGCAAGCTTGCAACTTCACTCGTGATTTATATCGGCGGATGAAATATTCAGGGTACGTGGATGTTTGCGATGTTCGTCTTCGTTCATGGATGGAGTCAGAGGTCGGCGTGCTGTTTGCCTCTATTTTGCAAGAGAACTAAAATTGGGAACGCGGTCAAATCAAGCTGCTTTAATTTCCTGATCATCGAAAACAAAACTAATTATGATATCACAAAATATTATTGCTTTTATCATGCCATATATATTATATTATAGACAGTTTCGACGTTTAATATTCAGAAATGCAATGACGTCATAATTTTTTTTTTTACCGGGCTTGATTTAACTTGGTTCTTGATAGTGTATATATTATCGTTTCAAATTTTTGAAAGAAGAAAAATATTTAATCGTCTAAATTTGAACATAACTAGTGAAGAGTTAATAAGATTATTATTAATTGTTAAAGTCTATCACTAATATTTATGTTAATGCCATTGAATAATTAAAGTAATGTTTTTATTTATGTTATATACATTAACTTTATATAAAATAGAATATCGTTCGACGAACTTTATAAATAACGGTAAAGTTTAGATTTAAAAAGTACATGGATAGAATGCATATTTCATAGTACTTGCACGTATATACGAAGTATGTTTAAATTCATCATATTTTGATAATTTTTTGTATACTCATGTGGAGCCTTCTAAGCGTAATATTATTAACATCTAACTAATTTGAAATCGGAGTGAAAGAGTAGAATGATATTCTCTTACCCAAATGATGGTTCTATGAATTAAAAACAATATTCTTTTATTCAAATGGTAGCTCTAGGATTATAGATTTGATATTACTAATTCCTAGCTACTGGCTAGGACACAATCATCCTAATCAATTGTGTCAGCCGAGCTTGATTTACATTTGCTTACATTTTTTTATTGCCTCCTTAAGGAACGCACTCACCGACATAGAGGCTTAGGGTTAGAGTAATGACATCTCCTATATCGCCTCACTAATTTGATATCGTCTCAAACAATATGACTGCCTATGACAAATGAAACTCATAAAAAATTTATACGTCCGCAAAAAATCAAATTTGAAATATTTACTTAAGTGATGAGATATTGCTTTTCAATTCATCCAACTTTCCTTCATTACATTTTTTTATAGCCAACCGTCAGTGTTTATAGAACGATCTAGCTCGTGAGGCGCTAACAATTATGTGCATGTTCCACAAATTGAAGGTCGACTCATTGTATAAACAACATCTATATATTCACTAATATATTATTATTTACAAACCTAAAATTCGAAATCAATTCCTATATGTTTTTTATCGCCTCTCCGACTTCCATCGAAAACCCTTGCGAATTATTCGAGTTCATGTTAAACAAGAACGGTTCCCCAAAGTTGTCATAAAAGAAAAACACTACCGAAAAAAAAGTGATAAAAAAACCGGTACACATAATGATATCTAGTGTCTAAAGTTCCACCAGAGTCCCATCTCATAATGTATAGTTAGTTTGCCTCGTGGGAAGTAGTAAACTTTTTTATTGGGTAGTGTAGTTGTAAACTTTAATGAACCAATACTCCTAATACCGATGACATTTGGGGATACCTATGCATGCATATATCTATCATTAGACATAATTATATGATAATTCACAACACTTGATTTAGTCTCTTTTTTATAAATATTAATACCGAAATCAATAATAGAATATTTAATTTTGGTGATGTATTAGTGCCACAATATGTTGCTAGCCATATTAACTCTAAAATATATTTGACACCTACATTTTAGTTTATCGTGCCACCTAATTTTCAAGAAAAACATCGTCATGTACCCTAATTTTATTATGGAGTTGCTATTAATTCTAATATTAATAGTGCATATCTTGATGATGTGTCACATCATGATCATGAAAAAACTGGAATGATTTGAATATATATATATATATATATATATATATATATTCTAACAAATTAGAGATCCAAAATCCAAATGTTTAAAACAAAATTGAGTGAACTCTAGCAACACTAAAATACTTCTGTTCAATTTCTTTTGTACACATGTCAACTAAACTTACCATTAAAGCATTAACTCTTTCTTTCAAGTCATCTCTAATTAAATTAATTAGTGGACCTGAAATGATTTACGTTTAACTTATTAATGTATTGTAATATGATGATGTTATTATCTAATTTATATTTATTCATATAAAAAACTGTTTTCCTTTTTTTCCCGTTATCGGAAAACTAAACCTAATGTACTTTTTATATATACTATTACACTTCTTATATTAAGTGCGAATCATTAAGAAAAATTTCAACTAATTGATAGTTAATTAAAGAAGAGAACATAATTAATATCTAAAAGAAAAAAGAGAAAATAGAGAATTGTGTAACACCCAGAAAAATAAATAAATAAATAAATAGATAAACATATGGATAAGATAAAAAATGGACAGCTATGAGTGGATAAGATTGTGGATAAGATCAAAAGGGGCATACATGGAAATTTCTTCCACTACAACTCCTATAAGAAGGGCCCTCCCCCTTGGATAGCCACTTTCCTCTCCAATTGTCCCTTACCATCAAGAATGCTGTTGTAGAATCTCTCCATTGTGCCATTCAGGAGCATAGTAATAAATTCTTCTTCATTTCTGCACTCCCTTTGATTTTCAACGTTATTTCCTTACATTTTTTCCAATCGGATTGCCTCGTAGGTAGAGAACGACAAGGGGAGGACGACTATCGGCGACCGAAAGGATTTCAAGCTAGGATCAACTACGGAAAGAGATGGGTGAATCTGAAATCTCTCTGCATAACGTAAATAGCATTAGGATAGAATTAGGGCCGTTCATCTTGAAATATATTCTTGATTGATGAAAAGTAATGGAAAAGGAATGAATTGATTCTATTCTTGTGTTTGATCCCTGATTTGTGATTCCCTATGACTATGAATGTGTTTTATATCATCCTTCTATGTTTAGATGATTGTTTGTAAGCTATGATTGCATTTTGGATTGAAAATCGCTGAAAGTCCGATTCTGTTTTCACGACGATCGGTTGACTGATTCAGAAATATCGGTCGACTAGTGATATGGAAATCGATCGACAGATCAGTAGAGACTGATCGACCGATCACCCCTTCTGAGTCATTTCTTAGGTCGGTCGACCGGCTGACCGAAACCCACTGTACAGACCGAGCACTATCGGTCGATCGATCCAGAAATATCGGTCGATCGGTGCCCTGGAATCAGTCGACCGAGACTACTTGAATGTACTCTAACACCATCGGTTGACCGATCTAGACCGGTGCTCAGAAGTCGGTCGATCGATCAGTGAGAACCGGTCGACCGAACCTTAAGCAGATTTCATTTTAGTTTGCTGTTTGATCTAGATCCTTTTCATGATTGTGATATGCTACTCCCTACTGATTGAATTATTGTATGAATGAATTATTTGTCTTGTGATTGATCTGTCCAATCATCCAATCCTCTTATAGAATGAAAGAACGATGAAATGATAAAGAGATTAAAGTAAGAAAGATGAAAAAATAAAGGGAGGGTGGTAAGCCCATGCTCCCTTAGCCATGGCTTGATCACCCATAGGCTGCACAAGGCTGTATTATTTTGCTTGGCGTAAAACACCCAAAAGTTAAAGGCATCTAAAGTCATGTAATGCTAAGAAAGAAGTACAAGGATAAAGAGTGTGTACAAATGACATGAGTATGATGATGATAACTGAAGCATGATTATTAATCCAGCATAATTATTGTAACTTCTCATGATTATATGGTACATGATCTCTATCCTTTTTTACCCATTGATATCTCAAATCGAATGATCTTATGTTCTCTATCTGATCTTGATATAAGTGATTACTGATTCTGACTATTGCTATTTATTGTTATGCACTGAGTACTATATGGATTTCCACTAGGCTGTATAGCTTACGGGAGGACCTCCTCCCCTGTGTTGATTTTCACAGGGCCAGGTCAGTGATGGTGTCGAGATCGTGTGCCGCGACCAGCTCAAGCGATAATAAAGCACATGAACTGACAGAGGACCTAGTTATTATTTTCCCTATTTTCCACATTTATGAACTTGGATGTAATTCATATATGATTCCTATTATGGAGATTTTGTAGTATTTTGAGACTTCCGCTATTTGATATTCTATTTTCCTCTGTATCTTCTATTGATGACATGTCACTATTTTAATGGAGTTTTGGGTCAATCTTTGGACAAAGTTATAGTGTTTTCGTAGCGCCTTCATAGATCTCGCCATGTGGCGTTGGTCGATTTGAGGGCGTTACATTTATGGTATCAGAGCCGCTGTTCGGACTCTTTTGATGTCTTATTGTATAGTATGGTATAAGAGAGGTTCATGTGCTATCGCCACACACTCCATCGTAAAGTACAAGTAAGATCTTTCTTGCTTTGTGTCATTTCTTTATTGATGTATCAATGCTTATTTCATAGAAGTGATTGATTCCTAAGGAGGTTATTTTTGTGGTAGGAATCAATCTAAAAAGTATTAGTGATTATGCAAAAGGGTCATGAAGGTTATGAAAAATAATGCACGTGGATGATTATACCTACATGAAGAATCAATCTTATAGATATTTAGAGAATAAAATATAAGAAATAATTTTGTTTCTTTCAATCCATGTTTTCCATTTCTTTCATGATCATCCTACTCACGAACTTCTTCTATTGACTGCAGCAGTATGAAGAGGGAAATGAGTAGACTTATTGCAAGGAGATGTAGATTTATGAGAGAAATGAAGCAAATTCAATCCTAATGGAATCTTTTGATTTATTAAGCATTTGCCCATATGATTTAGTACGAAATGAAATAAACTTAAAAAAATGATTCGAAACTATGCTTAATATAACCTTGATCTAATTACAGGTCAAAAGAGAGGTCCACTATAATGATGAAAAGTTATGTTGGCTTAGAGCGAGGTCATCTCCTTCGAGGGATGTTTCCGCCTAGCACAAGGTAACGAGGTCATCTCCTTCGAGGGATGTTTTCACCTAGAACAAGGTTTATCCTCACTCATGTTATGGCCTAGTGCGAGGTCATCTCCTCTGAGGGATGTTTTCTACTAGTGCGAGATTATCCTCATCTTATGGATGTTGCTGCCTAGGGCAAAGTCATCTCCAATAAGGGATGTTGATGTCTAGTGCGAGGTCATCCACACTCTTACAGATGTTTCCGCATTGTGCGAAGTATGATTCTTATTATTGATGTCAAATTAAAAGATGGACAATTGTATGAAAAAAAGGCCAATGCAAGATATGAAAATGGACTAAAGTATGATATGGAAATGGACTATGGTAGGTTACGAAAATGGACAATGTGCAAAATATAAAGATGATTGCTTGTCTTGTATTTTGGTGATTGCTTTATTTTTCCTACCTTATTGATTGAATTCACTCTATGTGTTTGTCTGCATTCATGATGTTTTATTAAGGACTGATGTTATGTAGCGTGCATAAATTGTTTGGGTTCCTTATGGATTGGATTTTATCATGTGATCCATCGACCGATCGAATCATCATCATAATCGTAACGTTGATTCGGGGTGCTTCTCACTCCCTTAAGATAATTATATTGGTTTATTCCCCTATACATGGAGGGAAAGGCATTCAACTCCAAAAGAAGAGAACTTGTCGTGGTAATATATATATAACCACTGGCTTTCTATGAAAGTATATGATATGATATTGCAATGGAAAGATAGATCAATAGAAGACAATGCAAGGTAAACTAAGAAGTTAAATCTAAAAGCAACTCCCATAATTAAATTAATGAACAAAGTATTGATAAAAGGATCGGGATATAAGAAAAATATTGAATGACATTGATTAATGAATCATCTCATTCCAATGGCATAGATCGCCAAGAACAATCCATTCTCAAGTGATTTATAAGACTTTTGATTGATTCCAAACAAAATTGTCGCATTGGACAATTACTTATTCTTGTACTTTGCACAATCCCTCAAGCCATATGATCTAAGTCGAAGGTCAAATGATCATACCTCTAGATGACTATCGTCATACCATATCACAAGTACATCGACATTGGGCGACGTTAAATGTTGATTTTCATTGAATCCAAATAAATTACTAACATTGAATCAAGTATCATTATGGACGACCGACCAATGGCAATAGATGCTAGGTGGATGTCGGATCGATAGCTATATCGTAGTTAGACTCACATATGCAAGGATCCTTGGAGATCACGAAGTTATTAAAAAGTGATAGATTTGTCCCTTGAATTCCAATGTTAAACTATTTGGAAATATAAAGTTCCAAAAGAAAGAATGAAATGTTAAAAGAATAATTGATGGTAAAGATAAAAGCCCAAGATAACATCAGAGTGAAATCAATTGTTTGTATCTAACTACAATTATCATAAGTTGGGAATAGGTCAAATATGAAGATAAAGAAAATGGTAGTAAGTATATGTAATGTTGAAAATTAGAATTGAATGTGATTTCAGAAAAGCAAATATAAGTGCTTGCTCGTTAAGTTCAGTTATATAGTGATTAAAATATAATGATAAGCATGTTCACTAACACTCCTTTTAAGGAGGTTATTGACCCAAACAACTATAATAAAATACGCTGAAATTTTGGTAGATAAGAGAACTATGGAGACCTTGGAATACATGTTGATGATATGTACACTTGATTGGCATGGTAGCTGGAATAATCATTTATATGTGATCGAAATTACTTATGATAATGGCCACCGATCAAGTATTTTAGAATACTGTTCGATTATATTGATCATCGTTGTCCCCCACTCAATTGAGTGAAATAAGCAAAGGGAAACCATGAACGAAGAAGATATGTTAAGAAGGTTGAACGAATTAAGAAAAAGGTTAAAAGAAGAAGAGCTATGCAAATGAAGGTATATGAAAAGATATCGTTAATGATGGTGATCAAATGTTATTGAAAGCTTTCTATACGAAAGAGGTAATGCAGATAAGTAAGGAGTAATTAGTCCTCACTGCTATGGACCATTTCAATATTAAAATTAGTCGGCAAGGTTGCACATAGGTTGATACTACTCTCTTCTTATGAATGAGTGCCATAAGTTTGAGTTTGCCATCTATCCTGAGAGCACCAAGATGTACAAAGATGCGCAACTATTGGTGACCTGACATAAAGAAGGAGATAAGCTGAGTATGTGTCTAGATGCTTGGTGTGTCAACAGGTGAAGATTGAGTACCAGAGGCTATATGGGAAATTGAAACCTTTAGATATTCCACAGTGGAAGTGGGATAATATTACTATGGATTTTGTATCCAACTTGCCCAGGTCCAAAAAGAGTCACGATGCTATATGGGTGGTGGTAGACAGATTCACGAAGACGGCACACTTCATCCCTATCCAGTAGAAGCAATCGGTAGAGAGTTTATTAGACTTGTATGTTAGAGAGGTGGTTAGACTACATCGCACTCCAACATCGATTGTTTCTGACCGAGATCCCAGATTCACTGCCAGATTTTGAAAGAGCATGCAGCAAGCATTTGGCACAAGGCTGAATTACAGCACTGCTTTTCATCCTCAGACTGATGGACAGTCTGAGAGGACTATTCAGACATTAGAGGACATGTTGCGAGCATGTGCACTAAATTGGCAAGACAACTGGGATGAGCACGTTCATCTGATCGAATTTGCTTATAATAACAGCTATCATTCCAGCATGCAGATTAGTCTTGCCACCCTCATATGGGCGAGTGCATAATGTGTTTCATGTATTCATGCTTAAAAAGTACAAGCATGATGTTGTCAATGTTTTACAAATCGAAAAGCCAAATCTAGCTGCTGATTTGACCTTCGCAGAGTACCCGACACATATTGTGGAATGCAAAGTACAATGCCAGAAGAATAGAGATGTACCTATGGTCAGTGTAGCATGACATTTTCATCACGACGATGAGGCTATATGGAAACTCGAGTCAGAGATGCGCCAGGAGTTTCTGTACCTATTCGGTAAGACCTCTGTTTATTGCAAAATTCGAGGACAAATTTTCTTTTAATGGGGTAATGATGTAACACCCAGAAAAAATAAATAAATAGATAAACATATGGATAAGATCAAAGAGTGGACAGCTATGAGTGGATAAGGTTGTGGATAAGATCAAAAGGGACATACATGGAAATTCCTTCCACCGCAACTCCTATAAGAAGGGCCCTCCCCCTTGGATAGCCACTTTCCTCTCCAATTTCCCCTTACCATCAATAATGCTGCTGTAGAATCTCTCCCTTGTGCCATCCAGGAGCATAGTAATAAGTTCTTCTTCGTTTCTGCACTCCATTTGATTTTCAACGTCATTCTCTTACATTTTCTCCAACCGAATTGCCTCGTAGGTGGAGAACGACAAGGGGAGGACGACTACCGGCGACCGGAAGGGTTTCAAGCTAGAATCAACTACGAAAAGAGATGGGTGAATTTGAAATCCCTTTGCATAACGTAAATAGCATTATGGTAGAATTAGGGCTGTTCATCTTGAAATGTGTTCTTGATTGATGAAAAGTAATGAAAAAAGAATGGATTGATTGTATTCTTGTGTTTGATCCCCGATTTGTGATTCCCTATGACTATGAATGCGTTTTGTATCATCCCTCTATGTTTAGATGATTGTTTGTAAGCTATGATTGTATTTTGGATTTAAAATTGCTGAAAGTTCGATTCTGTTTGATTCTGTTTTCACGACGACCGGTCGACCGATTTAAAAATATCGGTCGATCGGTGATATGGAAATCGGTCAACCGATCAGTAGAGACCGGTCGACCGATCACCCCTTCTGAGTCATTTCTTAGGTCAGTCGATCGGCTGACCGAAGCCCACTGTACAGACCGAGCACTATCGGTCGATCGATCTAGAAATATCGGTTAACCAGTGCCCTGGAGTTAGTCGATCGAGACTACTTGAATGTACTCTAACACCATCGGTCGACCGATCCAGAAATATCGGTCGACCGGTGCCCAGAAGTCGGTCGATCGATCAGTGAGGATCGGTCGATCGAACCTTAAGCAGATTTCATTTTAGTTTGTTGTTTGATCTATATCCTTTCCATGATTATGATATGCTACTCCCTACTGATTGAATTATTATATGAATGAATCATTTGTCTTGTGATTGATCTGTCCAGTGATCCAATCCTCTTATAGAATGAAAGAAAGATGAAATGATAAAGATATTAAAGTAAGAAAGATGAAAGGATAAAGGGAGGGTGGTCAGCCCATGCTAAGTGCTTATAGTGAAGGGTCGCTTCCTTAGCCATGACTTGATCACCCATAGACTGCACAAGATTATATTATTTTGCTTGGCGTAAAACACCCAAAAGTTAAAGGCACCTAAAGTCATGTAATGCTAAGAAAGAAGTACATGGATAAAGAGTGTGTACAAATGACATGAGCATGATGATGATAAGTGAAGCATGATTATTAATCCAGCATGATTACTGTAACTTCTCATGATTATATGATACATGATCTCTTTCCTTTTTTACCCATTGATATCTCAAATTGAATGATCTTATATTCTCTATATGATCTTGATATAAGTGATTACTGATTCTGACTATTGCTATTTATTGTTATGCACTGAGTACTATATGGATTCCCACTAAGCTGTATAGCTTACGGTAGGACCTCCTCCCCTGTGTTGATTTTCACAAGGTCAGGTCAGTGATGGTATCGAGATCGTGTACCGCGACCAGCTCGAACGATAATAAAGCACATGAACTGACAGAGGACCTAGTTATCATTTTCCTTATTTTCCACATTTATGAACTTGGATGTAATTCATATGTGATTCCTATTATGAAAATTTTGTAGTATTTTGAGACTTCCGCTATTTGATATTCTATTTTCCTATGTATCTTCTATTGATGACATGTCACTGCTTTAATGGAGTTTTGGGTCAATCTTTAGACAAGTTATAGTGTTTTCGTAGCGTCTTCAGAGATCCTCGCCACGTGGCGTTGGTCAATTTGATGACGTTACAATTGGTATATATTCCTTTATCAAATAAAAAATAGGATAAAAGCCAAATGAAACATCTAAAAGATAAAATGTTTAATGGAGAAGAAGTCAATATTCATTAATTTAGCGAAAGATAACATTAATCAATGTAATAACTTAATTAATAATGTATCAATTATATATTGATAAGATAATATTTAGCGTACCAATTAATAAGTACCAATGATCTGATAAATTAATAGTTAATCATCTCTCCGATAAATTATCAATTTAATTCAAAATCAATTATTAATTCGATAACAATTTTATTCCATATATAAAATTATTTGCATAGTTTCAATTAGAGAGCTCTAGATGATTTATTAAGAGAGCATCATTCTGCTTTCATTCAACGATGACCAATTGAGGACTCAATATGAGACAAACAATATCAATTAATAGTGGGTTCATTTGTACAATTTTTATTTTTATTTTTATTTTCATTTTTCCCTCTTGTGAGTGAGATTGTGAGAGAAATTGCAAACAAAGAGAGTTTGATAGTAATTTTATATTGCGGAAGCTCTTGAGTGAAAAGAGGTTCATTGCCTCTTAATCGAAGAAGAAGACGGTGAAATTGTGAATTGATTTTTTTTCTAATCCTAATTTGAACAAAAGAATGTTTTAGTGAAATCTCTAACGATTTTAAGATCGAAAAAGCAAAACAAAAATATAGACAAGGTAGTCAACAAGTTCCTTTATTTTGTGTTTCCATTATTACCTCTTTGCAAAATAGGAGCAAAATTATAGGATGATTTTTTTAATATATCATAATTGACCATTCAAATTGTCCCCTAATAAAAATAATGGTAGGAATTATGAGTCCGTCTTTTATTCAGTTTATAAGTCATATTTTATTTGTTATTTATTGATATAATGGTTTAAAATATTTTAATATGTTTATATGAAATTATATAACTTTGTTTTATAGATGTAAAATTCGAGTATTAAGTTTTATATTTTAGTTATAATATTAAATGTATTTACTGTATATAATTCGTTTATATTAATATTTATTTTGTCATCTATCTTTTAAAAATATTATTGTACGTAAAATATGGATCCTAAGAACTGATCCCAAATATTGAATGCGTTAAAATTATGGAGAAATATAGTTTAGAATTAGTTTATTTTCCCAAATATCAGTAAAAGAAATCAAAAGTCTAAGTAACTTATGTATGGTGAGTCACATACGACTAGGAAGGACGAACTGACGCCGAGTCCATCTCCATGAATCGAAGGGAGGAGCAATCGATGCATTGTCCCCCGCAAAGACAACTCAAGTCGCAATCAAACTTCCTTTCCACGATTTCTTCATTGTAACGCATGCAGGGATTTTTGAGCAAGTAATTTGCCCAAAATAAATTAAAAACAATATATATATATATATATATATATATATTATATGAGAAATATTAGCCTACTACCACACCTTTGTTTTAGCACTGTATACTCCTACTTTCGGATTCGTCCATGTGAGATGGAAGGTCAAAATATGTGTGCGCCGGTTTAGAGCATGAGATGGAGGCGGTTCGATGAGATTTATTGATTTGAGAAGAGGGCGATAGTTCGGTGGCGAGCGAAGTGCGACGGTGAGCGGCAGGCGGAGGGCGAAGGGTGGCGCGCTATGGATAGAGGGTGACCGATCTGCGAAGGAGGGCAGAGGGCGAAGGTTTTGCGAATATGAGAAGGAGGGTGAAGTTCGATGGCGGGTGAAACATGATGAGTTTGAGATTATAGCTCTCAATATATGAGATTATAAATCAGGGAAGGAGGACTCGTTGGTTAGGAACTTGATCATATCGTCCACTCGGTGCGCAGCGAAAGGGACACCGGGGACGCGAGGTGCTTGAAGGGGAGACCGGAGAGGTGAGATGCTTGGAGCTTGCGTTGTCATTGCTAGAGGGTGAGGGGTTTGGAAGGGGCGCTTTGTCGGCGTCGACCACATCCTTGCGTGCCTCATAGTCAATGAGGGAGGGCCGAAGAGAGGAGAAGGGAGGTCAACGATGACCTGTTGAGGATTGAAGGCACAGACGACCCGCTCACCGCCACGCTGTCAAAATCGCCCACACGCTTGAACTGCTTGCATGCTCGAACCGCACTCTTGAATCATCGTGCATACATATGATCTATCAATCTCAAATCGAATAGCTCTTGATGCAGAGACATAGATGCTACGGCTAAAGTGTGATAGCACACTAATATATATATATATATATATATGAATGAATGAATGGTTTTTTTTTCTATATATAAGCTCATGCGAATGAAAACCAAAGTTAAGTGAAAAGGAGTGCTACAAAGAACATAAAGAGGTGCATGTGGGACCAGACTCTTAATTTCTGTCTTCTTGCGTCCTCATTGCGACAAAAATGTTTTTCACCAAGCCACATCGCGGTAGATGGTCTCAACTCGTACGCAACAAACAAACAAACAAACAAAGTTATTACTATCTGTTGGGTGTGTGGATCGCAATCGCATACATACAAAGTAACGTGCCCATTAAATTTAGGACTTGAATTTATACACTTTGAATATACTCGTGCTATTTTTTGTCCTATCCATCCACGAAAGCTAGTATGTCACCCAATGCGGATGTTATATTAACACCCCGACTTTTTTAAAAAATAAAAACTAATCTTTATAATTAAAATAAATTCAAAATTTAGAATTTTTTAAAGAAAAATAAACTTTGAAAAAAAAAAATAAAAGACAATTAGAGGGAGGATAAAAGAAGAAGAAAAGATAAGATAAAAAAAAGTTTATTAGATAAGAGGTAGGAAAAGAGGATTCCTAATTAGATTATGAATTGAAATTATAATGTGATTAAGAATTCAAAATATAAGTTTAGAGTATAAAAGACTCTTAATGAGAATTAAAATAAAAGTTTCATGTTAAAAATATCTAAAAAATAAAATACTATTATTTTATTTCAAAAATTAAATATAAGAATATTATTTATTTATTTATTTATTTCTAAAAATCAGGAATGATTATATTAGAAGAGATAAAATAAAAAAAATATAGTTAGAAAATGATTAGGGATAAAGAAGTTGTTAAGCTTGATACTTAAGCCTTTAGAATGAGCAATATAATTAATTTTATATTCTTAACACTACTTTTTACGTGGGTTGCTGACAATTTTGATCTAGTTTATCCCACCATGTGGACAACAAAGGGAGAAAATTTGTTTTAATAAAAGCTTAATGAGGTTTGAACTCAGAACCTCAAGCTTGTGCTGATCATTTTTTCTAAAATCTTAAGTCTTTAAGAATAGTAACATCATTGATTTAATATTCTTAAGTTGAAATTAGGAGTTTTAAGGATAAAAATATTTAAAAAATAAAATATTATTTTAATTCCAAAAATAAAGGGATGATATTATTAATTAATTATTTATTTAAATATGAGAATTTGTGGAAAATAAAAGAGGAATTAAGGATAGGAGGTATGAATATGATTCTTAATTAGATTAGCATTTGTGAGATTTTTCCCTATAAATAAGATCCCAAAGGATCTCCTCCAACACATCTTTCTCTCATTTACATTGTCTTCTTTTCTCCATGTGCGTGCGTGAGAGTTCCGACCTGCCATCTAATCTTATATTTATCCTCTTTCCAAGGACCTCGGCCTCGTGGTTAGTCATCGCCGGATCTCGTAAAAAACACACCTAAAATCTCGAGTTTCAAATAGTTTGAAACAGATAAGGTACGTAAGATTTCAAATTCACTTTTGGACGTAATTTCTTAATGAAATAGATAAGAAGATGGATGAATTAAGATTGTGATATGTTCTCTTATGTCCCGTGAATAATTTCATATAGTTTTTATGCCAAGAGAAGTACTATACCAAAAGTTATAATAGGTCAAAATTTACGAAAAATCACGTGAGTTAAGCTTTGTCAGAACCTGGCCCGAGTTGCTTCAAACTCAGCTCAAGTTCTACAATATTTTTCTGATGCATTTTTATCAACACCGAATTCGACTCGAATTTGATGTAAACTCGGCCTGATTTTCATGTAACCCGACCCAAGTTACATTCTAGAGTATGAATATATGTTTTCAGATTTCAACCTGCAACTCGGCCCGAGTTCCGAAGTAAGAAAGGGAATGTTCGGGCATTTCATCCGACGTTTGGTCATGGTGACTCGGCCCGATTTCAGAAAACCCGACCCGACTTTCCATATTAGAGAAGTAGCAATAAGAAATAGGAGCGGACCAAGCTTTTTATGCTGACCCGAGTTCCAAGGCAACTCGGCCTGAATTTTAGGGTACCCGGCCTAGATTCATAGATTAGAGGAGAAGTTATTTTTTTTTCAATTATTATGATGTGCAATGACTATTCTACCATTGTATTAATAATGATAATAACGAATAGTAAGGATGTTAATAAAGTAAACTAAAATGGGGCATCTTGGAACTCATTGTCACCTAATCAAATCGTATAGAAAAAGTGAAGGTGGATATTAATAGTCCCACCATCCTAATCATTATTGTGGATAAATAAAACTTTCACACCCGTGGTTGCCCTACTTTTGGTCATGGTTTGACCCACCTTGACCCTACATGAAGTGTCATAAATGTTCATAATAAAAGAAGTCAAACTCATATTAGGACAACATATATAAATGTCATAGGAATGTGTTAAAATAAAAGATGTAGTGAAAATAACATAAATGAAAGAAAAGAATAGAAAAAAAAGAACAGAAATAAAAGAATAGAAGTGTTTTCTCATACTAAAAGCTTGTCTATTTTTATTAAGTCTTCTTATATATTTTATATTATCTTATGTACTAAATATTTTATATTATCTTATGTACTAAATATTTTATATTCATGAATATTTTATGTCCCTGTGTTTGAATTCATTCTAAACCGGCAAGGATGGAGGCGTGTGCATCTAGTCATGTTCGTGGAGATGCAGTTGCATATGAGATAGATATTTGGTTTACATTATTTTATTTTTATTTTAGTTGCTACTCGAATGTAATAAAATGGATAGGAGGATCATTTAGAAAAAAAATTATCTTCCGCACTCTTATATGATTGATTAATGATAATTAATTATTAGTTTATTTTATTATTTTTTTATAGATTATGTAAAGGTCCAATGGATAAAAATGAATAGTAGATAAAACCGGATCAAATAAACTCAAATGTCACGGGTAAGAGGGTGAAATTTGTGGGCGTTATAGTATAAAAATAAAATTTATAAATATAAGTATACATATTATTTATATTTAAAATAAATATGAAAATTAAAACTTTCAAAATAAATGTAATGGTACGTAAAAATAGCATTTATTATTAAATGTAATATTACGTCACATGACATAAAACAAAGTTCCTTAAATTTAGTTTATTGAATCTAATGGTACCTAACAATATATTATGTCGGGTTATAATTTCTTATTTTAGTTGGTTTCTTAGAATATAAAAAGTTATCTAATAAACCAAAATAATTTACAATTTACAATTTTAAATAGAATATAAGAAGGGGACGTGGAATTTTGTGTACTTTTACATATGATTTTTAAATTTTCATACATACATTAATAATATGAATACTAAGTGATTAAATGACGTAACAAATTAATGACATGTTGAGATAAAAGAAATTTTAAAAATATGAATTTAATCACATAAAAGATATAATGTGTCAGGGGTTTCAATAAATATAAGAAAATATGGATATAGTTTAACCTATACCTAGGGTTGGTGGTAGGTTACTAGGTTATAATGTGTCTATCTTAATTTAGATTTTAAGATCTTGTAATTTTACTGTTTAAAATGTTAAATTCTCTTAAAATCTTAGTAAAAAAAATCTTCTAATACTCATATTCTTAAGTTGTCCAAAAAAAATTTGCCTTTGTGAACGGATTAGGAAGCTAAATCCTTCTAATTCTGGGATTTAAGATATCATTAATTATTTGGCACAACAATTTGAGCAAGTAACAAAAGGAAGTTAATGCTTGGGACTACGTAGCGGTAGCAGTACAGCAATTGGAAAGATGCACAATATTTATTTTTGCACATTAAATAATACATCAGCAGTATCCACTTCGTACATTTTATGTACAAAGTGGTCTCTACGTACGACGTCGACGTACGTCGTCACAGAGTCCTCCTCGCCGTCGATGACGTTGTCGAAAGCTTGCAGGATCCCCACGAAACGTTCAATCCGATTCGCCCAACTGTTACGGCGCCCCTTCCGAAATTTCAAAACAGTTCCCGATATTTACTGCCGTCCCAAATTAATTGCAAGAAAAATATCTCATCGTTTTTGCACCACCGCCACTACAATACAGCAGCTCGACACGTGCCCCCTGCATTTATCAGCCATTATTATCATTTTTTTAGCATTTATATTTTCTTCTATCCTCTTGAATTCTTCAACCCCCTGATGCAGTTGGATATTTTAGTATCTTTCTTATTAATAATAATTTTAGAAATTTAAAATTAAAATGACTTCTATTTGGTTATAATTTTTATTTCATGATATATATATATATATATTCATACTTAGAGTCTTAGACCATCGATATCAAGAGAGACTAATTCGAAGTTAAAATAAAAAGCGAAACAATATTCCTCAGACTAAGTGATTATTTCAAAAATTAAACATAGAAGACGATTATTGTATTATCTTTTCACATTACATAATAATCTACATTACTTAACAATTGCTATATATTAAATTATTTGTAACGTGCATTACCTTTGTTTACTACGTACGAATAATCTTTTCAGCAATTTAAATGACACTATATAATTTTTACTAAAATACCATTTATCATCAATATTAAATTAAATATTATATATTCCATATAAAACTCAAATAAAAATCATAAAATTAATAAATTAAATAAATACAATTGCTAATATTTCATATCTTTAAAATGAAAATAATGATAATGAATATATATAATATTTAAAATAATAACTAATAATAATATGCAATTCATGTGAATAACAATAATAAAATATTTTTTAAATAAATTAATATTATTAATTATGATAATAATGATAGTAATAATATTATTTGCTGTTGTTATATGAATTTTGATATTATTTTTTTATGTTTTATTTGTATAAAATTGAAAAGTGCAAGAGTGGAAAGAAAAAAAATAGATTATTGCTTGGATGACAATCTAGATGGACATCCCCTTCTAGTTAATGTGGATTGTCACTTCATAGACAATTTACATTGCAATACGATATAGATTACTTACAAATTAAAACAAAGTAAACACGGTAATATGATGGACCAAGATAATTTAACTTCATATTATCAGTAATGTAGAAAGATTACTTATAAGGAAACACCCCCTTAGTGCTACTAAGACTATGTTTGGCAATACCAAAATTAACGTTTTAACTAACGTTTAGCGATTTAACCGTTAATTCTTTTATTTGGTAAATGACAAAAATAAATACCGTTTAACGTTTCATACGAAAATATTGAAAAACTACTTCTAATAACGTTTAGCGATTAGAGGTTAGCAGTTCATATATTTTTTTCAATTTTACCCTTATTCAAATGCATTATTTCTTTATCAACTTATCTTATTATTTCTCATTTTCATTTTATCACCATTTGACTATATTTCATTTTATATTCATGCTTCATTAATTACAAATTATTTATATATTAGTAATGAATACACATTAATTTAATAAATAATATTTTTATATCATGGGTACACTATATATAATTTATTGTCAATATAAATTTCTTTATATTTTAACAAAAAAATAATTATGAAATTTTTTTATTTAATTGAGATATAAATAATTTATTTATTGTATTGTAATAGAATTTGTATAATACTTAAATTGTATAATTTATCATATGTCTAATTATATCATTTATATTCATGAGCTAATTCTATCGTTAGATTTATAAAATACTTATTTGTTAGAATTTCTAACCGTTAAGATCATCTACTATCCGCTAATTAAAGTGTTATTCACTATTAAATTTTTATTCACTTATCAAATCGTTAATAATGTGAAACAAAACCTTGGACATAATTCTACTAATCAACATATTTGATCATCGGACTCGCTGTCTAGGTATCCCTATCCGTTCCGTTTATGTCTCTCTCCGCCGTTTTATTCCCTGCCTTCACCTTGTCGGAAATGAATCCAATATTTTTGTTCCTTCCTTCTAGATCTGTGCCGATTGATGATTCAATTATTGGTACGTGCTGTCCATCTGTAAGTAGACAAAAGAAAAAAAAATAAAGAATTATACATCATCCTCCTATTAAACCTCTCTAATAATTATTATTCATATAATTAAGAAAAGATTAATGAAAGATATAATTAACAAACTCTGAAAGAAAAATAAAACATACTCGACAGTTTGGAAGCTTCCCACTGATTTGTGGATTTTCACGTGGGGCTATCGTGGGTCACTTTTTTTAACGGTAATGATGAAGCAAAATTATAGCTTAATATTATTAGCCCATAATTATAGTGCACGCCAAAGCTTGAGGAAGAGGACGAATATAGCAAATAGTTTTGTATTCCCCCTTTTTAATTTAATATATTTTTTTTTTCTTATCGGCACAAAGTTACGTTGTGTGTGTAGCTTCGTTTGTGACTTTAATTAACATAAAATACTAATGGATTTTTATTTACCATCCAGACACCAAAAATTGCGCAGCGAAATCTCTCAATTCACGCTTCCACCAACTCCAATGTGTTCATCGAGTACATTTGCTTGCAAACGCATAAAAAGTTGCGTACTTATCTCACGTAGTCAACATCTTATTTATTTTTTTCATCGTTTTAAATCTTTTTCTAAAAAAATATATATTACAAAGTTACACATCGCATTCTTAGCTGAGAAAACTATGACAAAAAGTAGGTCGAGAATGATATTTGGTGCATTTCTAGATTCAGATAAATATTAATATTGAATTCATATATATATATATATATTATATAAACACAAATAAATAATTATACATAAAAAATAAAAGCGAAAAAGGAAAGAAATTGGAAAGAGGAGAAGAAAGTGCTAAAAACTTGCCATCTTTGAGGGTACGTAGTGGGACAGGGATTGACCACAGTCACAGTCAGGTGATGAAGAAGAAGAAGGGGGGGCAGGCATCCTCTTCCAACGGTTCGAAACGCCTCCTCTCTTCTCCACTCCTCTCCCTCTTCTTCCCTTCTCTGCTCCTTGCTCGTTTCTTGGCGGTGCCGAAGACTACTTGAGAAGGTCCTGCAAGCGGGGGATCGCAGTGCTCGCTGTCATCTGGATTCTGATCGTTTCAGGCGGGCGCGTTGGCGTTCCTTTTTTTTTTTTTTGGCTTTCCTTCCGTCCATCTTCTGCTTCCGTTACTTCTCATCGGGTAGAAGAGAGAGGTAATTTTGGTGCCTTTTTAGCCTGCCCACGACGAACACGCAGGGACAAAGGGCTTACAGTGCAGGCCGCAAAGAGCTGCAGCTGTTGCTGGTGGTGCTCACGTTTGGATCAGGTGATTCTACCTCCACCGGCATTTTTTTTCATGATTTCTTGGAGTGTCTGTCAGCTTGTGCATTTTCTTTTCGAACAAACTGATAAGCGCAAAGAAAGGTAAACAGAGAAAGAAAAAAAAATCTTTTTTTCTGCTGTTTGGTAGAAATTGAGTTCTTTCTGCGAATTATTCCAATTAATTTGTATGGATTCTATGCGTGGAATAAAAGTGCTCAAATTGCTTCTTGGTTCTCGATCGACAGTGGAAAGAACGCCAGAAAGGAGTCATCTTTGCTGCAGAATTTTTTGGGTGAAGTAGAAAAACAGCATCTTACAAAGTGGTCTCCGTTGCCAGCGCAGGCTTCAGTTGCTTCTTGGGGTGCATTCGTCCCCAGGATCAAGAATGGAAATCGGGAAGTGGAATGCATTTGGTTGTGTGTCCATCATGTGTTTGAGCTTTGGTTAGAATGGTGTATTTGTTATCATGACCAAGGCTGTGCAAAGAAATAATTCCCATAAAGATGACAGTTTTATCAATATCAGCAGTCATTTCGGGGATGAGGGCGGCGCGGCCATTGGAGAGCACCTCCGCAGCCATGTACACCTTACCAACTGCATACACCTAAAGAACCACATCCATCTTCACAGCCCCAACATGGCCGAGAGGTCCCTCATGAGGGATCTCATTGTACTCCAGCGATCACGATCTCTGAGAGACCCTTCCACCAGCCCTCCCTCTTGGATCTCCCCTTCTATTGTCGGAGGTTTCGCCAAGAGAGCTATAAATGATTGCTCGGTGCACAGTGGAAGAAGATCCCTCGGCGTAGATCGGAGAAAGGAGGTAGGGCGGTTGTCTGCAAGCTCGCCAGCTGTTGGAAGTACGGCGGCATCAAAGGTTGCTGCTACGGGAGCAGGCAGTAACTGCGACGCAGAGCAAAGATGTAGATATGCCGAGTGCAGTAGAGAGGAAGAAACCAGTACGAAAGGTCCTGAGCTCGTCATGCCAGAGAGCAGGAGACAGTCTAAAGATTCATCAGGCAACGCGCCGGTAAAAGGTAGGAAGCTCGGAAAGAGTGTTCATGGCCAAGTTGGTCGCCCAAGGACACTCTTGGAGCAATTAGAGGAAGTCACTAATCATTTAGACTATGCTAGTAAGAAGCAGTCTCCCCTTTTCCATCAAGAAAGGTCTTCTGGGGAGCCAAATCAAGGGCCAAAGGAGAATATTAATGGCAACTTTAATGGGAGAAATAGAGCAAAGAAGAGCAGAATGAAGAATGCAAGGCGAACTTGTGGCTCTACTGATCTGAGAGCTACTCATGCTCACAGAAGTCTGGCAGCTGCTTCAGATTTGATAGCCGGAGGTCATGATGGTCAGGAGTACACTGGTGATGGACAAGATAACACCGAACTGCTTGCTTCAGGGGATCCAAGCAATGTGTGCGGCATCCCTTGGAATTGGTCACGGATTCATCAGCGAGGTAAAACATTTCTTGATAAGGCAGGCAAGAGTTTGTCCTGTTCAATTTCAGATTCTGGACTGAGGGAGACTGAGGTTCCTATCTTACAGACGGAAGGTGACACTTTAAATGAGGCTGTCATATTGAATAAATTAACCCCTTCTACAAGCTCAGACTCTGAAGTGTTACCATTGCTGAATGAGGCATCTGGATCTCGAGAAAGTGATGCCA
The DNA here is from genome assembly GCA_030549335.1 of Pontederia crassipes. Taxonomy (NCBI): domain Eukaryota; kingdom Viridiplantae; phylum Streptophyta; class Magnoliopsida; order Commelinales; family Pontederiaceae; genus Pontederia; species Pontederia crassipes. Next base: position 27,818,257 of record CM060191.1, read on the forward strand.
ACCACTTCTTCTCATGGGATTATTCCGGAGAACTTGGTGTTTTCACCAATCAAAACTTGAGGCATGGAATAGATTCCGACCCTGCATCTGAAGCAAGAACAGGAGATCATCGAAGATATAGAGTGTGTAACCATGGCAGACACAGAAGCTTGACACAGAAATACATGCCCAAAACATTTAAAGATCTGGTAGGACAAAATTTTGTTGTTCAAGCTCTAACAAATGCAGTATCAAGAAATAAAGTTGGGCTGATTTACATCTTCTATGGACCTCATGGAACAGGGAAGACATCTTGTGCTTGCGTATTTGCCAAGGCTTTAAACTGCCAATCTGCAGAGCATCCTAGACTTTGTGATATCTGTAATTCGTGTATCGCACATAATCTAGGCAGAAGTAAAGATGTGCTAGAATTGGGACCACTTGGTAACTTTGATTTTGACAGGATTACAGATGCTTTCGAGGATTTTATGTCATCTCCACGGTCATCTCAGTATAGGGTAGTCATCATTGATGACTGTGATACCATACCCCAAAATTTATGGGGTGCAATCTCGAAGGCCATTGACAGAGCACCCAGACATGTGGTTTTTGTCCTCATCAGTTCAAGTCTTGAGCATTTCCCTCATATGATCATATCTAGATGCCAGAAATTCTTCTTCCCAAAATTGAAAGATTCAGATATAATATCTACCTTACAGTGGATTTCAACCAGTGAAGGGCTGGAAATTGACAGGAATGCATTGAAACTTATAGCAACGAGATCTGATGGATCCCTAAGAGATGCTGAGATGACTCTTGATCAGCTAAGTTTGCTAGGGCAGAGAGTCTCTCTGTTGCTCGTGCAAGAACTTGTACGTATATATTTGGCATCTTATGGACTGACTATGTTGACTTAATGTTTAGCTTTATTGATTTTTAGCTTCTGAAATACTAATGAAATATATTGATCGGTAATTTAGTTATTATTTACTTTCATAATGTTATGTTATCATGTTTTTGAAACATCTAATATCAAATCATGAAGGTGAATGATGTTTTTATCTAATCGATTATGATAGTTGGATGTTAGAAATAGATGTAATACAAAAAATTATAGTAACATCATTGTTCTTTAGGTTTTGTTCATGGTCTCATGTTATATAACTTTCTTTTGTAAATTCTGATATTTTTTATTCGAGTAACAGTAAAATATTGCTGTTCAGTTTCTCGTTAAACTGCGACTTAAGGCATTGGAAAATCCAAGATCATCAAATAAGTTTAGTGCTGTACATACAACCTTTTAGTTGTTTTCAAGAATAAAATGTGTTATCATTCCATTAAGTTGAAGACAAAATCTCCTTCTAAAATTCAGGCTATATTTTGGTATACAAGAATTCTTGATATTACTTTGCAATATTCCCAGGTTGGTTTGGTTTCAGATGAGAAACTGGTGGATCTACTCGATTTGGCATTATCTGCTGACACTGTAAATACAGTAAAGTGTTTAAGAGATATTATGGAAACTGGAGTAGAACCTTTAGCTTTAATGTCACAACTTGCAACTGTGATCACTGATATTCTTGCTGGTAGCTATGTGTTTACACAAGAGAGAGTACGTAGGAAATTTTTCCGCCGACCGACCTGTGAGTGCAACAAGTCATTTGGCCATTCTTCAGTGTTGTTATCTCATTATAAAAGAAAAATCATTATATTTTTACTTGTCAATTTCAGTGTCCAAGGCAGACATGGAGAAATTACGTCAAGCTTTGAAGACGCTTTCTGAAGCTGAAAAGCAGTTGAGGGTATCAAATGACAAATTAACATGGCTTACAGCTGCTCTCCTTCAACTTGCACCAGATCAACAATATGTTCTGCCTAATTCTTCAACTGATAGAAGTTTCAGTCATAGCCCAATCATGCCAAACAATAACAGGAGAGGCGTACCTAGGAGTCCAACCACTGAACAGAATGAGATGCACATTAGTAACAGTAACTTGCCAGGATGGATTGGTATAGGGAACAACAATAAAACTGGTAATGACACATTTCATATTGTTATGCTGGGCCAACAGGTGGTTAATAATCATCTCGGTATGAAGGGTCATGGTGAACTCATTCCAAGTAACATTTTTCTGTCAACAGAAACCGATAAAGCAAGTGAAGGACATATTGGTGGCAGAGGTCACACAAGTATTCAAAAAATATGGCAAGCAGTACTTGAGAAGATTCAGTCAGATGCATTGAGACAATTTTTGTACACTGAAGGAAAACTACACTCAGTTAACCTTGGTGCTGGTAAGTTCTTTGATCCATTTGGCATTGCTCATTAATTCACAAGTATTCTTTGCCCATGAAAGAAGAAAGCAACTTGTAGATAAAGTCAATGGGGGTGAGTACATTAGTTTCAATATGTGTTGTGCTATGCAATATTTATTGTTCCACTTATTCTTTCACCTCCATATAAATTAAATGCCGTGTTTAGATCATGATTACTCTAACTTGTGTTTATTTCACAGCTCCGACAGTCCGACTAGTGTTAAGCTCAAATGCAAGTAAATCCAGAGCTGAAAAGTTCAGGGTACAAATCTTACAGGCTTTTGAATCTGTGATAGGTTCTGCTGTAATACTTGAAATCAGATGTGAATCAAGGAACAATATTGGAAATGATGTTTACGATGATCCTGTTTTGCCAACTTCTGAAAATGTTACTTTAATGATGATGAAGGAACAATCTACTGATAATCAGGGATTCATCCATTCAAGCACCCAGAATTTCCGAAGAAATGTTGCAAGAGAAAATAGTACTCAGGAAATTAACTCTAGGAATGCTAGATGGTTACATTCTGTTCCCCATATTATTACAGAAGGTGATATCATTGAAACAGGTATTTTACCTGAAGAATATGAGCAACTACATCAGATTAACAAGAATATCATGCCAAAGGAGAAAGTATCAGGTGGTGCGTGGGTAGAGGAAGCCTCTTCTTCACAGCATCAGCATAAAACAACTCCTCTCTCAGCGATGAATGTTAGTGAAAAACAGAAAGAAAGAAAAAGTTTAGTAAGAGGTAAAGTATCCCTTGCACATGTCATTCAACAAGCAGAAGGCTGTTCCCTGCGAGGTGGATGGTCCAGGCACAAAGCAATCTCGATAGCTGAGAAGCTGGAACAAGAGAATTTGTAAGTGATGGAAAGGGCGTTCCACATGCTGTTTCCTTTGTCATTCTGTCTTCACGAAGTATAAATAACTAGATATTTAGTTGGTTTCACTTCATCGCTTTGTGCTTGATAGTTCTCTTGTTTTTTCACAGGAGACTAGAACCCAGATCAAGAAGTTTGTTATGTTGGAAGGCATCCAAGAGAACTCGCGCAAAGGTATTTCTTCGTCTATTATGGTTGCAGCTTCATGCATTGTAGTTTTGAAACGCCCTTAAGAAAAAGAAGTGATTTTATCTTGGAGTAAGTAAATAACGATGTTGTTTCATTAAATTGCATCATGTAAATTAATATGAACTGAAGCGGGAAAAATAATGGAATTGGTCCTTTTTGCAAGCTAGAGGTAGGGAACTAGTTGGTCAAGTGTAAAATATTGAAATAAACTATTTTAATCCTTTACTATATATGGACATTGGAAATGGATAAATAGCAAATGTTCTGTAAGTAAATGCAACTGAAGATTGTATGTTCAACCAAAAAAATTGTATTAGCTTGACTAGCACTGTACAAAAAACATTGGTTATCTGCATTTATTTCCTCCGATGAGAGTATATCAGTATATGTCAATAAGAGTAACAAAACATAACCTTTCAAAACAAGAGATAAATAAGCAAGAAATTATTGTGTTAACTTTGGATTTATCCTGCATTTAGAAAGAATCTTCCATACACAATTTGACTTAATGTATCGTTTGCCAAGTTTCTCATAATTCCTGGGTTCTCTACAGCTATTGAAGCTACGAACAGGGTCGAGAAGACCCCGCACACTTCTGAAGCTTGTGGCATGTGGGAGATGCCTGTCTGTAAGATCCCCTCGGTAAGCCACTGATTGAGATGAATTATGGATCCCTACATTTTCCTTGCAGATTGCCGCATTGATCTGTTCCTTGTTAAAATGTAACGTACAAAATACTAAGAATGATGCAATAAAGCTACGATCTATTCTTTCCAAGTGAAGGTTTCCCATATTGGCATCTCACATTGTTTCAAGAAGACTTATTCTAGCAGGCCAGTTAAGTTATCCTCGAAATTTCATTTTTATTGTAATATTTAGTAAGGATTCCTTTATTCTATTATATCTTAGCATTTTTTTTAATTTTACCCTAATATATTATAAACTAAGTTGGGATGTTTGTGAAGAAACCTTACTAAAATATAGCAAATATTAAATCAGGATGCCACTGATGCTCTAATCTCATTAAAGAAAAAAAAACATAATAGAAAATTCTTTGTAGGAGTAGACATCCGAATTTAGGTTAAAAATTTATTCATTATCTGATTTAAAGTTTTCAGTTAGATTCGGTTACTTCACCAAAAAAGGTTTGATTTGGTTAATTTACTGAATTATCCTAGGAGAAAATAATATTTCTTTATAAAAGTTTTTTTTATCTTTTGAGGTTTAAAATACATAATAAAATGAAGTATATGTCAAATTGAAAGTTCATATCAAACTTGAACATAAATCAATTATAGCATTTAGTCTATGGATGCACATAAAAAATATTTAGATATAGACCATGTAAAAAAAAATAAAACAAATGCTAAAGAGTGAAGAATATCATATATAATCTTATTTACAACACAATAAGAATCAAATAAAAAAATAGAGATGCGTTGATGAAAAACAGTGCAAAAATGCATCAAGAAACATATATAATTTATGAACCTTACTATGAAAACATACATAATAAAAACTATTTTCAATTTTGGTTAATTCATCGAACTAAACCAATCGAATTCTATTAATGAAATAGTTATCCGTTAATCGAATCTAAACTAAATTGAATAATTTCGTTAGATTAAATGAATAATGGACTGATCAGTTAGGCGGTTCGATTAGTCCAATAATATTGCTAAACCCTGTTCTTTCTGCAACGTCAAACACCAAAATAGAGAGAGAGAGAGAGAGTACAAGCACAACAGCCATCGAGCAGACTTTGATATGTCATATGACTGCTGCAAAAATAACAACCTCATGTATTTCTTTGAGACTTTGAAGCTATTATACAATAAATCCCTGCCCTGTTCTTTGGAGGGAGCAATCCCCACTCTTTTGAGCTTGAGGTGCTTTGCAATGTCCTCCAAGCGAGCAAACAAATCGACCTCACAAAAATCCACAGTAGACGATATCAATTACATATCTTTAACTGTTTTGCTTGGACAGGTCACTTGCTCATGGTTGTTGACAAGTAGAAGTTCCAGAAAACAGAGCAAGTAGACATGAAAGCAACTCGAGTAGATAGAGGAATCATGCTGGAAAACACAACAAAGAGATGAACATTAAAATTTATCCAAGCGCAAGAGTTATGAATGGGAATTTCAAACTTATTTGACATATTTATCAATGTAATTAAGTCAGATAATGCTAGTTAAACACTCCAGCCTTTTGGTTCAGATGAATGATAGATCCAATCTTATATGCTTTAAGGATTCGTGTATTTGATCAAAGTAAACTATGCATAAAAAGCATCAACTTGAATCCATACTCGGACTAATTGCAGATAGGCATGCAAGCATACAACACTTTTGCCATCAAACTTGTATTTTCTACCTCAAATTGAAGGGGTGCCAACAAAATTAATGGGAGAGAAACAACTTACGCGAAGTTTACAATGGTGACAGGAATCCAGAACCTGAAGCCTGCAACAGTATTGACCAGGATTCAGGATAAAGTTAATCCATAGGTCACCTGTTTCTACTGCGGACTGAAAGAACAGAGCAGGAAAGGAACAGATAAAAGCGAAGCAATCACCGTAAAGAAGTGTAGGAAGGGCATCCTTCTGGTACTTGGAAGGCAACTCTGCTAACTTCCCTAGCCAAAAGTTATTCCAGGCAAAGATAACGGCAATCACACATGGCCCAAGTACAATCTGATTCAGTAGAACCTGACAAGAAACCAATTTAATTCCAGAGTTCCAACTCGTTTGAGAAAAAGAAATGTAATCAAAGAATGATAAAAGAATGCTTTGTATTAGTGGTGATGAATTAGATAAGTTTACCTTCACTGAGGTAGTGATCAGAGTCGGCGTGGGCATACAGTGATCAAGTAACTGATACCAGGCGTGGGAGCCAGGGCCGTAAAGAAGAAACCCGTAGGACGCCATGCGCAGAGCACGAACCCAGTCATGGCCTGACACGATGGACGACAGCGACCCCTGCACGCGTGCATGCTGCTCAGAAATGCAAATACCATTTCGAATCGAAGCAAAGCAAGAAGCTTTGTTGTTCCCAGGGAAAAGAAGGGAAGTCAGCAATATCCACGACCTCCTCCTCGCTTTCGGCTGTTCCGCCGCGACGGCCGCGGGCGCTGAGCTGCGCGATGGTGTCGCCGGTGAGGGTGAGGGAGGCGGCGACGGCGGCCTGCTGCAGGGGGAAGTACTCCTGGAGCGACCACAACCACCCGTTCCGCTGCAGGTTGATGGACTCAGACGACGACGACTTCGGTTGGCGGGTGAGGCGGCGGCGGCGGCGCTCGTCGCTGCTGCCTCCCCCCGGCGGAAACTGCCACCAGAGGCCTCCCCCGTTGCCCAAAGCGCCCATTTTTTTTCTCCGTTCTTTTTTACTTTTTCTAGAAAGAAAAGGCGTGTCTGTGTGTGTGAGAGAGAGAGAGCGCAAATTTATTTCTCTTTTCTTGATGTGTTGCTTAAAATTTCCAAATTTACAGGACAAATTCCCATCACACAAAAATGTCGCATTATATTGGAATTTATCAGGAAAAGAACGAAAAAAAAATGTGCCTCTCTACTCTGCCATCAAGGACAATTACGCTCGTGGGTCACGGGGGTCGGTCGGAGGCATTGGACTTGTTCTTTAATAGCAACCAAAAAAAAGGCCAAAAAAAAAAAAAAATGGACCCGGTCAATTTTTAGAACATTTTTTAAAAGAAGAAATGTGGTGACAGTTATGTACCACATCAAGGATTCAAGGCCACGACTTAAAAATTAAAAGCGTCCAATTTAATTCTCGCTTTACGTGGACGTGAGTGAACACCTATACACAAATAATTCTCCCCCAAAAATATCAAGATCTTAATTTTGATTAAAAATTAGGTTAACTTATTTAATAAATATAATTATCTCTTTGAATTAAGACACCCCTAGCAAAAAAGAAAAAAAGAAGCAAAGATCCAACCTAAACAAAAATTATTTATTATAATTAAAATATCACCTTCACTTTTAAAGAATCTTTTATTATTTTACAATTTCTCTTTAGACCCTCATTAGTTGTAAGTTGTGCAATATTATTGATTAAATTATTTGGATATAGCAAAATGTGAACTGTTGTTAAGTTATTACTGCGTGAAGTTATTTTGATGAATTTAAATAGAAAATAAATTGGAATATCTTGAACTATACAACAACAACAACAACAAAGTCTTATCCTACTAGGTGGGGTCGGCTACATGGATCATACGACGCCATTCCGCTCTATTAGTAATCAAATCTTTCGGTATATTATTCACCAATAGATATTGCTTTATTAGTTCGCCAAGTGTCCGCCTTGGCCTTCCTCTCCCTCTTTTAATCGGACTCCAGATTATTTGATCTACTCTTCTTACTGACGCATCTAATGATTTTCTCTGAACATGACCAAATCATCTCAAACGATTCTCTACCATTTTCTCACTAATAGGAGCCACTCTGACTCGTTCATGTATATGGTCATTCCTAATCTTATCTAATCTTGTATGACCACACATCCATCTCAACATCCTCATTTCGGCTACCCCAACTTTACGTTCATGTTGTCCCTTCATAGCCCAACATTTACTACCATATAACACTGTTGGCCTTATAACAGTACGATAGAATTTTTCTTTAACTTTATTGGGTACTTTTCTATCACAAAGAACTCTAGTGGCTTTCCTCCACTTACACCAACCAGCTTGAATTCTATGATTAACATCGTCATCAATCTCATCATCTTGTCTTACAATTGATCCTAAATATTTAAACTTTGTCACTTGAGGAATTATATCCTCCCCTAGCCTAACTTTCAAATCGTCTCTAAGTTGTTTATTTGTGAAATTGCTATGCATATATTCTGTTTTATTCCTACTTAAACGAAAACCCTTTGACTCCAACGTATTTCTCCATATTTTTAATTTTGTATTAATCTCTTCTCTTAAATCCGCTAAAAGTACTATATCATCCGCAAATAGCATGCACTTAGGTACCTCCTCTGTGATACTCTCGGTTATAGCATCGATAACTAAGTTAAATAGATTTGTAGGCCAATTCCTATAGAAAATTCATTTGTCTCACCTCCGGGTGTCCTAACCCTAGTCAATGCCCTATCGTACATATCTTGTATTACCTTAATGTAGGCAACACTCACCCTCTTCTTTTGCAAGGCTTTCCAAAGTACATCCCTTGGTACCCGATCATACGTCTTCTCTAAGTCAATGAAAACCATATATAAGTCTCTTCTCCTACTTCGATACTTCTCCATCATCCTCCTTAGTAAATAAATCACCTCTGTAGTGGATCTTCCTGATATGAACTCAAATTGTCTCTCAGAAATACTAGTCTCCATTCTAATATCTTAAACTATGATGTGATAATATGTTATTTCGATATAATTATTTTAAATAATTAAAATATAAAGTTAAAATTTAAAATTCTTAAATATTTAATGCAATTAGTGTAATAGTTATAATCTTCTAAGATAGTATTGTTCTAAATTAGGGTCTCCATCCGAAAAAAGTTGATAACATAGTCCAATTTTGTTCTCTTTAAGAAAAATAATGATTTTATATATATATATATATTTAAAGTTTATACGCAAACAAAATAATCGGGTCTGAATCATTTACACCATGTATCTTTCAATTTTTAGTTTATATTTCTTTTTTAGGGTGATATTTCCCTTTCTAGGGAACATAAGACAATTTTTAATTTGATTAGCAAGTAACTTGGGCTTGAATTTTGTTTTCACATGATTAATAACATATTTGGAAAATCCTAATTGATGAAGTTATTCAACCTAAACTACATTAATTATGCGCCACTCTTCCCCTTATGAAGTCTTGATTGGCTCCGCATTATCATTACAATGGCATAAAATTAACCGCATGACCTCCTCTCTTTGCGGGCGTCATGCAAATAGTCCCTCTCTAGCCGACGATGCACAGAGCAATCTGTGCGTTGCGTTGACGACCACCTATAAAGGTAGTCAAACCAATTGTAGGTAATATAAGTTAATAGTTGGAAAGTGAAGTTGGATTGCCGTCCATACGTCATATGAATCATATCTCATTTTTTCCGGCATACCGGAGATTAAACAGCTTCGCTAGAACCAGAGGAACCCAGCAAGAGCGCACCGGAGTCCCACCATTGATGGAAAAAGTCGAGAATAAGGAGAGAAGATCGCAGAGAGATTGCAGAAAAATAAATAAAACACACGAATTTACCCAGGTTCACCATTAAGATGAGGACTACGTCATGCAAAGATGTTCCACTATATCGTTTAGGTTTACAGCCGCCACACAGATTACATCAGAAATCATGCTATTAATAACCTCTTCAAATCGGATTTAAAACCCAAACAAACAGAGAAAAAACTTAATCCGAACCACACGGGCCGACTAAACAAAAGTCCAAAACCCGTCTAGATTTCGGGGGCGCTGCCCTCGAACCCCCGCCCGCTCACCGGCGAGTGGGACCGTCGTCGGGGGGCGGGGCTCTCCGAACCCCCCCTTTTGTTCGTACGCCAGCAGCACTGCTAATTGGGTAATACTCAGATTCTCCTAAGCTCACGTGGGCGAACCCAGTGTGAGAAACAAAGGGTAATATTCACCAACTCTAACATTCTCTCACTTGGTGGATACTTCACACCAATGAGAGCCTTGCCACAATATTCTTCTTCAATCCGATAGCAGTAGAGCACCACTCGAACTTTGCACCTGTAACTGCTTTAGTCAGAAAATCAAAACTATTCTCTGTTGTATCAACATTTACAAGTTGAACCTCTTTCTTTTTCACCTTTTCCTGAATGAAATGGTATTGGATGTCAATATACTTTGTGCGTGAGTGAAATGCAGGATTCTTAGCTAACTGAATAGCACCTTAATTATCACATCTCACCTCTATGGCACCTTACTCAAATTCGAGCTCCAAGCACAACCGCCGTAGCCATATGGCCTCCTTTGTAGCATGAGTAAGAGCCATATATTCAGCTTTTGTAGAAGAAAGTGCTACCACGCTTTGTCTCTTGCTCATCCAACTTAGTGCAGTCCCAAATAATGTAAAAATATATTCGCTAGTGGACCGTCTACTATCAATGTCTCCACCCCAATCAGCATCTACATGGCTTACAATATCAAGCCTCTTTCCTTTTTCCGCATCTTCAAAGCACAAAGCAAAATATGAAGTTGCACGAAGGTACCTGAAAACTCTCTTGATAGCATTCCAATGTTCCATGCCTGGGTTAGACATATACCGACTCAAGACTCTCACTGCTTGGGCTATATCTGGACGCGTGCATGGCATACATCAAGCTGCCCACTGCACTTGCATATGGCACACGGTCCATCTCTTCGGTTTCTTCATCCGTCTTCGGGCATTGCTTTACAGAAAGTTTGGTTCCTAGAGACATAGAAGTATCAACTGGCTTGTAGTCTGACATGTTAAATTTCTTCAATACTTATTTTATGTACTTCTCCTGTCCTAACCACAACTTTCGCTTCTGACGATCCCTTCTAATCTTCATACCCAAAATAAAATTCGTTGGCCCCAAGTTTTTCATCTCAAACTTCTTGGCCAACAAACCCTTCACTGAATTCACCATCTTCATACTGTTTCCAATCAGCAACATGTCATCCACATACAGTGTAAGAATGACAAACTGATCTCCAACTCTCTTCACATAAATACAATTATCTGAATCTGAACATACAAACATGAGTTCAAGCATGTACGTATCAAACTTCTGGTACCACATCCTTGGCGACTGCTTCAATCCATACAAAGACTTCTTCAATTTGCACACTAGCTTTTCTTTACCTTGAACCTCAAAATATTCTGGTTGTCTCATATATATCTCTTCCTCCAAATCCCCATGAAGGAATGCCGTCTTCATATCCATCTGTTCTATAAGATTATATGCTGCTGCCAGAGATAGAACAAGTCTGATTGAAATCATTTTCGCCACGGGAGAAAAAATCTCATCATAGTCGACTCCCTCAACCTGAGAGTACTGTTTAGCTACCAACCTCGTCTTGTACTTCTCTACAGACCCATCCGGTTTCAGCTTTCGCTCAAACACTCATTTGCAACCAATTGTCTTTCTATCCTTAGGTAATTTACACAAGCTCCATGTTTCATTCTTATCAGTGACTGCATCTCATCTGCCATAGCAAGCTCCCACTGATTTGCATCATCCATAGACCTTGCATCTTTTACAGAACTAGGTTCTTCTCCGATGATGCTCAAAGCATGAAACGAACTCAGAGCATTAAGAGAATATCTAAGAGGTGCTCTTTTTTCTCGTATCGATCTCCTGAGAATTGGTATGGTAGTACCAATATCTGGGTCTTCATCTAAATCTGCATCTTCAACTTCATTAACCGAGTCCTTTTGATCCGATTCTGGAGCAGACTCAACTGAAGTATCTTGTGCAACCACCTCTGAAGTTTCAGAATCAGAATCTTCTTCAAGCACTACCACTTTCTTAGGTTCATCACCTTTTTGAACTTCAACTTGGGAACGTGATTCACGGAAAATAACATCCCTACTGTACACAATAGTCCTTGACTTTGGATTCTACAGTTTATAGCCCTTGACTCCTTCCTTATATCCGACAAATATGTTCTTTTCAGACTTATTGTCAAGCTTACCCCGCTTTTCCTTGAGTATATGAACATATGCGTCACATCCGAACACCCGAACATGAGACAAATTTGACTTTTTCCCAAACATTGCCTCATAAGACGTCTGATCCTTCACTGATGAGGTCGGTGAGCGATTATTCAAATAGTTTGCTGTGGCAACAGCTTCTGCCCAGAACTCTTGCCCTAATTCAGCCCAACTCAGCATACATCTGGCCTTCTCTATTAGTGACCGATTTAACCTTTCAACTACTCCATTCTGCTCAGGTGTATATGGAGTTGTCTTCTGTCTTGCAATACCATTGTCCACGCAGAACTGCTCAAACTTCTCTGAACAAAATTCGCCTCCGTTATCTGTACGAAGGATCTTGATCTTGCTGCTCAATTGGTTTTCCACCAAAACTTTAAATTATCGAAACTTATCGAATACATCTGACTTATTTTTGATAAAATAAATTCAACTGTATCTCGAAAAATCATCTATGAAAGAGACATAGTACCTGAACCCTCCAATAGATGGAGTCAAAGTTGGTCCAAAAACATCACTATGGATCAGTTCGAGAATTTTGGTTGCTCTTGAACCTGTGTATTGAAAACTGACTCGGTTATGTTTTCCATGGAGACAACGTTCACAGAACCCGAAGCCCACAGAACAATCCGGAACTCCTTCTACCATCTGACTTGATGCTATGGTAGAAAGTCATTTCTCACTGATATGGCCTAATCTCTGATGCCACAGCATAGATGTGCTGTCTTCATCTCCTTTGGCCTCTTCAAAAATAAATCCACAGCCCACAGATATAGTCTCTCCGAGAATTTGTACAATGTGTCATAGCGAATCCCTCGCGCAATCACAATAGTCCATCTGATCATCTTGCACGAATCCTTGTCGCAACTGAATATAACACCCGAATCAGCCATTGTACCAACAAATAACAAATTCCTGCTCATAAGTGGTATATGCATCACATCTGGTAGAGTCTTCACCGTGCCATCATTCATCCTCAGCTTCACCCTATCACGTCCAATAATCTGAACCGTAGTGTCATCTCCAAGCATAACATCCCCACCATTATACTCCTCATATTCACAAAACTAGTGTCTGTGAGGTGTCATGTGGTATGAAGCACCAGTATCGATGAGCCAGACATCCTTATCTGACTGTGCCATACATGTAGAAGCCACATACATATCTCCTGCCTCAGCCTCCTTTTTGTCCGAGGTTGACTCAGCTTCTTTCTTGTGAACCGACTTGTTTTTGCAATTCCGCTTCAAATGGCCCCACTCTTGACATCTCTAACATTGCACCTTCTTATCTCTACTCTTCGAACGCTCACGAGATTTGGATCTGGACCCTCTTTGATTTTGATTCCTTTCCGGTTGTCTTCCTCTGGCCGCCAGCGCCTCTTTACTAGAACTTACCGATCCCTTTCTTCGTGTTTCCTCTGATAACAAGGCAGCACATACACTTTCATACGAAAGTTCTTTATCCCCGCCACCAATCACGACAATCAGATTGTTCCATGAATCCGGCAATGAACAGAGCAATGTTATTGCCTTATATCATCTTGAAAATTAACACCGATCAATATAAGTTGACTGATCACCGTGTTAAAGTTATAAAGATGAGTAGAGAACGAGTCACCCTCATGCATCCAAAGATTGTACAATTTCTTCCTCAGAAATAACTTGTTAACTAGTGACTTACTTTGATATAGGGATTCCAACTTCCTCCATAGATCTCTGGTTGTAGGTTCGCTCATCACATTCGTAAGAATTGAATCCGTGAGACAAAGCCGAATCAAACCCTTCGCCTTTCTATCGATCCGATCCTACTCTTCGATCGCCTTTGGATCTGCCTGACTGGAGGACTCCCCATTCGCGACCTTCGTCGCTTCCACACTTGGCCTCTCCTTCTCGATTGCCTTCCAAAGATCTCGATCATAGAGGAGATCCTCCATCTTCATCTTCCAAAGATCAAATCGTGTTTCATTAAATTTTTCTATCTCAATCCATAATCCTCCTGACATCTCGAATAAATCCAATTCCTCGAACAACCTGTGCTCTGATACCAATTGATGGGAAAAGTCGAGAACAAGGAGAGAAGATCACAGAGAAATTGCAGAAAAATAGAGGAGACACACGAATTTACCCAGGTTCACCCTTGAGATGAGGGCTACGTCTTGCAAAGAGGTTCCACTATATCGTTTAGGTTTACAACCATCACACAGATTACATCATAAATTAGGCTATTAATAGCCTCTCCAAATCGGGTTTAAAACCCAAACAAACAGAGAAAAACTTAATTCGCACCAACGGGTCATCGGGGGGTGGGGCCCCCCGAACCCCCCATTTCGTTCGTACGCCAGCAGCACTGATAATTGGGTAATACTCAGATTCCCCTAAACTCACGTGGATGAACCCGGTGTGAGAAACAAGGAATCCTGAAGTATTCACCAACTCTAACAACCATGTCTCTGAAACCCTCCGATCCCTCCCCCCTTTTGCTCCCCTCCTCTCCTCCTCTCCCTCGAGCGCTCCGGCGACTGATCCCTCCCCCCTACCTCACTGGTTTCTCCTGCTTTCCTTCCCCCAAATGTTTAGGCGACACTCTTAGTGGATCTTGCCCTAATCTTCCCCCCCCCCCTCCCCAACCCTACTGTAATTCCTAGCCCTAATGCTGGCGGAAGATCTTGGTCGGACGTTGTTCGTCGGCAACCTGGTCGGCCAATTATTGGGATTTCTCCGAACCAGATGCGAACCTTGAAGATACCATCACCGAAGAAGTGTGCATCTCCGTGGAGGCCACTGCGGAGCGATCTGCTGTGCTCAGCGCGTACCTCATCGGTAAATTGATCGGCCCGTATGTCAACTCCGGCAAGATCGTCAAAAACCTTGTACCACAGTGGAAGATCCAGGACTCCGATGACATCCAGGAGATGGGTAACTCATTTTATATGTTAAAGTTCGCTAACCTCGATGATAAGGTTCAGGTCTTAACCACTACGCCGTGGAACATCCATCGCTCAATGCTTCATGTCGCGCAAGCAAGGCCATTCTTCAAGCCATTTGAGGACCAGTTGACTACTACTCCGGTCTGGATCGACATGCCTAGACTCCCTTGGGAGCTTGTTGCCGAAAATACCATCCGCTGTCTTGCATCCTCGTTCGGTCACCCTCTCCGGGTGGATCTTCAGGCCACTGGCTCGGTGCTGTGTGGAAATTAATGTGTCTAAACCTCTTAAGTAGGGAATATGGATTCGTTTACCGGACAACACTCGCTATTTCCAACATGTTATTTATGAAAATGTGCCGTTATTTTGTTTCAGGTGCGGAATCGTGGGGCATCGTTTCGAGTCTTGCCCGGCGACGGCCGCTACTACTTCGGAAGCAGAGGTTGTCAATCGCTCGTCGGTGCTCCTCTACGGCCCCTGGATGTAGTCCCTGGGGGGTAGCCGACGTCTTGGTGGGCACCCTCCCCCGAGGGAAAGTAACCGGCATAGAGTCGAGCACCAACGGGACGTCGGTGGCGAGGACGAAACCCTAGCGGCCCCTATTTCGCATGCCGGAGCGATTCCGACCGAGCGGGTGATTCTTGGCTCTTACCGTCCGTCTAATGCTTCGGCTATTTCCTGTGCAGGTAGGTACGGCTGGCTCCTGTTCATCTCATTCTGAGATGGTGGCATGGGCCAAGGACAACTTGACACATTCGAATATGGATGAGGCACTGGTTGACTCGGACGTTGAGCTTGAAGATGCCGAGATCATGCCACCCCCTCTCACCAGATCGGAGCGCACCCCCAGGAGGACTAAGATGGCCACTAACCCCTCTTTTCTGGTACTCCAGCGGAATACTAAGAAGGTGGGTGCGGGCAGGCCAGGTAAGAACACGCGAAATGTAAATGTTGCATCTCAGGATAATGTCTCTATGCCGCAACACCCCCCTTATCTTAACCTATGAAAATAATTTCCTGGAACTGCAGAGGTGCATATCGTAGTAAAGTACATGATCGTCTTTCTGATTTAATTAGGAATCATCAACCTGATCTTCTCGTTTTGCTTGAAATGCATGTGACTGACTCCCACTCTGCGTTGGTCGTCCGTCGATTAGGCCCAGCCTGGTGCGGCTGCTGGAGTCCCGACAACGGTGCCACCGGTGGCCTAATCCTGGCTTGGCGCACACAGTGTGTTGAGTTGTCACCAATTGTATTGTCTGCATCCTATATTCATGTTGTCGTTACTATTGATGAGTTTTCATTTCTTCTTACTAGTATCTATGCAAGTACGAATCATGTATATCGTAGAGAACTATGGCGGGAACTTTCTAACATTACAACTTTTGATGCCCCATGGGTCTTCCTTGGGGATTTCAACAACATTCTCAGTCCTTTTGAGAAGCGTGGGGGGCTGCCTTTCCGGTAGACCCCCTCTTCAGTGGCTCTCCAAAACTTAATTCAGCACCATGGCCTCATTGATGTGTCTTCTTCTGGAACAACATACACTTGGTGTAATAATAGGCAGGGTAACACTAGGATTTTATGTAAATTGGACAGAATTCTTGCCAACTCCCACTACCTTCTTAAATTCACATCCTCTTCTGTTGTAACACTTCCTAGGGCAGCTTCTGATCACTCACCCCTTTTGCTAGAAACCTTCACTCCCTCTGTCAAGCACAGGGGATTTAAATATAAACATTTTTTGTTCAAATATTCTCAACCTAGACAAATAGTCGAACAAATCTGGCATAATGACAACTCTGATTCATCTCTCTATCAGCTACTGCAGAAAGTTAAAAAAACAAACTATTAAATGGAACAGTTCTGACCTTGGGAGGCTTGAGGTCAGAGCCAAACAAGCAAGTACTGATATCCAAAAATTAGAGTCCAAGGATGGGGCTTCTGGTTTATCTCTTAATAAGCACTCTCACCCGAGGGCTCTTTATCACAAACATGCTGCCCTATTAAGACAAATTAGCATAAAATGGTGGAGTAAATCAAGAATCAACTGGATTAAGAATGGAGACAAAAACACTAAGTATTTTCATCTCAGCACTGTCATAAGACATAAGCAGAACTTCATTCACTCTGTCCAAGACCCTAACAATCAATCCATTACCAATACTAGCAGGATCCTGGACTGTTTTACTAATCATTATAAGACCTTGTGGGCCCCACCTCCTAATAACCCCAATCATCTTTCTTGGCCAGTGCTTCCTTCCATTGACATTGATTGTCACCATACACTCATTGCCCCGGTCACCTCAGATGAGGTTAGGGGGGCTCTTTGGTCTATGAATCCTGGTAGGGCTCCTGGTCCTGACGGATTCACAGTCGAATTTTACAGGCGGTATGGGGAAATTATTGGTCTTAAGGTCACCTCAACTATCCAAGATTTTTTAACCATAACATATTTCCATCTGATTGGAGCAACACTGCCCTCATTTTCATTCCTAAAAAGGCCAATGCACGTGTGATAAATGACTACAGACCTATTAGTTTATGCAATGTCATCTATAGGGTTGTGTCCAAAATCTTAGCTAATCGACTTAAATCTACTCTCTCACCCCTAATTGATCCTTCTCAATATGCTTTTATTGTTGGAAGAACTATTTAAGACAATGTCCTCATTGCCCAGGAGATTGCTCACTCTCTATCCCAGGGCAGAAAAAAGTTCTTTATGCTCAAAGCCGATATGGCTAAGGCATTTGACAGGGTGTCTTGGACTGCTATTGAGTCTGCCTTGCTTAGGATGAACTTCCCTGAAAAATTTGTTTCTTGGGTTGTCACTTGTGTTAAATCTGGCAGATTCTCTTGTTGGGTGAATGGGGAGTGCTCTCCCTACTTTCCCTCTCATCTTGGTATCACACAGGGGGATCCTCTTTCCCCATACTTATTTACTATAATCTCTCAGATCTTATCTTCCATGTTTAACATGGCTACTTCCCATAACTTAGTTATTCCATTCAGTATTGACACTTTTAGCTTAAGTCACTTGTTATTTGCTGATGACCTCTTAATTTGCTTAAGGGCTACTGCCAAGAATGCCAAGAAGATTCAAGCTATCATGCAAGCTTATCACAATCTTACCAATCAGTCTGTCAATACTGATAAATCTAAACTTTACTTTCCTACAAAAATGAACATTACACGTAGGAGGAGAATTATGCAGCTTCTGAATATCAAACAGGGGCAGTTCCCCTTTAATTATTTGGGTGCTCGTATTTCCTACAAGTATATCACTAGTAGGCAGCACCATGCTCTCCGGGACAGATGTACTCAACGGCTCGCTGGCTGGAAAGGTAAATTACTAAATATGGTCAGTAGAGCAGTGCTTGTCAAGTCTGTACTCAATTCTATTCCTATTCATACTCTCTCATCTGTTTATATCTCTCGTGGTTTGATTAACTCTTTGAAAAAGTACTCGAGATCCTTCCTGTGGTCTAGCAATGGTTCAAGAAGAGGTATGCATTTGTTGGGCTGGAAAATGGTGCAGGTTCATCCATCTTTGGGTGGACTTGGTATCAGAAACCTTCATTGGATCAGATCCTCCTTGCTTGCCAAGAGAATTCAAGGTTTGCTCAATGGTACCCAAGATATTTGGGCAAGACTAATTACTTGTAAGTATAGTGTTCTTAAGCCATGGTCAGATAATTCTCAAAGGTATTCTTCTTGGCCCTGGAAGATGCTTCTTATGGCAACGCAGGATATTAGATTTGGATTTAAGAAATTTATTGCTAATGGTGCTTCTACCTCTGTTTTCAATGAGCCGTGGATTTTCAACGTTCCTTTATCGCATATGCCTACTTACGTTAATGTGCAGGGCTCTATTGATTTACTGAATGTGAATGATCTCATGGTGCATAATACTTGGAACATGCCTTTACTTCATGAGTTTTTTGGTCAATCTCTTATTGATGCTATTACTGCTATTCGTCTTATCCCTAATACTTATTTGGCAGGTGATGACTGGTGGATTTGGTCTGCTAACCCGCATGGTGATGCATCTGCTAGTTCAGTTTATTTCTCCATGAGTCACCTGCCATCCCAGTCGTTGAGCCCTGGTCAGTCTATTTGGAAGCAGTTGTGGAACATTGTTGCCCCTCCTAAGATCAAAACCTTTCTTTGGAAGCTTGTGCACTGTCGGTTACCAACTCTAGATGTTATTTCTTCGTTCAATCTTAACATTAACAGTAATTGTTGCCTATGTGGTCTGGTGCCTGAAACAAACTCACATCTCTTTTTTGATTGCTCCTATGCTAATAATCTGTGGACTCTGTTTCAAAATGACCTTGATTACATCTTTGTAAATCATGATTCTTGGAGTCAGGGTGGTTGGATTTGGGAGGGGCACAATCTGGATTCTCCCTCTCGGGCTAGGCTCTTGTCCATTTTTGCTTTCTCTTTGTGGGGTATTTGGATTGCTAGGAATGATGCTCACTTTGCTTCCAAACAAATTTCCGTCTCGACTGCCTGGCGAAGGGCACTGGTCCACTCTGAGGAGTTCTCCAGATCCACCCTTCCTGAGGCCATCTACTCCCATGACCCAATCTGGGTCAAGTGGGAGGCTCTGCCGCCTTCTTGGGTGAAGGTTAACTCTGACGGGTCCTTCACCAAGCCCGATGACCTGGGAGGCGCGGGATTTATTATCAGGATTCTAATGGGTCATTTCTTATGGCAGGTGCACTCCATTGTAGCGCAAATACTATTTTGTGGGCTGAGGCGTGGGGGCGCTCGCTGGTATCCGAAGATGTAGAGATGCAGGCATGATGCGCGTTTGGCTTGAGGCGGACTCCTCTAATCTTGTTGCTGTGATCAATCGTGAGTCGAGATGCCCTTGGCAGATTTGGACGATAATGCAAGAATTTTGACAGATCATTACAACTTTTGATTGTTTCAAATGTACTCATATTTATAGAGAAATTAACTTGCATGTTGACCATCTTGCTGTTAGAGGTAGAACAAATGTTTTGGACACTTTTTGGGAGGGGACTCCACCTCGGAGATCCTCAGTATGTTGTATTCGGACTCTTTGGGAGCCTTCATTAATAGATCATAATTATCTTTTGTTTTAAAAAAAATAGTTGGAAGTTTTTTTTTGTTACAAATTAAAATTTAAGGACCAAGTTGAAAATGAGAATAAAGTATGAGGACAAATGCTGAAATTTATATGATGATTTGTGGATCACTCGGTTGCTACTTTAAGTTGTCTATTCGACGAGGCACTATATTTGTTCATCGAAAGAGGAAGTGCTCCGTTCTAATAGTAATGTAAAGTGTTCAATAATTCATTAAGGGCTCCTTTGTAGACACTACAACAAAAGTGTCAATTAGCGTCCGATAATTAGTGTCCGATTATAATTCAACACAAAATAATCAATAAATGCGTCGGATTGGGGATCGGCCACTAAAATTGACCGTCAGATTCGTATCAGGCGCTTATTGCCTATTGCATTGCGTTCGACCTATGATCTGTCACAAATGGTAAGTGGGCATAGCTCCAATTTTATTAGGTTTGCATTTTACGGCCCCAATTTTATTAGGGCACAATTTTTACAGCTCCATCACTCCGTCTTCTCCAACTGTCAGCGATCATCTTCACGACTCTACTTTCTCCGTCGATGACTCCATCTACACCATATGCTCTCTGGGAATCGAGCGAGACTCCATTTGCTCTGACACCTGCTCCTTTCTTCGTTATCTCCTCCGCCGTCGACGCGCTTGGACTCCATCTGCTCCATCACTCCGTCTTCTCCATCTGTCGGCGATCATCTTCACGACTCTACTTTCTCTGCCGACGACTCCATCTGCTCCCTGGAATCGAGCGGGACTCCGTCTGCTCTAACTCCTGCTCCTTTCTTCGCTATCTCCTCCGCCGCCAACGTGCTTGGAATCAAGCAGGGAAGCAAGCGGGACTCCATATGCTCCGACCCCTGAATTAAGAGGTTATGATTCGTCTCATATCCTCTCTTCGCTTGGTTGGTATGATTCGTCTGGAGTGAGTTATTTTTTTTTCTTTTCTTTTTCTATTGTGATCCATCTTGCCTGATCACAGGCGACGCAGTTCATACCTCCGCCCACCTCTCATGCTTCTCAATCTTCAATGGTGTGCTGATTTTTGGTCGGTTTACTCTTTAGGGTTTGCAATCATATCTAAGCTTGCCATCAAGTTCAAATCATCTTCAGGAGAAGGTGATGCATCGCTGACCGGAAGAGGCTCGGCGCGGAGGAAGGAGAAGAACAGAGGACAGAGGACAAAGGAAGGACGATCCAACATCCTTCCACTGGTATGACATTTTGTTCGTTTTCATTTTTTTGGGGGATTCCTGAAGTAATACACTCACAAAGTGATCATCTTCATTTCTGTCGACGATCATATCTGCAAGCTCTTCAAGGCAGGCTTCAGGAGGTGGACAATCTTTTACTGAGGAGGCCAATCACTTCTTTTGCACGATTGCTAAAAAGGTGCATAAATGGACAATCTTTTGCACAATTTCTGCTTTTTAGGTTTAAGTTTAGCTGATTATTATCCATAAAAAATGATGATTCTTGAATATGTATTTGGTTGAAATTACTAATCATGCATGCCATTCTTACCTTAATGTTATATTAATGCATAGAAACCCTTCAAGTCAAAATTTACACCTGAATTAATGATTATTAGTGGTCTGATTCTTGATATTATTGTATTAAATTAATGTATATTGCAGAGAATATTTGTTCCAGAAAATCATAAATGGATGTATAATAACACTCGTGGTCGTAGAGAATTAACTCAAGAATTCATAGGTGGAGTTGAAGAATTTGTTAATTATGCATGTCAATCTCAAATTTTCTTAAACGAAGGAACAATAAGATGCCCTTGTTCGAAGTGTTGCAGTGGAAAGTTGCTAAAAACCAGAAGAAGTGAAAGTTCACTTATATAAAAAAGGATTCAAACCTGGATATTGGTATTGGACATATCATGGTGAGGAACAACATGATATGATTGCAGATGTTGATAGTGATAACAATGACATGATTGTGGAGGATAATGCAGCCAATAGATATGAGAATTTGGTGTATGATGCTGCTACAACGGACTTTGGTAATGCTAGGAGTTATTTTCGAGATGGTGCTGAGGAGCTTCCTTATCCAGAAGCCGAGGAATTTTTTAATCTACTGAATGCATCGAGTAAACCAATATATCCTGGCTGCAAGACACATTCTGAGTTGTCTTTAGCACTACGAATGTTGAGTCTAAAAGCTTACTATAATGTGTCACAAGTGTGCTTTGATTCATTTATGGAGATACTAAGGGAGGTGGCACTACCTGAATCAAGAATTCCATTGAATTATTATAGAACGAGAAAGTTGGTTTCTAAACTTGGCCTTCATTCAAAGAAAATAGATTGTTGTGCCAACGGTTGCAGTTATATGATGATGAAGATAAAACTAAGCAATGTCAATTTTGTGGTGCTGAAAGATATAAATCATGCAAAACAAACACCAAACATAAAAATGGAATTCCAGTTAAACGAATGCATTATCTACCTTTCATTCCAAGACTTAAGAGGTTATAGTCCTCGATAAGTTCAGCTGCACAAATGAGATGGCATGATGAACATATAATGAAACAGGGTGTAATGTCTCATCCTTCTGATGGTCAAGCATGGAAACATTTTGACAGAACTTTTTCCGAATTTGCATCTGATTGCAGAAATGTCAGGCTTGGTTTATGTGCAGATGGTTTTGCTCCGTACAATCAATCGACTTCTACTTATTCTTATTGGCCCGTGATAGCTACTCCATATAATTTGCCTCTTGAATTATGTATGACTACTCCATATATGTTTTTGACTTGCATTATTCCTGGTCCTCACAATCCCAAGATAGACATTTACTTACAGCCACTAATTGATGAGTTAAAAATACTATGGTTAGGTATTTTAACTTATGATGTGTATACCAAACAAAATTTTGTGATAAAGGTTGCATTAATGTGGACAATAAATGACTTTCCTGCATATGGAATGTTGTCTGGATGGATGACTACAGGAAAATTAGCATGTCCATATTGTATAGATCAAACTAAGGCATTCACCTTGAGACATGGAGGAAAAAATTGCTGGTTTGATTGTCATCGTCAATTTTTACCAAGTAATCGCATGTTTAGAAGAAATAAAAATGCATTTAAGAAGAAAACAATTGTTAATGATGCCCTTCCATTAAGATTGTCAGGATATGAATTGCGTGAGATTGTAAGAAACTTCAATAAAGTTACTGAAAAAATTACTGATTGTAAGCATTCAGGGTATGGCATTTGTCACAATTGGACAAAGCAAAGTATATTTTGGGAGTTACCATATTGGAAGGACAATCTCATTAGACATAACTTAGATGTCATGCATATCGAGAAAAATATTTTTGATAACAAAAATATAACCATTATGGATGTCAAAGAAAGAACAAAAGACAATGTGAAGGCCAGAATGGACCTAAAAGAGTATTGCCAACGACAAGAATTGGAACTTATTAATTTACCAAATGGCAAAATGTTCAAACCAAAGGCAAAATATACTTTTACAAAAGAGGAAAAAAAATCATTTGTCAATGGGTGCAAGATTTGAAGATGTTAGATGGTTATGCCTCCAATTTGGCTAGGTGTGTGGACATGTATCAATTACGACTATTTGGAATGAAAAGTCATGATTGTCATGTGTTTATGCAAAGTTTGCTTCCAATTACTTTTTTTTATTGCCAGACCCAATATGAAAACCTTTAACAGAACTGAGTTAATTTTTTAAAAATTTATGTTCAACATCTTTGGTTGTGGAAAACATAAACCAAATGGAACAAAATATTCCAGTGATTTTGTGCAAGTTGGAAAGAATATTTCCACCAGGTTTTTTTTATTCCATGGAACACTTATCGATTCATTTATCCTATGAAGCTAGAGTGGGGGGACTAGTGCAGTATAGATGGATGTATCCTTTTGAAAGATACTTAAATAAGATAAAAAGAACAATTAAGAACAAAGCTCGTGTGGAAGGTTCAATATGTAAAGCTTATTTGACTCAAGAGATATCATTTTTGTTCATATTACTTTGAGTCTCATGTCAAATCAATGAGGACAAGAGTAGGAAGAAATGATGATGGATATGAGAATATGTCAACCGACCCAACTTTATCAATTTTCAATCAGCGTGGTCGGGCTTATGGGAAATCAAAGCAAGGATGGTTAAATGATGAAGAGTTAAAATCAACAACATTACACATCTTGTTAAATTGTAAAGAAGTTCAGCCATTCTTTAAGTAAAAATAGTACAATTATTTTTAATTTACTTTTCAAAATTGTTATCAAGTTCTACTTATATATTGTATAATGTTCAGTACATTTACGAGGCATTTCGATATTTTAGAGGAACTTTCTTATCAGAAAATTCAGGTCAATTTTGTAGAATGGTTTAAGAGTTATGTAAGTATATCAATGTATAATTATTTGTATTAGTGAAAAATAAGTTCCTCATATTTACTTTGTTTCATTTCTATTTCATCATCCATCAAATATGGTGACGAATTCTTATTTACATGATTTAGCATGGGGGCCTAGTAGATCAATAACCTCATGGCCTATTTATTTTGTCAATGGTTATAAATTTCACACAGATGCATGGTCACATGGCAAGAAGATAATTAATAGTGGTGTGTATGTTAAAGGAACAAATAATGGTGATGATGAACAAGACTATTTTGGAATATTGACAGATGTAATTGAATTAGAATATCCGGGGGATCCAAGAAATAAAGTTGTTCTTTTTTGAATGTGAATGGTTTGATCTAAGATCAATCGAGGTACAAGAACTCAAAGATTTTAAAATTGTGGTAGTGAAGCACACTAGACGATACGAGCAATATGACCCTTTCATTATTGCTTCATCTGCAAGACAAGTTTACTATGTTCCATACCTTGGAAAGAGAAAAGACAAAATTCAGTGGTGGGCAACAATAAAAACTAAGGCAAGAAATAGAGTTGAACTTGAAGGTGCATTGGAAATTGCTTTTCAAAATGATAGCATGTCTTCTGTGGATCCAATTGTTGACCTTGATTGTATTGAAGACTTACATGATAGTAATGAGACTTCTGATGAAGATGAAGATGTGGGCACTAGTAGAGAACATGGATTTAAAGATGAAGATGAGTATGAAACTTCATCTTCGTCGACCGAATATGCATCAAGTAGCAATGAAGAAAGTTATTAAGATTATTTGTGAGTTTTTGAATCTATGTCTA